>JAREYC010000007.1:4117500-4752500 GCA_030015325.1 Cryptoblepharus egeriae | reverse complement strand
GCTGTGGTCGCAGATGCACATGGTGGTTGGGACTATGGGATTTACCCCCCAATCCAGAGTAACTACTCCACCAGATGCGTTGGAGCAAAGCCCATTTGCACTGACGCAGCTACGGCACCATCTAGCGGAAACCTATAGGAAATTCATATTGCAATCCACAGAAAATCTTACGTCCGTGTGTGTAAATATCACATCACACAGTAGGAGCTACCACTACAGCATTCATGTGGTTAATTTAAACAATAGTTATTAAATATAATTTAATATTATAATTATAATATTAAAATTTAATATTATATATGCCATCCTCTTCTACACCTTATTCCTCCTCTCTTTTCATCCCCTTTCTTTCCAGTTCCTCCCCTTCCCTGCCTTCTTCTTTCCCTCCCTGCCACCTTCTTGTCCTGTGTGCTGACTTACCATTGCTGGTGGACACCATGGATCTACAGGTGAGCCACCATCACTCTGGGCAGAGTGAATTATGTCCTCCTTTTCTAGAAATGTCCTCTTTTTCAGCCTTGTGTCCTGGGGAAAAAAATCTTCATTGTCTCCCTTTTCCTTGTGAGCAGGCAGCTTGTTTAAATTACTGTATATGCAATAAATTATATGTAGTAGTTTTGAATATAATAATAAGTAATATAGTGTTTTAAATAATAAGTAATGTAGTGGGACAGCAGAAGATGAGATGGTTAGATTTAAACTGCAATCCTAAGCATGTCCACTCAGAAGTAAGGCTGCACTCCTTAAGACACTTTCCTGGGAGAAAGAACCATTGAACAAAATGGGGCTTTCTTTTGAGTAGACATGGTTAGGATTGTGCTCTATGTTTCATTGTGTTCAATACTACTTACTCCCAGGAAAGTGTGGTTAGGATTGCAACCAGTGCCTTTGAGGCAATGAACATTAATTTGGACCAACCTTGGAAGCTAGCGGAGGAAACGGTGGCCTGGAGTCCATGGAGTCACCAAGAGTTGGACACAACTTAACAACTAAATGACAATAAAGTATTTAGTGCAAAATCCAGAGTAACTACGGGGAGTCCTTGCTCCGGTATAAGAACAATTTACTCTGGATTCCAAAATGAATTTCCCATCGGTTTTCACTAGGTGGTGCAGTAACTATGGGTGCACGTACTGTCTCTTATCTTATGTGCTCACGTAGTTACTCTGGATTTGGCTGTAAATTAACCACATAAAAGCAATACATATGAGAGTTTTTATTTTTTATATAGACACCAGAGGATCTTAGATCTGGACAGCATAAGATCTGCCAGTACAAAGCCCATGTAGGATTGGGCTGCCCACATATACATATCAAAACCAGACACACCTTTTGAATTTATTAGTAATTCTGTATTATCCACGTGCGGGTTTTTCTATGTATCTTACTTTTGACTGGCAAGCACTAAATTACATTTAAGCAAAACCAAATGAAGAAGCTTTTGCCACTTCTTCTTGTGACAACTTGTTGTGGGAGAGGACTGCGTAGGAGTAGTATATGATCTGAAGGAGCTACATGAGAAACATACGCTTAGTGGGCCAGTGCAAAACGCATTTTACCGGAAGCATCCTTGTGTCATACCTTATCATCATCAGGGTGATGATCAAAAGTTCAGAACATTACTCATGGCCTGGGGACAAAAGAAGCACCTTCTCATTTGTGTTTCCACTTCTCATAATTAAAAGGAGAAGAGCAGCATCCCCTACTTGGAGATACCATGACCTGGAGATCCGCGACCTCTGCTCTTACCTTAAGTTTCTCTGCAGCACAATACGCAGCACCAGTCCGGTGGAACTCTTCTCATGTCAAGCATGTCAATACCCTTCTCATGTCAATACTCTTCTCATGTCAAGCATGTCAAGATATTAGAGCAAATCATAAAACACACAATCTGTGCACATCTAGACAAGTACTCGGTGATCAAAACAACCCAGCAAGGATTTACCAAGAATAAATCTTGCCAGACAAATCTGATCTCCTTTTTTTGATCGGGTTACGAGCTTACTGGACATGGCAATGCTGTGGATGTCATTTATCTTGACTTCAGCAAAGCATTTGACAAGGTCCCACATGACATTTTAATTAGGAAGTTGGAAAAATATGGGCTAGACAGGGCAATTGTTAGGTGGATCTGCAACTGGCTCAATGGCCGCACTCAAAGGGTTTTAGTAAATGGTTCTGTGTCAACCTGGAGGTCAGTTTCTAGTGGGGTCCCCCAAGGCTCTGTCTTGGGGCCGGTTCTCTTTAACATTTTCATCAATGACTTGGAGGAAGGGATACGGTGGAGCCTGATCAAATTTGCGGATGACACCAAGCTGGGAGGAGTAGGAAACACATCAGAAGAAGGAGAAACCTCCAGGAGGATCTGGATAAACTGGAATCCTGGGCTGTAACAAACAGAATGAATTTCAACAGGGAGAAGTGGAAGGTTCTGCACTTAGGCAATAAAAACCAAAAACATAGGTATAAAATGGGGGATACTTGGCTTGGCAGCACAACATGTGAGCAGGATCTTGGAGTCGCCGTGGATCACAAGCTGAACATGAGTCAGCATGTGATGTGTCTGCAAAGAAGGCAAATGCCATTTTAGGCTGCATTAAGAGGACTTCCAAGTCACGAGAAGTTCTAGTTCCTCTTTACTCTGCATTGGTGAGACCTCACCTTGAGTACTGTGTTCAGTTCTGGGCTCCTCACTTTAAGAAAGATGCAGCCAAACTGGAGCAAGTCCAGAGGAGAGCAACAAGAATGATCAGTGGGATGGAAGGGAAGCCCTACAAGGAAAGGTTGGGGGAACTTGGGATGTTCAGCCTGGAGAAGAGGAGGCTGAGGGGAGACATGATTGCCCTCTTCAGATACCTGAAGGGCTGTCATAGGGAGGAAGGGGCTCATTTGTTCATAGCTGCTTCTGAAAGCAGAACTAGAACCAATGGGTACAAACCACAGGAGAGGAGATTCTGGTTGGATATCCGGAAAAAATTCCTGAGGGTGAGGGTGGTTCGGCAGTGGAAGAGATTGCCAAGGGAGGTGGTGGACTCTCCCTCACTGGGGGATCTTCAAGCAGAGGCTTGACGAGCACCTGTCGGGGATGCTCTAGGGGGATTTCCTGCTGCAGGCAGGGGGTTGGACTAGATGACCTACTAGGTCCCTTCCAACTCTAGGATTCTATGATTCTATGATTCTACCACTCATACCCCCTGATCCAGAGTAACTGCGGGAGCATATAAGAGGCTTTATATGCACCCGTAGTTCCTGCACCACCTAGTGAAAACCTATGGGAAATTCACCTTGCAATCCAGAGTAAGTTGTTTTTACACCAGAGCAAGGACTCCCCATAGTTACTCTGGATTTTGCCCTTAATAAAACAATGCGAATTGTTACAGGATGTTTAATGCCTACGCCAATTGATAAACTTTATCAAGTTTTGGGTATTGCACCCCCAGACGTGAGGAGACAAGTGGCGGCAGAATAAGAAAGATTTTCCCTACAATCCAGAGTAACTACGGAAAGATATAAGAGGCACTTCCTCTGGATTGCTCTATGCATTTCCCATAGGTGGCACTGTAACTATATCAGTCTAAAAGGTCCTGTAGTTACTCTGGATTGTAACCATAGGCTGCAATCCTAAAGACACTTTCCCAGGAGTAAGACCCAATGAACACAATCGGGCTTACAATTGTAGACATGGTTTGGATTGTGCTCTTATACAGCAACCAGACCCCCAGCATCCTATGTATGAGCAGAAGCCCAATCCGCTACGACTGAAATCAAGAGTTTCTTACGTTTGACCGAACCAATTCCATCAACTCCAGAAACCGGCTGAGCGGCGTTATGGCACAGCCTGCACCACGATGAAAACTGGACCAATTTTAGGGAAGAACCCATGCCTGGGTACCATCTCCCATGTGGATCCAAAGACATGGAAAATAATGAACTGATTAAGAACAGGGGTGTTGCGACGTACGAAAAACTTAAAGACTTGGGGCTACATTACAGGAGATGGAAAGTGTGAATGTGGAGGATTGGAGAATCCTGAACATTTATTGACATGTAATCTTAATGGTCCATGCATGATGGAGAATTTGTTCCAGGCCAATGAAAAAGCTATTCAGACTGCTATTTTCTGGCCCGCAAAGGGAATATAAGTATCTCTGAGTGAAACTCAAACTTCTTATAGTCCTGAAATGTATTGTTTAGCTCTTACCTCAGTTTTTAATTTCTCATTTTAAAATTATTAATTATTAAAATTTTAGTGGGTGGCGCAGACAGTTAAGATGCTGTGCCTGTTAACTAGCAGGCCAGGGTTCGAGACCCGGGTCGGCCCCACAAGACAGGGTGAGCTCCTGTCCTTAGCCCAGCTCTGCGATGCCAGCTGGATCCAATCATATTGGCTTTGCCTTTCCATTGGACTAATTCAGTGGCGTGGAGAGGGGGGATTTGCTGCTTGGGGAACAGCCTATCCTCCATAACAATCCAACCCAGGCTTTCGTGCTTCGCATGCAGCGTATGCAGCGCTGAGCACGATACCATAGTCTCTCAAGACTGACGGAGGCCTGCTTTTTAATGTAAGATGTTATGGACTTGGTAAATAAATAAATAAACACACCTGGAGATACCTGCACTGACTGTTCAGTAGTTCCTACACTAGGGCAATGGTGGCTCAGTGGTTAAAGATTCTGTGCTCGTCAAGGTCGGTGCTTCGAGACCAGAGTTCCGCTAGACGGAATGAGCTCCCATTAGTAGCGCAGCTCCTCCCAAACTAGCGGATCAAAAGCATGTAACCAGAAGTAGATAAATACCTATATTTCTTCAAATCTAGTGTGTCGTTGCTCATAATGTGTTTTTGTATGCAGTAAATTAAAGTTTGCATTTTCTTTATTGCTGCGCATTACCATCACCAATGATCAGTTTTTAAAGCTGCAATCCTAAAGACACTTTCCTAGGAGTAAGAGCCGTTGAACACAATGGGGCTTACTTTTGAGTTGACATGGTTAGGATTGTGCTCTACAGCTCAAGCCTTTTAAAATAGGGTGCAGCTTAGATTTGATGGCGCATTAGATCTGAGTAAATATATGATCTTGTTGTCATGAGTGCTCTCTGAGGCATCTGTTGGCATAATGTGAGATACAGGAAGTTGGTCTGGGTAGGCCCTTGGTCCGACACCTAGTACTAATACTTAATACTACAGGGATGCTTTTCAGCTCTGTTTTTCCCCATTCTTACCAGCACGACTGACTCTCGCTTCTTATCAACTTATCTCTAGTTGATCTATTGAAGCAGGCCTTTGTCAGTCTTGAAAGACTATGGTATTGTGCTCGGCGCTGCATACACTGCATGCAAAGCACGAAAGCCTGGGTTAGATTGTTATGGAGGATAGAAGTTACCCAAGCAGCAAATCCCCCCGCTCTACACCACTGAATTAGTCCAATGGAAAGGCAGAGCCAATACGATTGGATCCAGCTGGCGTCGCAGAGCTGGGCTAAGGACAGGAGCTCACCCTGACTTGTGGGTCTCGAACCCTGGCCTGCTGGTTAACAGGCACAGCGTCTTAACCGCTTGAAGAGGGGGGCATCATTTTAGGTTCTCCTTTAAAGGGTGGATGGAGAAGTTTTGAGGATGATAAGTCATTCATCTTAAACGATGGCTAAGTGACTCTGTCTCTGCGACTTGAATCCGCATGGATGCACAGACCCTGTGGCGAGCCCTCGTTTATATTACAGTTATTTCATGAGCGCACACCAGGAACATCAATAAAATGAAAACAAGCAGGTTGAAGATCAATTGGATTTCCTAAGGATAGCACAAAGGAAAAATAATAGTTGACTGTTGATTGTAATGTTAAAACATTTCAAACTCTTGGGAATGCAGTGCCCATATGGGAAAAAGTCACATCGAAGGTCACATCGCTGGGGCCATTTATGACCATGGGGAGGGTCGCTGCAATCTCCAGTCAAGATTGTGGAGCTTGGCTTCAACTCTGCAATCACAGGTAGGGTTGCCATAATTCTCTTCCACCAAATCAGGACAGGACCTTCTGACCCCTTTGCCGGTGTGTGAACGCAATCCCCCCAATTCGAGATTGGGCGCAATCCAGAGTAACGACGGAGAGTTCTTGCTCCGGTGTAAGAACAATTTACTCTGGATTGCAATATGAATTTCCCATAGGTTTTCACTAGGTGGTGCCATAACTACGGGTGCACGTAATGTCTCTTATGTGCTCCTGTAGTTACTCTGGATTGTAGGGATTGTCCCTGTTTTGGGGACATACAGAAATCCTAATAAGTGAGCAGAAGTTGTTCAGTAGCTGCTATGGAATATTTCCTTAAGGGATATTTTAAATTTATTTTTTGATGTAATTAAAAAAAACTTTTATTACCTGTTCAGAGACTACTGGAACAGGATATAAACCAAAGAGGTAAATAAATCAGTGGTGCTTCTAGGACAAAAAGGACAAGAAATTTCCAGTTATGAACCTTTTTGAGCCTTAAGATCAGCTTCAACCCATCGCTGTTTGAGATGGTGAATAAATGATGAAACACCTTCCCCGGGGAGAGCTGCCAGACTACTCTTTTTGTGTTGAAATGTTAACTCCAGACCCTTCTATTTTTGTTTCTCTGAAAACACTTACTGGATCTCAGCTGCAATCCTAAAGACACTTTCCTGGGAGTAAGATCCATTGAACACAATGGGACTTACTTTTGAGTAGACATGGTTCAGATTGTCCTCATCCTACCTTTTCCTTTGTTTCCAAGGCAGCTAATAACAAGAAATGAAAAGCATAAAACACAAGGCAAACTGTGCAATCCTAAGCAAGTCTACTCAGAAGTAAGTCCCATTGTTTTTTAAACAATTTTTTTAAACAATATTAAAAAAAAGAAAAAATAGTACTTATTCCTAGGAAAGTGTGATTATCACTGCAGCCAAAGGCTGTTGTCACAGACTATTATCTAGTTACAGTGATGCACATGGTGGTTGGGACTGTGGGACAAAGCCCTTCAATGGAGATCCATGGGGTCCCCTTCACATTAGGGGCTACCACTACAGCACTCATGTGGTTAATTTAAACATTTATTATTATAAAATAAAATATTCAATTACAATTTGAAGTTATAACTGTGACATATAATTTATGACTCCCAGGAAAGTGTCTAGGATTGCAGCCGTTAAACCATAGGGTACAATCCAGAGTAACTATGGAATCTTTTACACTGACGTAGTTATGGTGCCAGCTATGAGAAATTTATGGGAAACGCATGGAGCAATCCAGAGTAAGTGCCTCTTATGTTTTTCCGTAGATACTCTGGATTGTAGGGATAGTTGTATAAAGTAGGGCAAAATCCAGAGTAACTACAGTGAGTCCTTGCTCCGGTGTAAGAACAATTTACTGTGGATTGCATTATGAATTTCCCATAGGTTTTCACTAGGTGGTGCAGTAACTATGGGTGCACGTAATGTCTCTTAAGTGCTCACATAGTTACTTTGGATTTGGCTGGTAGTGCAATTAGGTAAAAATAACTTAAATCCATTGTTGTATTATTATTGTCAAATACCTCATTAATGCAGTAAAATTAAATTTTGCACTTGCTTTGCAGCTGCGCATAACAATCACCGCTAAAACTTTTTTTTAATCTCAAGCCTTTTAAAATCAGGTTTTGCATAAGATTTGATGCCACATTAGATTAGAGTAAATACAGTAATTCTAACCATATATCATGGGTGAATCCATGTTGGGACATTCTCATTCAAAGTGAACAGCACCCGTGGTAGGGGTTTAATTCGGACGGCCATGGCATCAAAAGTTAAATTCTTCCTCCCTCCACCACAGTTCTGATCCAGGACTTTGATATAGAAAAAGCAACTGCTAAGCCTGGTTTGTAGGTCTGGCTTTAGTTTGTAGGTTTGGATTTATTTGTGGCAGGAACTCAAAAACAGAGACACTCGGAGCAAAGAAAAGTCAATTAGAGTCTGAGTGACCATTTCCCAGCGCACATGTTGGAGCTCTGGGCCTGGCACAAGGTCACACAGCACCAACGCAAACCGCTTCTCCGGCTGCCACTAATGATGAGGCGCAAGCACATGATGAGCACATTTGGGAAGTCCGCCCTAGCAGGTGGTAATCACAAGCCATTTGAATGAGAAGGCCCCAGGGCGCATGGCCTTACGGCTGCTTCTCCTGCATGCTTGTCTCAGTCCAGCCAGCAATTTGATGTCGACTGTCATGTCGAGGACCTGCTCCAGAATTCTTTCAAAGGAAAATAAATTATTTGCAGTAGCTGAACTATAGCCGTATCCGCCACAATCACAAGGAGGGGCTCCCCATATATATTTATTCTCTGAACTCTCAATTATTGCTGGAGCACAACACCACCTGCCTCAGTGATTCCTGAAGACTGGATCCAAAAATCCCTATTATTTTGAATTTTTGATGAGGTCCCATCAAGCAAACACTGTTCACAGGGGTGTCAAGCACACATTGGGTCAAGCTCTGAGAAACTCTGGACCATTCAGGAGTGGTATCTGTTTTTTTATTTCCTTTAACTGCTCTTTGCTCTCACTAACTAGTCTAAGATTTAACTTACTGTACATCTTTTAGATCTAACTTAGATCTTAGTCTAACTTTTTTTGGAGCAAGACCCATGGTCAATTTTTAAGTAAAAAAGGTCATACTTAACAATGTGCTATTTATCTAAGATTGGGTCACAAAGTCTGCAAATCCTAAAGTACACTTAGGCTAGCCTATCTAGCACTGGGCTGGCCTAATTCCAAGATAGGGCAGCATAGCTACACCAGAAAGGTTTGGGCTGGTACGAGTCCACTTAGTCTGGCCCAAGGCAGATGGACTTGGGCCAGCCTAGCAGTGCTGGCCTAGGCAGCTCCAGAGAGGCATGTTGAGGGCATGTTGATCATGGCCTAGAACAGGGGGACACCTTTATGTTAGAAAAACCTTATTGCCCCTCATCATCCCTCCATCATAATGCCGATTTGCACATGGTGACAATATATCATAACCGAAAAAGAGGACAAGAACCACCACTCCCTAATGAAAAATGATGAAAACCCCCCAAAATGTAGGACATGACAAAATAAAAGCTAAACACATGTAGGATATATAGAGGACAAGCACCCCCCCCCCAAAAAAAAAATTGTACATCCAAGAAAAATGTAGGACATGAAAAATAAAAGTCAAAAACACTCATATATTTTGCTTTCATTTGGCTGTGGGTGGCGCAAGCGGTAAAGACACTGTGCTTGTTAACCAGCAGGCCAGGGTTCGATTCCTAGGTCGGCCCCACAAGACAGGGTGAGCTCCTGTCCTTAGCCCAACTCTGCGACGCAGCTGGATCCAATCATATTGGCTCTGCCTTTCCATTGGACTAATTCAGTGGTGTAGAGAGGGGGGATTTGCTGCTTGGGTAACAGCCTATCCTCCATAACACTCTAACCCAGGCTTTCGTGCTTTGCATGCAGCGTATGTAGCGCCAAGCACGATACCATAGTATTTCAAGACTGACGGAGGCCTGCTCGCGCTTGGTTAATTTAAGCACTGTTTTACTTTTTAGCTTGAAAACTATTGCATGTAATTTATTGCATAGAATAAATTAATTATAAGAAGAATTATAGTAATACAATTAATATAGAGATATTAATATAAAGAATATAGTAATTATAAGAATTCAAAGGCTACGTTCTACCTGCTCACAAGGAAAAGGAGGGCAATAAAGTTTTTTTCAGGACACATGGCTAAAAAAAGAGGATATCTGAACACTCTCGAGTTTCCTGGCTGGGTCAAGCTCATTCCCAAAAGAGAATAAATGCGCACAAATATGATGTCAGCACATTATCTTCTAATTCAATTTATGGTTCTGGGCCATTGTGACAATATAATTAGACACCCTTTAAGCCCAAGAGTGAGCATTTGCAAATGCTAACCCATTGGATGCTTATGGAATAAGTGAGATTTCGGATACGTTTTTGCGCCAGCTCCCACTCCAAATGTCCTGCCGTTTGTGAAGACTGTTCCAGGGACATGAAATGCTGTGTGCATATATTTTTTCAAACAGAAGCCCAAACAAATCTGATTAGCAACACGGAATCCTTGTGGCAATTCCAGGCAGAAAACCCGCTAGCCTCGTGAAATGAAAGGTCAGGAAGCGGCGTCTTGTTTGAGAAGGAAGATGGGCCTTTAAGGACTCCCCAGAAGCCAAGCTTGTGGGTCTGTGTGATGGTGTTGCCTGGTGGTGCACCATTCACTGCTGAAGAACAGAGGACGTCTAGATGTGTGGCCCAAGATCCCCCAGCAGCCCCTCCACATTCAATACTTGGCCCTTTTTATCTGTTTGGACACTCGTTTATGCGCCGCAATGGCATGCGCCATCCCTGCCATGTTCTTTGGTGCATCTGCAATGTGCGCTGGCACCTTTATGCAGAATTGGCTCAGTGCCACGTAGGTACATTACCAGAACGCAATGGAATTTGTGGAGGCAGCTCCTATCCCTCACTATTGCACATGTATTCCACAGTAAAGCGGGTTCTTTGCACATACTATTGTACATGCAAATCTCATTCAAACAATCAGAATTCCTGACTGCAAAATCTTTTGTATTTGTATAGAAGAACTTTGATACCTTCCATCAACTGTCTCAAAATTATTATCTCTGTATGATTTTTTTCCCCAACTGCTCCTGCTGAGAACTGGTGGAGAACATCTCCCAACATACAATTATAGAATCATATAGTTGGAAGGGAACTAATAGGTCATCTAGTCCAACCCCTGCCTGTAGCAGGAAAATCTCATAGAGCATCTCCTACAGGTGCTCATTGAGCCTCCACTTGAAGATCCCCTGTGAGGAAGAAATACGTCTGTCTGTCTGTCTGTCTGTCTGTCTGTCTGTCTATCTATCTATCTATCTATCTATCTATCTATCTATCTATCCAGTGTTTATGTCTATGTGTGTTTATGTCTATATATGTCTATGTGTGTATATATATATATCTCTCTCTGTCTTTTAGGCCGGCATAAGCCCCAGTACAAGCCTGACTCTTCTGTGCCACTCCTGGGGAAAGGTTAGTCCCGGACCTGTCATCACGGCCACCTACAGCCTTGATGGAATTAAATCAATACAACTTACTAGGAAAAAAAACAGTTGTTGAATGGAAACTGTTCAGCTAAATGGAGACCTCCAGACCTTTCCCATTGTTTGGAATACCCATCAGCAATTTTTTAAAAACTTGCTGTGGGACGAGAGTTTATTGTTTTCCCAGGCAAGAAAGTGGAGGATGGCAATTGCCCACCGCGAGAATATCCTGTCCTTTTCTGAGCTGGATTCTTTTTTTTTTTTTTTTTTTGGGGGGGGGGGGGGACACATTGGCTGCGAAAAATTAGTTGTTCAGCCCTTTGAAGTCCTTCTTCAGCCTTGGGGAAGCCACAGCTCGACACACTGCATTTGAGAGTCTCCCCTGCCAGTAGCCATCCTTGTGCCACAGCAATTGGAAGAGAGCAAACACCTTTCATCTGGAAATCACACCTTCTCCACTTAATCCACAGGGGAAGTAATTAAATTTAATAGGCAGCTTATCTTCTAAACAAAGACATCTTTTCCCACCACTAAACGTGGATGGAGTGAGAAAGGGCAGGATTGCGGTCCTTCTCCACGGGACCGGATCTGACTGAAGGAGTCCCACATCAATTCTACCACTTCCCAGCCCCCTTTTCCTCCATGCACTCCATTTTTCTAATTATCTTTTTAAAAAGCTTCTAAGTTTGTAAAGGAGCAGGCAAGACTCCGGTCGGCACACCAGCATTTGCTTAACAGTCCCTCTGATGGGGAATAAAATCAGGGACATTCAGTGTGCTGATGAAGGTGAATTAGCAAGGCATATATTGAAGTTATTCATTTTTGAAAAGCAAAAAATAAGCTTTTAACTTTGAAAAGCATTTGAAATTTTTTTTAGTTGCAGAGACAGCGGTACCTCTCATAACAAGCGCCTCACATAACAAGCTTTTCACATAACAAGTATAAATTTGCAAGAAATCTTGCTTCACATAACAAGTTCCTCTTCACTTAACAAGCAAGCGCACTATGGGCACACGTGCTATGCAGCCCTGACGCTCCGCATGGAGGCTCTTTAAAAGGGCTGCCAACCAGCACTGCTGCCTCTAACTGCCCCCAACTTGTGGGCTGTTGCCTGGAGGTGCCAGAGGCAGCTGCCCCTTACTGCCCCCAAGTGCCCCCACCGACCACCTTGAACCTCCAGCAGCAGCCCAGGTAAGCCTCCCAGGAAAGTGTCTTTGATTGCAGCCTCCTAAACATATCTACTCAGAAGTAAGCCCCATTGTGTTAAATGGGGCTTACTCCCAAGAAAGTGTCTTTGATTGCAGCCTCCTAACCATTTCTACCCAGAAGATCCATTGTGTTAAATATGGCTTACTCCCAGGAAAGTGTCTTTAGTATTGCAGCCTAAGTTGGATCATGCACATTGAATGCATGTTTTGAATTCAATTCCAGTGTTTTGTCCTCATTCTTACATGCATTAATATTTTGATCTGAATATTTTGGAGGTTGTGGAACCAATCGTCTGAGTTTCCATTATTTCCGATGGGAAAATCCGCTTCATTTAAAGAGCATTTCACTTAAAGAGCAGGCCTCTGGAATGAATTAAGCTCCTTAGGTGAGGCACCATTGTATTTTGTTAGGGTTGATTTGCCAGCAGAGTTTTGGATTCGCAAAAATGCCAGCTGTTTAAAGGTCCTGTCTTAGGATCAGCCATGCTTGCGGATCAGGTCTCTCGAGAAAATAATTCCTCCAGAATTTTGATCACTTTATAGAATAGGGTCAGATAAAAGGGTGTACACAGTAGTACTGGCAGGTACCTCAGCCCACATCTCACCTGCAAAGTGGTCCAGAGAATGGAATGATCCAAATGTGTGATTAATGATCGCAAATGATGAGATGTCGCTGACCCTCTGATGCCTTAGTGCAGATGGTGTGGTCTACACATTAATTCATGTAGTAATTCATTAATTAATTCATGTAGTTCATGATTAATTCATTCATTCATTCATGTAATGAATTAAGTAATTCATGTAGTAATTCATTAATTCATGTAGTAGCACAGCCAGAGGGGGTGGCACAGGAAATATGGCAGGCCCTGCCATGCACCATGAAACCAGCCCCTATCGCTCACCATTGGAGCCATTTGCTGGCACATCACTGCTCTGTCTGGTTCCAACAGCAAGTTGGAGGGATTGCTTGCACTGTGTGTTGTGCCATCTGCTTTACATACCATGCTACTGCCCCCCCCCCTTGGTACTACTACTGGGCTTGCCTCCCTTCCCTTGAGTTTTTTTTAAATCTCTTCCTTCTTTGGGCATCCGCTTCTTTTGATGAGACCATTTGCATTAGCAGTGCCGTCCTCTCAAATTCAAGCAATAAAAGATTCAGCGCTATCTGGGGTGAGGCAGACGAAGATGGATCTATTGGAGGAAAAAAAAAGAAATATATTGAGGAAGATCATGGAAGGAGGTCGTGGCTGTGGGCAAAAGGGCTTGGTTTCCACCAGTGGTGGGCTCTAGCAGGTTCGCACCTACTCTATAGGACCGGTTCTTAACAAGAGATAGGACATATAAAGTTTAAAAACAGCCATTTAAAAGTGGCTGCCAGATGGGCAGAGAACCGGTTCTTAAATTTTTTGATGCCCATCACTGGTTTCCACCATTAATTTTGTCACCAAACAAGTAATTTTGAACATAACCCAGTGTGAGATATTCCAGGAATAGTAAAGCTTCCAAGAGTAAAACCCTTTAAGAAGCAGGTTGTGATGAATTTGGTTTAATTTACTCGAATATAATGCACCATCAAATCTAATGCACACCCCATACTTATAAGCAGAATACTGTATTTACTCAATTCTAATTAACATTGAATCTAATGCGGCACCTGATTTTGGACACTGAATTTGGGTGGAAAAGGTGCGCATTATACTTGAGTCTGTGTACTGTTGAGCGCTATATTGAACATTTTATTTGCAGTCTGTCTGCAATCACAAAGACACTTTCCTGGGAGTAAGATCCATTGAACACAATGGGGCTTGCTTTTGAGTAGACATTGTTAGTATTGTACTCTAAGCTATTGATATAAGATTTATTATTTGGAATCTACACAGCAAAATATTTGGTGGGGCCATTTTGTAAGAGCTGGCTGGTAAATACATTTAGTAAAAATAATGGGGTGTAGGCTGTAGACACCCCCTATAAGCGCAAAATTAGTATTTTAATGCTTCATTATTGTTATGATTGATTGATTATGGGCGCAATCCAGAGTAACTACAGGAAGTTCTTGCTCCAGTGTAAGAACAACTTTGGATTGCAATATGAATTTCCCGTAGGTTTTTACTAGGTGGTGCAGTAACTACGGGTGCACGTAATGTCTCTTACATGCTCCCGTAGTTACTCTGGATTGTAGGGTTTGAAACCTTTATCGGCATTGGTGCTAAAAAAATTGGGTTTTAAAATCAATCACAGTTACAAAATTGTAAAAGCTCCAAATAAAAAAACACAACACTGATGGGTGCCAAATATAATACGAATCTAATCTGAGCCACTTGCTCAGGGTGTCCATCTACGGTGATGAACAGACACATCGTGGCGTTAGTTCAACTGCCACAAATGCCCACATCATGGAAAATGTGTTGTATGCCAAGCCTACTGAAAACCGTATCTTATTTAGGGACACGAGCCAGAAAGTGACGCTGTTCTTCCATCCAAAGCTCTGTAAGATTTTAACCTGCAGAAAGAAAAGCATCACAAATAAAACGGGTTGAAATTTTAAGGAAAGAAAAGTGTAAATGTTGTCACGAGCTTTTTGTTCATGAGTAAAGCTGCAATATTGGGCGCTTTCACTTTTCCATAGAGCTCAACACATATTTTTGATTTTTAGTTCTTTGGCCATAACGTTTGATAGGAAGAAGATATTTCAAAATCATTTTTTTGCATTGGATTCTGCTCTTCAATACAAATCCAACAACATATGACACGATGGGGTTCTGCACACCATTGCAAAGTTCTAAAATGGAGGACAATGAAGCTCTTTTGGAGGACACATGGACAGGAGGCTAAAAAAGAGGACAAATCTGGAAAGATCTGGTCATATGATCACCCTGTGCTTAGGATTGCACCAGATGTTGAGGATCTACTAACCATCCTTCACCCACAGCTTCTCCATTAGTTATCAGTTAATACAGACAAAATACAAGATTCTTTACTTTGGTCTTCTGTTTACTTGTTGCCCAGCATCTATCCTTACCCTATGGGGAACAGCTATGGGGAATGTCAATCATGCTTCCATTCACAGTGACAACTCCCCAAAGTGTAACCTGTAACCTTAAACTTAAATTGCTCTCATCCGGTTTACAAGGAAAACTGCCCTTTATCTGTATGTGGACAGGTGTCTGTGATCTGGAGTCAATCATGGATCAGTCATGGTTCTGAGTCAAGTCAATCATGGTTCTGAGTCAATCATGGTTTGCGTCAATCATGGTTATGAGTCAAGCATGAGTCAGTCATGGTTCTGAGTCAATCATGGTTCTGAATCAGTCATGAATCAATCATGGTTCTGAGTCAATCATGAGTCAATCATGGTTCTGAGTCAAACATGACTCAACCATGGTTCTGAGTCAATCATGAGTCAATCATGGTTCCAAGTCAGTCATGGTTCTGAGTCAGTCATGAATCAATCATGGTTCTGAGTCAGTCATGAATCAATCATGGTTCTGAGTCAATCATGAGTCAATCATGGTTCCAAGTCAGTCATGGTTCTGAGTCAGTCATGAATCAATCATGGTTCTGAGTCAATCATGAGTCAATCATGGTTCTGAGTCAATCATGGTTCTGAGTCAGTCATGAATCAACCATGGTTCTGAGTCAATCATGAGTCAATCATGGTTCCGAGTCAGTCATGAATCAATCATGGTTCTGAGTCAATCATGGTTTGTTAATGTAGCCACAGCCTGCCATAGGAAGTCTTAAAGCCCACTGATTTTGGAGACTTGCCTCCGACAACTTTGCCAATAAAGTAGCAGAATCTCCACTAAAAAAGAACTACATTCTAAAAGGATTTGCATTTTGGGGCCGATTCAAGATCATTATTCAAACTTCACAGTGAAGAAGCCTGCCAAAATGGATTAAAAACCCCAAAACAACATCTGCTCAGGGGGTAGAAACACAAGAAGCATTAATAACCTGTTCTGAGAATTAATGAATTCTAGAAAACGAATGAATTTCAACTAATATGTTCAAAAACTATTAAAACTAATGAATTTTAGAAAATGAATTCTAGAAAATTCTCATTAACAACCTGCTCTGCTTCGGAGAATTAATGAATTCTAGATAAAACATGGAGTATGGAAAGCAGACCAGCTCATTACTACTCTGATACAATCTTGTGCGGAATAAGCAACAGTGAAGAAGTATTTCTAAATACATGTCTAGGAACATCTGCCGTTGATTACACCTGACTTATTTTTGTGTTACTATACAATGCATGTTCCTTCGTTATATTAATTGGATGGGCTGTTATACCCAGTAAAGGTTTTGTTCTTTTTCGGAGATGGTGGCATCATGGCGGAGCTCGTCTCTTAGGGGAAAAATACACCCCGTTTTCTTGATGTACTGAATAATTTAAAATGTGTGATCGTTCACTGCCTTCGGTTTTCAAACTTGCTGGATTACCGACTTTGTGTCACTTTCCTGAGCAATCGCTTATTCAGACATGCTGATCTTGTTTATCCCGACCAAGAAGGAAAGGGAATTACAGAAGGGAAGGTTTACGGCGTGCTCTGAGTAACAAATACCGTATTTACTCAAATCTAATGCGCCATTTAATCTAATGAGCACCTTACGAGTTACGACAATAAACGAGACTCATGCGTCAATGCCAGTTGGCTAACCACTTATGTCATTGTCTTGTGCGGTGTTACTGTGTTATCTCACCCCTATAATATTGCTTACTATTTTGCTATTAATATTGTTTGGCTAACCACTAAACCCCCAAATCCAGAGTAACTACAATAGCACGTAAGAGACTTTATGTGCACCAGTATAGGAAATTTACATTGGAATCCAGAGTAAGATGTTCTTACACCAGAGCAAGGACTCCCCATAGTTACTCTGGATTTTGCCCTGTGTCACTGTGTTGTGCAACATTTCACCACTATTCTGCTATAATATTGCTATTTTGCTATTAATGTTTGTATTTGTATTAATATTGTTTGTATTAATATTGTTTGTATTAATATGCTATTAATATTGTTTTGCTATTAATAATTGTAATAACCACTAAACCCCCAAATCCAGAGTAACTACAGGAGCATGTAAGAGACTTTACGTGCACCAGTAGTTACTGCACCACCTAGTGGAAACCTATGGGAAATTCATATTGGAATCCCGAGTAAGTTGTTCTTACACCGGAGCAAGAACTCCCCATAGTTACTCTGGATTTTGCCCTAAGTCACTGTGTTGTGCAACACCTCACCACTATTCTGCTATAATATTGTATACCTTGCTCACTCTGTGCTTCTGTTTCACGCTGTTGTGTATCACACTGCTGTTAATGCCACGTCACGCAACTGAAGGTGGCACAAACACGGAGCAGAGAATCAATTTGAAATTCCAGGTTAAGTTGGGGTGTCTCAAGCAAGTGTCTCCGACATCTCCGAGAGGCGTATGGAGAAGATGCAATGTCGCGACCGCGAGTCTTTGAGCGGCACAAACGCTTCAAAGGTGGCTGCGAGAAGGTGGAGGGTGACCCCATGTCATTACGGCCTTCCTCAACCAGGACAGCTGAGAATATTGACAAACCCTACAATCCAGAGTAACTATGGGAGGATGTAAGAGGCACTTACTCTTGATTGCTCTATGCATTTCCCATAGGTGATACTGTAACGACGTTGGTGTAAAATGTCCCGTAGTTACTCTGGATTGTAGCCATAGTGAAACAGCTGGTGTGGAGTGAGTGCAGATTGATGGGGAGGATGATAGCGGAGCTTAGCCTGAACAGGGAGCCAGTGAGGACCAGCTTGGTGCAGGAGCTGGCAATGTGGAAGGTTCTTGGCCAGTGTGAGGCGTTCTTGGCCAACAAACAGATCACAGTTCTTGACCACCCTCATTCCTCAGATCTCACACCATGCGACTTCTGGCTCTTCCCCAGGCTGAGGACTGTGCTCTCAGGAACCCATTTCGCCCCTATAGAAGAGATCAAGGCCATTGTGACGAGGGAACTAAGGGAACTCAAGGAGGAGAACTTTGCCTCCTTGAGTATTTCCTCGAGAATGAGTATCTCCTTGAGCACAATTTCCTTGAGAATGAGTATCTCCTTGAGAATGAGTATTTCCATGGGTGGCAGAAGCGGATACAGAAGTGCATTCATTCTAGGGGGCATTACTTTGAAGGGGACAATGAGTAATTTCTCTGTAGATTTTGTGATAAAACTATTTTAAGAAACTATTTTAAGATTGTAGGGTAAAGAAACATCTCGTTTCTTTATTGGCACACCTCGTATACTTATACTCCAAATACCACACTTACTCAAATCTAATTAACTGCTTAATCTAATGCGCACCCTGATTTTGGAGACTGAATTCGGCTGAGGAGGTGAGCGCTAGATTCGAGTGAATACAGGAATAATGAAAGAAGGTATGGGGAAAAATTTATGGTATGGCCACCTGGTATGGTATGGCCGCATATGGTACGGTCACTTAACAAAAGCATGGAAGGTTTATTACTATTGTGACCTGGTGGTTGCCTGCTATTAGAAATCATTGAAATACTGGACCAGACTTTGGACCTTCTCCAGAGGGCTGATATTGTTACAAAAAGGAAGAGAACTACAAAAACTGTAGCCCTACAGGCAGGGGGTTGGACTAGATGACCTACTGGGTCCCTTCCAACTCTGTGATTCTATATTAACCGCCTGTCCTTCAGATGGAAGTTCTCATAGCATTAAGCGCATGTGGAGCATTGGAAGTACCAGTCAGGTGAATGTTGTTGTGGAGCTCCATGATCGACAGATGGTTGTCGCCACAGTGTTGCGCACTCCTGCGGTCTGTATGGACAGCAGTGCTACTGAACTATGGCACTCCGGGTCACTTCAATGATCAACTTCAACTGACACTCTCAGGCACTCAGAGCTGGGAATGCCCTCACGTCAATTGTGATAATTCTGGTTTTGGTGTTCGTTTTGAGGACGTGGCACGGATCCAAAGAACTGTGACCGGAAGAAAAAAATGTACTAATGTGCATTTAAAGCATTTAGTGCACATGTGATAGTGGAAGATATTTTTTCAGAACAGCCCAACAATGTACTGGGAATTGCATCCAAATGTGAAAATGAATCATAAGGGAGACATAGGGCGCAATCCAGAGTAACTATGGGGAGTCCTTGCTCCGGTGTAAGCACAACTTACTCTGGATTCCAATATGAATTTCCCATAGGTTTTCGCTAGGTGGTGCAGTAACTATAGGTACACATAATGTCTCTTACGTGCTCCTATAGTTACTCTGGTTTGTAGGGATAGTACCACAGAAACTCTAGCAGGCTGTTAAACTATTTCTGAGGATTGGTGCCAAAAGTTGCACAAATCATGTGTGGATTTCTCAGTTTGGGGGATATTTTATTTTATGTGACCTCTTCCCATTAAGAGACCCTTTATGGCTACAATTCAGAGTAACTACGGGACCTTTTACACCAACGTAGTTACGGTGCCACCTATGGGATTCCTACGGGAAATGCATAGAGCAATCCAGAGTAAGTGCCTCTTACGTCTTTCCATAGTTACTTTGGATTGTAGGGTAAATTTTTCCCACTTTATATGCCACTTGGACCATGGCAATGTCCGTGGTAAGCTTACATTGTCTTATGTAACTATCAACCCAATCTAGATTATGACTGTAAAGAGTGGAGATGGTTTTCTGTCCCTTCCTATGTTCTGAACTCCCCCCACTCCTGGTATACATACATACATACATACATACATACATACATACATACATAGCAGGCCTCCGTCAGTCTTGAAAGACTATGGTATCATGCATGCGAAGCATGAAATCCTGGGTTAGATTGTTATGGAGGATAGGCTGTTACCCAAGCAGCAAAACCCCTCTCTCCACACCACTGAATGAGTCCAATGGAAAGGCAGAGCCAATACAATTGGATCCAGCTGGCGTGGCAGAGCTAGGCTAAGGACAGGAGCTCACCCTGTCTTGTGGGGCCGACCCGGGTCTCGAACCCTGGCCTGCTGGGTAACAGGCACAGTGCCTTAGCCACTTGCACCACCCACAGCCCACATACATACATACATACATACATACATACATACATACATACATACACACACACAGACAATATTAACCAAGGATCAAAACTTCCACTGGCTGCAATGCAACTTTATGTTAGGGCGGAAATCATGTATGTGGACAAGTGTCTGTGATCTGGACTACAAGTTCAACAGACTTGTAGTGACACTTAAACATGTAGTGAATTGTAATTTACATTGGTCTGGAGAGGAAGTTTAGATGTAAACCATTAGAAGAGTCAAACATGATGAACCACAGAGATGAGAATTCCAAGGTTAAATAAGTTTATTGAGTTAGCGGTTACGACGGTATATGAGATACCTTGTAATCCAAAGCTACATCTAACATATTTGCCTCTAACTCCTCACAAGTGTCAGTTCCCATGTCTCTACACATTCCATCACCGGCTCTTCTATTTCTAATAATAATAATAATATTAATAATAATAATAATATAATTATAATAATAATACAAAAGGCAATGTCAACTACCATGTTGTGCTTCGTACTCCACCAGAAGGGCAAGAAAACTATTAAAAAGAGAGAGTGAGGGGGAAAAATATATACTTTGTTCATGTCAGATGGGAATTGTTGAAACCAAAACATGTTAGAGCACCACCAGAAAGAAAATTTGTGGGTTAAAGGTGTTACTTTTATCATGTTTTGTTAAAGAAAAATCCACAGACCATAATGAAGATGAGTCAGAGCTTAAATTATCTCAGTATCCAGGCCACACATTCAAGCATATTGGCTAGTTACATGATTGCACTGTAACAAAAGCAATACAAGCTTTTATGATCTACCATTGCAATTTCCAGGTTCCCCACCAATAACTATACCTGCCAACCTAATGTTTCTTGCATGCATTAAGGATTTGCTTTCCAAACGCTGGACTTCTCCCTTCCCCGCAACCCATGTTTTCATGTGACCTTTTTCAATAGGGGCCTTTTCGCTAGCCTAGGAAAAGAGGTCAGCGTCACGGACCACCCACTTAACATAAGAAACACCATGTGTCTGATGGGAAGGGGGAATGCCGACACTTAATGACTTTAATAGAGTCCCAGATTGCATGCAAATTGAGACTGCTTCGGTATCTCGGTCCCCCCATGCCAGACGCATACAAGTCAGCAGGTATGCATACAAAAACAAGGAAGGGAATAGAAAACCCTTCTTGGTGAAGCCTCGGGAATTAGAAGGAATCCATCGCTTTAAATTCACTTAGAGCCTGTACTGGGGAAATGTGTTTCTTCTGGGAGCCTCTCCTCACTCGAGTCTGATATTCCTCGGGCTTTTCCCTCTTGACTAGTGGTTTCTTTTCCGGCGCCTTCATCTTCCAAGATACGACGGGGGAGTTGACTGCCGCCGTGCCATAGACCTTCTGGTATTTGGTCGAAGCCACGTAGGACGCTTTTACAGTGAGGACCACAGCATTCATCAAGTTTTTGGCCGCTTGGATGAGGGACGTGGCACTGTCCAGCTAGGTAAAGGAAAGATAAAGAAGGGGAGAGGAGGATTATTGTAGGATTTAACCTGGGCACATCAGATGCTCATTGCACTGGTCTTGACATCTTGCCAAAGAATGAGACATTGCATTCCTCTCGACATAGCACAGAGATTCACATGAGCTGCTTTGTTGTAGATATGGGATTGGATACCCAAGTTCATTTAATATGAATAATGGGGTATTTTCCCCATATATGGATTTGGATTTTTCCCATATATGGATTTCCCCACTATGGATTTGACTCTACGATCAGGTGAGCCTGTCACCTCCTTCTGGGAATTGGGAAGAATCTCTGTCAAAGGAGTTGGCGTGTGACATCTAGGGTAGGGTAATCATATATACCAGGAAAACAGGGACAGTCCCAATTTTGGGGGATTGTGTTCTAGATTGTGTACTAGATTGTGTACTAAAAAATAGGACGGAGCATCCTGTCCCAATTTTGTGGAAGAGAATTATTCAGCCTAATTATGCACCATAGGGTGCACCCTAAAATTATGCACCGTAGGGTGCAATCCTATGACCAGCACAACTCACTTGTATCCATTCCCATGGTGGTGTGAGAAGCCAGAACATGTATGTGCCATGGCTTAACCATTCCAGGAGTGGCACAGAAGTGGCTTATAGCACTTTTGTGCCACTCCGGGCCAAGATGGAACTTCTGCTGGGATTTATGACGGTTAGGATTGCAGCTTGAATCTCAGTAAGGAAAAAAAGGAAACCTCAACTTTAATCGCTAAAATTTAAGTTAATGTGGGATAGCTGCAAGTAAAGAAAACTTCACTCCAACAATGTTGTAGTATTGTGCATGTCTGAACGCCATGCGCGTGCTCGCACACACATGCGCTTAAAGTTGCTTGCAGTTTCTCAGTGAAAAAAGAGAGCCAACCTAATCCACCTATCAACAATTATGAGGACTTTAATTAATTGGTTAAAATGATTCATCATCATGCGTCCCTCAAACGGGTAATTATTTTTTAATCTCCAGATTCATGAGTGCTTCCCCTTCCCACACAAACACAAGCTCATTTTCCATCTTTCCCTTTCGAAAGAAAAACAAGTTTTAAGATGGATAGTAACATTAAAATGGCAACAACATGCCAGCCCAACAGAGGGACGTGATATATCGTCCGGTATAATGGTCTTCTACCGTTCCGCCGTATGATTTATGACGCAAGTTGCGTGTTTTGTTGGCAAATAGCCGATCATACTCTATTAAATTAGGATTTTTTAAATGGCCGCTGAGATCTACTGTCAAACACCGCAGAATGTCGAATGGCTCCCTTCACAACAAGCAACATCCGAATGGAAAGGAAGTGGGAAAACTTGGGCCTTAAAAAGTCTTTGTGAGGACCATTCACAAAACAAAGCATGGCCCAAGAATTACAGTGAAGATCACAGATATGTTTATCTGATAATAGTCTAAGGGTGCAATCCAGAGTAACTACGGGGAGTCCTTGCTCCGGTGTAAGAACAATTTGCTTTGGATTGCAATATGAATTTCCCATAGGATTTCTGTAGGTGGTGCAGTAACTACGGGTGCACGTAAAGTCTCTTACGTGCTCCTGTAGTTACTCTGGATTGTAGGGTATGACCTGGAATGGGGTTTCAAGCTGGGCCCAACTCCCAATAATAAGATTCCCACCTGAAGGAGATCTAAGCCTTAAGTGCCCAAAGTTAAGAATGTGTAGGACGCACAGCACCATTTGGGCTGCTTCAAATGGGCAACTGATTCCTCTGAAATATTGCATTATAGAGCACAATCCTAACCATGTCTACTCAAAAGTAAGCCTCATTATTTTCAATGGGTTTTACTCCCAGGAAAGTGTCTTTAGAATTGCAGCCATAGTCCACGTTAATTAGTAGAGGCAGCCATTTTCAACCAGTGCGCCATGGCACACTAGAGTGTGCCATGAGTGGCCCACAGGTGTGTTGTGGGAGTTTGGCAAATTTATTTATTTATTAATAAATATTGTTTATTAATAGGACCATTGAGAGATATGAAGCCCCACTGACAGCACGTTGTGCCTTGTCAATTGTCTATAGACTAATGGTATGCCTTGTCAGTGTGCCATGAGATAAAAAGGTAGAGAATCGCAGCGCTAGCAAAAACTTATCAGATTGGCAGACAGTGAATCATTGAATCTATGGTGAAAAGGGGATTAATTTCCAGGGGACCCTCTTCAACTTATACTCTATGAACTGAGGGATAGTGATCACCCATCAATATCTAATAGTGGGTAGCACCCAACAATATGAACTCAGTGATAATCACCCATCAAGATCCAATAGTGGTTGATACCCATCAATATAAACTTGGTGAAAGTGATCAACCGTCAATATCTAATAGTGGGTAATACCCATCAGTGTGAACTTGGTGATAATCACCCGTCAAGATCTAATAGTGTGTGATACCCATGAACTTGATGATAGTGCTCACCACGGCTTTTTTTGAGGGGGTACTCACAGAGACTGAGTACTAGTACCTATGTGGTAAGTACCGGCACATCTGTGGCAGGAGTAAACATGCCTATGATTACAAATAACATTTTCATCGTGAGTACCCCCACCTTTATAACATCTTCATGCTGAGAACCCCCACTTTTATTTCTAGAAAAAAGAGCACTGGTGATCATCCATCAATATCTCATGCTTCCTCCTCTGCTGGGGATCCGTCACCAAGCTGAAAACTGCTGGCAGAAGACTGAAGCCTTATAGTTCAGCAATGGGTTGCTTCACCCATCTTCTCCACCTGTCTCTTAGCACCTTCCCTGGCAATGATGAGAGGTTAGGACTGATTGCCCCGGCCCCAGAGCAGCCCACAGGTAGCCTTCCAGAGATCCTTCATTATTGCCAGTGATGTGAGGGTCCCGCTGGAGTCCCCAAGATGGAGCAGGACGGAAGCAGCAACAAGTCTGGAAGGAAATTCTCCATGGGCCAATCCCAATGTTTGTTCAATGCAGAAAACTGACCCAATCCAGACAACTTTCTTTAAAATTAGGCTGGATTAATTACCAAACCTCCTCCCCTGTCTGCCATATACTGTTCCTGTCTGCCATATACAGGTCCAACCTTATTATACACTGATTTTTTATACACGGATTTGACTCAACATGAATGGCCACTGCAAGTCATATTTTTAAAAACTGCTTTTTCTACTGTTGTAGAGAAAACAATCATTCCATTCTTCTGTCCCCAAATCAAACCTCTGCAGATATTGCACTCCAGATCACAGTCTGAGAATAACAGAAAGAGTTGCTTGACTGTTCACTGCACAGATTTATGTCCCAAATCATGAAAATGCAACAGGTGGTAGCTGTTTTACATGAAGGTGTACACTCAAGAAATGGGACAGTAACAACCTGCACAATAAAGTGATATGGACTGTTCCATCACCTCTGAAGTCAAGCACTGTATGCCCAGCTCCTTCTGGTACAGCAAGTCTATTCAAGACATGCTCCACATATTATCACATCTCCATAGGGTTGCCATATGTCCCCCCAAAATAGGGACAACCCAATTTTTGGGAATTGTGTCCAGCTACTGGCAAATGGGAAAGACGGCCCACTCCCAATTTTTGTGGAAGCGAATTATGGCAACGCTACATCTCCACATATTACAGCTACTACCACTAGTAGTAGCATACTACTACTTCTAGACACTGCACTAGGAAAGGAGACTGTATTCATAAGATGTACCATCTCATTGCCAAGACACAAAATAAAATCTCTCGCGTTGAAATACAGCCGTTATTCAAAGTCCTGCAGGAATGATAGACTGAGGAATAATTTTTAAAATATGGATATATTTTCCCCTTTCCTGAATTTTTCCCACCTCATCACGTTTAAAGCAATTTACGCGTATGGATGTGATGCAGTTTTAATTCATTAAGGAAGATAGCTGGGCAGTTTAGCCGGCCAATTCATTGATTAGTTGCACTCATTTGCATTTTTTCAATTATTAGTAAGAAAACCACTGGGACTTCCAAACAAAATTAGTTGTATTTAACAAATTCTGAATTTTAATATGGCTAACAAATGCCATGTTTCTCCGCATAAACCTACCAAGTGCTGCGGACAGCTGTTCACCAGAAATATCTGTGACTCTGAAAACCAAGATTAATGTCTCAAAACTGCATGGTAATACTAGGTTCACTGGGCAAAATAAAATAAATGGGGGAAAAATAAAATAAAATCCCAAAATATATAGTGTCTTCCTGAACGAGGATACAAATGCATTCCCGTTCTGAAGGATACATTTTTTTTTCACCAGAATGATTTAATTGCTTTGGCCAATGTAATTTTTAAACAATAAAATTTAAAAATGAAATCGCAACTCATTTTGCATGCATGAAACTCTCTTTTTAATATAAGTAGATATTTAATTTATGATAACAGAGTGGGGGAAAAAAAACCTAGGCACAAACGCAATCGTAAAAAGATAATTAAACACGCCTTAACATTTTAGTTCAGTCCTGTGAATTATCCAACTGAGAAAGAGTCCTTGAAGAAAAAAGTGATATTGTGCCACCTAAGTTTGCAATATATAATAACTGCCCCTAACAGGTATTTCTAATTATACTCGTTCAAAATCAGGTTGGTTGATACATAAATCTGCATAGTTAAAACATGGGACTGTGTGCACCACCCGAAATAATAGTATTAAAATAGCTTTCCTTCTCAAATTTTGTAGAAATAAATAAAGTTTCCTTAAAACTCGATGGGGGGCAATGCAATCCTGACTTTGGGCCAGAGAGAATGGTCCAGGTAAGCTGGCCTAAGCACAAATCCTGAACTTAAGCAAATCCACAGGGCTAGGAGTCCTCTGGTACAGCAGCACAAGGGCAGATGCTCACCGGACTGGTGTAGTTGTGCCATATCCCGAGGTGGGCTGGTTTAGTTGTGTTGTATCCTGTGGCTGAGAGGCAGGGGTTGACCTAAGACTCAGAAATTGTTGCCATCACTTCCTATTTTACTCTGGTTTATCATGGACTCCTATGGGTCAACTCAAATTTATTCCTGCTCCTTAGGTGGCCTAACTGTGAGGAGCTGTGGGGGGCATGTCTGCCCTGGAATATGGCTCTGGATACTCAATATGTCTAACCCTACAATCCAGAGTAACTACATAAGCATGTAAGAGATGTTACGTGCACCCGTAGTTACTGCACTACCTACTGAAAACCTATGGGAAATTCATACTGTAATCAAGAGTAAATTGTTCTTACACCAGAGCAAGGACTCCCTATAGTTACTCTGGATTTCGCCCTATGTTGACTTAGGCTGGCCCAAGTCTTTCTGGTGTAACTGGGCTGGCCTAGCTTGGAATCGGGCCAGCCCTGTGCTAGATAAGCTAGTCCAGTGGTGCTCAACATTTTTGGCACCAGGGATTGGTTCTGGGGGAAAGTAATTTTCCAGGGACCAGCCCAAGGGTAGGGGAGATTCTGTCTCTAGCATCCTAGAGGGGGGGCCTTCCCCACAGCTGTCTCCAGCTGTAAATCCCATTATAATAAATAGAGTATTGCTTGGTTACTGTGGATGGAATTGCATGTGAGAACCCAATGTTTCAATGCATGTCTACTCAGAGCAGGGATTTTCAACCTTTTCAGTGCATGATTCATTGAAAATGCACAAAGCCATGCTAGTCCGTCTTATCGGAGAGTAAGCCTCATTGACTACAATGGGACTTACTACTGAGTAGACAGGCATAGGATTGGTCTACGAGGCTGCCATCCTCCAGCAGAGCCCTCCTGCTGTGAGGAGGGGAAGGTGCACTTAAAGGGTCATCTCGTGGGCCGGTCAGGGAGCTGCCAAGGGTCCCTGGACCAGGGTTGAGAAACCCTGGGCTAGCCATAATGCACTTCAGGATTGCAGCCATAGTGTAGGTACAAATACCAATTTGATTGCAGTGGGTAGTCCTTGGAATACTGGCTACTTAATGCCATGAAGCTGGTTTGGTTTCCCATCTCTTTCCATATTTCTTGGCTGCCTCCTTCTAAAGCAGCGTTTTTCAAAGTGGGGGTCGGGACCCCTTTGGGGGTTGCCTGGAGCTTTCCTGGGGGTCGCCTAAAGACCCCTGGTGCAGGGGGCCAGCTGGGAAGACCTGGCAGAAACGCTGGAGCCGCTGCGGCTGGAAGAAGACTGATGTGGAGCCTTGGGGGCGGGGAGGCGCCTGACACACTCACCACAGACGGCAGCCTCCTCCTCCTCCCAATCCTATGGAGGTCTCCTCAGAAGTCAGTCCCATGATAGTGAGTGGGGCCTACTCCCAGGAAAGTGCTAGGATTGCAGCCTTAGAGCCCAATTCTATGCATGTGTACTCAGAACTCATTCCTATTGAGTTAAGTGAGGTTTACTCCCAGGAAAGTGTGCATAGCACTGCAGCAGTAGCAACAAAAATAATTTTATGGTTGGGGTCCCCACAACATGAGGAACTTATAAAGGGGTCACGGCATTAGGAAGATTGAGAACCACTGTTCTAAAGGATAAAAAAAATAGATTTATATTATAAATGATTTATTTCCTTCAGCAAATTACAATTTCTAATCCTCAATCTTGAGGCACAGGGCAACATAGAGCTTGCCAGCAAAATAGCTGGTCTGATTAGGTCTGAGTAGACTCAACTGTGCTGTGAAGTCTTACCTCTGGGTAAGGGAATGCGGAAATGCATGAGTATTTCACATAAGACAAAAACAGTCTTCAGGATTCTGGCAAAAACAAAAAGTGAATCAGTTTGTTGATCCCAGAAAATTAGATGAGAACGAAGGAAGGTAACGCTTCAGTGATAGTGCGCAAGCGTCGCAGAGCTTCTGTTTAATGTTTTGTAGGCACAAATGTGATTTAAAGCATGTTTGCAACCTTTCCGGATTGGCATAAGGGACTTACATTGGTCCAGAACACGGTCAGGATTGTGCCGGGAAATATGGTACTTATATAGAACCCCATTTCACCCCACCCACCATCACAGCTTCAATTGTGTTTGGTCAACTGGGACAGAGGCTCGTAGGGAACCCGAGGTTGGCCAGGGGTTGGTTAGAGGCTCACCACAGACCACATCTGTTCTCGGTAAGGGGTTAGGAGTCCTCTGATCTAAATTGCGGGTGGCCAAACTTAATATCAAAAACCACATTCAATAAACTTCAGATGTTTGAGAGCCAGCCACAAGAAAGGAGTTTAGGGGTACAATCCAGAGTAACTACGGGGAGTCCTTGCTCCGGTGTAAGAACAATTTGCTGTGGATTGCAGTATGAATTTCCCATAGGTTTTCATTAGATTGTGCAGTAACTACGGGTACATGTAATGTCTCTTACGTGCTCCCGTAGTTACTCTGGATTGTAGGGCCAGAGTCACAACCACAAGTATCTGGAAGGGACGCTTAAGTGGGAGTAACCAGATATGGCTCGATTTTACTCCCAAATGTTCTACTGTTGTTCAAAGTGTTCCCACCGAGTTCCCACACCTGACACACCTTAAAGCAAAGACCTTTGCATTTATCGCTTGCAGAGATCAAAATACACTGCAAAAGGATGTTTG
This sequence comes from Cryptoblepharus egeriae, assembly GCA_030015325.1. Taxonomy (NCBI): domain Eukaryota; kingdom Metazoa; phylum Chordata; class Lepidosauria; order Squamata; family Scincidae; genus Cryptoblepharus; species Cryptoblepharus egeriae. The sequence continues at coordinate 4,723,127 of JAREYC010000007.1, read as the reverse complement.
CTTCTCAATGATTTTGGAAAATGAAAGGATTAACGGGTTCAAAGCCTGACTATTTGGAACAAATTACTCAGCCTGCATTACACATTAAACAAAATCAGCCAGAAGTAGCAGGGGAAGAATATCGACTTTACTTTGAAATGTCACTTACTTCCAAAAAATACAGAACTACTCAAATGCTACCATGATTCTGCTTCTGTGAAAACAAGCGTTTGGGCACGACTGGGCAGATTACTAGGTGTGATGCTAGCATGCAGATGACATGCTGCAAAGTCTATGAGCGCACACACAGACAGGTTCGTGTGTCTGTGGAACACACTACACGGACCGAATTGTGGAACATACAGGAACTGTGGAACATAAGAGTATTCACAGACAGAATTGTGGAACATACAGGAAGGACGTTGGTGTGGAATCAAGTGCAGGACAACCCAGTGGTGTAGATAAGGGGAGTGGAAAGCACTTTGTTTTGCAGGGCAGCCAAGTAATCCTCTTCTTAGCCATTCCAGGCAGTGGCAGAAAAATGGAAGTGAATGCCAGGCTCCAAAGGGGAGGGAGAGGGACATCTTATACACTGCAGTGAGGCTCCCTGAAAAACTTAATGCTTTGCACCCCTTCTGGCTACACCACTGAGAAAACCAGATTCCAAATATTGTATAACATGTGCTCACATAACTAATTACAGTTATCCCCCACTTTTGGATGATTTGTTTTCTGACAATCCACTCTTTCAACATCTTTCATTTATACCCATAACTCATTCATTCAACTCATGTTCTGCTCTTTCAACCCCTCTCTGCTGTTCTAAAGGCCCAAATTGCCCTCCCCCAGGTTGTAGCTCCTGGTCTAATCCTAGATAATGAGAATACATTTGCAAAAATCTTTGTGTGGCAGCAGGAATTGGCAGGATCAAAGGGGCATCTGTGAAGGGTTTAAAAAGCAGCACCTGCCTAAACCCCCTCTTCTATGCAATGCTTAAAGGTACAGGCACTCTGTCCCCCATGCACATCACCCTCTTCTATGCATGATGTTCTACACCTTTCCAGGACAGGTCCTCTTTCTAAGACTGGTGTTGTCCTGGAAAGGGATCTCTTCTCGTCCTCCTTCTTCCTATGATTTATTAAGTACCAGGCCACCTCTCAGGCCACCCGACCTCTACTCCTCTTTCCAAGGCATGTTCACTTTAAAGCTGCGTCCCCAGCAGGTACAGGGAGGAAGCCAGAGCCAAGTACTTCTGGATTGTCTTACCTTCACTCCTTCCCTTTCGCATTGCTGAAACATCCTGCTTCCCACCCCCGCCCCCACAGGGAACGTTCTCAGATCCTTGTGCATGGGGGAGATGTTGCACAGGGAGGGGGTGTTGCATGGGGAAGGAGTTTTGAATGGGGAGATGTTGCATGGAGGGACTTTGCATAGGGAAGATGTTGCATGAAGGGAAGTTCCACAGGGGATGTTTGATGGGGGATGTTGCATGTGGGGATGTTACACAGGGAGGGGTTATTGCACAGAGGGGGGATGATGAATGGAGGGGAATGTTGCAAGGATGTTGTATGGAGGATGTAGCCTGGGGAGGAGGTTTTGCATGGGTAATGTTGCATGGGGGATGTTTCATGGGGAGGGTGTGTTGCACAGGGGGGATGTTGCACAGGGGGATGGTGTCATGTGGTGCCCAGCGGTGCCCATCTGTGCCCACACTAACAAATATTTTTGAAATATTACTCCTGCAATGGCGGGTACATTTCTTTAATTGAAAAACATGTCTCCAAAGGGGAAAGGCTCCTTCCAAGGCTGACTTGGACACCTCCCAGGAGGTACTTTACGGTACTTTGTGACACCCCCAGGCCAGCATGGGACTTGTGCTGGGACTTATGCCAGCCTAACTGGGTGATTAGGATGGCACTGACACACACACACAGGGTGATGACCAAGCTTTTTGATGTCACAATAGGCTTGTGTGCTTTTTAGTGCCCTCTCATGCAAAGCCAGAGAAGGCCCCAAGCAGAATCAATGGTGAAGATTTAAATACAGGAGAGGAAGAAAATCTCTGCCAGCCCTAAAGGCAGACATTCTCTCATGACACTTCTCTTGGCCTTTCCGTGCGAGAGCTTTGACATCTTGACAGCTGTAATAGGTACCCAAGAGGCAGAACAAGAAGAGAAAAATCTCTGTTGTCTGTCTAGTCTTTATTAAAATGCTGACGGATCTATGGAACAACTAGTAGTAGAAGCTCACAAGAAAAAAAAAATAATGTAAGCTACGTATGATACACAAAACAAGAGTTGAGTTTAAATAATATACAATTTGATAGGAAAAAAACATAAAAGGTCAGGAAATCCCTTCTCCTTTCATTGAAATCTTAAAGCAGTCAGCAGACGCCTGGCGTCACTGAGCCCAACTAGATATTATTATTACAATAACAATTATCCCTTTTGATGAACAGTCGGCCTTTGTTAGACTCAAAATGTGCTGATTTGACCCATCACTTGTTCTGAACCCACTTCTAGGTGGCACATAAATGACCTCTGGACATGGCAAGAAGTTTCCAGAGATGTTCTGAGATGTGGGGAGAATGTGCATGGAAAGCACCTCCAATTATGTCCAGACATCCTCTCCCCGTGGATCTTTGGGGTTCGGTATCTGTGGGGGTGAATGCCATGAATATCAACATCCACATGTATTGATTTCTGGGTGTTTTTTTTTTAGGATATACCTTATTTCATTTGAATATATAGCTCATTGACTACTAAGTGATGAAAAGTCAAGCTACACAAAAAAGGAAAAAAAAGCTGTTTCCCACATCGTCGTGGATGGACTGATCCATTTACAATAACAACAATCGACCCAGCGTATCCCATTTATTTCCTATAAATGAATTAAATTTAAATATATTCATTAGAAGTTCAGCAAGAATCTGGACAGACTTATGGAACAGTCCTACTCAGTATTGCACTCGGTTGGGCTTCAGATGCAATCCTATCCACAGTTACCTCGGAGTAAGCCCCAATGTCTACAATAGGATTTACTTCTGAGTAGACATGGCTAGGATTGGGTACTTACTCCCAAAAAGTGTGGATAGGTTTGCACTCTCAGTTTGGTTTGCACAGAGCCCAATCTTTGCATGTCTACTCAGAAGTAAGCCCTATTTTATTCAATGGGGCTTTCTCCAACATAGGAGATAGGATTTCGGCCTCGTTTGGCTCACGATTCCACCAAGAAGTCAGATTCCTAATAGGTTGAACTAAACTTAAGTTAAACTGGGTTAAACTTGATGTCTCTGCTAAGTGTGAATTCATCATGAAAAACTCATAATTTATATGCAATGGGGATAGTACAAATTTTGTCTCTCCTAGAAAGATAAATAAAATTAGCATTATATTATTATATTATCAGCATTATAATCACAATAATTACATCATATTGATTAATGAATGGCATAAGTGAAAAACAGAAGCAAATGATTAGCGACAAATTTCAATAGATCCGCCAGTTATATGGTGACCAAATGGTGAGAGTCAGTAAGTCTACCTTAAAGGCGCTTCTGGGCATCGTGGCAACTATAGGCTTCCTAGAGTTAGAGTGCAATCCTAAGAAATTTAGTCTGGCCTAACTCACCTGGCCTATCTATCTGTGATGGTGTGGGGAGGGCGGTTTATGCCTGTGCATTGGCCTAACCCTCCCCCAGAAGTGTGGCAGAAGTGCTTCACAGCACTTTTGAGATACGCCCCAGTCAGCACAGGACTTATGCCAAGGCTTAGGCCAGCTTAAGTGGAGCTTAGGATTGCAGACTACAGCAGCGACTATGTCTTCAAAGTATCTTTTCACCCTTTCAATTTTTTTGTTATGCCCATGTTTGATGGGAATCCACTACTTGAATTTAACTGTAGCCTGGGTGATCAGGTACTCACAGACCAATACTTTCAACCATGTTGTACCTTTTATACATTTTTGGGTTGTTTTTTAAAATCAGTTTTATAAATGAATGAAGTTTAAATGAATGAAAAAGTTTTATTTTGATTTTTTTTAAGGAATCAGCATGATATGTTTCCGAACAAATGGGAAAAATGGAGAAACAATGCTGTGTTCTGAATACACAATGAGTAAAAATGTCAAACATATCAAATAGGGGGATGGACTAGATGACCTTTTAGGTAATTTCCACCTCCATGGATTCTATGAGTTCATGCTCTGGCAAAAATGTTGCAGCGGTTGGATGTGCCCCCCAGGCTGTAGTTTGGCGACTTCTATAGAAAGGCCAAGAGATATACCATTGGTCGGCATTGTACGTGTAGGTTACATTCTGAGGTTGGCATGTAAAGCCAAAACCTTGTTTAATCAAAACTCTGTCAACTAACGGTCAACTAATATTATTAACTAATAACTAATTGTCTACATATTAGTCAACTATTTTTAATTCTCCTTAAGAATTAATAGTGCCGTTAAGAGAGATACACACACTGCGCAGAGGGAACATCAGCTTCATTGTCCAGTATCAGGCTGACTCCAGGGTTAAAAACTCCTGTCCTTTTTGGAGAGGAGGGGGCAAGCACTACAACTGAATTCCTGCAAGTTACTATAATTAATAGCATAGTTATTATTAATTCAGTTACTATAATTAATTCAAACCTAATGCACTATTGAATCTCATGCGCACCCCGACTGTAAAAGCCTAGAGATTTAAAAAATGTTTACTGGTGATTGTAATGTGTAGGTGCAAAATTTAATTTTACTGCAATGATAGTTAAATGACAACAGATTTATAATTTTTACCTAATTGCACTACTTCATACAACAATGAGTTAGGGCAAAATCCAGAGTAACTACAGGGAGTCCTTACTCCGGTGTAAGAACAACTTACTCTGGATTGCAATATGAATTTCCATAGGTTTTCACTGGGTGGTGCAGCAATTATGGGTGCAAGTAAAGTCTCTTACGTACACCCGTAGTTACTCTGGATTTGGGGAGTTCGTTACATTTTTATGACAATATAGTAAACTGTTAAACTAAATACTGACCTACTCTTATACTCAAAATACAAAATACCCAAATCTAATGTGGCACAGAATCGAATGCGCACCCTGATTTTGGCGACTACATTCAGCTGAAAAAAGGTGAGTGTTAGAGTCAAGTAAATATGGTAATTACATATAGGTGCAGTTTTGAATCATCCCCATATTTATAAGCAGTATATAAAGAACTTCACCGTTTCCTCAAGAGTAGAGCAAAACTGTTTCTCCGTCGGTGGTGACCATTGATATTGGTTGTCCCCAGTTGTCCCGTCCTCCCACCTCCTGCAACCAAAACCGTTTATGGAATTGCATAGAGATTAGAACGGAAGTCACTCACCATGGAAGAATCACCACCTCCGTTTGCAAGCGTAGCTCCTTCAGCACAGGTAGGTAGGTGGGTAGAAAGTTGATTAGCCCTGCCCCCATCTATGCCATCACACTCTACCTCATAAAAGGTAGTGAAAGTGCTCTGAACTCCAGTCTGATTTCCGAGAGATACAGAAAAGAGAGAGTGAGAGAGAGAGCAAGAGAAATATTGTGCCCTATTGCAGAGGGGAGGAGAAACTGGGCTGGGGAAGGAAGGGGCTGGGGACGGGAGGGGAAGGGGAGACGTGTGCTGAAAGAGCTAGGCTCGACAAAGTACTCAGGGACTCTTCGGCGATGAGTAACCCTGCTTTGTTATTCCTGTCTTGCTCCCTTAGCACAGGTAAGCCGAGCACCGCACAGCTTGCTGGCTTAGGGGACCTAAGTGCAATCCTAACCAATTTAGGCTGGCATAACTCACCTGGCATATCTTCTTGTGGTGATCCAGCGCAATCCAGTGTGCTGGTCTAAACTCTCCAGGAAGAGCATGCGCTGGCCTCCCCATATCACAAAACGTTATGCCATGTGAGTTACACTGGTCTAAACTGGTTAGGATGACACTCCTAATCTAGAATTAAGTAGTGTGGAAACAATTGATGACTTATAGGTCTCATTTCCTATGACTAATATAAGGAATGTTCCACCCCTGAACTAATCTTGTTGGCAACATTACATCCAAAGTGTACAATATTGTCACTCTGGTGCACACTGCAGTATGCAGGGAGCCCTCCCTGCCTTGTCCTAGTAAAATATTTTATGACTTTATTTCTCCTCTTTAACTAACTTGAGCTTTACTCCTCAGTGTTATACTAGAGCTTGAATTAAAACGTTATGAAAAATATAACAGGGAGTAGCTAGGAGAGTCTCCAAGCACCGACTTGGTTATGCTGCTGGCTTTTTAGGGTGGCAAGATGCCTCCAAGCGTGGTCTGTTTCCCCTAGGTCTTGGGCATCAGGTGGCATTACTAGGCGCCCCTTCCAACTCATTGGGGGCAATTTATTGAAGCCTGTATGAGAACTACTTTGTTTCCAGGGTCTAGGTTAAAAAGAGACATAGGGCGTAATCCAGAGTAAGTATGGAGAGTCCTTGCTCCAGTTTAAGAGCAATTTACTCTGGATTGCAATATGAATTTCCCATAGGTTTTCACTAGCTGGTGCAGTAACTATGGGTGTACATAATATCTCTTACGTGCTCCCGTAGTTATTCTGGATTGTACGGTTAATTTAAGTTTTCATTGTGAATGTGCAAAAACTCATTTACTATTCTGAGTTGGAGGGGAAAAAAATCAGAGTAGTGACGTTTGTCACATATTTGTAAAGAATGTTCTGATCTACCAAGCTTCGTATTTTGAAGTAAAAAATATTAGTGTTGGTGGCATCACTAATTTGACTGCCTTCTCAGTGCTACTCATGGTCTGTGTTTTAAAATCTAGCACACTTTTGGGGTTAAAAAGACAGTAAGTGACATCAGCTGGCAGATCATTACTAGATTAAAGTGAAGACGTATTTAGTACGGTACCCTAAACTAATAGGAGAAAGAGCTGAAAAGATTTCAGAACTGGTTAGGAATGATAAGGCCACAGATGACAGTCCGCCTGGGGTCCTTCAATATAACACACTATTAGTTAAGACACAAGATGGATTTTAAACATGGTAAGAAAGCTAGAGAATAAGATTTAATAAGAATAAGAATTTAATAAGAATAAGATTAATGAATGAGACGGGCCGGGGTGGGGGGGGGAGACAGTTTGGCTGAATGCTGAGCCAAAAATTAAAAAGTAGCCGAAATACTTAAAAAGTTAAATATATATACTTTAAATTCAGTATATTTCAGAAATATATACATAAAATATAGTATATTTCAGACTATGAAGGATATTCTACAGAATTATCTAGGAGATAGATAGACAAAACTATATTATAGTCAAAAGACCAGCCACAAATTATCTAGGAGTAAATCAATCTAATATAAGCAATATAAATTTTTTTTTTTTCATATAGTTATAGCTAGGAAATTTTTTTTTAAGATAAACCTTCAGTTTGTTGCTGATTTTAAGCTGGAAATTATTAAAGCAAATAGATGAAGATTTGTCATTTATAAGCCGGCTGTTAGACCCGTAAATTATTCTGGTATCTTGAAAATGAAAGGCAATCCGTTTGTTCTGATTTAAAAAAAAATTAGATTGAACAGTACAAGAATGGATAGGATTTGGATGGACATTAATAATTAATAGACCAGGCCTGATTTGGATAAAAGCATCTAAGGTGTTTTTAAAAACCTATTTTAAGAATGTAAGAAATGGTTGGATGGTGATTGGAAAGGAGCAAGTGTTGCAATATTTCAGTATAGAAAGGAGAAAGTGTGTTAAGAAAGTGTGTTAAGACACAAAAGAACCACAGTGTTAAAGACAGCAAGAAGTCCAGATGAAGACATTTGATACTCAGATGGTGTTGTTTCTCCAAAACATTTTGTTCAACATTTCAGAAGTTTAGGTTTGGTTCAAAATTCCTCTTTTTCACGATGCAAAAATTCTGGATTTGCAGGCGAAACGTTCAATAGTTGGTTGGGAATGAAGCAAAAACTGTAGACTTGCAGCTCAGAGGTGGGGCTTGTTACTCTAGGTTTTTAGAGCATAATCCTAACCATGTCTACTCAAAAGTAAGCCCCATTATGTTCAATGGGTCTTACTCCCAAGAAAGTGTCTTTAGGATTGCAGCCTAAGATTTTGGTATGTTCTAACTCAGTATTTCCCCAAAAGAGGATCGGGACCCACCGGTGGGTGATGACCTGATGGTCAGTGGGTTGCAAAGCTGAGAGATAAGAAGATGTACGGAGTGAGCCCTATGGAAAGTAAAACTGAGCCACACATGTGAGTTTAATCACCGGTAGGGAAATGTGCCTCAGCGCACTCCAGAGGAAGGCAATGCCACCATGATGGTCCCAATCCAATGAACAAATGAACGTAGGTTCACCCAAAACACTCAAGAAGGAAGCCCCCCTTCTTCAAGTGACAAGTAAAAATGTACTGAGCATAATGAGTTGTGCTTCCACAAGAAATAAAATAAAAATCAAAGGGGGATGCAAGGCACCGGAATGGACCTGATCAAATGAATGTGGAGCTCAACCAATGCTCCAAAAGACAGTTGTCCCTCTTAACAACATACAGTGCAATCCTAAGCATGTCTACTCAAAAGAAAGTCCCATTGAGTTAAATAGTGCTTACTCCCAGGAAAGTACATCAGGATTGCAGCATGATGGTGCAATCCTAAAGGCACTTTCCGGGGAGTAAGATCCATTGAACACAATGGGACTTACTTTTGAGTTAACATGGTTAGGATTGTGTTCTTAGTAAGAGAAGTAAAAATAGAGACTTGAGTGGCAGTTAAAGCAAATCCTTTTTCAACGTTCTGTCGAACTACGTGGATCCCAATAGGGATGCTTTAAAAAGGATGCTGCTAAGAAAGTTTAGAAACCGCTAATCTAATATTAGCCCATACCTACTATTTATTTTATTTTCCAGTAACAAAACAGCTTATTTACCTGACGTGCTGGATAAGTAGTTTATGTTTTAATAATGTTCAGCCTCACTTCATGCACAGTTCCTCTTTGCCAGTGACGTCACTGGAGTTATGGTACATCACCTGGTGTGGGAGGTGAGCATGTTACCCTTATGAAGGACCACCTCCCATTAAGTGAGAGGGTCAACCCTCCAGGCAATGGGCATTGCTCTGCCCCCTCTAATTTTTTGGCTATAACATTTGTGATGCCGCAATGTGATTTGTTTCATGGTGTTTTGCATGACATGACACATCGATTGATATACGACATGATGGTATTATTTAAAAATACCAAGAATTTTTTAAAACTTTGGGGCGTAATGGTGTCACCGCCACCTTGCATATCACTATATGCAACTCGCACCCATTAGTGACGCCACTGCTGATTACTAACACATCACCTTAACCTCAAGTCTCATCCTGGAAGGCGTAAGCTTGAGATGTGGCAGCCAATAATAATTTCTTACCATAGTGGCTTCTTTCCACAGTTTCCACTAATAATAGTGGGAACTGCACTTGTGGGAAATATTATGATCACAGGAACTGCTACGTTTCTGCTGCCAACTTCCACAATATTCTCATGATTCTGGATATGGAGATGGTACCAAACATGCCCAAACAGATTTTAAAATACATCATAAATGGATTCTTTGTCTGCCTCTCTAGTCCTGTTAATATTTCCCCCTTTCCTCCTTACTTTGATACAAACCCTTGAAATATAGTAGTTTGCAGGTAGCTTGTGAACTTCAAGTCCAACAAAATTCTACAGACAGAAGAATTACTCAAGTTAAAATCCTAGCCAATTTAGGCTGGCATAACTCATTTGTCTAAGCATGTCTACTCTAAAGTAAGTACTTAAGCATGTCTACTCAAAAGTAAGTACCATTGTGTTCAATAGTACTTATTGCTGGGAAAGTGTGGTTAGGAATGCAGCCCACGTTTCCAATTATGTGGTTGTGGGGGGAGGCCAGCACGTGCGTGTGTACTAACCCTACCAGGAGTGGGGCAGAAGTGCCTTATGGCACTTTTGTGACACCCTCAGGACCAGTACAGGACTTAAGCCAGTCTAGCTTGGAGTTAGGATTGCAGAACCAGTGTCTTCTCTATTTTCCATGTCTTTGTTAATACTGATGGCCACTGGGATTATTGGGATTAGCAAGAGCTCACCATTAGCAGCTCAACAGTGGCATAGCTGGTGGGGTGCAAAGCACTACGTTTTGTGGGGAGTGTCACTGCAGTGTGGAAGGGGCTTTCCCCCCTTCCCGTTGGAGCCATTTGGAACAAAACAGAAGTGAATGCCATCCAGTTCCTTCTTCCCAAGATGATCTGGAACCTCACAATTACATGGTACCTCCTCTTTTTTTTGCCTGATACCTCCTCTTCTTTTTGCATGTTACCTCCTCTTTTTTAGAGGGCATAATGGTGTCACTGCCATCTTGCACATCACTTTGTGCAGCTCATACCCATTAGCAACACCACTGATTACTAACATATGATTACTAACATACCACCTTATTATACTAACACATCCTTTTTTTCCCCCGAGCCAACTTTCCTCCAAACTGCTTCTTAACCTTTGGTTCCATTTTTTTAAGCGGAGCACAATCCTAAATATCACACAAGGACGCTTCTTGGGATCAATTTTGAAAGCGAGAACTTTGGTATGGTTTGTTTAAATTTAAGCAACTACAACAGGGGTACACAAATTCTTCAAAACCCCAAGTCCCTTTTCTGTGTGTTTCAAGGTACTTGTACGTCCTGGAAGGCAAGACGCTCTTTGACTTAATGGATATGTTTGCACTCAGTGTCACTGCCAACTGGCACTACTCCATCCATGTTTGGGGGTTTGCCAATTTTGCCACTACCAGAAGGAAAAGGGAAATTGTTTGGCTTTTACTTGGCATGCTGAAGAAGCTGTAGTGTTTTCAGTTGCTAAAATAAATGGATTTACCATTGCCTCCTGTAGCTGTGCTACTTCCTCTTTGCACCCTTCTTCTTATACTGTGATTTGACCCTATTCTGAACACCAAAATCCTAAAATAAAAGGATTTACCATTCCCTCCTGTAGTTGTGCTGCTTCCTCTATGCACCCTTCTTCTTCTGATTTGGCCCTATTCTGAACACCAATAACGGTACAGGTAGAAGACACTTGTAGATATGGTACCCTGGACATGGGCATAAGCCAGGTAGCCAGCGCACTTTCCAAGAGTAGCCTCATGGGCACACCAGAGAGATTGCTTGCAGATTTTTAAGTTTTTAAAAGTTTTTAATAAAACTTATTTTATTAAATAATAAAATAAGTTTTTATTATTTTTTAATATTTTTTTAAATAAAACTTATTTTTATTTTAAGTTTTTAATACAACTTATTTTCGACACAAGAGCGGAGCCCACCCACCATGATACAATAAACCTGTCCTTTAAAAAGTCATAATCTGATAAGACCCAGTGACATCGAAGTGTAAAATGGTTTGCCAGCCATAGCCAAAAGACCAGATTGTTGACACGGATGTCTCATTTAGATGAATATAACTCCATCATTTTAAGCGGCCGAATGCACACCCGCACATACCTGCACGCACACACACACAAATTGTGTACAATACAACTTCAGAATAGGAAACATTAATTTTGTGGTCAATGTGTGTATTTCAAAGACTACAGCAAAATGTGTAAAAAGGTTTCATGGATTTTTTTGAGGATAAGGATAGCGTAACCCTACGTAAAGGCAGAATGATTTACGGTGAATCCAAATCAACCCTACTAGACCCTCACCAAACCCAATGTCTTCTATTTAATGACCATGTAATAAAACGATGAGGGATCCTGGTGATCTCGGATTGAGAGTGCAATCCTAAACCTGTCTCCTCAGAAGTAAGTCCGATTGTATTCAATAGGACCTACTCCCAGGGAAGTGTTTAGGATTGCGGCTTTAAAGAGGTATTTGGGGGGCAGAAACTCCTTGATAACACCTGACCTCAGAACCCAAGCTAAGTACTTCTCAAGATGTATACTTGGATCATAATATATATGGGAACTAACCCTACAATCCAGAGTAACTACGGGAGCATGCAAGAGACATTACGTGCACCAGTAGTTACTGCACCACCTAGCAAAACCGATGGGAAAGTCATATTGCAATCCAGAGCAAATTGTACTTACACCGGAGCAAGGACTCCCCATAGTTACTCTGGTGAATGGAATCCTAAACTCAAGTTAGTCCGGCATAAGCCCCGCACAAGTCCTGTGCTGGCTGGGGGTGTCACAAAAGTGCCGTAAGACACTTCTGCCCCATGCGCTTGTTTCCCTTCATCACCACAGGACCAAGACCAATGAGTTGTGCCAGTGTAGATTAGGATTGCACCCTAAATACATGTATATTCCAATCCTACCTAAATCCCTCTGAGGCAATGCTGCTGCATTAGTGCAGCTTTCACTATGTCTTGTAAGCGATTTTCTAATGCTGGAAGTCTCCTTGGCGTAACACAGGCATTTCTAAGCATCAGGCACATTGTTGAGGGCCAAAAAAATTGAAATATAAAATTAAAATAAATACAATAAAATGGAATTTTAATTCTGAGGTCCTCAGAACACCTTCTGGATGCCAACAGAGCACAGCTTTGGTTGTGTTTAGTTGAATGGGCCAGAAGCTCTCAATGGACCAGATTCGGTTGTGGGCCAGAGAAAGCTTGCTGTGGGTTGCATCTTGCATCCAGACCAGGGTTTGGAGACCCCTGGAGGGTTTTGTCCCCTTGTCTCAGGGTGAGACCTAGAAGTTACTATAGGGAAACTAGGATTTGTAAAAGCATATATGCTAGTGTGAGTGATGTTCTGTGCAGGCAGAACAGGGCATGGGATTCAATGTGCACCAGTGCCAATGATCCCAGACCTCTTCTAGACCTGATCTACCTTCTGCAACAAATACTATATATCATCAAAATTAAGTTGCTTAACATCATATCCAGATGCATCTTTCCAACAGTGCTGGCCAAGTTCCTCTGAGAGTTTAAGAGCTGGCTAGGAATGAGATGGCCACTGTCTACAACTCCAACTCAGAGACGCTCTCTGCTACTTATCTTCCAAGGCTTCCTGCTCATCTGTTAAGTGAAATAAAACCAGCTTCTAAAGAACCAAACTGTGCCCCACACATAATAGCCTTCTAACCCAAATCAACCCTTCCTCCTTCTCTCCCCCAAAGGGCTTCATGCTTAGGATCAAATCCTATGCAATTTTCCAGACATAGTAGTGGGGTACGTCCAGTGGTGGGCTTCAGGGGTTCTATAGAACCCTTTGCTAATGTTCTACAGGTTCTATAGAGCCCTTTGCTAATGAGCGCCTGGTTCTGAGAACCGGTTATTGTTGTTGTTAATTTAGGTTTAGGTATATTTAGGTTATTAGGTTTATTAATTAATAATTAGGTTTATTATTAATAATTTAGGTTATTAGGACATAGAACCTGTTGTTAATTTATTTGAATCCCACCACTGGATACATCCCATTGTTGGGGAGCAAAATGGAGTAAGGAAATATTTGTTTGCTTACATCAGAGTTGCATTGCACATGCATCAATACTGGAAAATTGGATAGGATTGGGCCCACTGTCAGACATTTAGAATTCACAAAAATCAGAGAGCAGGTACATCTCAGAAGGTGTTCAGTGAGAAGTTTCTTTTCTAAAATGTTACCTGTTGCAACATGTGCCTGTGGAATGTAAGACCAGTGAATTTTTAATCCAGGAATGCTATATTGATGAGCAGATTTAAGCAATCAATAAACAAAAACTTCATCCCATTAATTTGTGCTGGCTTAACTGGGGATTGGCATTGTAACCACAATTTCCTGAATTTTTCAGCGTTCTTAGCAATGTTAGAGCCGACTCAGTCATAGCCCTTTCCAAAGATAAATGAATATAAGCAGGCCTCCGTCAGTCTTGAAAGACTATGGTATCGTGCTCGGCGCTGCATACGCTGCATGCGAAGCACGAAAGCCTGGGTTGGATTGTTATGGAGGATAGGCTGTTCTCCAAGCAGCAAATCCCCCCTCTCCACGCCACTGAATTAGTCCAATGGAAAGGCGGAGCCAATACGATTGGACCCAGCTGGCGTCGCAGAGCTGGGCTAAGGACAGGAGCTCACCCTGTCTTGTGGGGCCAACCTGGGTCTCGAACCCTGGCCTGCTGGTGAACAGGCACAGCGCCTTAACTGCTTTCAAGACTGACGGAGACCTGCTTTAAATGAATATAAGCATTGGGAAAAAAGAGGAGTGAGCCTGCTGGTCCTGCCCACCAGGCATTTGTATATCCCACTTGCATGAAGCCTACATAGGAACAGACACAGGCTGCTCTACATGCAGTCCATAACCTTTGTATTCCATGCTCATGTACATGCAAATGCTTCATTCAAACAGTATCTTCAGACATGTGTAGGCAGAGAACATGGCCCCGTGACTCTGCTTTTGCATCTTTCATTCATTGCAAATAAATTAATGCATACAAATACTTCCATCGCGAACACTAAAACACTTCCCTATGGCTTTCTTTCTTCTATAGTTACAACTTGCAAGTGTCAATTCAAATTTTGCTCTTTAAAGCAATAGAGAATTCCCAGCACTACTGAAAAGGGATCCTTAAAACCCATTTTTGCCCAGCCCAACCATATACCTGGTTGATGCCTGTTGCCCTGTTGGCAGAAATATGTAGTTTTACAAAGATCCTACAGTAAAAAATGGCAAAAATTGCTTTGTATTAAACACCATAAGTATTTTGTAGGTTTTTTTGTCTCAAGTTCATTGCAAAATACCAAAGACCTAGGAGATGGTGTCACCATACACGTCATCCGATACGTGCACCTCTGTCATCTATAATGCTGCAATAGTAGATGGTGGGCCACAAATGTCAAAACATACAATGGGTTTTCTGAGTGTCAGTCATTTGGGGAAGGCCATGAGCGCTGTACTGTATGCCGGTTTCAGAGCATTTTAAAATAAATTTATGCAAATAAAATGCAATTTATTTGCAATTGGCTATCCAAAAGAGAATGAAGAACAAGATGGAAGCAGGAAGTAGGCAAGGAGGCTACAGATGAAGTGAAGTTGGAATCCAGATCTCTGGATAGTCCTGGAGCATACAGTACCCAGCACTTTTGACGCTTGACAGCAAATTTAGCGACTGCCAGAAAGGTATTGTGCTCATGGGTCATGGCAAGATACTTCCCAAAAGGCCACCAAGCAGGCACATCACCCTGCCCCAATGGAAACACCAGTGGCTTCCAACACATATCATTAATGGCAATGCCAAAGCTCGTTCTATTAACGACGATGGGGTTAGCATTGCTTTGGATGATGGCAGAACGAAAAAGAAAAGAAAGGCATGATGAAAAAGACAGTGGTGATGAAAGTTCGGAAGCAACAAATGCTCAAGACGATCAAACTGGGAATGAAGAAGTCAAGCAGTTTGGCTGCTTCGATTTCGTAGCGTGCGATGAGATGCCAACGACCACTTACACAAGCTCTTGGCGTTTCGTCCCAACGCCTGTTTCTGCGGCAATGCCAGAGCAAAGACAGAAATGGAAAAAAAAGCACCACAGCCAAGCTGATGCACGTGCTGATTGGGGGGAACTGAGAAGAGGCAGGTGGAGGTGAGAGGAACTGATGAGGATGGGAAGCAAGACCTGTTATGCCAGCAGGTAAAGATTCAAGCCATGACATGAGAGCTATCGAGACGCAGAATAGCTGCTTCCATGGCCGTAAGAACGTCAAGACTTTCAAGTTACAACACTCTGCATGGGTGCCAAGACAGAGCCTGTTTGGTGGAGAAGAAGAAACCAGAACATTTAAGCAGCTCCTATTTTTGGAGAACATGGATGCTTTCATCACAATCATGTCCAAATAAAACTCCAGCAAAATTCTCTTACTCGTCTTCACAAACCCACCTGTTGGTATAGATGGTGGTGGTTGTGGCATGTGTGTGTGTGTGTGCGTGCACATATGTGGAACGAGGGTTTGTATACTGCAAGGACCCATTGGCAAGAAGGTGCATTGTGGGAAGACTAACTAGTACTAACAATACAATGAGGGAAGACTAATAAGGGCTGAAAGTTGAACCACTCGGTACCATGGCACCATGGCTTGCTACCACTGATAAGTTTTGATTTAATAATAATGCTATCCTCCACTGTAATATTATACCCTGCCTAATAGGAACAATTCATTTACATGGGGGAAAAATAGGGGGAACTTGTGGGGGACACCTTTGGAATCGATGCTCAGTCTATTCCTTCCTCTGGGTAACCCCAACCAGTGAGAGCGTTATTTCAATTTGCATATATTTCCCTTATTGAACCTGTTTTGGGGTCCCACTGGAGGGTACTGGAATAATTTAGAAAGCCCCTTACACAATTTGGGTAGAATATCCTATGTGTTTGGGGAGGAATTGGGAATTTATTGGGATAATCACAAGACTTTACAAAGGGTCCAAGCTAATAGGGTTTGAAGTTTTTTTTCCCCTATTGATTTTTATTTTACTCAGGATTGGTTGAACAACCACATAAAACATTGTACTGTGTACATTACTAAGATTACTCAAAAGCATACCTAAATGTTTACATCTGCTCAGGTATAGGGAACTGTGTTTTCTAAGGCTACAGAACTTCCATTTTTGTAAGGCTTACCATAGCCTTTGGGATTATTTGAAATAGAACCAAAATTAATTTTGGTGCAATGCTTGGTAAAGAAAAAAAAAAAGAGAATTTGAATTAAATGTTAATGAATTAAATTAATGAATTTTAATTAAATGTTGCAAATTATACTTTTGACATTCAAATTTGGGGGATTAAAAAACAAAAAAAACCCCAAATTGGATTAAGGACTGTGCAGTCAGCTAAAAAGCTATAGTAAGAAACTATTAAGGCCAGGGGATCCCAGAGGTACGATCATAAGATTTGGGCACTACCAACTTGGATGAGATTTTTGTGAGATTCAAGGTGGTGACAACCAGCTCAGGTCAAAAGGAGAGGTTCAAGGGGTATCATGATGCCCTTGTAAACCACCCTTTTAATTATAATCAATCAAATAATAATCAAATCTGGAAGTATAAATAAATAGGCTACAATCCAGAGTAACTGCAGGACCTTTTACACTGACATAGTTACAGTGCCACCTAGAAATGCATAGAGTAATCCTGAGTAAGTGCCTCTTACGTCTTCCCGTTGTTACTCTGGATTGTAGGGCTAATCTGGGTGTTAATTGCAACTCCTCTTTCCTTAACAACTGAAAAAAACCAAAATATACAGTGCAATCCTAATCATGCCTACTCAAAAGTCAGTCCCATTGTGTTCAATAGTACTTACTCTCAGGAAAGTGTGCTTAGGATTGCAGCCTAAGTACAGTTGGGAAAAATTAAAATGAGGAGATTAATTTAGATTTTTAAGACCAAGTTCGTTAGGAGAATTTTCCCCCAACCCTACAAATAATTTTGTCTTTAACTTGAAGTTATATTTTATTGAGCTGCAGAGTGATGATCATGTGTCCTAGTTGCAAGATTTATAGTTTTCACATGTAAGTTGGACATGTAATGGACACAATCCAGCCAAAGGTACACACCTTTGAGTCCCTGTTTCCACCACTGATGGTGATTTACTGTTCTGCTTCTTTCTCACATGGATATTAATGGACCTTTAGACTTTAGGACGCTTATTTGGGATTTAGCCTACTGATTACTGTGAGACTTGCTTCTAAGTAAGGCTGCAATCCTGAAGACACTTTATGGGAGTATGACCCACTAAACACAACGGGACTTACTTTTGAGTAGAGTACTCTAAGTAGGTTTCATACCTGCCTAGCACTGGCAGACTTAAGGCTAATTATAGTTTGTTGTTATGATCTCGAGCTTTGGAACGTAATGTGTTGGGAAGTGAATGGAATGAATATTCAGCATGGCTTGTTATCTTGTGGTTTGATATATATGCTTAATCCAAGACAATATTAAGCATATGCATATTAAAGAGGGCAATGTACAAATTATCCAGCTTCAGAGATAAGCACTTTCTTCTGGATAATGTACAAATTGTACAGTCAGCACACATCATTATCTATATCAGGTTAAATGGCATAGAGACAAGCTTGAAAAAAATATGATAAAAATCTGTATTAATGGATTTATAGATTTGGTTGTGCTGAATGTTCAAATCAATTTTGGTTTTGTGATCAAAAACAGTCCTTTAGGACTATTCCTATTCCTTCCTTCGTTCCTTCCTCCCTCCCTCCCTTCCAAGTTGTTTGCTATTGTTATTTTCGTATCTGTGAGACTTTGTCCCCAATTTTCCTAAGCTTTGGGCATAATCCAGAGTAACTATGGGGAGTCCTTGCTCCAGTGTAAGAACAATTTGCTGTGGATTGCAGTATGAATTTCCCATAGGTTTTCATTAGATGGTGCAGTAACTACGGGTACACGTAATGTCTCTTACGTGCTCCCATAGTTACTCTGGATTGTAGGGTTTTTCTCCTTCTTTTGAGAGATCCTAGCAAATCAGGGATCAAGTATCAAATATACTGATGACTTGTTATGGCAGCCAATTAAATTTGGCCCTATGCTGATCTGTTCTGGCCCTATGCTGATCAATGAAGCCCTATGCTGATCAATGGCCCTATGCTGATCTGGCCCTATGCTGATCAATGAAGCCCTATGCTGATCTGGCCCTATGCTGATCAATGAAGCCTATTGAGGAAAAAAAGGTAGTTTCAGAAGAAGTGCCTGATTTCATCCAGTTTCCCAGCAAATCTTGAAACTGTTGGTGTGAGGACCACTTTCCAACATTTCAGTGCACGGTAATCCTATATACTGTGTGTATAGGATTGCAGTCAGTGTCATTTAAACATTATTGTTGACCTATGATTGCTCTGCATGAATCAGTGACTTTAATGGATTATGGCTTTAGGGATAGGATGAAAATTGGTTAACCATCACCTGAATCTAGGAAGATGTAAATGCTATGCCTTGGTTACAAACACGATTTCGGAACAGCAGATGCACCAAAAGGAGTGTGCTGTACCCTGATGTTCCAAAATTGCTTAATATTTATATTTTTAAAAAGGGGATTATTACTAGCTCATCCCAGTTATGTATTGGACTTTAAGCAAAGCTCAACTTACAACCCCTCCCTGCCTAAAAATCCAATTACAATACAATCCTAAGCATGTCTACTCAAAAGTAAGTCCCATTGTGTTCAATATTACACATTCCCAGGAAAGTGTGGTTAGGACTGCAGCCTTAGCCTTTGACACAAACTATGGAAGTTTTATTATGGAGCTGATTTACATCAAATTTCTATATTATTTATATTTTGGCAGAAGCTTTTCTTTTATCCAGGAGAAGTTGAAACGAAGAGGAGCTAAGGTACTGAAAGGTGGGGGTGGGCAAGGGATGACCCAGGATGACCCAGGATTTCAGTCTGACCCTGCATAATTCTGAGTCCCAAAGACCTCGTCTAATTATGCATCTTAATTGCTATCTTCTGTGTAATAAAATATGGCCTCTGTTAAGAATTAACTGCGGATCAAGGATCACAATCATGGTGTCAACTGTTTTTTAAAGTGCAAAAACTGGTTTTATGATTGCTGCAGTGTTAACACCACAAAAAGGGAAGGGGGGACCCAATCATTAGCAAGTACAATAAGTAGGACATGCAAACAGAACAGTTCAGGATGTTGCTTACCCCGGATACAATAAGTTCTCCTCCCAAGTTCTGGACTTCTGCTTTCACCTTGCTACAGATATTAAGCTGGTGGCAGTAAAGGGCAATACGTTGGAGGTACGCTAACAGATCTTGCTTGCAGGCCGAATCGGGACACTACAGATGGAAAGAGAGGAAGACAACAAGGGTTTGATTCACTTTGGATTAGATGCTTAATATGCAAGGAAGAATTACTGGTAGATGTTTTGCAGACACCATAGGAGAGGCGTTTGTTTTGTGTTACATTCTGGCTACGCATCTAACAAGGGCCAGTTTTCTACGGTAGTTCAAGATTGCAAATTAAATTGCAGTGGGACCCAAAGGCTAAAAAGAAAGGATGCCAGCAGAACAGTTTGTCATGTACCTGATGAGCTGTAAAACAGAGTAATCTCTGCCGCCATTTCCTTAGGCTGTGGCTCAGTTTGCACCCAACAGAAGGCTCTACTGGTGCATAATGCGCATTCTTTATGGTACAGTAAGGGCCACATTTAAAGGAGATGCTTTCAGGACCATTAATAAGGAGGAAACGAAGCAATTGTGTTATTTTTGTGACCAGCAAATGACAGCTTTATTCCAACCGTGGAACACCACCTCCTGTTCTCAAGGCATGTCACACGCATTTAAAAAAGCCCCAGGTACAATTAAATTTTGTCGAACAGAGCAATAACTGCACCCATTTGAGACACAATTTATGTGGCCACCAGGAACGAAAGGGGGTGTCTGTCAGCTGCTTCTGAATAACAGAAGGCATGCCATCTACAACCAACACTGGAATAAGAAGCACATGCAGCATTAAGGTAGGGTTGCCATAATTCTCTTCCACAAAACCAGGACAGGACCCCATGTCAAACATGCAAGTATGTGAATGCAATCTCTGAAACCAGGGACAGTCCCAGTTTTCCAGAGCATATGGCAACCCTATATTAAGGCTATTAATTATAACAAGGTTTGTCTTCTATTCATTGACCAAACAACATTGAACTTCCCAAATAAGGTTGGGAAAGGTGCACCGTGTAGGAGCAACCCAAGAATATGGCAAAATTGGCATGCTAGTTCAGTGTCAAGCTTTGCATACATTTTGCTCCCAGGTTATACCTGTTGGATCGCTGGTTAATGTGAGATGTCAGGTAGGAAAGCTAAGGAACAGGTCTTGCTGAGTCTGAGATCCATTATGTTTCAAACTATACAATATGGATCTAGACAAGGGATCTCCAAATCCCAATACAGGGTGGAGAAGAGATGTGGTCCACTGCGAGATTTTAATAAGCTCATGGCCAGCCTCAAGTCCCCTAAGATGCTTTGACCTAGTTGAACAAACAAAACTGGAGTTGTGATGGTTGTACTCACAGAAATCCTGGAAATTTGGGCATATTTGTTCATTAACCTAAGTTCCAACTCTAGTTTTTAATTTTAAATTTCATATTTAAATTTTTATTTCCAGCATTCAACACTGTGTCAGGTATTTGATGTGGCCCCTGGTCTAGATGAATTAGAGGCCCAAGGCGCAATGTGCTGCTTGACTGCATTGATATCCTGATGTGCTGATGTCCTGATGTACCCTACCATCTTATGGGGGTGGGTATGTGGGCAGCATTGGGATGAACTGAGTGAAACAGGATGTTCACATGAAAGACAGACTGCAAAGAAGTCAGGCAGGAATGAAGGCAAATGGAAAGTGGGGCTGTTCAATCTGAGGGAGCAGTGGAGGTGCATGTGCATGTAGGGCCAGAGAAAGGAAGGAAGGAAGGAAGGAAGGAAGGAAGGAAGGAAGGAAGGAAGGAAGGAAGGAAGGACAAAAAAAACCAAAATAATGAAAGAATGAAAAAATGAACAAAGGAATGAAAGAAAGAATGAACAAAATACAAAAGAACAAACAGAAAAATGAAAGACTGAACAAAAAGAATGAAAGAACGAAAAGAAAGAACAAATGAACAAATTAAGGTATGAAATAACAAATGGAAGAACAAATTAATGAATGAACTAATGAAAGAAAGAACAAATGAACGAACGAATGAACGAACAGACGAACAAATGAAAGAACAAAAGCTAAGAAAGGTGGGAACAGGTTTGTAAACCAGTATACATGAGGAAGACAAGGAATTCATAGGAAGGGAGAGCTAACTTCAGCACAAATAGGGAAATCAAACTGGGGCAATGAGAAGGTACAGCTGCTTAGGCCAGCAGGACTCAGAGATGGTCCAATCCTGTATGGGTGTTACATTGTTGGAATAACTGTGCTGGCAGTGTGAGATCCCTTATGTCTAACCACAAAAATTGACAGTAGTTGCAGCTCCTCACCAATGAATTAACCACATCTCCCAAGATTAGTAAGGGTAAAATCCAGAGTGAGGGCAGTGAAGAGAGCCCTAGCTGGGCTGCCCCAACTATACTGAATCCAGAGCAGAAAGTTATCCTGCATCCAGAGTCAGGAAGCCTGGGCTGCCCTACCTGCTCCAGACCATGCTCAGCAGGCATGAAATGACAACTGGGAGAGCTTGTTCCTGAGGAGACCCCCCTCAGATCACACTAAACAAGGATCTGTGGTGCCTGCCTTAGAAGGAGTCCCTGATGAGATGCCAGGACAGTCTCCAGTTAATACAAGGGGCTTCTTAGAGTGGCCTGGTTCGTGGATCCCCAGGTTCGCGGCTGCCGTAGTTGTGCCATATCCGGAGCTTAAGAAGCAGGGGTTGCAGCTAGGCTGGCCAAGAACTCAGATTTTTGGTCAATGCTGCCATTCGTTGCCTTATCATGGACCCCTATGGGTCTACTCATTACTAGACCTACATGGACCTGCTCCTGAGGTGGTATATCTCTGAGGAGCTGGAAGAGGGCATTTCTGCCCTGGAAACAGGCTCTGGATACAGAGTAACTGCTCTGCCCACGGCAATGCTAAACATGCTGTCAACATACCTCTCCTGTGCTGCCTTGGCTGGCAAAGCTAGGGCAGCCCAGGTCCATCTGTCTTGGGGCAGCCTATGTCAGCTTGGGAGGGAGGGAGATGGGATGGGGTGGGAAAGAGCAGAATGGGTTGGAAACAGCAGAGAAGGCTGGACTTTCTTTCAGCAGATGCCCTCCATCACTGATGCTTTGTCCAACAGATGTGTACCGTTCTGCAGACAGGCAGAACTGAAATGGTGGGAAGGGACCTGGAAGACCCAGGAGAACATTAAAAAATGAATGGCGAGCTGGGGAAGCAGAACTTGGGTACAGAAAGAACTTGGTAGGGAATTAAGCATGTAGGCAGACTCCCCCCACCCACCCTGCAGCAGCAACAGCATTGCTTATTCTTTTTTTCTCCCTCTGAAATCAATAAAGCCAATGCTGTGAGAATCCTCCAGGGTACTTAAGGTTAAGTTAAGGTTAATCTCTTCTGTGTACTTGATAGCACCACGTAATCTTCCTCCCTCTCGCCTCACTGTGCCCAAATGTTGCCACATCTTTCAAGTGTGAATCCCAAAGAGATGTTTTAAATTTTTACTAAGTGGGAAAACAGTCATATATATACCACTCGGGAGGCCTCGGATCAAAAACTTTAAGACAAACTCCCCAGAGAGCTGACAAAGGTTTTATCCAGAAGTAGTTTGCAGCAAATTAAAATTTACGATCTTTCTCCCTCTTTGGAGCGGTAATTAAAAATGCAACAGCCTGTAAAAAGTTTACATCTCATGGAGGTCTCCAAAGTTCCATGAAATGTCCATATATATGAGACATCATAAACAGGGCAACTAACTTTTTTGGGTGCACATGTGATGCCCAATACTTCTGCCCCCATTTCTGTACAATCCTTGCTATGATTAATTTTTTTTAAATGACTCACAGCTTAACATCTGTTGTTCACCTTTTAATTTGCTTGCCCTTTTGAGCTTTCTCAAGAGAACTCCAGGAAAAATTCAGACTTTCTTCAAGAGTCACTTAAAATTTAGAGTTTTGGGGTTTGGTTTGGGGAATACTTTTGCCAGCCCTCCTTATTGGTCTCCCTGGTTTCCCCAAAATTGATGCTTGCAAACTTATGCTTGTGAGACAGGATGGTGTAGTGGTCTTCAAAGTGGGGGTGGGAACCTCATTAGTGGGTCGCAACTTTATTTCGGAGGGGGGGCTGCAAAAAGCTGGATGCAGCCATCTAGAAATCTGGCAGTGGACACCTTTAATGTCACATCCAACCATGACATCAATTTTGGGGGGTCCCAGACAGATTGTCGTTCTCAGAAGGGAGTCCCAGTCTGATAGGCTCAAATATCACTGGTGTAGTGGTTTTGGAGCTGGACATGAAGACACACATCAGCCTTTCCAATACAGGTCATACAAATTGAGCCACAATGTCTGGAGAAGTTGACTTTTGCTGGTCACATTCCCTTTGAAACCAAATGTGGAAGTACCTGATCGGCCACAGCACGGGCCAATTTGTCCATTCTTGAGCCGGCTTCTGCAATTTTTTTGGCAGCATTAATGACATCAGATGTATTCTTTAATGGTCCCTTCCCCCTAGAAAATACAAGGTAATTATAGTGCGATCTAATTAAATTATGGAAATAAATAGCATTCGTGTCCCAGAGAAGAGTTTAGAATTTTTGAAAAAAAAAATTTGAACGCCTCTATACTATGAATGCCTTCCCAATTTAGCATAACATCACCTTTAAACTACTTATTATAGCATTGCCTGATTAGGTGGGGGGGGGGGGGGGCTGCTAGATTTGCAGGCAGACTCCAAAGTGCTTTGCCAGCACTTTCTTTAATTCTGCCTCCAAGCTTGTGAACTATGTTTAATCGTATGTGCATTTTTAAGTGCTCATTAAAATGGCATCTCTGGCAGAACACAAACTTTTAAAAAAACAACCTTGGTTATTCCCCAAGCAGTGCTTAATGCAAAACTGCCAATTTAAATGCAGGAATGGGACAAACTAACTTCAGTGGGGGACGGGGCAAGGCTCAATGCAGGGTTGAATGACACTGGCTGCAATCCTAACCCTTGGTTTGGTTGGCACAAGTCCCATGCTGGCCTGAGTGTTGCAAAAGTGCCATAAGGGTCTCCTGTGCCACTCATGGGAAGATTAGGCTAGTCAGTGCACAGGCATGCACTGGCCCCCTCACACCACCACAAGAACAGGGAGTGGGTGAGTTGTGCCAGCCTAAATTAGTTAGGATTGCAGCTCCCCCTCTTTTATGACTCTTGTTGTGGTGCTGACCTTTTCATAGCATTTCAACCTGGCTTACACTAAATCAGACCAACTCACCCAAATGGTCTGATCCAACTGAAGGGTGGTCTCCAGGAACCCAGGAATTCCGAGGATTAAATCAATGACCATCTGTGTGCAATGTGAGTTTATTACTGAACTGTGGGTCCATCCATCCATCCATCCATCCATCCATCCATCCATCTCTTCCTACGAGCCATCCACTATGAATCCTCATAGCTAACCAGTTTGTTCAGTGATTACTACACTGAAAGTAAACCAGGACTAACTAAAACAAGTTCATGTCATTACTTCCTTGGGGTACCCAGGACCCAGTGCAATATGAAAATTATCACTGAACTATGAGTCCATCCATCCATTCCTATGATCCATCCACCATGAATCCTCATAGCTAACCAGTTGGTTCAGTGATTACTACACTGAAAGTAAAACAGGACGAACCAAAAACAAGTTCATGTCTTTACACACTTGGGGTACCTAGGACCCAGTGCAACATGAAAATTGTTGTGACAATAGTGCAACAGTGGCTGTAGTGATAATAGAAGTTACCAAGAAGGTCCAACACAAAAAATTACATAAGACTTCAAAAAAGGAAACCTCTCTAAAATGGTTGCATGCATCATGGGAAGGTATAGGGGACCCTGTTGTATGACTCCTGCTTCCCCATGTATACATGTGTATGTGGGGGATAATGTACAGAAAGAGTTTATGTAGCTCTGAATAATGGAGGGTAAAGAGAATATTTTTTATTCTGTCTTGCTTTATGTATATCCTTGAGACACAGCGCTGACGACTGTGACAACTCTTGAACATTTTCCCTTTGATCTCCTTGGCATTCAAAATGACATAAGTGGCGTTTTCACCGTTATAGCTGATTGCTGGAAATGCTGGAAGTTCAAGACAACACAGGCGTCCTGATGGATGCTAAACAAAGTACCAGGACTTGAAGTTCATGCACAACTTCAGCAGAACATGTGTACCGAGTGAAGAGAATCCCCAACAACAAGAACTATCTAAAGTGTAATGCCAAAAGGGGGTTTGACATTGAGAATCAGGAGAAGGGCCTGCAAGTGACATGCTGGCAATGCACCAAGGGGGAAAAAAGAATCCATTTATAGTCAAGGACCCACTAGATTGCATCCTAAAAATAATACAGCATCCTCACCCTTTGGGCACTGCTGTAATCTGGGACCAATGAAAGGACTACATAGTTGGTTATAAGGAATGCACACTGTTTTTGGTAAGACGTCCAGCAATTAAGCTTTAGCTATGGAATCATCAAAGATGGTCCCCTGTAGTGCTCCTGAGCTCACACTTCTCTTTGGGAAAAAAGGAGGAGACTTGGGGGATCCCAGATGTGGAGAGACCAGTGTATGTTGCTTATATGGCAGCTGAAGACCGCAGTGTAGCCTGTGTAGCCTGAAGACCGCAGTGTAGCCTGTCTACACTGAAGACCGCAGTGTAGCCGCATGGCACACTGTCAAAGCACTAAAATTGTCAAGGCACACCATTAATTTTTTAACCATTGATGAGGCACACCTGACTGCTGGTAGGGGGTTCAAATCCCCCAATTGCCTTCCCCGAAAGCCCCATGTGTGCCACCAATGTGCCATGGCATGGTGGTTGAAAATCACTGCACTAGCATATTTGCAGGCTGGATTATTGTGTCTTAGATAAAGGCATCCCAGTCTTTGCCATCCTGGTTTGTTTTGTGTTCTAGAGATTTGTATCCCTCTATAATTGTGCAAGAAACAAAATATAACTAGGCAGCAAACCCCATGTTATATATTCTAAGCCACTATCCCAGTCCTAACCATACTAAAAAAATAAAAACTCTGTCCGTCTGTCCGTCCATCCACCTACGGAAACAAGTGTCTAAGGAAGTGGTCTTCAATCTTCCTAATTCCGTGACCTTTTAATACAGTTCCTCATGTTGTGGGGACCCCCAGCTATAAAATTATTTTTGTTGCTATTTCATAACTGTAATTTTGCTACTGTTACGAATCCTAATGTAAATATCTGATATGCAGGATGCATTTTCATTGTAACAAATAGAACATAATTAAAGCATAGTGATTAATCAGAAAATAATATTTAATTATATATCGTGAAATATTTATATCTGATTACAAATAAAAAGATGCAAAATATCTTGCAAGGCCCCTTACACCAGGGGTCTTTAGGCGACCCCCATGAAAGGGTCAGGTGACCCCCAAAGGGGTCCCAACCCCCAGTTTGAGAAAACACTGGTCTAAGGACATATAAGGAATAGATGTGTTTAATACAGAGATGCATTTGGCAAGGACACGGATGTCCAGGATTTTAAGGTTTTGTCACTCAGTGAAGCCCTCAAGGGATTCTGGTGCATGACATCCATACACCCTGTACCACATTCACTCCACACATACAGACAAAGGTTCAGCTGGTAAATGTATCCCCAACGTGCTTTTTCTCAGCTCTCCTTCACCTATTTGTTAATGGGCCTAGATAGTTTTCTAGGTAACCCCTCCTGGATTGATGCCAGATCCCAACCCATTGTGTCCAGCCTGGGAGTGTGTTGCTTCCGCATCACACCACTGGTGCATGAGAAGATCACAACACATACATACCTAGTGAAATCTGTCATTTCCATCATAATCATGCACATCTGCTTGGCCAGCACAATGATATCATTACCACTGTCGTCCCATTTGGCCACCTCGGCATCCAGTTTACTTTTTTCTTGGTGGAAAATCTCCACTTGCTCTGCGATTTTAGCTTTTTCTTCCTGGGGAAGCTGAGCCATGATTGCCTGGGTTAAAAAGAAAACAAAACAATTAGCACAAACACTTCTAAAAACAAATCCTGGAGATCCACTTCCAGCTAAGTCAACATAACCGGAAGAAACAGTTTTTTAAAAATCTCTATCTTGTTTAGGAATCAGATATGCCATGTCTGGTACTGCTATTATTTCCAGCAGAGATCAATGGTCTCCAACATCTCACAGCTTGTGCACTTCACTTTCTGGGTATAAGATGTTAGCTTGTGAGAGTGGTAAAGAACATGAGATGTGGCTAGCTGTGTGATGTCATCCCAAGAGAAGCAGACCCATCAATTCCACATTATTAATGTGTCTCTGTGTGTCTTTGTATGTGTAAACCCACCTTACACTGTATTTGTTTTTCTTTCCTAATGGGGATACTGCAGTACAAAAAAGCAAGGGCACAACCACATACAGTGGTGCATACAGCCACATACAGTAAGTCCTCGACTTACAAACGAATTCCACTCTACTTGTACGTAAGCTGAAATGTTTAAGTCTTAACAGCAAGTAAATTGAAATGTTTGTTAAGTGTAACACCATTGACTTCAAAGCATCAATGTTCGTTAAGTCCAACACCATTGATGTTCATAAGTCCAACACCATTGATGTTACAAAAGTCCAACACCATTTGTAAGTCCAAGACCATTGATGTTCGTAACCAACACCATTTGTAAGTCCAACACCACTGATGTCCAATGCATGCATTTTGTATGCATGAAAGTTTGCATTTGAATGCTTCTAAGTCAAGAACTTACAATGATGGCTGTACCAAACAAAGCACATATAGCCGCATACAATAGTGCAACTATTGTTTGTTCTTGAGGCAGTGCCTTGTTTTATTTCAGCAGCACAAGGCTCAGCTGAGGATCATGAGAGATACTTATATCCGCACAATCCATCTCATCTATACTTGGCTATACTTAGCACAATCCTATACTTAGCTGCACAATCCATCTCATCTTCCTCACAACAATAACAAATGTGCACTGAAGATTGGGCATGTGCCCATAAGTGCCTACTGGCAAAAAGGTGGGGGATACCTAGAATCCATCATAACAAGAAATGAAACCATTCACAAGCAGATTGTTGGCCATCATCTCCAGAAGGAATACCCTTTCCGTCATTATGGTTGTCCAACTTTCCCCATCCCCATTTAATTCAGCAGAGTGAATACCACACCTATGAAAAACATTTAGCAGAGAGAGAGTCTTATCCTGGAATCTGGAGTTTGTTGACTCCTGGGACCAGGGTGGAGAGGGCATGTACGCACCATCACTTTATCAACTGCTTTTGTTCATCCCTCCTGCTACCAGGGTCTTCAAACCTTGTACCTTCCTATCGCTGTCCCCCTTAATTCTGATTGAGGGTCTTGGCAGCTTTTGGTGTCCATCCAAAGAACAAGTGTATTGAGAAAATCTGCATGTATTTGTCCATATATTGTTCAGCTCTTCCTCTTCCCTATTTACAAGACACCAGATTCATGTGTCCAGTCCCATGATACACCAAGGATGTTGTCCTGGGCACCAACATCTGAACCACAAGTTGCCTACCAGAACTACAACTTGTCCACCTTAAAGTACAAGTTGCCTACTGGAAAAGTGTTAACCGAGATTTCCTTAAACTTGGAACACAAGCTTTTCATGGCTCTGCCCATGCCCTGATCTCAGTATATTGGCCAGTATATTCCCAGAATATACAAGCACATTCCTGTACAGTGAAAGAGTGCGTTATTATACTTATTAAACATTTTCTTAGGTTTAAACGTTGCACGACTCTGGTGCAGAATGTTCAAGAAATAGCAGGCAAAAGCTACTATAGTTCAATTAAAGAGAGAAATTTTTATTAGGTCTTAAAAGTTGGAACAAAAAAACCAAGGGAGTCTGTATTTGCAGGGGCTTGTATAACTGCAGCTGTAAATGAAATTGCTCAGGAGGAAGGAGGGAGGTTTGGAGAGGTTTGGTTTTTTTCCAAGCAGGCATGGAAATTCGAACATCAGCTCCGATAAAAAAAGAATCAATGTGAAAGGATCCTTTTGTCTGTACTAGACCCTGATCCGTTCCATTCCTCTCCTCTTTGAGCTGTCAATTCATGTGAACAAATTGCTGGGTTGAAAATATAGGCAGAGTGACTTCAATCCGCATAGGAAGGAAATCTGGCCATATGATTGGACCTAAAAACCTTAGCACTCCCTCCTCCAGGAAAGCCAGTGGGACCAGGCACCACCTGTTGAGACCTGGCACAGGAAATAGGATCTAAGCTGAAAGCCAGATATGGCCAGTTGGAGAAGAAGCCCAGCCAGATGCTTTGAAATAGACCTAGGATAATACAAACCCATTCTAAGGAAGACTTTCCTACTTCAGTCTGTAGGGATGAAATTATTTGGGGATGGGAAGCCAGGATAAAGCACTGGGGACAGACCTTGGGGAACAACTCAGGTTACTGTATCCAAGATTATAGTAAGAACAGAATATCGGTCACCAGCCAGACAGGGCAGCCTAAGCATCCTGCATGCACATGAAGCAGGTGACTGGGAACCACCAGCAACTCCAAATAAAAGGCTTTGGGGTTGCATTATGTGTAGGGTTGCCATCATTCTCTTCCATAAAACTGTGACAGGACCATCTGTCCCATTTACCAGTATGTGAACACAATCCCCCAAAATTGGGATTGTCCCAGTTTTGGGGGACATATGGCAACCCTCATTTTGTGACCGCCACAAAATGTGGAGATTCTGAAAATGTCCACTTCTGGAACGATCTATGTGCTGTTGGCGACAGCAGATTCCACTGTCACGACATGCTCTCGCTAAGACTGGCCTGTGAAACATTCCCGTGCTTTTCAATCGTCTCTGGAGTGCTACTTGTCCTAAAATGGTTGATTATAATTGGTCCCAACTTTCTGAAGAAACCATCATCAATGTTGCAACGCAGAATATCAAAATTACAATAATTACTTCCGAATATCAAGAGGGCCCTTTTCAATGACAATTCCCAGGATAAGATGCTGTTTGGCTCCAGGGGGTTCCACCAAGCTGCGCGACGCATTTAATGGGGTGTGACATATATTTAAGAGTCATTACACTTTTTCTTGTTGATGTCACTTTCAATCAGCTGCAGCTTTCCCTCTACATATTCTTAAAATGCTCTTGGCTTTTAAAAAATTCATAATTGACCTTTGCCGAAAACAGAATTAAAAAAGGTTATCTCGAAACAGGAGATCAGAAAAAGGGAGGATATTTGCAAGTTAATAAAATTAGAATGCAACGGCTGAGTTTTAATTAGGTCTTATCAATGTAACTCAGCAGTCTCAAATGTTAACGTGCAAAACCTTCCCCCTTCTGAAATTGGCAAAGGAACTGCCCCCCACCATGGATTTGGAGGAATGTTTTATGTAATCAATGCCTATTCCTATATCTAACACAAGATGTATTTCATATACGGTACCTATGCAAAGCACTATCACTCTTGCTGATACATAAATGGTGCCCACTTTGGTCAACACCTTAGCTTAATCATGCCTCCTTCATGATCAAGCTTTTATTTTTTCTCAGAAGTTCTCTTCAATTTTTTTCTCTGTAGCAAATTTAATATGCATATTTTGGTTTTTTATATTATTTTTTATATAGCAATATTCAGTGTTTTTTCCTTCTTTCGACGCACTGAACTCTCTTATCCCCTCTATGATCTCTGACTCTTGTAATATGTCTATATATATGTCTGTCCGGCAATTTTCTGCAAAGATAGATAGATAGATAGATAGATAGATAGATAGATAGATAGATAGATAGATAGATAGATAGATACATACATACATACATACATACATACATACATACATACATACATACATATTATGGACAGTTACTCTAGAAACAGAACCGCAGACCTGGAAGTGATTTTTAACTGATGTGCTCCAAACATGCGCAGCGCACCTGTCAGACTTTCCAGATCTATTGCTTGCATTTAAGAATAAATACTCAGCCTTCAAAACATTAATGGCTTTTGTGATCACTTACAGTGCAATCCAAAGCGAGTCTACTCAGAAGTAAGGTTGCAATCCTAAACACACTTTTCTGGAAGTAAGACCCACTGAGCAGAATCGGGCTTTCTTCTGAGTAGACATGGTTTGGATTGAAGCCTCACAGCCAAATCCAGAGTAACTACGTCAGCACATAAGAGACATTACGTGCACCCGTAGTTACTGCACCACCTAGTGAAAACCTATGGGAAATTCATATTGCAATCCAGAATAAATTGTTCTTATACCAGAGCAAGGATTCCCTGTAGTTACTCTGGATTTCGCCCATAGTCTCATTATGTACAATAGTACTTACTCCCAAGGTGTGGTTAGGATTGTAGCCATTCTGATATTATCACCCATCTTTTGCCGGCAAAGACATATTCATAACCAAGAGTGTGTATCCCACAACACCATTGCCCCAAAAGTAAAGAGATGCTTATTTGGGATTACACATCCAGTATAAAAAGAATCTCAATTTTCATTTAAAAAGGAGGGAAAAGACAAGTTTCTAGTCCTTATGGTTTGGAAGAGGGTTCAATACCCTACCCATTATTTGCCTCCACCCTTGATTAGAAGAATCAGGACTATCAACATAATAGTTAGTGCTTAGTTTTGGACTTTGTTCTGTATATAATTGTGTTGGTTTCTGAACTTATTCTGTTGGTAGTGAAAGGCAACCCATTCATCCAAGACTGGAAATAATACCCCATGGGTTCAACAAACCTGACTTTTCAAGCACCGACTGACCTCAGGGATCCCTTGTCATCCTACTCGGCAGACTTCTTGGATGAGTTACGGTCACCTGTGACAGCCCCTTCTCTTTATCCTGAAATAGTTCTGCCCCTTGCATTGCCCTGATTTTAAATGCTTATAAATTTGCCTATCATTACATTTGTAGAAACTATAGCCTTAAACAGATCACCAAGACAAATAAGCACACTGATAACTGTACAAATAAAAGACTTTGTGGAGAACACATATTATGGGGTCTCAATGGTTTTAAACAAATTCCACTTCTTGCACACCCATAGCCGCAGAACCTTTTTCAGAAGGCACATCAGTCTATGGGTATTTTAGCTTGTGGACAGCTCATGCAAAGATGATAGAATCAGGGCAACTCTCCTTTTTTATGTGGAAAGCTCTTCTGTGCAGGAGATAAAGCATCCCAATTCATATCTATATGGGACCATCACACACGTTTTCTGACAGTCCACATGAGACCATCACATATATGTTTCACAGCAGGCTCTACATGCTCTAGAAAGGCATGGACAATTTTAACGGTCCAGCCCTGAAAACCAAGGGGGATGACAGATAAGGATTTCAACCTAACATGTAAGGATCACTGAGATTAAGGCCCATATCCTAGAGTCAAATTAAGCCCTTTGCTCCGAAGCAGTTAAGGTGACTTTGCATAAGATAACACTAAAGGGTGACATAACTGTGTGGACCCCTAACTGCTCTGGATTTTGCCCTAAACGCTAAAGTTCACATTACATGAAGCACATGACAAGTCTTTATGTAAACTTCTTTCCCACAAAAACCAGCCTTGGGGAAAGAATCCAGATTAGAACCACGCAGGGAATCTGAGGATTTGAACCCTTTGTCCCTGCAAGTATCCTAATCCAGATCTCCCCAGCTATTTTCCCTGGGAGCACATACATTCAATAGAAGAAATAAAAGGATTATGGACTCCAAAGTCCCACTGTTGTTTAGAATATACTGTATTTACTTGAACGTAATGCACCAACAAATTTAATGCGCACCTGGATTTTAGAAGTCTTGATTATTCTCCCCCATCCCCCAGCCATCCCTCCCCGTCTTGCCTGGGCTGCTCCACCTGCAATCCATCCTGCCCTCACCTCTGTTCTCCCCCCACTATTGCTCTCTGAAGATCCAATGCGAGAGGTGTTGCCCCTGATAGCATAGAGGAAATGGTGATGTGGTCACCCTCCTGGAAAGCCATCCCTGGCTGCAGCCATCCAGCACCACCTCAGATCATGCCTTCTTCGCCCCCCACCCCCTGTGCTTATTGGAGGGCACCAATATGCTTGCTTGCTTGCTTGCTTGCTTGCTTTCTTTCTTTGGCTTCCCTCCCTCCTGTAGCCACTCCAGCATAAGAAATCTGATTGCTGCCTTGTCTCTCCAAGTCTCCTTGCCCAGGGACTTGGCTTGGAGAAGAGGACAGGACAGACTCTCTAGGAATCACCCTCATCCCACCAGCCAGGGGAAGATCCTTAAAAGTTCTTAATGTTGCAGTTTCTCTCTCTTTTTTGGTACTTGGAAGCAGAGTGCACAGAGGCTTCTCAACCCAGGAAGGAGAGGCCATGGAGGGACTGCCTGCTTTCGGGGCTGTTGCTGGGCTTTGAGTGGGAGCAGAATAGGGACCTGCAGGGGACAACGCATCTGCTCTGGCTCCCTCCCAACCTCCTCAACCTGGGATTGGGGGAGCTGGTTATAATGATATAAGTATTTCTAGTATAAATGCAAGAAATACTCAGATATAAGTCCAGTGAAACTTTTTTAACAGGAAACTTCTCCAATCAAGAGACTGTGAACAGAATCACAAATGTCTCCCGTCCCAAACTATTTCTCCATCTGCAGTCACCGAAAGATTTATATTTGTCAAATCAGCTTGCAAAAGCACACCTTCTCCTCGGGAGCCCGAAGCTGTGTTAATGTGTTGTGCAGATTTTACACTCACCCTCGCACTCTGGCCAGCAATAAGCTGATCGTCTTCAGTCTGAACACTCGTTCGGCTGCGAACATCATAATCTTCCTGCTCAAAGTCAGAATCATCCTCTAACTCTTCGGGAGTCTGGATTAAAAAAGTAAAAACAGAGGAAAAAGAGCTATATCAGAGTTATAAAGGATAACAAACCCCAGTGAACGCTGTGTTTCTATTTCATCAACTATTTGTAAAGCTAAGGCTGTTTCTTTTTCCTTTTAAATTAACTTGTCTGAAAAGGAAAAACCCCAAATTGAATTATCCCCCCCAAAACAATGAAGCTGTTCCAAGCCAGCCCTCTTGAAAGTGACATTTGTCATCACCTTGCTGTGATTTCTCCAAACACTCTTAAGGGAGTGAGCAGATGTTTTGCAAATGAACTCCCATAGGATTTGCTTTTTTCCCCATACAATATTTCCAAATCGTTCTTTTTTGACACTAGAAAAGGAAAATCTATGACATTATGAAACCAAAATGGTCGCAAAAGAAAACTTTGATAAGCTTAAGGGTGCAATCCTAACCTAAGTAGGCACAACTCATTGGTCTTCCAGTTTCTGTGGTGATGTAGGGAGGCAAGCACATATCTGTGCGTTGGTTTAACCCTCTCCCAGGAGTGTCGCAAGTGACTTATGGCACTTTTGCGACACCCCCAAGTCAGCAAAGGACTTATGCTGGGACTTAAGCTATCCTAACTGGAGTTTAAGATTGCAGCCTAAGGGTCCAATCTTACCAGCTCATCTTACCAGCTCAAGCGTACTCCCAAACATGCAGAACGTTTGCCATGCTACACTCACTGCTGGAGCCAGCACTGACCAGATGCCCATTATAAGGTGCCTGGAGCTCTTCCCTTGGTGGTGGAGAGGTGGTGGACCAGTGGAGCTCTGCTCAGCTGGATCCAGATCCTGGGATTAGGACTCCCAGCCCAACATGGGTTTGCTTTACCCATACTTTATCCCCCATTCATTGCATGTTCTCTGCTCTCAACTCCTCCACAGACCTTTTTGGAAGCCTAAAGGGTTCCCAGGGCAGAGTTTCTCTGTAGCAGCAGATGGACTATGGCAACCACGTTCCTTCTTAAAAAGCACATTTGTGTCAAGTGATGTCAAAAAAGACAAAACAAAACAAAATCCCAAACCTTGAAAGCTTGCTTGGAACGAAAGGGGGATTAAATTACTAAGGTAGCTTTGTGTGAGCCTGTGCTTTTCTATTCTTGCTGTTCTCCCTTTAACTCCCACATGAAATCAGCAGGAGTTCTGCACACATAAGAAGAAAGCAGTCAAGGTAACCTTCTCCTAACAACAGGGGGGAAACGTCTCTCTGTTAGCTGAAACACAGACATTGTTCACCTCCCTCTACGAAGGCAGGTCGTGCTCCGTGCCTGGAGAGTCTAACATCAGCTCCTGAAGACCAAAGAACTGTAAGATTATAAGCATCTCTGAATCCCACATACTAGCCCCGTGCAGTGCTTCTCCATCTTTTCCAATAAAATAGTGTGTACAGTGTATGGCCTCCTTCATTAGGGTTGCCATAATTCTCTTCCACAAAATTGGGACAGGACCCTCTGTCCCATTTGCCACTATGTGAACAGAATCCTCCAAAACTGGGATTGTCCCTGTTTTTTTGGACATATGGCAACCGTATCCTTCATGCATGTGCCAGTCGATCCCCTTAGACCTGCTGCGGCAGGTAAATAGGAGTGGATGGGGAAGTGCAGAACAGGGCAGGGGAGGCGATGAAATGGTGGTGAGGATTGGATTGGGTCTGGGAAGGAGGTGGATCCAATGGCAGATCCAATGGTGGATGAAATGGTGATGAGGACTGGATCGGGTCCGGGAAGGAGGTGGATCCAATGGCAGTGCCAATGGCAGATCCAATGGCAGATTCATTGGTGGATCCAATGGCAGATCCAACTGCCAAATTCTAGCCTCTTCCGAGCCCTGATCCTGCAGTATGGGGTCCATAAAGACCCGAATGAGTGAATTTGTCAGGTTCAAGTATAGGTTCACAGACCAGGGCAAGATGAGTGTTTGGTCTGATCCAGCAAGTTATTCTTAAGTTATTCTGCTTGCCCCCCCCCACACACATATTAGGGAGGAACTATTGTTTTCCCCAATGCAGACATTATTAATAATTTCTCCCCGATTTGATTCTCTTCTACGTGGCTGCTAAAATATAGCAAAAGATAGTGCTTCACTTTCATTTTGGAAGGAAGGAATCCTTCATCTCCTTTAAAGAACAGGCTTTATTGCTTACGTGCCGCGTGAGACAAGCATCTCCGATAATTTCTTTGTTCCACAATGTGTACCCTGAACAATTACTGTGGGATGACGAATGCTTCTGACAGACAACCTGATGAGATTACAATTCATTTTAATGCTCAGATTCTCAGAGAAATTCAAAAAGAGGCACAACAAAAGAAAGAAACCTGAGACTCGCTGTGCCTCCCGGTACAAATAATTCAGAATTTATTTATTTTTTAAAGATTTCAGCTCTGATTTTGTGATTTGGAAGCTGTGCCTGATAACGTCAATCTTTTCCGCATCAAGATACCGGTCCGGAGTGAAATATGGAGACAGCGCATCTTTCTTCTAAAACGGCGCAACTTCCTCGGGCCGCAACTTTCAGATCTGTTTCAAAGCCATCCGGGGAATGTTAATGCAAAAACATCCCCTCAATTATTATATTGCTTAGTTTATTAAGATGGGGGAAATGGAATACCCGATAAAATCAAATCAACTGGTTAGTCAACGTTGAAATAACAGTTTCCTTACCTGAATAAACATTGAAAACCATCCCTTTGGAGGATCGGTGAAGCAGGAAGTTACGGTAATTTATTTATTCATTTAGATATTAAGTACGCCTATCTCGTACCCTCAGCTCCATACATACATTAAATAGATACAAACAATTCTAATCTTCATTACACAATTGAACCACAGTAAAAATAGATATTCAAATGCCTTGGGGGGGGTCCTGTAATTTCTCTGCAAAAGAGGCTTGCAGGTAAAAGGAAAGGTGTGCACGTTTCATTTTCAAATGCTGTTCAGCAAGAAACAGCTGCGTAGATCTAAATAGCAGACTGACAGTTTGCCACATTCTCCTATTTATGTTCCTATAGGCATCGATGGGCTTCAGGGAGTTCTCACAGGTTCTATAGAACCCTTTGCTTATGAGCACCTGGTTCTGAGAACGGTTACTAACGGGACATAGAACCTGTTGTTAATTTAGGTTATTAGGACACAGAACCTGTAGTTAATTTATTTGAATTCCACCACTGCATATAGGGAAAATACTTGATTAACTTATGTGGTTGGCTTATATGCTGAAATTATGTGCAAGATATTATGCGCAGGGATTCCTTATCCTATGAAGGTCTATCTGGCTGTATTTTTGCAGAATTTGTTGTAATTCAGTGTCAGTCAAACAAAATATACGGTTCAAAAGTATTTTCTGTCCTGGATTAAGACATAAGGTGCAATCCTTCCGAATACATGAGCACAATCCTAACCATGTCTACTCAAAGGTAAGCCACATTTTGTTCAATGGGTTTTACTCCCAGGAAGATGTGTTTAGGATTCTTGGCTTAGGCTGCATTCCTAAACACTCTTTCCTGGAATTAAGTCCATTGCATAAAATGGGGCTTACTTCTAAGTAGACATGAATAGGATTGTACTCTTAGGCTCATATAACTCCCCTGGCATTATTTCCCTTTGGAAGCCTGTGCACTAACCCTGCCAGGAATAGGGAAGAAGTGCATTATGGCACTTTTGTGACAATCCCAGGCCAGCGTGGGACTTATGCCGGCCTAAATGGGAGTTAGGATTGCAGCCTTAGGAATAAACGTCCTATTTATCTAAAAGCTCCCACATAATTATTTATCTAAAGATAAGAATATAGGAACACATGTAATTGGGGGAAGCAATAAACCAACCCAGACGAAGAGGAACAAAGACTGATATCCTACTCTCCATTTAGACCAGCCTGGGGGAGTGCAGTAAAACACATCTGCACCACTAATGGGAGTGGGTTAGGCCAGTGCACAGTCATGTGCTTGCCTCCCATTATGGGAATGGGAAGACTGATGAGTTGTGGCTCCCAAGTTAGGATTGCACCCTATATTATTGATCAATTCGAAATATGGAGATCAGATCACTTTTGTGCCATATGTTACTGTATTTATTCAGGTATTGCTTTTTAGTGCCAATCATATGTTTATGCCATTGTTCATGAATGGCACGCATATTGTTGAACACCAACATTAGCTTTTGCCAGTAAAATATCTCACTGAGATTTTACCAGTTGTATAAAAGTAACACACTGAAAAATGCCTCTCTACATGAGTGGTTTGTATTCAGTGGCACAAGTGGTTAGGGTGAAATCCAGAGTAACTACGGGGAGTCCTTGCTCCGGTGTAAGTACAATTTACCCTGGATTGCAATATGAATTTCCCATAGGTTTTCACTAGGTATATTATACATATACATATACATATGTGTGTGTGTGTGTGTGTGTGTTTATACACACACACTATATACAGACACACACTCACTACATACATACATACATACGTACGTACGTATGTATGTATGTATGTATGTGTGTGTGTGGGTGTGTGTGTGTGTCTGTATATAGTGTGTGTACACACACCCACCCACACACACACACACACTATTTCTACTATCCTGGGCAAGCCTAAGGCTTCATGCTTCATGCCAACTACTCAGTGTTCAAAGGCAGTTATGATGGCAGAGTAGTGGCATTGCTAGGGTATGGAGGGGGTGCAAATTGGGTGATGGGGCAGGGAGAGTTGATACCACTGCTGGTCACCTATCTTCCCGTTCCTGCAGTGGCATGGGGAGGCTGGCACCTGTCTGTAGACTAGACTGACCCCCCACCAAGAAGTGGTGCAGAAGTGTTGTCTGGCATTTTATGATACCTCCATGCTGGCATGAAACTTGTGCTGAGATTTATGCCGGCCTAACCGGGGGGTTAGGAATACACCCTGATTTAATAATATGCATCCTACAAAAATACAGATTCTTGTGTCGGCCTCGCCAGGGATTAGGATTGTGCTGTTGACGTGGCAGGGCAATGGTGCATTATCACACCCACTAATTGCCATGCCAGGTGACTCAGAACAGTTTCTGGCACTCCAATTCAACTGCAGAGACCCTAAACTCTCTCTTCCCCCCTGTCTGCTCTCTGCATGTTTTGTGATCTTCCCCACATGTTGCAAAATATATACAGTGGAGAAAGGAAAGAGAACAAAATGCAAGAATCAAATCAGAGTGATGCATCAGGCACAAACTGGAATCGCAATGAGAACTGCTTGTCCTCCATTTGTTTTGATGTCTAGCAAACCTTGCAGATTACCGAAAAGGGGCATGCCAAACAGCTCTCGCGTTCCTGACACCTGCCATGACGCTGCTGCCCCCAGACGCACAAACCTCATTTCCCAGGGAGGCTTACGTACCCTTATCATGAGAACAGCTTTCCTGATGTCGCGAACTCCATCATAAACCAGGCGGGAGGCGTCTATGAACTCGTTCTCTTCAAACGGCTGCGGGACGTTGGCGCTCAGGGCTTCAATGGCAACTTCAACTTGTTCGGCAAAACGTGGCATAACTAGATGAAACCAAATGAAAGGCGGTGAGAAGGGAGGGCTCCATTCAAATACTTTTTTCTCTCTTGCCTGTGAGCATAAACACTTTCCAATAGGCCTGGAACACGCTGCCTTTATCACATCAGGGACACGGAGATGTTTGGTGGACAGATTTACCCCATTGGGGCAAATGTAGCAAGGAAGGCTGCAATCCTAATCTCCAGTGCAGCCTAATCCCCAGTTAGGCTGGTCTAAGCCCTAGCATTAGTCCTGTGCTCAACTG
The DNA here is from genome assembly GCA_030015325.1 of Cryptoblepharus egeriae. NCBI lineage: Eukaryota > Metazoa > Chordata > Lepidosauria > Squamata > Scincidae > Cryptoblepharus > Cryptoblepharus egeriae. Next base: position 4,682,850 of record JAREYC010000007.1, on the reverse strand, counting down.
GGGATGTCACAAAAGTGCTGTATGACACTTCTGCCCTACTTCTGGGTGGGTTAGGCCAGTGCGCAGACATGTGCTTGCCTCCCTACATCACCATGGGAGCAGTGAGACCGATGAGTTGTGGTGGCCTAGGTTTGGATTGCACCCATAGTTAACAGCACAGTCCTATGGTTGTGTATGTGAAGGAAATCCTATTGTTTTCAAAGTGCCTTACACTACTGCAACCACAGAGTAACGAAGGGTGAAACACAACTCATTGGTCTTCCCATTCCAGTGGTGGTGAAGGGAGGCAAGCGCATGCCTGCCCACTGGCCTAAACATTTCCTGGGAATGGCGCACAAGTGTCTTACGACACTTTTGTGACAACCCCAGGTCAGCACAGGACGGATGACCAAGCTTAGGCCAACCTAACTTGAGCTTAGGATTGCATATATACCTTCTTGTTAATTATATGTAATAGTTTAAAATATAATAGTTTATATAATATAATAAACATTTAATTTATATAATAATAAACATTTAATTGTTTATATTACTATTAAATGTAATAATTCATTATAATATTAGTTATCACATTTACTCGAATCTAATGCACCATTGAATCTAATGTGCACTCTGATTTTGGAGACTAAGGGCACAGTCCAGAGTAACTACGGGAACACGTAAGAGACATTATGTGCACCCGTAGTTACTGCACCACCTGGTGAAAACCTATGGGAAATTCTTGTTGCAATCCAGAGTAACTTGTTCTTACTCCGGAGCAAGGACTCCCCGTAGTTACTCTGGATTTCACCCTAAATTTGGCTGAAAAAATGAAGATTAGATTCAAATAAATACAGTATTATAATAGTAATATGGCGTTTAAAAGCAAAATATATGAGTGTTTTTAGTTTTTATTCTGTCATGTCCTACATTTTTAGTTGGTGTCCTCCATTTTGGGAGCAAATCCTCTTTTTCAGTTATAACATATGGTCACCATGATCACTGCCAAACATCCCAGATCTGAAAAATTATTTTTGGAATGGGACTGTAGGCTAACTTGGGTACTCCGCTGCATGCTTGGAAGATTCCAACTTTGAATATATAAAGAGCCCAGTAACCTTAATTTGTCACCAAATGGCCATAGAACCAAGTCCCCACTATGTCATTCTAAGTAACGCACCACAACGAAGCCTGCTATGAATGAGTACGACAGCTCTTCCTTACAATGCTAAAATGTGACGCATGAGATGCCTGAAGGGACACGGGAGAGCAACCAGTTTCTAAAATCCAGCAGTGTGTAGAACATGAAGGACACTAATAGCTGCACATTAGCAATTCCCAGTATTAATGGGTGGGGTGCACATACATACTTTATGAATATATGCATAATGGGGACATTCAATATTTATTTCGGCAATACATAGGCTTTTCTATGGCTTTTGTAGCTGGCAAAAGCAGAAAAATCTGATAGTTTGCTGAGTCGCACTAAAACCTAAGAGCTATGAACAAGGCTTATGAAATGGAAATTATTGCTTGATGCTGGGCTCCCACCACAGGGCTAAAGAAGCTACCAAAGGTGGTACCCAAACTGGTACCTAAACTGGTACCCAAACTGGTACCCCGGGTATCACTGTCATAACCACCAAGTTCCCAGCAGGTCAAGATGGAGGCAAAATATGCATGATTGTATGTGTTTTTGTATGCACCATCCAGGGATCTAAATTTATGGAAACCCTAAATCTATTTTTCCCAAACTGGTACCCAAACTGGTACCCCGCATATCACTGCTACAACCACCACCAAGTTCCCAGCTGGTCAAGATGGAGGCAAAATATGCATGATTGTATGTGTGTTTGTGTGTCTTTGTGTGCACCATCCAGGAATCTAAATTTATGGAAACCCTAAATCTATTTTTCCGGACAGGTGCAAATTAAGGCTGCAAGCCTAACCACACTTTCCTGGGAGTAAGTACTATTGAACACAATGGAACTGACTTCTGAGTAGACATGCACAGAATTGCACTGAAAGAAGGTACACTTGCCAAGCAAAACAGGTAACAGATTCTGGGTAAAACCTGTAAAGTGCATGACTTAAATCTGGTTCCTACTTTAACACCTACTAGTTTAGGACTACTTGGGTGCTGTTAAATGAACAAATTAAAGCTTCTTGTTGCAGGTTAGGGTTGTTATGCCTATTCCTGTATTATTTAATACTAATATGGAATAGTTCAGGCACTCCAACCTAAACCCGTTCCTCTACAAGTCCTCACAAGTTTTGCTTCTAAAAAGATATGGAAACTAAAGGTTCTGATAAGTTGTGGAAGAAAAAAAATAGTAAGGAAGTAGTAGCATAGCTATAGGGTGAAAAGCTCTATGTTTTGCATGGTTCCTCACTCTGGTGTCCAAGTGCTGCGTCCCCCACTTTAAAAATAAATAGCACAACTATGAGATGAGAAGCTGCACTTGCTGCAATTCCCTCTTCTACACAATTGTTAAAGGATTCAGAACCCTAAAGTTGAAAGATTGGCTGCCACTGCCATAAAGATAACCTTTTAATCCCCCTGATGTGTGCCTTTAATTAACACTTTCCAAGCATTCACATCTTCTAGCTTGATTAAATTACTTGGGGTTGCCATAATTCCCTTCCACAAAATCGGATCAGGACCCTCTGTCCCATTTGCCAGTATGTGAACACAATTCCCAGAAATCAGGACTGTTTTTTGCATTTCCTGCTGACTTTCTTCGGTAAATAAGCATCATTCAAACGCATAAGATATTCAATGCCCACATACGTCTTTGTTCATTTTTATTATTTGTTATGTATTTTGGCGATGTGTTAATTAATTTGTGTTATTTAGTATTTTGCAAGTAATATTTATGTCTTTTTGGTGTCCATTTTGAGCTTGCAAGCTGGGTTCTACTTTTCAACGGTTTTAAATTTTGGACAGTGCTCCATTCCCTAACCCGTTCAATAAGTGGGTGATGCCTGTACCTGCTAGATCTCCATAAATATCTTCATACTTAGGGTGCAATCCATAATAACAATGGGGACTCCTTGCTCCAGTGTAAGAACAATCTGCTCTGGATTGCAATATGAATTTCCCATAGGTTTTCGCTAGGTGGTGCAATAACTACGGGTACACGTAATGTCTCTTACGTGCTCCGGTAGTTACTCTGGATTGTAGGGATATTCACATATACCTTTATATGAGTTTTTGACTGTAAGGAAAAGGGGTTCCCCCTCACCCCTGGAGTGCTGAGACTTCCCCAACTGCATATTGATACCAGGCTGGCTATGAACTGGGTTTTTCTGAAAACTTATGTTTTTATCTCCCAAACTTCCCACTTTGTAGATAAAAAACATAAGTCAAAGGGAGATCTAATCATCTGAAACAGAAATAGCCTGCAAATTTTATGAGGATGGCAGAATCAAGAGAGATTTCCATTTCTGTATCATAACAGGAGGGGGGGAAGGACTGAACATGACATTTTATTTAGTGTGGAATGTTTATCAAAGCCTCCTTCGATGAGGAATATAAATCGTTAGTCGGGGGGATTTTCAATATTTCATGGAAGTTTTATTACTTTTAAATCTGATACAAAAAAGCTTTCTGTGGCTAATTTCCACAGAAATTATGCCCCTTGATTGTTAAGGGTATAATTAAATGAAACCACGCTTTTCACAGCCGTTCCATAATGGCATTACATGATTTGACATAGGCAGTGAATCTGGCACACTCGCAACATATATCACAGGACTGCCAGTAAGAAATTAACAGGAACATGCTATACACGTTTTTCTAGGCACAAAATTGTTCCCGCAACAAGGCTTGATATGGTTCCAAGAAAAGGTTTGATGTGATTTCAAACTACTCACTGTACAGATCCGACATTGACTCCTTCTAGTATACGGTTGCCATAATTCTCTCCTACAAAATCTGGACAGGACTCTCTGTCCTATTTGCCAGTATGTGAAAAGAATCAACCACAATTGGGATTTTCCCTGTTTTGGGGGACATATGGAAACCCTACCTTGTAGGAGGCCAACACACTGTTTCCGCCTCCTCAGTGTTCAATGCTTGCTCAGACTCCCTCTAACCAGGGACAACTTTAAGCCAACAGGATAATTGTTCCCAACTGGATCCTATAATGGGGATCCATGCTAGGGTCAAAATTAAAATTAAAATTTTTTACTAAATCACTATCTAATTCAGTATCACTCAAACAAGTAATCCACACATTTTTTTTTACTTATTGCACGTTTTACATGTATGCAATTTTATATTAAAACTAGCAAAAACGTACCTGCATTGTGGGAGTAAACTCCCCCGCCCCATATGCCATCCCCCACTGCACACCATGTGGCTGTGGGTGGCGCAAGTGGTTAAGACACTGTGCCTGTTAACCAGAAGGCCAGGGTTTGAGACCCGAGTCCCCACAAGACAGGGTGAGCTCCTGTCCTTAGCCCAGCTCTGCGACACAGCTGGAACCAGTCGTATCATCTCTGCCGTTCCATTGGACTATTTCAGTGCCATGGAGAGGGGGGATTTGCTGCTTGGGTAACAGCCTACCCTCCATAACAATCTAACCCAGGCCTTCATGCTTCACATGCAGCATCAAGCATGATACCATAGTCTTTTGAGACTGATGGATGCCAAGTTTTACTCAAGACAAGAAGATATCCAATGCAATGCTCAGCATGTCTACTCAAAAGTAAGTCCCATTGTGTTCAATTATACTTACTCCCAGGAAAGTGTGGTTAGGATTGCAGCCATCCTTTTATAAGATATGTGCATACATGGCTTGTTCAAATGTTTGCACAAATGCATATGCAGAATTTGTTTTTCCAGTGGATGATGGATCTAATGCTATCATCCTAAAGACATTTTCCTGGAAGTAAGACCCATTGAACACAATGGGGCTTACTTTTAAGTAGACATGGATAGGATTGTGCTCTAAGTAACATATTTCAGTTATTAGAGAATTATTTAATACTAGAAAAAAGCGTACCCGCGTTGCGGGAGAAACTTCCCCATACAACATCCCCCATGGCGCATCAACAACCCATGCGCAACCTACCACCATGTACAACATTCCCCTGTGCGCAACTTTCCCCATGCGCATCATCCCCCATGCGCAACTTTCCCCATGTGCATCATTCCCCCACGTGCAACTTCTCCCCACGTGCAACTTCCCCCTGTGTGCAACTTCCCCCCGTGTGCAAGTTCCCCCATGCACAACTCCCCCGTGTGAAACTTCCCCATGTGCAACTTTCCTACATGTGCAACTTTCCTACATGCGCAACTTCCCCCATGCGCATTGTCCCCCCATGCACATCGTCCCCCCATGCACAACTTTCCTACATGCGCAACTTTCCTACATGCACAACTACCCCATGCGCAACTTCCCCCATGTGCAACTTCCCCCCATGCGCAACTTCCCTCCATGCACAACTTCCCTCCATGCGCAACTTCCCCCATGCACAACTTTCCTACATGTGCATCATCCCCCCATGTGCAACTTCCCCCCATGTGCATCATCCCCCCATGTGCAACATCCCCCATGCGCAACTTTCCTACATGCGCACCATCCCCCATGCGCAACTTCCCCCCTTGTGCAACTTCCCCCCATGTGCAACTTCCCCCATGCGCATCATCCCCCATGCGCATCATCCCCATGCGCATCATCTCCCATGCGCAACTTCCCCCATACGCAACTTTCCTACATGCGCATCATCCCCCCATGCGCATCATCCCCCATGTGCAACTTCCCCTATGCGCAACTTCCCCCATGCGCAACTTTCCTACATGCCCAACTTCCCCCATGCACAACTTCCCTCCATGCGCAACTTCCCCCATGTGCAACTTTCCTACATGCGCATCATCCCCCCATGCACAACTTCCCCCATTCGCAACTTTCCTACATGCCCAACTTCCCCCATGCACAACTTCCCTCCATGCGCAACTTCCCCCATGTGGAACTTTCCTACATGCGCATCATCCCTCCATGCGCAACTTCCCCCATGTGCAGCATCCTCTCCAGTGCAACTTCTTCCTCCTAACAACATCCCCCAGTGCACCAGGTACTGAGCACCAAATTGGCTGGATGTGGTTCAGTCTCCCATGTTAAGTATAGGAGAGAAACAGGTTGCCCCCTTTTCAGCCCCTGAAGGGTTAATTTCTCCAGATGGTTCTTGGTGGGAGTTCAGGTGACAGAAGGAACTCCCAGAATTCCATGCTTCAGGCCCAGCAGTTGGGGCGGAATGTTGATGGGTCAGCAATTCTCAATGCAAAGTATAGGGAGGAAAACACATTGCGCCCCTTTTCACCCCCTTCCGGTTGGAATTTCCGAAAACCGGTTCTTAGTGCACCCCTCAGTCATGGAAGGAACACCCACCCCAAATTTCACGCTTCTAGCCCCACCGGTTTTTGCAGGGCAGTGATGAGTCAGTCAGTGAGTCAGTGAGTGAGTCAGTCAGTCAGTCAGTCAGTCAGTCAGTCAGTGAGTGACTTTTCTCTTTTATATATATAGAATACGCATTCTATTAAAAATGTAGATTCTATGGCCGGATGTAGAAAAGATGCAGGAGGGAAGGACAAGAGGAGTTGAAGTGGAGTTTACATTTGAATGCTATGTGGGGGAAAAAGCTTTCATAGAAAAGGAATTACAAGTGAAGAAGGATAGTGATGAGTAACAAAATTTGAGTCTTTAGTAGGACTGAAAATAGAACTATAAGTAGGAGTGTTGAATGAAAGCAGAAAATAAAAGTAAATACTTTTGGTCCAAAATTTTACCCTTTTAAAATAGCGTTTTCTTGCACTGTGGAATGTTGTGAGAACATTTTCCAATACTTTACATTCCTTTTTTACACCAGATTGTAGCCACACCTAATTCCATCTCCGTTCCTCCGTGTCTCCAACATCAGCATTAAAGCCCCTACAATTGCAGCAGATAAAACTCCCTTCAATTGCTCTTGTCTCATTATAATCCCCCTTTAAAAAGAACGCGTAACACTCGATTACTGCTTGATGCCGACCGTGAAACCACGAAGATGAATAAACTCAAATATTTGTGCATTTCCCTGAGTCTAAAGTGCATCCTCTTAATGAGACCGAATAGAAATCTAAGATATTCTGACATCTCTTGACTGTTCTCCATGTAATTATACAAAATGTCGGTTTTCTTTTCCATTTCCAGCTAAATAATTTGAATCACTTGTTATGTCTTGGATTGACCTGGCTTTGTACACTTAAATTTGGATTGATTCAAATGCACACCACTAATTCTAATACTTGATGGTCCTTGTCCATTTTTTGTCACAGCTTGTCAAGCTCACAAAGAAGCTAATTTACCTTGGCAATTTTTTCCCCCAGAAAATCAGATCCTCCTATTTAACATATGTCCGTACATTGCATGATACAATATGGTTTGTATTGATGTGACGGAGGAACTTGGGCTTTCTTCTCCAGGCAGTGTTCAGAGATTATTATTGGGATCCCGTAACTGCTAGTTAATGTTTAGTAGTGCTTTGGCGGAACTAAGCTATGTGCAAGATAACAAGAAAAATGGGAAAGCCCAGGCAGTAAATATGAGGGTCCAGTCCTAACCAGTTTGGTCCCCAGCTACTCACCCATCTCTTCATTCCCATGGAGGTGTGGGGAGGCTGCTTGTATTTGCACTGGAGTGGTGCAGAAGTGCCAGACACCACCAGGACAGGACTCATGCTGAGATTGCGCTGGTCTAACTGGGAATTAAGTTTGCAACCTCAGTATTTTAATGTATCCAACATTTCTTGGAGCATCAAATCAAAGCAGATCCTCCAAATGGTAGAGATATGGTACAGAAACCATGAGGGGTATTGTTTTGGGGCATCAAAGGGGCACCTTTGGCCACAGTGCTTGAGACGCCTATGATACAGAATTGTTCTTATGTCCACATAAACTGGTTTAAACAGGTTAGACTGGCAAGTATCCTTTGACCTTACACTGAGGTCCTACATCAAAAGCGCATATGCATAATACCTTTGGAAAAATCCAGCCTCTTTGCTATGCACCTGCTACTTAATTGCCTTGCACAATGCCGCCCATATTATTTGTCTCTGGGTAGTTGTAGGATTAACCCTCTTCCACTTTTCTACTTTCCTCATTCTTTCATCAGGATTTAATCCATCCGAGGGTTTTGTTTTGCCTTACCTCTCAACTGTGGTTTCCCAAACATCTGCTTGTGATGGACTGTATGAAAAACCTTTTTGAAATATATTCAATTATGCCCACACATTCTCATTGTCTATGACATTTATTATGTTTGCTCCGCAAAGCGCGCTCTTTGCAACAATTCTTGCCATTATGAAAAGCATGATTTAACCTTCCAGAACATATTCTGATTTATTCCCCTCTCTCAAGACACTTAACACTGTTTTGAATTGGAGAGTGGGGGAGATTTTTCTTCCGTTTCACCTTGTGCTGAATGAAGTTGTGTGGCTCTTCTTGGGATCACACCGGGGGGTCAACTCGAAAGCTGCACAGACTTACACAAAAGGCTCTTCAAAATAAAGCATTGGTTTATTTAGCTGGTTGTTGAGTTGGGTTGGTTCTTACAGTTGGAATTCAGTAAATTAATACAAATCACATATTCAGCAAATGGGTAAGTCCTCTTGACGGTGCTCCACTTCTTTCAAAAAGGCTGGCTGCAACCAAGGTTGAAGCAATGATTAGCAGGTTTAAGGACCAACAACCACGTGGCTGTATATTTCAGAACTTGACCATGAAGTGGCAGCTGTTGCAAGCACACCAGATTTTCTGCCCGAAGGGTTCACAGAGATCGTCATTGGCATTGGCATCCTACAGTCTCAAAAGACTATGGTATCGTGCTCTGACTGGAGGTCCTTAAATACTCCCAAACAGCTATAGTCCTCTCCTTTTGGGTCCAGCCACCAGGGCGTGGGTGCTCCACTGGTCCTGAGTGCTGTGAAGAATCCATAAAGTGTTCCCAAGACAGGTTTTGAAGTTGGTTGCCATTTTCCATCTTTCAAAGAGGATCTGGCAAGGCAGGAAAGTTGGATGGGGAGGTAGAATGGGGGGCCTCCATAGAGAAATAGATTTTGCAGGAGGAATCGCATAAAGAAGGTATGTCACATACTCGATCCTATCCCCTCATTTTGTATCCCCTATTTTGTCCTTTGGATTGCACCACCTCCACAGTTGGCCTCAGTGGTGAAGCTAGATTTCTTTAGCATCTTCTCCAGTCTTGTTTTAAATATACCCCCAAATCCAGATTATTATTATTATTAATTGCTATTAATATTGTTTGGCTAACCACTAAACCCCCAAATCCAGAGTAACTATAGGAGTACGTAAGAGACTTTACGTGCACCCGTAGTTACTGCACCACCTAGTGAAAACCTATGGGAAATTCATATTGGAATCCAGAGTAAATTGTTCTTACACTGGAGCAAGGTCTCCCCATAGTTACTCTGGATTTTGCCCATAGTGAAATTTTGATATTTGATACATTGAAATATATTTATATTTTAATTATAGTGAATTTTCATGAATATCTTTTCTTTGAAAAAGGAAGTTTGGGTGGAAGCAGAACACAGTTTTGGGTGTAGAGGTGCACCTGGTCCACATCAAGTGACATGCCCAGGCGGTGACACTAAAATTATGGTGGTTGGGATCTCCATCATAGAATTATAGCATCATAGAGTTGAAAGGGACCTAGTAGGTCATCTAGTCCAACCCTCTGCCTGCAGCAGGAAATCCTCCTAGATCATCCCCAACAGGTGCTGAGGTGCTTTTTCTTCACCCTCCCCATTTCCGCTTGTAAGGGCAATGCCAATATTGTTCACTTTCGTGGCAACCCTACGAGACAGATTTGATGGAAGGCAAAAACTTCCCCAAGTATTCCTGCTGAGTTTAATGGTTGAGCTCCCAAACTTAACACTCAAAGTTGAAGAGAAGTTTTCAACATGTTTTTGTTTGAGTCCATTTCCAGGATTAATTTGGATGCAACATTTGATGTTTACAAAGATAGCTTTTTGAAAGGATCTTGTGGGTACATCTCCTTGGAGAAAATGCATCCGAGTCATCAACGCAACTTGTCTACTAGGAGTATTCCCAGGAGCCAGAAGCTGAAGTCTTAGGTTTAGGAAAGAAGAGTTTTTGAAAACTTTTGGGGCTATTTACTTTGAAAAAGAAGTACAAGGATAGAACATAGCAGAGGCATAACACAAAAGAGTGAACATTTGCATATACCTTTGTTGTTAAACCGTTCTTCAGAATTTCCCCTGAATATTCTGAAGGTCTAAACTACCTCTTCAAAACAAGGGGCAAACAATGAATTTGTTTTCAGATGACTCTGTCTTGCATTTTAAAAAGTGCAGCTAAGTTTCTCTATATTCACAATACAATCAGAATCTAAACAGAAACAATCATCATCATCATCATCATCATCATCAAAAATCTGGTTACATTTTATTCCTAGCCTAAACATCTACATCATGTACACACAGTTTTTCTTAGAAAATTGTAGTACTCAAGTGCAGAAATTAGAGAAATGGCTAGGCCTAGGAGCTGTGGGTGCTCAATTAGAAACTTTTTTTTCTATAGACCAGCCAAGGTCCGTAGAATCAGAGATATTTCTTAGAGACTTTGGATGCAATCCTGTTCTCCAGTTAGGACAGCCTAAATCCTATACTTAAGCCTATACTGATCTGGGGGTAACACCAAAGTGCCGTAATTTGCTTCTGCACCACACCTGGTGGAGGGTTAGGCCAAGGTGACCATATAGAATGGAGGACAGAGTGGCTGTACCTGTAACCATTGCATAGAAGAGGGAATTGAGGCAGGTTTAGCTCAACACAGAAGGGTTTAAAAAGCAGCACATGGGGGGATTGTGAATGGGTGGTGTTGTACATGGGGGATGATGTGCTTGGGGGGATGATGCGCGTGGGGATATTGCACATGGGGATGATGTGTATAGGGGGATGATGGACATGGGAGGTGTTTCACATGGTGTGCATGGGTGGATGGTGTGCATGGGGGGACTGTATATGGATGGTGTTGCACAGGGGAAGATGGTGCGCATGGGGGTTGATGCTCATGCAGGGATGATGCTCATGGGGACGCTGTGTGTGGGGGAACAGTGCACATGGGGGACAGTTAATGTGGGAGACAGTGTGCATGGGGTATGGTGTGGATGGGGATGTTGTATGGCATATTGCTCATGGGGGATGGTGCACATGGGGGGATGATGCACATGGGGGATGATGTGCATGGGGTGTTACATATTTTGCACATGGGGATGATGCACATGAAGGGACGATGCGCATGAGGGTTTGATGGGCATGGAAGGTATTGCACATGGGGAGATGGTGCATTTGGGGAATGTTGTACAGGGGTATTGCACTTGGGAGGATGATGTGCGAGGGGGGATGATGTACATGGGGGCATGTTGCACAGTGGCATCCATCAGTCTCAAAAGACTATGGTATCATGCTCAATGCTGCATGCGAAGCATGAAGGCCTGGGTAGATTGATATGGAGGATAGGCAGCAAACAGCAAATCCCCCCTCTCCACACCACTGAACTAGTCCAATGGAACGGACTAGTATATACATACTTGTATATGTTGGCATAGAAGAAACATGCTATGTAACATAGAAAAAAATACATTTTTGGTCTCTCCTTTAGAAGAGAATTGACCAAGGAGCAACAAAGGAAGCGATAAGGGTTGATGGGTTGGAGGGTTGAAGGGCTGATGAGAAGCCAGTGGCTCCAGCTTCCACTGGTGTTCACCTATTCTAATGATATGAAAGCCTGATGAACCTGTGGATTATCTTGATGTGGTTAATGGAACATGAAACCAGGTGTAGCTTAAGTTTCCAGGTTTAGCATCTTTGAACACAAGCTATCCTACCATGTAGCTGGCTTTTTCTTTATTCCTTTTTTGTATCCTTACACTCCGTACTCTCACAACAGTCCTCCGAAAAATATTCACCACCCCTATAACACAGTTGTTTGCCATTACATGTGAATTTTCACAGCTCAACAGCCAGATGCTTTCCTTGAACAGATCTCAGAAAGTGTAAATAATAATTATGGGAAGCGGGCTGCACACATTCCCCGTTTCTATTGTTATTCAAATTAGTTCTCTTCTACATCTTTCAAAGGCTCTTCAGCCAAAAATAAATAAATGTTCAATTAAAGAAAAAGAAAGAAAATAAATGAAGGGAGGAGAAAATGGTTTTACCTGTGTGGCTGTCTAACATAAGGGCAGCGCAATCCTAATGTGTGCTGGAACAGGCAGGCTGGTGTGTCTGTGCTGTTTCTGGCTCATGTTTAGGGCTGCTGATGTGCAAGCCGGGGGCAAGGGGAAACTTTTTCCCTTACTCCAGGTAATGAAGCAGCAGCTCCAATGGGCCTTCTCAGATTTGCACCACTTAAAAATGCAGATCCAAGCAGCCAGGACTGCCTTAGGCTGCCCAGCAATTGGGATAGGATCTGGCACAAGTGCTGGATCCTTGCCTTGTTGGTCCACGTGTGTTACCATAGGGTGAAGTAGTATGAGATTACTGGGGACCAGATCACGGTGCTCTGAAGATCAGAAAGCAGATCCCAACCACATACCTGGTGCTACTCTCAGCTGGTATTTCATCCATGCAAGAATTGCGGCATACACTGAAATAACTCCCAACATGAACAAAGAATTGCTATTTTTTTGCTCCTTAGAATTGCTCCTTTTTTGATCGGGTTATGAGCTTACTGGACATGGCAATGCTGTGGATGTCATTTATCTTGACTTCAGCAAAGCATTTGACAAGGTCCCACATGACATTTTAATTGGGAAGCTGGAAAAATATGGGCTAGACGGGGCAATCGTTAGGTGGATCTGCAACTGGCTCGACGACCGCACTCAAAGGGTTTTAGTAAATGGTTCTGTGTCAACCTGGAGGTCAGTTTCTAGTGGGGTCCCCCAAGGCTCTGTCTTGGGACCGGTTCTCTTTAATGTTTTCATCAATGACTTGGAGGAAGGGATACGGGGGAGCCTGATCAAATTTGCAGATGACACCAAACTGGGAGGAGTAGCAAACACATCAGAAGAAGGAGAAACCTCCAGGAGGATCTGGATAAACTGGAATCCTGGGCTGTAACAAACAGAATGAATTTCAACAGGGAGAAGTGGAAGGTTCTGCACTTAGGCAATAAAAACCAAAAACATAGGTATAAAATGGGGGATACTTGGCTTGGCAGCACAACATGTGAGCGGGATCTTGGAGTCGCCGTGGATAACAAGCTGAACATGAGTCAGCAGGTGATGTATCTGCAAAGAAGGCAAATGCCATTTTAGGTTGCATTAAGAGGACTGGAGCTTCCAAGTCACGAGAAGTTCTAGTTCCTCTTTATTCTGCATTGGTGAGACCTCACCTTGAGTCCTTTGTTCAGTTCTGGGCACCTCACTTGAAGAAAGATGCAGCCAAATTGGAGCAAGTCCAGAGGAGAGGAACAAGAATGATCAGTGGGATGGAAGGGAAGCCCTACCAGGAAAGATTGGGGGAACTTGGGATGTTCAGCCTGGAGAAGAGGAGGCTGAGGGGAGACATGATTGCCCTCTTCAGATACCTGAAGGGCTGTCATAGGGAGGAAGGGGCCAATTTGTTCATAGCTGCTTCTGAAAGCAGAACTAGAACCAATGGGTACAAACCGCAAAAAAGGAGATTCCGGCTGGAAATCCGGAAAAAATTCCTGACGGTTCGGGCGGTTCGGCAGTGTAACAGATTGCCAAGGGAGGTGGTGGACTCTCCCTCACTGGGGATCTTCAAGCAGAGGCTCGATGAGCACCTGTTGGTGATGCTCTAGGGGGAATTCCTGCTGCAGGCAGGGGGTTGGACTAGATGACCTACTAGGTCCCTTCCAACTCTATGATTCTATGATTCTATTTCCTCTATACATTATCTTTAAATAAAGATGGAAATCTGGAGCACAATAGGACAGACCTACCTGCCTTAACTAGGAATAGTTTCAAAGGGTAATAGAGGGACTGCTTGCACACTGAAGTGAAGCTCCGTACAAAACTGAGGTTGCAATCCTAACTCCCAGTTAGGCCAGCACAAGACCTGGCTGGTTTTGGGATGTCACAAAAGTGCCATAAGGCACTTCTGCACCACTCTTGGGGGGGGGGGGAGTTTACGCCAGTGTGCGGACATGCCAGCCTCCTCACACCGCCACAGGAATGAGGAGATGGGTAAGTTGTGCTGGCCCAAATTGGTTAGGATTGCACCCTTAGTGCTCTGCACCCCCTATAGCTATGCCACTATCTTTCTCTTTCCCATATTCTTGCAAATGGAAAGTATAACAAAATGCCTACTGATGAAAATCAGGTAAGTGCAATTAGACCGTCTCTGCTGGCACATTGCAACAATTAGGTCTCCCCCATCCTTTACATAAAATCCATAAAAGGAGACTCAACCAAACACATTTACTACAGAGCTCCTAGCATTTGATTATAATTCATTCTTTATGAAACAACACTTTCAAAATGCCACGCAACCTTTTAACATGCTTGCCGTGGATTTGGCTGACTGTGTTGTGAGCCTTCCAAATTAGCCGTACAAAATGCAAATGGGAGGATTTTGCATAATGCCAGCACCCCCCCTGTCTTAAAAAATAAAAGAGGCACCTAAACGTCGACTCAATTCTTTTTTAACTCAACACAGAGGGGGAAAAGGAGCTTTTCAAATAATGTGTCACTTTGTATTAATGACAAATTTAATGACAACAAAATGAGAGACTCTTTAGCTGACCCCAAAACTGAATTGCACTGAACAGCCTTCCATTCTTAGAATAATTGACTTGGAAATGCCCATGGAGGTCATCTAGACAAGCCCTCTGCACAACGCAGGAACCTGTCGCAAGCATCCCTGCCAGGTGTTAGGTTCAAATTAACTTGTTTTACCCTACAATCCAGAGTAACTACGGGAGCACATAAGAGACATTACGTGTACGCATAGTTACTGCACCACCTAGTGAAAACCTATGGGAAATTCATATTGCAATCCAGAGCAAATTGTTCTTACACTGGAGCAAGGACTCCCCGTAGTTACTTTGGATTGCAAATATGCAATCCTGACCACACTTTCCTGGGAGCAAGTACTATTGAACACAATGGGGCTTACTTCTGAGTAGACATGCTTAGGATTTCACTGTAGGTTTGTGTAAGTAACAGGGATGTGAACAGCACCTGATCATGTGCTGTTGAAAGAGGATGCCATGCAAACCTGTCTGGCAAAAGTAACCTCCATACTGTTGAACCACCTGGGCAACCACCCTTCATGGTAAACTAGGGTCGAACCTACTTGGGTCATCCCAATTAGGGTGCAATCTCATTGGAACCCATAGTCATCATGAAATTATCAGTAAAGCTCATCTCAGCCACAAGACAACCCCTTTAGGCCTGAGACCTTGTCTAGTCACCCCCCATTCCCACCCATGCACACTTGCTCTGCCACTGTGGGAAAGTTTTTGGATCCAATACCGATCCAAACACAAGATTTTGATCTGACACATAATTTTGGATCAAAATCCTGATCTCTTCTTTTGCAGGCAATCTTGTTAGAAAAACTGCTCAGCGGCCCTATAAATTATGCATACATATCAAGGGCACACAATTTTTGCTTCATTTTTGATTGCTTAATGTATGTTGATATAATAGCCAAAGTTATGAAGTGGAATAAAAAGTGATTGTTGCAAATGCTCCTAAAATACACTGCTTTGTTTGCAATGCAATCACATAGAGATGCAAATGGGGGGGGGGGGGACTCGCATGTTGACTCTGGTTCCGCACATTCCCACTCTGTCAACAGCAACAGGAGGACAAGAAGTGCAGTGGATGCCCCTTGAGCCCTTCCAGATCCATGAGATTGCTTGTTTCTCATTATATTTGACAAACCCAAATGGTTTTTCATTTCCAAACTGCGAGACTTGAGATGAATTCCTTTTTAGATTCATGCCCCCACCTCATCCCTTGTGACATTGTCCATTTACCACCCCCAATATTTGAAACACAAACTTATAGGGATGCAGAGCTATCCAGAGACACCCAAGTCAAAATTTACATCTTTCTGTAAATAGGCAATTTATTTTATTTATTATACATGTTAATGAATTTACAGCCTTGAAAATATGCCAATTTGCCCATTCAGGGAATAAGTATTTAAAAAGTGCATCTGGAGATTGCCTAGAAGCATATCATATATTTTTTTCCTGAATGAATCTAGCACAATAAAGCCCACACAGGCTCAATGCGCTTTGGGCTTAGGGAAGCCTCTTAACCTGGCCTCGGCGAGCATTGCCATATTTAAGCCAGGCAGATCATAAATAATTTGCATATCTTGCAAATTAATACCGCAAACCACATCTCTTGATTACTGCAAGCTGCACCCAAGTTTGTGATAACTGAATACGTTCTCTGTGGATGATGCTGATATCCACCCTAAAATTCGGTGGATATCTTGACACTGTTGACATAGTGAATGCTAGACTCATGATATGACACCCCCTATAGAAAAACATGTTTGCTTGAATTGCAAAATCCATAGCAGTTACGGGTCCACACAGTTACGTCACCCTCTAGGGTTATCTTTTGGAAAGTTACTTTAACTGCTCCACAGCAAAGGGCTTAATTTGACTTTAGGATATGGGCCTTAGGCTGCAATCCTAAAGACACTTTCCTGGGAGTAAGTTCCATTGAACACAATGGAGCTTACTTTTGAGACATGGTTAGGATTGTGCCCTTAAACAAGAAATGCACAGTCACACACCCCCAAATCCAGAGTAACTACAGGAGCACATAAGAGACTTTACATCAGGGGTGTCCAACATGCGGCCCAGGACAAGGGTGGATGCGGCCGTCCTGCAAAGCTGGCCATCACCATTGGAAAAACCATCTTTGTGGTAGCAGCCATTTTCACGTGCTGCTCTGCGCACTGCCCTGGGCAGCTGCCACAAAGCTGGTCTGGGCTGCCTGAATCCTCCCCCTACCTGCCTCCTGGCACTCAGAGCGCTTCAGACCCCCTGTACACCTTGTAGCGCTCGCCCACCCACATCCCCCAAAAGCAGCCTCAGCCTCTATCCCAGCTGCTGCCTGCTGCCCTTGAGACCTACTCAGAAGTAAGCCCCGTTAAAGTCAATGAGGCTTACTCCCAAGCTGCAGTCTGAGAGCTCAATGATGCATAGCTTAACCTTGGAGATATGCTGCAACCCTAACCATGTCTACTCAGAAGTAAGGCCCATTGTACTCAGTGGGTCTTACTCCCAGGAAAATGTGTTCAGGATTGCAGCATATCTCCAAGGTTAAGTTTGGAGAGGATCACAGCCCATCCTATGCATCATGCCTCCTCAGAAGTAAGCCCCACTAAAGTCAATGAGGCTAATTCCCAAGTTGCAGTCTCAGAGCCCAATCCTACGCATGGCTACTCAGCAGAAAACCCCATGATAATCAATGAGACTTACTCCAAGGTTTAGCGTGGAGAGGATCGCTGCCCATTCTATGCATCATGCCCACTCAGAAGTAAGCCCCATTAAAATCAATGAGACTTACTCCAAGGTTAAAAATGTAGGACAAAATACAGGACATCCTACATTTTTTTAAAAAAAACAGTTGTTAGTGTTTATGTGCGGCCCAAACCAACTCGTCTTTTTCCAATGTGGCCCAGGGAAGCTAAAAGATTGGACACTCCTGCTTTACATGCACCTGTAGTTACTGCACCACGTAGTGAAAACCTATGGGAAATTCAAATAGGAATCCAGAGTAAGTTGTTCTTACACTGGAGCAAGGACTCCTCGTGGTTACTCTGGATTTTGCCCTGTATCAGAGCATCATACCTGCAGACCTGCCAATTTCATACTTTTCAATAACTCACTCCAGGCACAGCAACCACTTGCAAAATCCAATCCCCTGCAATCATTCTCAGAAATATGGGGCTCGCAACCCCACCACCTTCTTCTTTTTCCTCTAACTGGCTGATGTGAGATTATTGCTGCTGCTTAATTATCTCTGGAGTAGGAATGGTTGGATGAGTCCACACTGGACCTATAGCTAAATATAGAACTGATGTTTCTTGTTCCTCAGTCTTACAACCCAATCCAATTCCTTGCAGTCATTTCTTAAGAGAATCCCACGGGATTTCTTTTCCCAAATTAGAGTGTATAGGATTGAAGGAACCCAAATCACACAGAACTGAATTGGGTCCTTAATCAAAAGCAAAGCCAGCGGCATTCAGACATTGATGGAAGATCATATTCACAGACCCTGCTCTACCTGTCTATTCTAAATGTAGCTTAGCTAACTTTAAAAAAAGGATTAGACAAATTCATAGGGAATAGAGGTCGATCATATAGCACAATCCTAACCATGTCTACTCAAAAGTAAGCCCCATTGTTTTCAGTGGTCTTACTCCCAGGAAAGTGTCTTTAGGATTGCAGCCATAGATTATTAATTAATGACTCTCCCCAAATTCCCGTGGCACACCTGAGGACTATTCGGGGCACACCAGTGTGCCATGGTTGAAAATCACTGATTTAAATGAAAAGCCCTACAATCCAGAGTAACTATGAGAAGACATAAGAGGCACTTACCCCCAAATCCAGAGTAACTAGAGAGCATTACCTAGAGAAAACCTATGGGAAATTCATATTGGAATCCAGAGCAAACTGTTCTTACATCAGAGCAAATTGTTCTTACACCAGAATCCAGAGTAAGGACTCCCTGTAGTTACTCTGGATTTTGCCCATACTCTGGTTTGCTCTATGCATTTCCCATAGTTTCCCATAGGTGGCACAATAACTATGTCGGTGTAAGTGGTCCCTTAGTTACTCTGGATTCTTAGGTCTCTTATATTTAGCAGGGCGAAGACAACTTTTCTGTTCATCTCTATGTTCAACCCAGCATCCTTTCCAGTGACTACTGCTAGTGCATCCCTTGTGAAGTGTTTTAAATTAAAGGTATGTTTTCCCATTTAAAGTATTGCATAATTAAACCATAATCTCTAGAAATCTCAAGGAGACAGCCCATCCTAATTTTAAAATTTCCTACATTTTCCACAGAGTCATATGTGAGTCAACTGTGCCTCTTTCATAGGGTTGCCATAATTCTCTTCCACAAAACCAGGACAGGACCCCCTGTCAAACTTGCCAGTGTGTAGACAGACCTGGTTTTCCAGGATATATGGCAACCCTACTCTTTCAGCCCACAGACTCCCATTAAGTGGAAGGAACTCTGATACAAATAGTACAGGGCTTTTGATAGGATGAACAATTTAGAGATCTGTATTGAAAGAGAAAGTCATAATGTATAGCATTTTCCGTTGTTTGCACTCACCAGTTTCGGAAAGCAACTTTGTTGCTTCTAACACTTTCTCTGTATATACCCCAGCTTCATAATTTTCCATCTCGGCGTTAATGATATGGATGACCCTGGCTGCACGACCTCGAATCGCCCCTGCAGTCCGGTCCAACGTGTCGACATCTCCTTCTTGCAGGGCGATTACACATTTGTTGACGTCTTCCAGAATATGGTTTTCTGCATAAAAGAATATAAGATGGTCATTTACTGATTTTAATACTAATACTAATTTTAATACTAATACTAATTTCTACAAAAGCATTATATAGTATTTTTTTTTGCAACAATTTTGCAATGCCTCCAGTGAAATATTTCGGGAGAGAAAGTCCTATTTCTGACCATATGTCCTTCATATGATGGAAAAAAGTATTCAAACCCTCTACAAGGCAGATGCATACCACAGACTCCCATTAAGTGGAAGGAACTCTGATACAAATAATACAGGGAATTATGGTTACTATGACTCCAGCGTAGCTGTTGTTATTATAATCAGCATTGTTCACAATAGAATTTTTTTTAAACCCTGCAAATCCTACTTAAAGAAAGCTAATCCTGTGCTCAGGAGAAATTATGCATTTCAATTTACTTATATTGCAGAAGCTTCCACAATCTGCATTCTCAACTTGATATTGGAGTTTTCACAAGGGATAGAGGTTGGGATTGAGGAACAAAGAGGGTAGGAAGAGTTCCTGCCCCAAAACGCTTACAGTTTAAATGGACATAGTAAGGGCAACGGGGGGAAAGGAGGAAAAGAGGAGTGTAAAAAAAGAGAAAGGAATGTTGGAAGCAAACTGAATGTGATGGGGTAGCAAAGGTGCATTGTGAAAGATGCACAAAATCCAGTGGCACCTACAGCAGCTTACTGGATGACCCCCTCCCCAATCACCAGCTAAGGACTTAACAACAAGAAGAAGAAGACAAAGAAGACGAAGAAGACGAAGAAGAAGACGAAGAAGACGAAGAAGAAGAAGAAGAAGAAGAAGAAGAAGAAGAAGGGGTAGCAATGGTGCATGTGCCTAACCTGCTTACAATATGGGTCAATAAAATTAATAATAATAAAGATCGAAGGAAAAGTGGATCAGGATAAGACCTGGTTGTGGCTCACGAGTGGAACACTGAAGAAGGAGACGGAAGGCCTGAGACTTGCTGCCCAAGAACAGGCAATCAGGACAAATGCCATCAAGGTCAGAACTGACAAATCAGCCCATGACCCCAAATGCCAGCTCTGCAAAGAAGTGGATGAAACCATCGACCACATTCTAAGTGGCTGCAAGAAGATCGCGCAGACTGACTACAAACTGAGGCACCATCTGTTGCCCAGATGATCCACTGGAATCTATGCCAAGAGTAGCATCTGCCAGTGGCAAAAAACTGGTGGGAACAGAAGCCTGAAAAAGTGGTTGCAAATGAGCAGGTCAAGCTTCTGTGGGACTTCAGGATACAGACGGAGAAGGTCTTGGAACACAAGACTCCAGATATCACCATCATAGAAAGCAGTCAGGTGGGGCTTGTTGACATCACCATTCCAGGTGACAGCAGAATTGAGGAGAAGCAACTGGAAAAGATCTCCCGCTACCAAGACCTAAGAATCGAATGAGTGCGGATCTGGTGTAAGCCAGTGCAGGTGGTTCCTGTGGTGATTGGCACACTGGGTGCAGTAGCCAAAGACCTTGGCAGGCACTGAAAACTATTGGCATTGACAAAATATCACTCTGCCAACTGCAGAAAGCCGCTCTTCTGGGATCAGCACGAATTATACGCCGCTACATCACAAAGTCCTAGACTCTTGGGAAGGGTCCGACTGGTGAAGTGAATGAAACCAGCACGAAATTGTTCGTTGTGTATTTATGGATGATGATGATGATGATGATGATGATGATGATGATGATAATAATAATAATAAGAAGAAGAAGAAGAAGAAGAAGAAGGGGTAGCAATGGTGCATGTGCCTAACCTGCTCACAGTATGGGTCAAGTACTGTATCCAGTAATCACCTTGCAAAAAGCTCAGCTCCCGCAGTTTGCAAGTTTGTGTAAGTATAGCAAGATCTTTTTCCTTTTTCTGGTTATTATTTATAAATAAATTATTATTTCTTTGTAATAATTAAAGTTATTAAAGTTTCTGAAAGCTAGATGTTTCCTGATAAAGTTTTTTTAAAATGAGATCTGTAAGTCTCAGAACTGAAATGTATGGGAACCACATAGATTAATGACCTAGTGAAACATCACTGCAAGCACTAAAAAAGAATAATATGGTATTATTATATAATAAAAAATAATATTAAATAATAAATATTATTATATAATTATATATTATTAATATTAATAAATAATGATATTAAATAATAAAAAAGAATAATAAGAATAATATTCTGCCCCACATAGGGTACAGAAGTCCAAATAGCTGATGACTGAATGGGTTTTCCGGATCTGCAACTGAGGGCTCAATCCAGAGTAACTACGGGGAGTCCTTGCTCCGATGTAAGAAAAATTTGCTCTGGATTGCAATATGAATTTCCCATAGGTTTTCACTGGGTGGTGCAGTAACTACAGGTGCACGTAATGTCTCTTATGTGCTCCCATAGTTACTCTGGATTGTAGGGTGAATCTCCCCAACATTAAGTACAAGAAGTCTCCAATAAACCAATTTAATATTTCTCCTGGTGACAAGCTGACTGCTCCAACTAGGACTTGGGTCCCTGTACTTAGCACAGAGGATGCTTCTCTTTAGTTTTATTAGCAAAAAAAGTCCTGATTGAGACTGCCAAATGGCATCTATCCGATTGGAACCAATGGAGCACAACACAAAGTTCAAGGTGAACAGATGGTCTCCAGGAAGGTGGGTTTCTGTCCCTGACCTCTTTGCTTTTGGTTGAGATCTGCCAAGAACCAAAACTACTTCTCAATTTATATTTCCATTTCAGCCTTGGCTCAGGATTTTCTTTTCTGCAAACTATTAACCATTTGTCTTAAAATGATGGCAACCAAAATTGGCGATTAGAGAATCTCAGCGAGCACTTTCTCAGCCGCTCACGCTTTCTATATGAATTCACCTGGGACACCATAGTTAAACAATGCTCAGGGGGAGGACAGAGGCTGCCAAAATAAGAGTGCTACAGTCTCTCTCTAGAACAGAATAAAGACTATATATTATTTATTTTATAAAAAGTACACGTTCCTATTTACACAAACTATGGCGGGCCACAAATGGGAATCGCCACTGGGACAGCTTACGGCGCAATCCAGAGCAACTATGGGGAGTCCTTCCTCCAGTGTAAGAACAATTTGCTCTGGATTGCAATATGAATTTTCCATAGGTTTTCACTAGGTGGTGCAGTAACTATGGGGGCACGTAATGTCTCTTATGTGTTTCAGTAGTACTCTGGATTGTAGGGTTCATGATCAGATCATGAATTACCAAATTTACTCAAGTCTAACACCTTTTTAGCCAAATATAGTGTCCAAAATTGGGGTGTACATTATATTTGATGGCACATTAGATTTGAGTAAATATGGTATTTTGATTATAAGTATAGGTCAGTATTAATAGTTTATTATTTTGTAATAAAAAATGTAACATAAATCCACTGTTGAATAAAGTAGGGTGCAATCCAGAATAACTATGGGGAGTCCTTGGTCCAGCGTAAGAACAATTTGCTCTGGATTACACTATGAATTTTACATAGGTTTTCACTAGGTGTAAGAGTAACTATGGGTACACGTAATGTCTCTTATGTGCTCCCGTAGTTACTCTGGATTGTAGAGTCAGTGCAATTAGGTAAAAATCATAAAATAAAACCATCGTCATATGATTATCAGCATATAACTTGTTGTATGGAGTAAAATTAAATTTGGCATCTGCTTTGCAGCTTCACATTATAATCACTAGTAAACATTTTTTATCTCAAGCCTTTGAAAATAGGGGTGCGCATTAGATTCAATGGCACATTAGATTAAATTAAATACCGGTATATTTCTGTTATTAGGAGTTTTTCTCGATATCCTTAATCCATTGTTTTCAAGGCCTGATTCATATGCTTTTTAACTGGCTGGATGTTATCAGTGTCGTAGGTAGAGGGGGCAGAACAGTCAGCCACGGAGGGAGGTGTGCAAGGAGTGCAATTCCAGGCAGGGGGAGCCTGAAATTTTCTACTTCTAAAGTTCTTTGCTAAATGTGGGTTGATGCTGCGTTGCTGTTGTTTGCTTACAATGTGGAATTTATTCAGCTTTTGTGCCGTTTTAATAATTGCTTGCTGCTTTCAATGCCTCTTTTGAACATAAGGGTGGGACATCAATCTTTTAAATTAAATAGGGAACTTCTTTCCCGCAAAGCCCCGTTATTTAATCCCAACAGTTTCCACGAACGTACCTGAGACGGAGAGGAAGTCGTCCACCGACGTGATGTCGTCCACAGCCTCGGTGAGCACCCGCACTTGTTTTTCCCACTGGTCTTTGAATACGTCCATGTTGTCTTGGGCCACCTTGCTTTGGGGCCTGGCAGCCAACGTGAGGGCCGCATTTATCACCTATGAGTCAGAATCGGTTTGTATGAGCGATAACAAAAAAACAGACCTTTTTTTCTCAAGGGAAAAGAACAAATTGATTAAAGACTAGGCTAAAAGCACAGCTGTGCGCTTTGATCGTTCTGTTCATTAACTGAGGCTCAGTATACAAATGTATTTTTCGCTATTTGGGCAAGGCAATCAACAATATAATGGAAAGCGCAAGACTCTAATCCTTGGAACTGGGTGTTATTTACCCCCCTTCCCGTGTCAAACAACTTATACTTTTTAATACCGCAAAGACCTGCAAGAATTTTTTCTCCTGTACAAACATAACTTACCTGTGGGCACAGACTATCAATCTGCGTTGCGGCCATGCGGACTAATTTTACACCTTCTTCGTTATTGGAAATGGAACAGGCCAAATTGGCAACCTGAAATTAAAACCAGTGGAATCAGAATTAGGTTGGCAGGCAACACAGATTTCCTTTCCCCCCTTTGTGTGTGTGTATGTGTATGTATTGTGTATCACAGATTGTGAGCCCTTTTGGGACAAGGACCCATTAGCTATTAATTAGCTATTATTCATTTTCTTGTAAATCGCTCTTTTTAGTTGAAAAGCGGTATATAAATACTGAAGATAGCCAGATTTATGTATGTATGTATGTATGTATGTATGTATGTATGTATGTATGTATGTATGTATGTATGTATGTATGTATGTATGTGATGGCCACAGGAATGGAATCCTGCCATAGTCTCCCCACATCACAATATGAATGGAGAAAGATTGACTTGTGCCGGCCTAAATTGGTTAGTACTTCACCCTTTTAAACACAGATACAAAATAATTTATAATTTGTCAAGACATATCCTGGGATAG
Source organism: Cryptoblepharus egeriae (assembly GCA_030015325.1). Taxonomy (NCBI): domain Eukaryota; kingdom Metazoa; phylum Chordata; class Lepidosauria; order Squamata; family Scincidae; genus Cryptoblepharus; species Cryptoblepharus egeriae. The sequence continues at coordinate 4,658,090 of JAREYC010000007.1, read as the reverse complement.
AGACTTTTGGAAGAGAAATTAATGCTAAATTTAATGCCAAAAGGAACATGGGAGTAAAATGTGAAGCCTTGAGAAAACAAAGCTGGATTTAGTTAGGCTGGGCAAAGAGTTTCTTATTTGCAAATTCTAATTCTCTATTAAACATGCATTTCATAAAAAATATATTCCGTGTTGGAATTATGTATTGTGCCCAGAGGCAACACGACAAGTTGGCAAAGATTCATGAATGAGTTCAAATGCCCCCATTTCTCTCTGCCATTCCTTTGGTCTCCCCTTGTGGCGTTAATCTGTTTCTGTTTCCAGAACAGCCCTACCGACGCTGGGATCCATCTGTTCGAGGAGACCCCTCTGTTTCACTGCACTTTTATCCAGCACTGCTTGCGTGCGTCGCTGCGTCAAAGACGATGGAAGCCAGAGCGTTCCAGGTGCTGAGAAAAATCTAGTTGTTGATTAAAATGTGAGGGGTCTTTTGGGGGCTCCCTTTTCCCCCAAAGGGAGACAAATGAATTGGACTTTTTTGTGAACGCCATATCAGAAAAGTTCTTTAAAGTGACGCCCTCCAGCAGATCTGATGGGTTTGCTAGCCAGCTATCGAGCGATGTATCGAGCAATGCCCCCCATGGTCCCTTGAGGATGCAAAGTCAAGGGTAGAAATTCAGATGCTTCGAGTCAAAGGTCTGCAGTCCTTAAACACCCTGCAAGGAACATTAATGTTCATTTGGGGAAGGAAACGGTCTCTTGTATGGCAAAATAAGCCTTCATTCCTCTGTTTTTATGATCAACAAATTGAAAGAATCCTTTCATCGTGTAGAAGATAATTACAGGTTAAAGCATAATTTCAGGTGTTGTCCAAAAAAAATAAGAAAATGGTTGCTCAACCTCAAAATGAAGCAATATTATGCTTAATTTCCGAAACATATTATGCATTACATTTATTATACTAAAAATGTTGGGGTAGGGAAACAGGATTGGTTAGATCAGTGGTTCTCAATCTTCCTAATGCCATGACCCCTTTATAAGTTCCTCATGTTGTGGGGACCCCAACCATAAAGTCATTTTCGTTGCTACTTTATAACTGTAATTTTGCTACTGTAATGAATCGTAATGTAAATATCCGATATGCAGGATGTATTTTCATGGTTACAAATGAAATGTGTGTTCTATGCACACAATGAACACAATGGGATTTATTTCAGAGTAGGCATGCATAGGATTGGGCCCTGAGGCTGTCAGTCAGCCCCAGTGAGAGCAGCTACAGCCAGATGTCTGGCAAGCCTGACCTGGCCCCCTGCGCCAGGGGTCTTTAGATGACCCCAAGGAAAGCTCTAGACGACCCCCAAAGGAGTCCCAACCCCCACTTTGAGAAACGCTGGGTTAGATCAAAAGCATACACAAAAATACATGCTTCTGTGATGTCCATGGTCTCTAATATGCTGTAGAATTTTACAAGTTCATGTGTCACTACTTTCTTATATCAATCAATCAGTTATTGACTGATTGATTGACTTTCTTACATAGATTGAGCCTGCTGGCTGAGCCTACATACCCATGGATTCTGGATATCCATGGATACCCCATAGATCTGGCCTAACCTGACCCGTCTGACAGTTTTCTGCTGAAAACTGGAAGTGACTTTTCTATGGGGTTCTGGGGAATATATACCCAATTTAACAAACAAGAGTGTTAAAATTATTACTTACCCATATTTATTCAAATCTAATGCACCACTGAATCTACTGCACACTCCAATTTTAAAAGGTATGAGATAAAAAAATGTTTACGGGTGATTATAATGTGCAGCTGCAAAGCAGGTGCAAAATTTAATTTCACTGCATTATGATAATAATATGAAAATAATAACATGACAATGGGTTTGTTTTATGATCTTTACATAATTGCACTAATTTAAACAACAATGGGTTTATGTTACATTTTTATGACAATGTAGTGAACTGTTAAACTAAATACTGACCTATACTTATAAAAAAATACAGTATTTACTCAAATGGTGCCATCAAATCTAATTTGCACCCCAATTTTTGAGACTTAAGAGTACAATCCTAATAATGTCTATTCAAAAGTAAGCGCCATTGTGTTCAATGGGTCTTATTTCAGGAAAGACTCTTTAGAATTGCAGCCATAGAGCACAATCCTAACCATGTCTACTTAGACGCAAGTCCAATTGTGTTCAATGGGTTTTAGGCTGCAAACCTAAACACGCTTTTCTGGGAATAAGACCCATTGAACACAATGGTGTTTATGTCTAAGCATACATGGTTGACACTCCCAAGTGAGTATATTTAGGCTGGCATAAGCCAAGGCATAAATCCTGTGCTGACTTGGGGGTGTCACAAGTGCTGTTAGGCACCTCTATCCAACTCCTGGGGGGGTTAGGCAAGTGCTCATACACATGTGTCACAAACACTGACATTCCCACACCATCATTGGAAAATATGCCAGGTGAGTTAGGCCAGCCTAAATTAGGTGAGTGGAAAATATGCCAGGTGAGTTAGGCCAGCCTAACCCTAGGACTGCACCATAAATTAGGCTGAAAATGTTGTGCGCTAGATTTGGGTAAATACAGTATTTATGTATATCTATATGCAAATAATTGGCAACTATATTAGGACTCCAGCAAGTTTTTCTGGATTGGCAATCCTACTTGGTTTAATTTTTTATTGTTATTGATTTTCTTTCTACTTAACATCTTGAGAACCGGTCTGAAGGTAAGTCTGCAGTGAGCATGGAGGGTTACAACAGTCGGCAATCAAGAAGTTGAAATGAGACTTTCTAATGGGGAAATACTTGTAAAAACCTAATTGAAAAAATGGGGTTTATCTTCAGCCTGCCAATGTAGACCAGCTTGAGTCTATGATTAAGGCAATATATAAATTAATAAATAGTTTTTGCCATTATTTCAGGCCGCAGAGAGTCTGTAATTCCTGTGATAACTATTAAGGCAGCTTCATCCCAAAATTAGGAGGAAAATAAAAAAGGCAGGGAAAATGATAAATTTTAATAAGATTCTGGGTCTGTTATTTCTAGAAACATTAGAGCATGATTACGGATTGCTTGGCTACACTACCATGAGTTGATGTTCAGGGTGTTATTTAATTTCCTTCAGGGGACGCTGAGAGAGCCAGCGGCTTCTTGGCAGAGGTGATTTGTTGCAAGAAATTAATATGTCAAAACCTGAACCTGCAGCGAGCCTTCATTACATAAGCATAAAATTCTTGCTTACATATATAGAATTACAGCTTGTGTTCAACAGTACATAAACAAGAAGACCCATTGAGGGTTGAGAAATTTCTTTAGGGGCAAAGGGATTAAAAACCCCTTTCTGAAGCCTTCCAGCCTACCCTCCACCTCCATGTAATGCAGCACCCACCAGTCTGGTGTTGCTGCGAAGATGCGGGGAGAGAATATGATTAGGCTTCTTAATTATACAACGTCCCAACATCACCGAAAAATTTAATTTTAATTAAATTTAAGTTTAATTTTCACTCCTCTTCCTCAAGGAAAGTCAGATATAGAAGCACTGCCCAGTTCTCCAGTTAGAGTCCCCATTAGATCTGCAAAGCTTCTGGTATCGCTCCAGCCCCACCATCAACACCATCTACCCAAAGTTTCCCATTGCAATTCAACAGCATATGAAAGCAGAATTAGAACCAACAGGTGCAAACTGCAAGAAAGGAAATTCCTATTAGATATCCAGAAAAAATTCCTGACTTGTCAGGGCAGTTTGGCAGTGGAATAGATTCCCAAGGGAGGTGGTGGATTCTCCTTCACTGGAGATCTTCAAGCGCAGGGTCAGTTGAAGATGGTGTAGGAGGCTTTCCTGCTACAGCCAGGGGGTTGGACTAGATGACCTTTTAGGTTCCTTTCAACTTTGATCTTTTTAAAAAATTCAGTAAAGTAAGTAGGTTCAAGATGTTCACACCACAAGATACCAGTTAGTCTAAAAGATGCTATGCAGGCAGCTGTTTCTGAATTTTGCATCTTTTTGGTGAATTAATTTTTTTTTTAATTTTAAAAATACCTTTCCCGTGAGTTAGGTGTTCTTAGCTGAATCAGCTGTCTTTGGCAGAGCTAATCTCTGTGACCTTCCAATAAAACATGCTCCATCCCTCTTTTTTGTTGAATCAGCCTTACAAAATGTACACATTTAAGCAGCTCACACTACTCAGTGAATACTAATTGAGAGACCAGTCCAGCCAGGTACCGTGACACAGCTGAGCATTCATGAGCCCCGCTGAGTTGTACCGGGTGATGGAGAGAGATGCGTAAAAGTGAAAATGTGCATAGGTATATTCCTGAATATGATGAAGTTAGTATAGCCTCCTTAGTACTTATTCTTTTGTAGGTAGTGTACCATACAGATGGTATAGATCTCGTACCAACCTAGCAGTTCAAAAACATGGAAGTGCAAATAGATAAATATATACCATCTCGGTGGGAAGGTAACAGCATTCTGCGCACATGCGGGCCACATGTCCATGGAGGCGTTTTTGAACTATTCTTGCTTTATGGCTTAAGAAATGGGATTGAGCACCACTCCCTAGAGTTGGTCTAGCAGAGCAATCTACAGGGGTCACCTTTACCAGTGGTGGGCTTCAGGGTGTTCTCACAGGTTCTATAGAACCCTTTGCTAATGAGTGCCTGGTTCTGCGAACCGGTTACTAATGGGACATAGAACCTGTTGTTCTATGGACGTAGAACGTGTTGTTAATTTATTTGAATCCCACCACTGCTTTTACCTTTATACCATATAGATCAGTGATATTTTTCAATCTCTTTCATCTCATGGTACACTGACACAAGCCACTAAAATTGTCAAGGCACACCATCAGACACTTGACATGGCACACTGGTGGAGGGTTCACATACCTCAATGGTCCTATTAATAAATGATATTATCTAATAAATTATCTAATAAATTATCTAATAAATTTTCCAAACTCCCACAACACACCGGTGGAGCACTCACGGCACACCAGTGTGCTGTGGCACACTGGTTGAAAATCACTGATAGAGGAGGCCAGATGTATCACTGATTTGATGCTCAATATCAGTGTGAGGTCTCTTTAGCTGCAGTAAGAGTAGCATGCCACAAGCGTGCCAAGCAGATCAGAATAAGGTTGTGGCCATTAACTTTACTTACAAGTCATTTACTTTCTCCTGTGACCTTTTTCCAAGGGGTCTGGAGGAGACTGACATTAAGGAGACAGCCCGTAGACATGTAGGAGATGTGATTCTGAATCAGATTTATACCACTTGTGAGGTTTGATATCTCTCACTTCAGATATCAAATACTCTGGTCCCACATCCCACCATTCCCTATACCTTCCCAACATTTTGTAAGCCACATTGATCAATGGGGATTCCATTTTATATGTAATAATACAACTTTTTTGTTTTTGTTTTCTTGAGGAATAAACACCCCAAACCCATTGCTTTAAACAAACCCTATCCTTGCTGACATGAGTGGATGAGGTCTTGGAGGTGACAGTGAGAAATTAAGGTGATTGATTTATTTCCCAAGCCACATGGATAATCCCTTCTTACATCCTGATGGTGCACATTTATACTCTTTCCATTTGCAGAAGGAAAATTTATAGTGCCAAACTGACCACCAAGGTCAGAGATAAATGTGCACATCCCATATCATTTCACTTGCCTACTTCCAAATTGAGGGTTCTTTTTCACATGTTTAATCTGTGGATGGAGTTAATTTTTTCCTCCCTTATTTTCTCACCAGATCTCTTTAAAAAAAAAAAATTCTTATATTGAAATCAAAGCCCTAAACAAAGTACAGGCAGGCAAGGAAACAAGGTTTAACCAGCTCCTGGTGTTTCCAGTGACAATCCCTATTTGGGGGGGATTGCGTTCACATACTGGCAAATGGGACAGCAGATTTTGTGGACGAGAATTATGGCAACCCTATTCAGGGTCAAACTCTAAACCAGCATCCCTCATAAAGAAAGGACATGGTATTTTAAATGTTGTTAAGCCTTCCTTGGTTTAAAGACATGAACAATTAATCTTGCTACGCTATAACAAAGCAAAGGCAAAGTTTTAACATTTCTCCGTCGCTGTTTAATAATCTAAGTTCCGAGTCTAGTTTGTTTATTTAAAATTTATTTTAAATTTTTTCCAGCCCTTGACATTGTGCCAGGAATTTGTTGTGGCCCTTTGGCATCCCTGGAAATTGTGGCCCTTTGAGATTCCGGTTGTGGCCCTTTGAGATCCCTGGAAATAGGCATAGTAGAAGAGAAAAAATTGAGTCACTCAAGACCAACCTTGTTGCAGACCAGTGATTCTCAAAGTTGGGGTTCTGACCTTGTTGGGGTTGCATAAAGCTGGGCATCACCATCTTGGAATCTGACACTGGGCACCACAGTCTTGCAACTGGGCATTCAATTGGGCATTGTGCACGGTTGGGCACTGTTTTCCCGGGAGTAAGTCTCACTGAATACAATGGGACTTATTTTCGAGTAGACATGAAGGAGCTATGGTCTCACAGTGATGACACTTCCTATTTGATGGTACTTCTGGCCATGGCTTCACCTCTGGGGAGGGGGACACAACGACCCCAGATGGATTTTCATTCTCAGAAGGACATCCTGGGCTGAAATGCTTGAGAATCATTGTTGCAACCGGATATTCCAACAGGTCTGATGAAGATGCCTTTTTATACTTAACATGGCTAAGCTAATCTAGAGGCATCTAGAGTTTGAAGGGAAATGGGGGTGCCCCCAAAGAGGGGGCATAAGAGGACCCATAGGGACTGGGTCTCTTCCAACTCTATGATTCTATGAACTCTGGATGGAGGACATCAACCTTACAAAAGAGAACCATCAGAAGGCAGACATGGGGTATCCAAGAAGCTAAACCTCCTAATGGATTGGCAGTTTCTACAAACCATCCATAACTTACCAATTCATCTGATAATTTTCTCAACCTGGGTTTAAAATAGGAGTTTTGGATTGATTTTTGCAACATTTCAGCGAACAAAGTGTCATTGATCTGCCTACATATCTATGTATATAAAGAATATATCCATTATGGGGAGGGGAGAGAGAGAGAGAGAGAGAGAGAGAGAGAGAGAGAGAGAGAGAGAGAGAGAGAGAGAGAGAGAGAGAGATTTCTGGTAGTTTGTCCACTTCAGAAATAAATATTAAATACCCCAAATTCATATTCCTAAATTACAAGATCTCAGAATTAAAGCTGGCATTTTCTTGCTTTTTGGCTACAGTTTAATCTTTATTACAGAGTTAATGGAACTGCACAAATTTTCAACTGAGCAGTAAACCAAACCATATGGTCTATCTGATTAAGGACTGTAACGGGGATAATATCACTGATTAGGCCTCACATTTTATCCCTGTCCTCAGAGATTTGCAGTTTAACTCATGGAAGAAGATTACTTTTTTTTTTAAAAGGAGCATTATTAGTTCATAAATACATGATACTGTTTGCCCATAATTGTGCCGCCTTCCTCTCTGGTAGAAACCCCTCTGATGAGGCAGCTTTGCTCAGACTGCTCAAGGAAACAAACAAAATTAGAAATATTGCAAGTGGCTTAAATGCAATTTTCATAATGATTTTCTAATAAGCATCCATTAAATACATATTTTTCAGCTCAGAATAAAAGTCAGAATAAAACAGGGATAATTAAAAAAAATTATAACTAAGGTTTTCAGGTGAGGTCCAGACTAAAAAAAATTGATCTCCTGAGATCTGAATTTACTATTGCTACATGAATATATGAGGTATAGGATTTCAAGATATAGTGGAATCCAGAGTCGAATTTACCATGTAAAAGGCAAGAGCAGATAGTGGATTTCCCCAACCCTGGATTTCTCAAACTGGAAGTTTTATTGCTCAAGACTTTAGGAGTGGGCAATAGTTGGCATTTGTTTGCTAAGCTCCTAGAGAGTGAAGGTTCAACTCTATACAGTGATCCTTAATTTTAATTTGAACAGGGAGAGTAGTAAGCCTTAGCTTCAGGCTCTGCAGAGGATGTGCGCTGGTGCCTTGCATCTTAAGACAAACCTTACGTGACAGCTTTCCAATAAGGATTTCAGAAACCGCACTTCCGTAAAATACCCGGTAATCCAAATTGTCACCACACCACTGTTTATATCGCTGTGAAGCCTCTGTAATTACTGTACATATTTTTGCATTGCCAAAATGTGGCATCACATATTCAGGACAGCAGTGTACCTATAGGAATGGGGCAAAGTAAGTATTGCAGGTGCCACCCCTCTCCAGTGGTGAAGCTAGAGCAGGGGTAGACCAGTCAGGGTACAATCCTAACCTAGGCCGGCACAACTCATTGGTCTTCCCATTCCCATGAGGATGTAGGAAGGTAAGCGCATGTCTGTGCTCTGGCCTAATCCTCTCCCAGGAGTGGCACAGAAATGTCTTAACGGCAGTTTTGTGACACCCACAGGTTAGCAAAGGACTTCTGCCAGGCTTAGGCCAGCCTAAGATTGCAGCCAATGCAGCCTATTGTTGCATAAAGCAGTGCAATTCAGTAGTGGTGCAGTAGTGTCTTACAGCACTTTTGTGTTACTCCCAGGCCAGAATGGGACTTGTGCTGGGCTTATACTGGCACAACTGGGGTTAGGATTGCAGCTTGAGTTTTGCAAGGAGCTTAATTAACCATGGCTGCAATCCTAATCTCCAGTTAGGCTGGTCTAAGCCCCAGGATAAGTCCTGTGTGAACCTAGGGTTGTCATCAAAGTGCTATAAATCATTTCTGTGCCTCTCCTGGGTGAAGGTTCAGCCAGTACACAGACATGCATTTGCCTACCTACATCACGATGGGAATTGGAAGACCAATGAGTTGTGCCAGCCTAAATTAGGATCACACCCTATGTTGTGCAAGCAGCCCCTCTCTACTTTGGAGCCATTCTAAGCAGATACCTTTATTTTGCTCCTCTTGTCTGCAATGTGCCTGAAGTGGAGGAGGCTTTTGTGAACCAGGGTTCATGGTGAACCCTGAAAAACATAGAACTTTGCACCCCCTCTTGTTATGCCACAGCCAATAAAAATAATGAATCAGGATGCTTATCAACGGATGTGGGCATGTCATCTGGGTAAGACTGCCCAAATCCTTATTTTGCATATTGCCAAGGATGCCAACTCAAGTGTGCATAATTTGTGATTCAAACAGGTTGAGTTTTATTGTATTCAGCAACGTTTGGGGGTGATTTGCACAAAAAGTCACACTCTCGTTATGCGGATTGACAATAAACACTTGTTGCTGCGACCGAGAAACCCATCAGCAGCTGAAGTGCGTGATTTTCACAACGGAAAGCAAAAGTCAAAGATACTCTATTGTGTGCCTCCTCTTTCGAGAGACCTGTCGCTGCTCCAGTATCTTATATTTACTGTATATTTATATAATGAAAAACTTATGGAATAAGTTTCTATGATCTTCTTCCATCTCGGCATGCCTTCAGCAACATCTCTCTCTTACCTTGACTTTTGCTCGTTCAAATTCAATGCAGCAAAGTATCTAAGAGCAACATAAATTTAAGCAAATGCTAATCTCTATTTTTAGACACAATGGGTCTTACATTAATGTAACTCCGGATGATTAAGACTAAGTGATGATATTTTCCTTCTGTTGAGGAAAACAAGAAAGTGTTGGAACGTGAACCTTAAAATGTTAATGGTTAAACAAACCTAAGTTGTTAATGATGGTGGTAATTGATGATGAATTTGGATGTTCTGAAAAGCTAGGGATTAAATGCCAGGGGCGATTTAACGAAGACACAATTTTCTAACTAACATATTGAAGCATTTTTATTTTCTTAAAAAATTAAAATGGAAAAAAAAGGTTCATAGACATTCATTAGGAGGAGGTGCGGTCAGAGCTGGTTTCAAATCCATATAGTTTGCCGGGTGATCAACCTCACAGGGTTGTTGTGGTGGCTGAAGGAAGGGAACGATGAACAACATTCTGACCTCCCCGGAGGAAGGGTGTGATGAAAATGTAATGAATAGATAAATTTCTACCTAGCAGGGCAGGTGGGTCTTTTGAAAAAGGTTCACAACGCAATCCTAACTTCCTATGGGTCAGGCAGGCCAGTGTGACTGTATTCAGCACAAAAATGGGGCTGCTGCTACACTACCATAGGGCAAGGAGAAACTTTACTCCTTCCCCCAGGTGTCTACTTGTCTACTTGTCAATTTGTCTACTTGGATTCTGATCTGAATGCCCAATTTTGGTGGCAGAGATCCAAGTGGCCATGGACTGGTGCAACCTGCCTGGGAACTGGGCTTGGACCTGACTCAAGTGCCAGGTCCCAGTCCTTTCCACCCACAGTCTTGCCCACTTTTCGCTCTTCTCCCCACCCCCAAATACCTCCCACTTGCCTCCTTCTCCACCATCTTCCTGTCCTCAAGACCCCTGTGCTGGTCAAGATTGGCCATCACAACTTACCCTTTCTGAAGTTCCCATGCCGTTCCCTTCCTCCCCTCAAAGTGGTGCTAACATGTTTTTCGGCTGTTGAGAGGTAGATATTTAATTTCCTTACATAAATAATTATCAGTGTTCAAGTAAGCACCTGTTGTTTATTTTTAATATTATTATATCCTCACTTTTCAACCCAGGGGTCTCCAAAAAGGCTAATGATACAAAGAATAATCAACAAACACACTGATAAAACAGAAGCAATACCAAGCAATAACTGGAGCAGCAGGTAACCCAATATTGACAACAGCATTAGGAGGTCTAGAAGAAGTAGGGGGGTTATCTCTGAGTAGTACTGAAAGACCATCATAGGAATTACTGGGTAAGGCTCTTTGGGGAATGAAGCGCAAATGAAGGGGGTACCATACTATACTATAGACCATAGTATACTAAACTGTACTGTACTATAGTGCTACAGTACTATACTATAGTACTATAGTGGTAGTACTATACTATAGTGGTACAGTACTATAGTACAGTGTAGTATAGTATTACTATAGTTCATTTGTACTATACTATATCTATCTATCTACCGCCTTTCAACTAAAAAGTTCACAAAGCGATTTATAAGAAAATGAAAAAAATATAGCTAATTAATAGCTAATAGGTCCCTGTCCCAAAAGGGTTCACAATCTAAAATGCAATGAGGACACCAGCAGAAACCACTTGAACAGACATTGCTGGAGTGTGTAGGGCCAGTTACTCTCCCCCTGCTAAATAAAGGAGAAACACCCACTTGAAGAGAGTGCCTTTTACCCAGTTAGTAGCAGGGATAAACTATACTATACTATGCTATACTATATTGTTTGTGATATACTATACTGTACTATGCTATAGTATAGTACAGTATAATATATTACAGTATAGTATAGAATACTATGTACTATATAGTATAGTATTAATATTAGCATTAGTATTAGTATAGTTCATTTGTTTGTACTATACTATACAGTTTTAAGTATACTATACTATACTGTACTAAACTATACTATAGTATAGTATAGGTTACTATAGTACAGTATAGTACACTTATGAACTACATAGCATACTATGAACTATATAGTATAGTATAATACAAACAGATGAACTATACTAATACTAATAGTTAAGCTAATGCTAATAGGAAACTTCTTCAGCATTTGTCCCGTGTTGTGACTGGAGTCCACTTATTGTGGATTGCAGTCATCCAGTCCATGATGGGTGCGATGTGGGTAAACATGGCTGGCCTGTTGCTGGGCCAGTCACCAAGACATTGCCTTTCCCATCGAGATGGTACCTATTGATCTACTTGCATTTACATGCTTTCGAACTGCTAGGTTGGCAGGAGCCCGGCTAAGGATGGGTGCTCACCCTGCCTTGCAGTACTCGGGTCTTGAACCGCTGACCAACTGATTGGAAGTCCAGTCAAGCAGTGTTCTAACCCCAGTGGTCTAAGTACTGACCAACTGCAGGCCCACCACTAATACCAATACTAATTCTAATACTAATACAACTAACACTATCACACCAGTGGTCTTGCCTCCTCCACCTTGACCAAACAAATTTTGCTAAATCTTGCCTCTGGTCAACTAATCTCACCTCTCAACTGCCTGGATCCCTTGTGATCCCAGAGCCCCATCCTGGCCCCACTCAGAAAACCAGTTTACTTGGAATAAAAAGCCAGCATCCTAATTGCAGCACATGGGGAGATGTGAAAAAGCAGGCCAGAGGCTATTTCCTCCCTCCATAATAGTCACTGGCAAGTTGCAAGATCTTCAAAGACTGAATGAAACAAATGAAATAAAAGTGAAGGCAGTTAATGCTAGATGCATCTTCTGGCACCCTCTCCCATCTCTGGGACTTGAAGATGATTTATAGCAATTCCAGAAAGGAAAGAGTAAGCACATGGAGAGAGAGAGCTCAGAACATCAATGCAAATAACATGAGCATCTAAGACGGATGGCGAGAGATCTCTCCCCACCCTTAGATCTGCATGTGTATTTGCATGTTTGGAAATGTGCTATAAGGGCTTATTCACCAGATCCAAACATTTTCATTTTGCAAATTAAATCCCCTCTTTTTTTTTTAACCTAGGCTATTTTTTTTAAAGCCGATGAAAGAACAAATCCAGAAGAGAGGGATGTAGAAATTAAACCAATTTTTAAATGGCTTTAATTTTCCCTTCCTTAACAGACTCTACCTTTTAAAAAAAAAGCTATGAAGGAGACGAAGAACCAGTCTCTTTTGCTGGCCAGCAGCAGAGCATGTGGGACGGTTCTGGAACCAGTGGAAAGACCAGTGAAAGGATGCTCCCAAGCTTGATCTATGAAGGTGGTCAATCAATTGAAACTGACCACTGGTAGTAAATCCAGAGAGCCCCGGACAGATTGTCATTCTCAGATGGGTGTCCCTGGTAGAAACGCTCAAGACATGCTCATCAGCAGAGGCAGATGATGGAGGAGTTGAGGGGATCTCAGATTTGGGATTCGGCACCCACATTTGGCACCCACAATTTTTTGATACCCCAATAAGTCAAAATTATTAATTATTATCAGAATACAATTAATTAAATATTAATAAATACTTTCATATTTTTAAACATCACCTTAAAAAGTAAGCTTCTGTTTTACTCTTATTGGGAGAGGGGTACGGTGGTCATGACTAGCAGTAAAAGCTGCAGGGGACACCTTGATCTTTTATAAGACTGCCACTGGAGCAATTGTTGAGCTCCACTTTCACTATATTGAGACCATTCTGGAGGCCTTGCATTCCTCTGCCTGACCTGAATATGAGCCAAAGCAGGTCTGGCTACTCGTGAGTAAATGTGGCTGTGTATCTCAGTTCTGCTTCCCATATGGCCAGGTGACCATATGGAAATTTCTGGATTTGTCCTCTTTTTTAGTCTCCTGTCCACGTGCCCCCCCCCCCAAGGTCTTCATTGTCCTCCATTTTGGCTTCATTTTGGAACTTTGCAATGGTGTGCAGGACCCCATCATGTCATATGACATTGGATTTATATTGAAGAGCTGAGTCCAATGCAAAAATTGGTTTTGAAATATTTCTTTCCTGTCAAAAGTTATGGTCAAAAAATTAAAAATCTAATTAAAAATCAGTTTTGAAATATCTCCTTCCTATCAAACGTTATGGCCAAAACACTAAAAATATGCATTGAGCTCTATGGGAAAATAAAAGTGCCATTAGCGGATTTACTCATGAGTAGGCAAATGTGCCATTGTCTGCCGAAGAGGATAGGCTGGGAGGAATCCAAGACCATGTCATCATTTTGAGGTTTGGACATCTGGTCACCCTGCTTAGGGGTGCAGGGTGCAATTATCAGGGGCTTCCTTCTGGGTTGATTTGAGGAGGCTGCGTTCATTGGAACAGGACCATTCTGGGGGTATTGGATTCCTCTCGGTCTGCCCTTTCCAACAGATTATGGCATGTTTGCCTATTTACAAGAAAAGATATAGTACGGCTCACTTTAACTTTCAATAGGACTCCATGTATTGCTATAGTTCTTTTGGCCATAACTTTTGCTAGGGATGATGTATTTCAAAACTGTTTTGCATTGGATTCTGCAAGAAAATACGAATCCAGCCGTATGTGACTTGATGAACAGTTTTAGTGATTTTGGTCTCCTCCTATGGGTCACCTCTGATGGTGGTACCCGAGGCCTAAAGCCCCCCATCCTTCCTCCGGATGTCACTGCCTACAATTCCGAAGGAGGCTAGTAGTAGTAGCTAGAAGTAGGAGCAAGTGGATTGCATGATGCACATGATCTTGGTTTCAGACCCTCAGAGATGGCCCAAAGAAGTCCATGCTCAACGCAACCCATGATACTTCCTTAACATGGCCACAAAAACATACACCTCTCCAAGAAAAAAAAATCTCCTTATCTCCTCATCACGCTTTGATTAATTTAAGATTTAATGCATCCCTTTAACCTACAAATGTCTCACTTGGGATGTGCACTTTGCTAGTCTCCACCTTGTTAGTTTTTGGTTGAAATTTTAACGGTAACTTGTCCTTTTACTTTTTAAATCCCATACAAAGAACAAGTGCTTTTCTACCTCTTCCCCTTGTCTCTCTCTTCGGCTTTTTATTTCAGTTCCCTATCTGGAAGAAGGGCCTCCATGAAATACAGGCTTGCACTCTGCCCACCAAATATGCCTTGCATATATAATTATTAGTAAGCACAACAAAACCTCCTTCTCCTCCTCCTTTTGCCTCCAGAGAAAAACATGGATTTAACAACTGATTGATTTTCATTGCTGGCCCTTCTCCTCCTCGGATATTTTCACCGTTGCAAGCAGTTTGTCGAGATTCCAACCAGGATGCATCTAGTTACGGAAGGTCAGCGCACATGTACCCTGTATTAAGAAGTGATATTGAACAGAGAGAAAACTGCATTCAAATGATACCGGAATAATAATCAGCCAGTGAGGTTCAGGAAGATGCCTGGCTTTCTCCTGGCGGTGGACGTGCCAATGTTTTGTTTTCCGACACGATGCAAAGCTTGTTTGTTTATCTCGACTTTCCTCTCTTCGTAATTATTTTTTAAAACATTGCCGAACCCCCCATGGAAGTCACCGGGATGACAACCTGCTGGCGGCTAACATGGCAGGAGAACAAACAATTGGGCCGTCTGACAGCATGTGGTTAAACTAAGCTTATGATGGGGTTTCAGACCAAAGACAGGTATTCCCACCAGGCAAGATGATGAGCTGCCAAAAACTGGAGACCTTAGCCTGGCGAACAGTCACATATTGCCTTCCGTTCCTTTCCTCCAATGCTCAGGAAACAGATGTGAGAGGACTGGTGTGGCCAAGGGGTCTGCAGAAATAATTCTGTGTGGGACACAGAGTCCAGGAGCAGCAGAGGACTTTTGGTGCAGGGCTGCAACTTGGATGCTCTAAGACGGGGGTCTCCAAACTGCAGTCTGGGGGCCAGATGTGGCCTGTGGCAAGCCTTTAACTGATCTATAGCCAAACACGATATGCACTGACCCTCCATAACTAGATGCATCCTGATCCAGTCCCCTAACAGCCTCTGATCCAAACACAACTGAAACTGTGACGGTGGGACTGGGGAACCATTTCAGTATGTCAATTTCAGTATGTATTTTATTACTTTGCTGTGGAAATTACTTGCAGAAATCCTGGAAATTTAAGTCCATTTATTCATTAATCTATGGGCAGAAACCAGAGTAACTATGGGGAGTCCTTGCTCTGGTGTAAGAACTATTTGCTCTGGATTCCAATATGAATTTCCCATAGGTTTTCACTAGGTGGTATAGTAACTACGGGTGCATGTAAAGTCTCTTATGTGCTCCTGTAATTACTCTGGATTTGGGGGTAAATTCCATCTCTCATCTGCTTATTTAAATTTTATATTTAAGATTTTTTTTGGCCCTGGACACTGTGCCAGGTATTTAATGTGGCCCTTTGGCCAAAAGGTTTAGGACATAGGGCTGTCTGCACTTGGGTAAAGCAGACCATCTGTGCAAGGATTCAGATTTCCATATAAATAACTGTACCTAGGTTCATTTTTACAGGATCATGGACATTATCAGGGCTGGCTAGGCCTTGGGGCAAGGTGAATGAGATGTCTGAAATAACAGATGATTGCAGATGAGATGCTCTACCCAGTGATACCCATTCCAAGGATATCTTGTCTGGCCTCCCTTTGGTCTTACTGTTTGCTTTCTGGGCAGAGAGGATCACAGCCCCACTTCCAGGAAACATTTGCTTTTCCTTAGGATGTTCAGAAAAGAAAGTGGAGTCAGGCTTCAGACCTGCTCTCGTGCTCCAATTTTATAGGGTAAAACAAGTTTCACCTTTAAAATTTGCAGGAAACATAAAACTGCGGCCCTTTCGGGTTCAGTGAACAAACACAAAAGCTTTGCTTTTTTATGTGGACTGCCGGTACATCTGTTCTACAAATCTAGGGTTGCCATAATTCTCTTCCACAAAACTGGGACAGGATCCTCAGTCCCATTTGCCAATATGTGAACACAATCCCCCCAAATTGGGCTTGTCCCTGTTTTTCAGGACATATGGCAACCCTATGCAAATCAAGTGACACAATACAGGACTATTAAGTCCCCGGATTAACAGGGGGCAGCCTGGTGTTATTAGAGTACTCGGCTTATAATAGGGACACCTGGGTACATGTTCTACCGGGTTAGGAACCTCAGTGAACATCTGGCCCAATCAGTAACCTACTTCACAGGGTGGTTGTGAGGACAGTAAGCCTGGGTGGGGAAGTCATATAAACCACACTTGATATTTCAAATAACAACTTCTGTATTTCTTTATAAAGAAATGGTCACAATCTGCCTTCTCTCCCCATATCCAGCACTGATCATATCAGATAAGGTTTTGCATGGGGATGTTGCACATTGGGGATGATGTGAATGGGGGGTATTGCACATGGGGAGATGATGTGAATGGGGGGTGTTGCACATGGGGGGTTGATGTGAATGGAGGGTATTGCACATGGGGTGATGTGCAGGGGGGGGACGATGCACAAGGGGGTATGATGCAATGGGGGAGTTTTGCACAACGGGAAACCATTGGGAAATGATCAGAATAAGAGATGAAGGATTTAAGAAGCTAAAAAGAGCCCTGTGGGATCAGACCAAAAGGTCCAGTTGGTCCTGCATCCTTTTATCCCACAGCCTGCCAGAACCACAACTAAGGCTGCAATCCTAATCTCCAGTTAGGCCAGCCTAAGCCCTGGCATAAGTCCTGTGCTGAAAAAAAAATGCCACAAAAATGTCACAGGACACCTGCGCCACTCCTGGGGGAGGGTTAGGTTTGCCTCCCTATGTCACAACGGGAATGGGAAGCCTGATGAGTTAGTCTTGGCTAGGTTAGGATTGCATCCTAGGATAGGAAGGCAACAAGTCTCTATTGCTGTGGTTGCTCACACTATCCTTCGTTGTGGAATGGTTAGTGTAAAGCACATGCACTGCCTGCGTGCATCACAGTGCAACAGTTAATTCTTTCATTTCATGGGTGAAGGACACCAGCTGCATAGCCAGAGGCAAGTCCATTTTAAGCCCCCACTGTGGCACAGTCTAGCTTGTAGCTTTTCTGCCCAAGATGGCAAGGACTTGTGAAAATCTGTAAGGACTATTAAATGAGACTTGCTTTCTTTTGCATTCATCTGCTTGCGTCAAGGCAGTTCACAAATTAACCAAGATATTCATCTCTCCATAATGAGCACCAGCATCACGCCTCCCATTATCAAACCATTTTTGTTCTATAATGAGATCCGTCCCAAGCCACCTGCACAAAAGGAATGCCTTATCGTTAGTCCGCTAATTTTGGGGAGAGCACATTCACTCAACAGTGCCATTTTGCCGGGAAAGGACTTGAATATTGTATGGATGGGAAATATTGTATGGATGGGAAAGAAAGAAAGAAAGAAAGAAAGAAAGAAAGAAAGAAAGAAAGAAAGAAAGAAAGAAAGAAAGAAAGAAAGAAAGAAAGAAAGAAAGAAAGAAAGAAAGAAAGAATCAGCAAATGACAAATCACAAAAATTGTAGGCTGTAATCCTAAAGACGCTTGGGAATAAGACCCATTGAACATAATGGGACTTACCTTTGAGTAGACATGGTTAGGACTGTGCTGCAAGAATCATGAAATTGAATGTACCCAATCTGATAAGTGCATAGATGTGTCCCTCAAAAGCATGGTTTGTAGCTGGGGTGGGGGGAATACAAGACTATGGATGAAATCCAGAGTAACTACGAGGAGTCCTTGCTCTGGAGTAAGAACAAGTTACTCTGGATTGCAATATGAATTTCCCATAGGTTTTCACTAGGTGGTGCAGTAACTACGGGTGCACACAATGTTTATTACGTGCTCCCATATTTACTCTGGATTGTGCCCTTAGGCTGAAATCCTAATCTTCACTTAGGCTGGCCTAAACCTCAGTGTAAGTCCCGTGCTGACCTGAGGGGGGGGGGTTCACAAAAGTGCAGTAAAGCTACCATCCTAAAGACACTTTCCTGGAAGTAAGCTGGGGCTTACTTATACAATGGGGCTTACTTTTAAGTAGACATGGTTAGGATTGTGCTCTAAGACACTTCTGACCCACTCCTGTGGGGGTTAGGCCAAAGCACAAGAATATGCTGATCTCTCCATACCATCATGGAAAGATAGGGCAGGTCAGTTAGGCTGGCCTAAATTTCTTAGGACTGCAATATGAATTTCCCATAGGTTTTCATTAGGTGGTGCAGTAACTACGGGTGCATGTAATGTCTCTTACGTGCTCCCGTAGTTACTCTGGATTGTGCCCATAATGAGAAGTGGAAGGAGGGAATAGGGAACCAAAACTAAACAAGGGCAAAGACCCAGCAATCTCAGTTGAAGCCAAGAGCCCAGAAAATAACTGGCACTGTGCGTTTTGCAAATGTTATCTCAGAATCCTACCAACACCCCTGTAAAGAAGGCCAATTTAATCTCCCAACACTCAAACAAAGGTTGAGATTGACAAGTGCTTAAAGAATGCCACCCAATGAATCCAAGTGATATGGGAGACTTTACAATCCTGGCTCTCCACTGTTATATTAACTCTTAATTATGCTCATTCCAGGAGATCATATGACTTTGATCACAAATGGAATCTGTCTGTCTGTCTGTCTGTCTGTCTGTCTGTCACAAAGAGCTCCAATATCAGTGCATTTCACTTTTTCTCATCCCAAAACTGGAGAGGTGCAACTTAATGCTTTGCTCTTTACATCGCATTGAGGACCCTCCACTAGATTTGGGGACGCAAAAGTATTCTGAGGGCTTCATTCAAGACGGAATAATGAATGATAAGGTTTTTCTTGCACAGTACAATTTATGCTCATTTTATACATGACTAAATGGCCAAGGAGAAAGATTTACAGGGGAGTAAAATAATAGGTCCCGAAATCCCTCTGAAATAAAAAGATCCCAAGGATGCTTGCTTGATGTTTTATGCAAGGGTGATCGACTACAGTATAATAAAATCAGATCTGGCATGTAGGTGAACATTCACAAACTGCTAAGACTGGATTGTTATGGAAAACTTGGGATTGTTAGGTTTCAACACAGGAGACGACATCGTCTACTACTGCAATAGTTGCTCAACAAGTCCTTCTATTTAAAGTGTGCATAGAGACATGTAAATACATATGTATGTGGTGCTGTGTTCCTGCCAAGTGACTGTAATGCTCTTTAGACATGTCACTGAAAGTGCTTCTGTTGGTCCAAGGAGACCAAAAGAAGCCAGGCAGCCTCTAAGGAGCTCACTTAGCTCCATATATACGTTGCATATATGCAACAGGGTTGCATATATACAACAGGGATCCAATATACAACAGGTACAGCTGTGGGCTGGATAGAAATGGGTTAAAAAAAAGGGTTTCTACTTACCTTTCTTGGTCCATCTGGTCCTACCCACTCTATGTGTGTCCCACGCTCTGTCCACAGCATTGCATGATATGGACTGACAGGAGTTTGGACTCACATATTTTCAAGGTCAGCTGTCTTGGCTTCAAGGGAAAAAGTGTTGTCCAAGAGCCAGGAGCTCTCAGCACCAAAATCACATCCACATCTTTTGCCCATTGGGCAGATGAAATCATACATATGGCAGCAAAGCCCATTTCTTTTGCTCACTTTCTATCTTCATAGGTTTGCTTGTGAGATTTACAAGCTTGCATATTTGGCAACCCAAGTCTTATGATAGATATTTCTGTATTTTGTGGTAGGGAACTTGCTTTTAAAGAGGAGGGATGTGATTGCTTTGGCTGTGATGGCATTATTTTTGCGGGTGGGGGTGATTCCACAATACTAGCACTCCAGCTTCAGAAAACATTTGCCAGTCTTGTGCATTTCTCAAAAGGGTCTGTTTGGCCACCTTGGAAATCAGGATAACTTCACCTCCCTTTTGATGTAGGTGCCAGGAATGGTTCCAAAGGAGATGTACCATCTGCACGCTGTGGCGAGGCTCCCTGTAAAACATTGCTTTGCACCCCATGTAACTACTCCACTGATCTGAACTAGAGCAAAGAGAAACCAAGCAGGTTATGGGTGTAATCCTAAGCTAGACTGGACAATTCATCGGTCTTCCTGTTCTTGTGTTGATGTAGGGAGGCAGGTGCATATCTGTGCACTGGCCTCCCCCTCCCCTAGGAGTGGTGCAGAAGTATCTTACAGCACTTTGGTGACACCCCCCAGTTCAGCACAAGACTTATGCCGGGGCTTAGGCCAGCCTAACTGGAGCTTAGGTTTGCAGCCATAATGGCATGCTTTTTTGACACCCATCAGTTGGTAAAAAATGGTTTTTTGGCAATATGGACTTTTTCATTTAGGATGGGTTTTGTCACACCAAAATTCCAGAAACTGAGTAGTTCATCCCTATGTCCTTTAGAAGATATTCTTGAAGATGCTGGCACGAAGATCAAAGTGCCTTGACCTCCATATACAGTGGTACCTCTCATAACAAGTGCCTCACATAACAAGCGATTCACATAACAAGAAAAAAATTTCCATGAAATCTTGCTTCATATAACAAGTTCCGCTTCACTTAACAAGCAAGTACGCCATGGGCATGCGGGCTATGCAGCCCCGATGCTCCGTGCAGAGGCTCTTTAAAAGGGATGCCGGTCAGCGCTGCTGCCTCTACCTGCCCCCAACTTTGGGGCAGTTGCCTGGGGGTGCCAGAGGCAGCTGCCCCCAAGTGCCCCCACTGGCCATCTTGAACCTCCAGCAGCAGCCCAGGTAAGCCTCCCAGGAAAGTGTCTTTGATTGCAGCCTCCTAACCATGTCTACACAGAAGTAAGTCCCATTGTGTTAAATGGAGCTTACTCCCAGGAAAGTGTCTTTAGGATTGAAACCTAAGTAGACTTCATAGGATCATGCACATTGACTGCATGTTTTGAATTCAATTCCAGTGTTTTGTCATCATTTTTATATACAGTTAATATTTTTATATGAATATTTTGGGGGTTGTGGAACCAATTGTCTGAGTTTCCATTGTTTCCTATGGGAAAATCCGCTTCACTTAAAGAGCATTTCACTTAAAGAGCATGCCTCCGGAACGAATTAAGCTCTTTATGTGAGCTTAATTCGTACTTGTACTGTACTTGTGAATCCACCTCCTCCTCAATGTTACATTACACAGATACCCGATCCTAAGCACATCTACTCAGAAGTAAGTCCCATTATATTCAATGAGGCTTACTGCTTGGTAACTGTGGATATGGTAGCAATCTGATTCTAAACCTGCAACCTACAATATCTAATATACTATAGACTCGGGACTACTGAGTGAAAAAGAAAGCGAAACCCCTGAACAGAAAATGGTTAAATAGGATTTATTTAATAGACATTTGTAATCTAACCCCTGCATGTTCCAATGAATTCATTTGCTTCCTAGATAGATAAAATGTGCTCTTCTATAGGCATCCCCATGTGGTTTTCTTATCAGCTGATGACAGCCTATTCTTAAAAAGCTTTTGCTGTTTCCTTTGTCTTTCATTAACATTTGAAATCCTACAGAAAGGAAGCCAGGGTTGGGTGAGGGAGAAGCTCCTGTATATATCGCCTTGCTCTGATGCTAGCAAATCTGGGCATATAGCAGCCATATGTGACCTGAAATGAGACTGTGATGTCCTATATATATGTATAAAGGGGCTAAGAGACATCTTTTTTGTTTTGCTCTGTTCTAGTTCCTCAGCTGTTCATCATTCTAGAATCTGTATGGGAAATGTGGGCACCTTCTCTCCCATGCCTTCTTGCCCTACACATTCCTGCGCATGTCAATTTCCCTTGCTCCAGTCTAACTAATAACAGTATAGCCTTCATCTCACATCTTATGTGAACATCTTGTTTTATAACATACTTAACTGGATCAGTTCAAGGTTCCATTTAATTCAGCTTTCTGGAGTAGAAGGGCATGATAGACACATAAGATTCCTGCTGTGTTAGGCCAAAGGTCCATCTAGCTCAGCATCCTGTATCCTACAGTGGCCTCAAAGAGCACATAAGACCCCAAGAAACCTGCATCCTGGTTCCCCCCCCCCATTGCATCTGTCCTTTTGAGTAGCGAAGGTAGAACAAACTTATCACTGCTTGATGGATCTTCACCAATCCAATGATGGATCTTTACCATTGGTTATGATGGATCATAACCAATGATGGATCTTTTTCTATAAATCTGTCCAATCACTCCTTTAAAGGCACAAAGTGCAATCCTAAGCATGTCTACTCAGAAGTAAGTCCCCTTATGTTCAGTGGTACTTATTCCCAGGAAAGTGTTGTTAGGATTGCAGCCCAGATCTTCTGCTTCACCCTGAATCTGGCCAGCTTCTGATTTAAGGAAATGAGAGCACAACCCTAACCATGTCTACTGAAAAGTAAGCTTCATTGTGTTCAATGGCTCTTACTCCCAGGTAAGTATCTTTAAGATTTCAGCCTTAAATTCTGGTTGGAATTTCCAAAAACCAGTTCTTAGTGGGTGCTTCCATCATGGAATGAAAATTTCATGCATTGGGGCCCAGTGGTTTTGGCTGGACGTTGATGAGTCAGTCGGTGAGTGAATCAGTGACTTTTCATTTTTATATACTGTATATAGATAAATTGTAAATTTTGTAATATAAAATTTAAATAAACACATTGGAGATGGAACTTAGAGTAATGAATGAATGGGCTCAAATTTCTAGGATTTCTGTTAGTACCAACACACAGGAGAGAAACAAATCACACACTTAAATGAACCCCATTTCCCCCACCCCACCATCACAGCTCCAGTCAAGATTGGCCAGCTGAATCAGAGGATATTAAGGGACCAGAGGGTGTCCATAGGCCAGTTAGAGCCTCGCTATGGGGTGAATTTGGCCCTATGGCCAGGATACCCCTGTACGTATAATCTTCACTGGATAACAAATGAGAAATTTGAGGAACTTGGGTTCTAGTGGTTTGAATGAGAGCATGACTGTACATATAGAAACAGAATCCTCTCTCCTTATTTAGCTTCTTTGCATTGTGGCACCCTTTCCCTCCCTTCGTAGCACCAATATTGTCAAAATTGCAAACCGTTGCTTTCTCTCGACTGTCAGAATATTCATTAATATTCTATGTCTCGACAACTGCTCCGTCAACTGCACTTGCAACTTGGAGAAGGGAAGGGGGGGTTGCAAAAGCAACATACAGTTTTTACCTATTATATTAAAGGCTCCTAGTTGTAGGAAATCAGCCGGCTATGTTTAATCAAGCCGCAAATGAGCCGTCTCTCCTCTTTGATCTCATCAGTTGGCAACATCCAGTTGATCAATACATTTGCTTTGGTATTTTGTATTTTAGGAACTGAGTCCATAATTAATTGTTCGGGGTGGGAGGGGAATCCTGCTCAAATAGGGATGGATGAACTGACACCTGGAATATACAATCCTTTGAACCTCCTCTTCCTCATTTACTTCGTCATAAGTGTCATTGGTTGACAGCCTGGTAGAAATAACACGGTTGCTTTTGACTGTCACCCGCATCCTTCATCTTTTTACTCCTGAGAATATTCCCCTTGTGCTAAGATTAGTGTCTGACTGTTGCCAACAAAATTCAATGAACTGTCTAACAGTTGAACAGAGGGCCCCTTTTTATGGAAAATTCCTACCTATCTCTCATTTAGCTGACACTCCTCGATGCTGCCCTGCCACTTTCTTTCCCTTGATGTCAGTCTCTCGCTGCTAGATACAAGTGTATTTATCACACAATTATCATCAGCTTCTTGACAGTTTGAGTATTTCCAGACATATTAAAGAATCCTGCAACGTCGCATGGTTTTTGCTATCATAAAATACGGGCCTCTGCTTGGCTTAGCAAACACAGGATTAGTGGCTTCGCTAGAGTTTGCATCACCTGGTGCAAGATGCAATCATGCTAAGTGCATGCTAAGTGCAATCATCCTAAGCATGATTACTCAGAAATAAGTCCCACTGTGTTCAATAGGACTTACTCCCAGGAATGTGTGGTTAGGATTGCAGCCTCATTTTCCCCATGATGGTACTCTTCCCATGCTGTGGGCAGGACATGGTGGTAGGCATGGTGATGCACCATGTGGTATCATATCATGTGCATCACCATGTATGTGGTATCATACCATGTGCATTACCATGTATGTGGTATCATACCATGTGCATTACCATGTATGTGGTATCATATCATGTGCATCACCATGTGAGGCAACATGTGGTATCATACCGTGTGCATCACCATGTGAGGTATCTATCCTAGGTGGTAGGCATGATGATGCACCCCAGACATTTTTTTGGGGGGCTATAACTTTTGGTAGAATAGAGACACTTCAATGAAGTTAATTTTATTGCATTCCAAATGAAATTACACATCAAATGATAGATGACATGATGGTACTAAAATTTTGGAGGGTAGTGATTTACCGTAAGTCCATGTATTTGCCATACGCTAAATAAAATAATTACAATCCTGAGCATAAGTAATTCAATGGGGTTTATTCGTGGGAAAGCCTTTTTAGGATTGCACCCTAAATAGTATAGCTGGTGAAAGTAGCCAATGAGAAGCATATCCTCCCACTACTGAGTAGGGGGGCTTGGTACCCCTTTGACCAATAAGGCAAAAGTGCAAACAAGGCCAACATCAGGTTTTCATTCATTGTGACCCTGCTCTTCTGCCCACAAGGTTCCCTGGTGACTGAAGTTAAAGGCAGCCCCTCAAGACTGAAAAAAGTCTACATTTACTTTATGAATTTGTCTGTTCCATTTTCTTGCTATGCACCAAAATGGTATTGAAGTCCTTGAAATTGCAGCTCGATGGAACTTGTTTGCATGCACGACAAAGTCCACCTTGGTCACAATGGAAATAGAGGGTGCCTGCTTTGAATCCTAATAGCAGAAACCACAGAAACATTAAGAAAGAAAATCTGTTTTTTTTTATTTTTAAATGTCTAGGCCCTTAAAATTCTCCAGACTGGCCCCGTATCTGGCATGAGTTAGGGGCCGAATGCAACTCCCTTTCCTTTACTCCCGGGAGAGCTGATTCACTTTACTCTAGGGAAAGCCACTACATTCCTAATGGGTCTATACAGATCTGCACCATCTAAAGAATTAGCACCAATCTGAGCTGTGTGGAGCTGCAGGGGACAGGATCTGGTACAAATTTGGAGTCCTGGCCCCACTCCTGCTCACCTGCCCTCCTGACACCCTTCCCCCATGCTACCCCAGACTAAGAAAAGCAGGCCTCCGTCAGCCTTGGAAGACTATGGTATCGTGCTTGGCGCTGCATACACTGCATGCGAAGCACGAAAGCCTGGGTTGGATTGTTATGGAGGATAGGCTGTTACCCAAGCAGCAAATCCCCCCTCTCCACGCCACTGAATTAGTCCAATGGCAACGCAGAGCTGGGCTAAGGACCAGAGCTCACCCTGTATTGTGGGGCCGACTCGGGTCTCGAACCCTGACCTGCTTGTTAACAAGCACAGTGTCTTAGCCACTTGCACCACCCACAGCCCAGGGTGACTATATGACTAGGGTTGCCATATATACCAAAAAACAGGGACAATCACAATTTGGGACAGAGGATTGTGGCAACCCTAATCCCGTCCCTTGCACCACCTTTTGTGGGCACAGCAGAGGATGGATGTTGCTCTGAGGGCCAGCACACGTCCTTGTCAAACATGCTTTACAGCATGTTTGTGACTCTCATGTGCCAGCACAAGGGTCTTGCACCAGCGAAATAAAGCATAGGATTGCGCTCTTGTATAACAAGCAATCATTGCGTCCACGCACACCATGAAAGTGGCAATCTGGCATCCTGCAACACTTGGCAAAGCAACAAAGAATCCTGCGGCACCTTTATGACTAACCAATTTATTTCATCAGACGCTTGCATGGATCACAACACACTTTGTTAGCAGAAATAAATTGGCTAATTTTGAAAGTGTTAACAAAATCCTTGTTTGCTTTCTGCTGATGCAGACTCACCCTGTGTGCCGGGACACAACATTGTATCGGCTATATAAGATTGTGATGCCAAAATATCTTCCAGAGCAATTTTCAGCCCATGAGCTGCAAAGGTCTGCAGGTGCAGGGTGACCGTGTGCCATAACCAGAAAAAGAGGACAATCTCCTCAAAATGTAGGACACCCAAGAGAAATGTGGGTCACGACAAAACAAAAGCTCAAAACACTCATATTTCATTTTCATGTGCTAAAGTTAACCACTATAGTGCTTACTCTTAAATTTAAAACTATTACATATAAATCATGAATTTCAAGAAGGCTACATGCTGCCTGCTCACAAGAAAAAGGAGGCTTTTTTCCAGGATGCAAGTCTAAAATCCAGGACATGTCCTGGGAAAAGGGGACATATGGTCACCCTCTACAGGTATGACATGGAAGTTTGGAGAACAGCAGTTGAAAAAGGCTAACAAATTCTTCTGAAATTCTGTGGTTCTGTGTCTAGCAATGAGTCGTCTGTAGCTTTGAGCACAATCCCAGCCATGTCTACTCAAAAGTAAGTCCCATTGTGTTCAGTGGGTATGTATGACATAGGGTGACCACGTGTCACAACCAAAAAAGGAACGGCCCTCCAAAATGTAGACCACCCAAGAAAAATGTAGAACAAGAGAATACAAAAGCTAAAAACACTTATATAGATATTGCTTTCATGTGGTTAATTTAACTCCATATTACTGAATTCTAAATTTAAAACTAATATATTTAATTGATTACATATAATTTATAAAATAATTTAGGAATTACAGTTAACTGACATAGGCACCCCCCACTTTCTGATGGTTCATTTTCTGACAGTTCCACTCTTTCGAGCACTTTCAATTATACTCAGGAATCATTCACTCAACACATGCTTCACTCTTTCAACCTCTCTCTAAAGGCTAAAATTGCCTTCCTGGATTGATTTGTTTGTGATATGGTGATCAAACTGTTTATGGGATTTCCTTAAGACTTTCTTCAGTAAAGAACCATCATCCAAATACATAAGATATTCATTGCCCACACATGTTTTTGTTCATTTTATTGTACAGTGGCACCTTGGTTTACAAGCATAATATATAACATAAATATGCTCATAAACGCTCGTATATCAAAGCAATTTTTTCCATAAGAATTAATGGAAACTCAGACTATTTGTTCCATACTCTGAGATGCCGGGATGCCTCACTGCACACATGAGATGGCTGGTTGCCTCACAGCACCCGTGATGAGGCAACCACGCATCTCCCCGGATGCCTGGATCCCAGGGCTGGATTGCTCATATTGCAAGATGTTGCTCGTAAACTGAGCTAAGATTTCATAGAAAATTTTTGCTTACAAAACACTTGCAATCCAGGTTACTCACAGTCCAAAGTACCACTGTAATTTGTTATGCATGCATTAATAAATATGTATTATTTAGGCTTTTGCAAGTGATATATATATCTATCTTTGGGGGGCATTTTGCATGTGCATGCCGAAAAAAAACTAGGTTCCACTTTTCAACGGTCTGCACTTTATGGACAGTGCTCTGGTCCCTAACCTGTCCAATACTTGGCAATGCCTGTACTTGCTGTGAATTATGTGGATCTTTGATTCCTATGACCCTTTCCTTCCTAATGATACATATAATTAAAGGCGCATTATTTTGCAGGATCTTTTTCTCCACCTCCTGAACTTCTGAAGTTTTTAGAGCCACTTCTGGATCAGAGAAAAACAGAATTTTACTTAAGAGTCTATGGCCGATCCAGCGTGACATGGCTGTGAAGGTTGCGATCCAGCGTGACGTGCCTGTGAAGGTTCAGATGGTGCTTTCATGCTAAGCCCTTATTCTCAGCCTCATCTAAACTTTCTCAAGCTATTGCCCAGAGACTGAAAATTTCTCATGCTTGCTGCTGAGCCCGTCGGTGAAATCTTGCTGGGGCTTTGAAGAAAATCCATTCAACCATTTCTTTAAGGTGTTTGAGCATATGAAAATAATAATTATTTACACAGAGAAATGGAGTCTTATTATTTGCCATGGACTTTAAAGTCATCATCCACCATCCATCTAACCTCCAATTTTTCCCCAAATCACACTGAATATTTGATGCACCCATTTCTTTTTTTTCTTTTTTTTTGCACCTGTGTCCATTTCCCCTTTTTCCAAGTACTGGCCCAGAATATTTTAGTATCTAAAATGGAAAATCCAAATGGCACCACCAACTGAGCCAGTAACACCCTTCAGTGTGTGTCCTTTGGGACATTCTCATCCATATCTCATACCTTGATTTCCTTAATGATATCCCAAAATATGATGGGATAACGACTTCTCTCTTATTTTATGGGCAAAATCCAGAGTTACTTCGGGGAGTACTTGCACTGGTGTAAGAGCAACGTACTCTGGATTCCAATATGAATTTCCAATAGGTTTTCAATAGGCGGTGCAGAAACTGTGGGTGCACATAAAGTCTCTTACGTGCTCCCGTAGTTACTCTGGATTTTGGGGTAAATGCGCTTCTGTTTGCTTCTCTCAGTGTAATTTTTCCCACTGATACTCACAGAATTTAAGGTTGTAAGCAGAATCCAAACATCTCCCTCCACAAACTCTGGAGCCATCAAATCACTTTGGTCGCTGTCTTTACTGACTTAATTCTCCATCAAAAATTCTAGGGAAATACATTATTTTGCGCAATTGTGACTAGAGCTATCAGTGGGACGTGATGGATGTGAACAGCCAGGTAGATTGGAAGAGGCAATCTTTCAAACCAAGAGATCTTTGTAGCCTCCATGCATCAAGGTAAGAGCACATTGCTCAACCTTTGGTCAAAACAGAAACTTTAATTTTTCCATGTGTCAGTTGTTCCTTCCACTGATAACTTTAAAATAAATGATAAAGTAAGACAGTTAAGTGCATCCTGGAAACTTAACTATGGAAATTATATATCTGGAAACCACAAGTTTAATAAAGCATGGGTTGTGTTTCATTTTAAAGCATGAAGCCTCAAAGTTTGTCTTCTGAGCCTCTTTAAATCACAAAGTTACAAGTGACCCAAAGAAAAGTAAAAGCAAGTGAGTCCTAATTTGCACTGAAAGATTGCCAAGGAAAATATAAATAACTAACATGGAAAAAAATAATCTCATAGGCCTGCTGAAGTAGTGATGGAAAGAGGTACATAGTAGAGTTGAAGATCCATGAGAAACAATGGTTGTTTTTCCACTTATTCTCAGTATTATCCATAACGAGTAAAAGAAAGGCTGCAATCCAGAAGTGCACTTGGGCTGCCCTATCTAACACTGGGGTGACACAAGTCCAAGATGGGGCATCCCAGTTATGCTAGAGAAGGCGTGGGGAAGCCTAAGGCAACATAGTCTGCCCCAAGACAGGTGGTGCTGGGCTGCCCTAGCTTTGCCAGCCAAAGCAGCACAGGAAAGGTATGTTGAGGGCATGTTGAGCATTGCCTAGGGCAGAGCAGTTACTCTGTATCCAGAGCCTGTTTCCCGGGCAGAAATGCCCTCTTGCAGCACCGCAGAGTTATACCACCTCAGGAGCAGGTCTAGTAATGAGTAGACCCATAGGGGTCCATGACAAGGCAGAATAAGAATGGCAGTGTTGACCAAAATCTGAGTTCTTGGCCAGTCTCGCTGCAACCCCTGCCTCTCAACCTCAGGATATGGCACAACTATGGAAGCCCACTCACCTGGGGGTACAGCAGACCACTCCAAGAAGCCCCTTGTATTCACTAGAGACCGTCCTGGCATCTCATCAGGGACTCCTTATAAGGATCTGTTCCTTGTTCAGTGGGATCTGAGGAGGGGGGGTCTTCTCCAGAGCAGGTGTCACTGACTTGGTGCCTACTGAGCATGCTCTGGAGCAGGTAGGGCAGCCCAGGCTTCCTGACTCTCTGGATCCAGCATAACTTTCTGCTCTGGATACAGAATAGTATCTGAATACAGAGCTAGATACAGAGCTGGATACTGAATACAGAGCTGGATATAGAGCTGGGTACTGAATAGCTGGGGCAGCCCAGCTAGGACACTCCTCACAGCCCTCACTCTGGATTGCACTGCAAGTCAATTAAAGCTGCAGTCCTAAAGACACTTGCCTGGGAGTAATACCCACTAAACCCAATGGTGCTTTCTTTTGAGTAGACATGATTAGGATTGTTTTCTAATTTAAATGCATAGACATTGATCACAGCCATTTAGCTCAACCCTAACCATGTCTACTTCAATGTAATCCTCATTTTGTTCAATTGGTCTGACTCCCAGGAAAGTGTCTTTCAGTTTGCAGACTGTGTAAGGTATAGATCTGTAACATTTCCCCATGCAATCTCACACACACAAGTTTAATACATATAAAAAAATAAAATACACATTAAAATGAATGGGGAAACTCTAAAATTGGCTGAAATTATTCTGTTTTTGGCTTAATACCCACACTGGCCTTAACAACTTCAGATCCATTTTCCATTTTCTTGCCAATATCTTGTCCTATTTGGGGAGCCTTTTTCATGCAACTGAGTTCAGTTCGGTTCTTGCGTTTTATTGTCTCACTTGAGCTGTGTGGAAACCAGAACTATCATTATATATCTGCCAGGATGTTCTCAGGATTTGAAAGGAAGGCTTCCCAGGAAATATAATGAGATTGTTTTACAGGATATGGGTCTATCTGTGGATCACTATTTCATCTTGAGCAGCATGGCTTCGATTTCAGTTGTAAACAAGAAAATCAAAACCACGGATTTTGATGGCCATACTGGAGTTTAACAACACCACAATTATGCAACAAACACACTAGATCTTTGCGATTACATAGGGACCATCCTTCAACGGTCCACTAAACACTCAGCTTTGGGGTTAATACACTCCACCCTGCCAGATGTATGTATGTATGTATGTAAGTATGTATGTATGTATGTATGTACGTATGTATGTACATATGAGTTTTATTGTTGTTTTTAATTGTTGTTAGCCACCTTCAGTTCCCTTTAGAGAAGAAAGGCGGAATATAAATGAAATTATCATCGTCATCATCATCATCATCATCATCATCTGCCAGTGGCAAAAAACTGGTGGGACCACAAGCCTGAAAAGTGGTTGCAAATGAGCAGGTCAAGCAGGTCAAACTTCAGGATACTGACGGAGAAGGTCTTGGAACACAAGACTCCAGATATCACCATCATAGAAAGCAGTCAGGTGTGGCTTGTTGACATCGCCATACCAGGTGGCAGCAGAATTGAGGAGAAGCAACTGGAAAAGATCTCCTGCTACCAAGACCTCAGAATCGAATGACAGCGTATCTGGTGTAAGCCAGTGCAGGTGGTTCCTGTGGTGATTGGCACACTGGGTGCAGTGCCCAAAGACCTGGGCAGGCACCTGAAAACTAGTGGCATTGACAGAATATCACTCTGCCAACTGCAGAAAGCCGCTCTTCTGGGATCAGCATGAATTATACGCCGCTACATCACACAGTCCTAGACTCTTGGGAAGGGTCCGATTGGTGATGGGAATGAAACCAGCATGAAATTGTTCGCTGTGTATTTAAGGATAATAATAATAATAATAATAATAATAATAATAATAATAATAATAATAATAATAATAATAATAACAATAATAATAAGTGTGTGTGTGCATGTGTATCCATCCATCCATCCGTCTTTCTATCTCATACTATTATCACACTATACATTATTACACTATACATTTCATATGTGAACGCTGTCCAATTCTGCATTGCTTCTGGTGGGCCAAGCTCATGATTAATCAACTCACAATTACAGCACAGTCTGGGATGAGTTGCTTTATAAGGTAAAGCAGTGATTTCCAACATTTTCCATTTCATGGCACACCAAGCAGGTGCTAAAACAGTCGAGGGATACCATCAATCTTTGAACAAGGCACACCATGCTAGTGGTGGGGGGTTCAGTTCCTTGATAATCCTATTAATGAATGTATTGTGTAACAAATAAATAAATTTGCGAAACTTTGCACACCTATGGACCACTCATGGCACGCCAGTGTGCCATGGCACACTGGCTGAAAATCACTGAGAAAAGGGAACGACTTGATCTTTTTAGGCATTCCTAACACTTTCTTGGGAGTCAGCCCCTTTGAACTCAATTGAACTTACTTCTGAGTAAGAAGTAAATCAGATTGCACTCAAATCTGTTGTTTTTGGGCCACATGTACATTTGAGAACAGGGTGACTGGACATCCTTGCCAAATCCTCTTTTTTCAGTATATGTGCTCTTTTTTGGCTTTGTGTGCTGGAAAAGAACTTATATGTTCCCCCATTTCCCTGTGACTAGACAGAAGGCCAGTGCTGAAAGGTCTGGATCGGACTCATATGGTTAACTACTTTAAATTTGGCTGCAAGTACAACATAATTTATGTATATTTCTTACTGCAAAGTAAAAATGTATATTTTGACATTTTTTATATGTTTTACATTATATACATTATATGTATATTACATTATTGTAAGATATCTATCTATCTATCTATCTATCTATCTATCTATCTATCTATCTATCTATCTATCTATCTATCTATCTATCATACATGCACACCTCACTTCAGAATATTCAAGGAACTTCAGTCAGCATGGAGACCTACAGTGCCATCCTAAGCATGTCGACTCAGAAGTAAGTTCCATTTTGTTCAATAGTACTTACTCTCAGGAAAGTGTGTTTAGGACTGCAGCCCTAGGTAGCTTCTGGAGAAGGACAATGTCAAGGAAGCAATTTCCCTTGTCCTCCACTGAATGGATCTCCTTTTGGAGCTTCACAGCTGGAGACTGGCAAATTGGAAAAGGTGTGTATGTGTTAATGTTGTGAGTATATAAATTGTCATAAAATGCAGTGCCTACCCTGGAAAAAAGGCAGGGTGAGAAATTGAGGCACTTTAAGTAAACCACTCAATGGCTAAAGGCACTGGAATGGAGAGTATGTTGGACCTGATCTAAGGCTTCAAATGTCTGCTCAGCTATGGGGTTCACTGGATGGATGGTCTTTGGCATCTGCTTCTATTCTTCACCCTAACAAGCTCCATAGAGTTATTGAGACAGTGGGACTGACTTGTTTTGTGTAGGATTTATTGGAAATACAATATTTTGTGTAGGATTTATTGGAAATACAATATTTTGTGTAGGATTTATTGGAAATTTCCGTTGCTTCACAGCCTCACAATTGTATTGTGAAGCTGTCATCAGATGCTCAGCCATGACATCTTGTCATGCTGAACATTCTGGTTGCCAAACTGAAATCTCACAAAGTTTATTGGGAATAGCGATCACTAGAATTTCTAGTTTTGTCTTCTATCATTGATATGGATCAGGTCTGGACAAGAAGGCTAGATGGAACCATAGACAGTGACCATCCCCTTCCAGCAAAAAATCTTGTAATAATAGGGTTTTTAATCTCTCCTCCAGCGTGAATAAAATGTGGTTATATTCCGATTCAGTCTAAAGTCTAACTGTATACTTGACTACATTGCCCATGAGGTTCAACAGGCCTTTTCTGTAGCATCACCAGGATTTGCATTATCTGGTACAGGAAGCCAGCATATCACCCCAAGATGGACCTCCTCTCACGTTGTGGGTGGGCAACGCCCCAGGCAGCCAGCAAAGTGATGCACTATTGCCCCCAAACCATTGGTTTTTGGCTAAAATATTTGGAAGAATAAAGATATTTTGACATGATTTGTTTCACTGCAAATCATTGCAATGAAATTGCACATGGAGTGATATTATAATATGATGCTATTATTCAAAAATACCAAGATTAAAAAAATTGGTAAGTAGAGCTGTCACCCACCTCCTTGTGTATTGCTCAATGCGGCCCTCACCCCATTATCTGGATAGTGACGCCACTGAGGCCTTTGGATCAATAAACCTTTACCCCTAATAATTACTGCGTTTATTCAAATCTAATGCACACCCTACACTTATAATCAAAATATGTATTTACTCAAATCTAATTAACCATCGAATCTAATGCACATCCCGATTTTGGAGACTGAATTCAGCTGAAAAAGGTGAGCGTTAGATTTGAGTAAAAGCAATATTTTGTTCTTTATTTTTCATAAGGAATCCACCTACTACCCACCCAATCCTGAAGACAGATGAATGTATATGTAGCTGATTTATGCAGAGTCAGGCAATACTGTAATGTCCTTCTTCACCCCAGCATAGCACCTTGTCTGGAAGCTACTTGCTGGTATATCTGCTACAGCCTTTAAAAAAATATTCATTGTGACCATCATCATCATCATCATCATCATCATCATCATCATCATCATCATCATCATTTTAAATGCCTATAATGACTGATAGCAATTTTCACCGGGGGGGGGGGGGGGGGAGGCTTCTCACATTGAATGTGGACACTTCAGCCTATCAAGTGTCTATTCTGCCTTTGAGTTATGGTTCCCCCCATTCTGATCTGTACAATCCTATGCACACTTTCCAGGGTGCATACTGTGCACACTGTGCATACAATCCTATGCACACTCTGAACAGATCTACTTAGGATTGGACTGCCAGGTGCTGTCTACAGCGTGAATTCCAGTATTACACCCCAGTACTCAAACTGCAGGAATAACTATAGAAAAGCTGTTTTCCCCGATGTTTTCTGATGCTACCATGATGATGGTTCTTGGCTTGCAAGAGAGTTTGGAGACCCTGCTGAAAACTCAAAACAGCGAGTATCACCCAAATTAGTCCCAGCAAAGGCAGTTCCCTGAGCCAGCCTGGATTTCTGATGCTGTGTACTAGCCTTGCCAATAAAGGTTGTAGAAAAATGCATGGAAACAGTAAAACACCAGCTGCTCTGGGCCACCCTCTCCTTCCAGCTCCATCCAGTTCAGCCCGTTTCTGAAAGCCGGCTTGCCACAGGGGGAGATCTGCAGCCAGGATCAGCAATTGCATCCGTACCTTGCCAGCTCCCAGGGTCTGTTGCCAAGCCCTAGCCTGGCACAAGTTAGTGTGTACTCCTTAGGCAAGTAGGGTCACTACAGTGCACAGACAGATGGGTTTCGCGTTGCATTAGAGTGGGAGAAATGCTGACTGGAATGAAGAACGTGAAAGTATCAGAGATCAAAATTTGCAATTTTTCTCATTTATTCGTATGTCAGAAAGTTAACACATCTAAGGGAGAAGTGGAAAGTTGTGCCATATCCCATGAGTTGTGTTGGCCTAGGTTAGGACTGCACCCTAACCTCAAATCCAGAGTAACTACGGGAGCACGTCAGACACATTACATGCATCCGTAGGTACTGCACCTCCTAGTAAAAACCTATGGGAAATTCATATTGGAATCCAGAGTAAATTTTTCTTACATCGGAGCAAGGACTCCCCATAGTTACTCTGGATTTTGCCCCAAGTCTTTTACTGCCATCTCTAAGAGGGTGCAAAGGGTATGTGCCACACTGGGTGATACCACTATTGACCAAAATAGCTAAAATCACTGATTTTAGGAATAATACAGTCCTGTGATACATCATTTGACGTACAGGTTCATGAAAAATGCAATGAAATAAACTGTGCTGAAATAGGTCTACTCTATCAAAAGTTAAAGCCAAAAAAAAAAACCCAGCAACTATGGGAGGTGAAGGAATTAAGTATTGCCACACTCACCACCTAGGGTGTTGCCACTGAGGTCTATCCTGGGGGTGACATGCTGGCCATCTGCACCGGGTTGATGCAAACCCCAGTGATGCCACTGCTTACTTCAGAAAGACCCTTGTGGTCCCTAGACTAAGAAATGTATCAATAAATAAGCTTTAATGATTTTGGCTGCTCTCCAGACTTTAGGCTAGAAAAATGGCCCAGCTAAGCTGGCCTAAATAGGCCATATCCTGAGCTGACAAGTTAGGCTAAATCCACAGGACCAGAAGGTCTCTGGATGGCCCAACTGCTGCTGAAGCACCATGCTCACTATATGGGTCTAGTTTTGCCATATCCTGAGGTTGAGAGGCAGGGGTTGCAGTTAGGATGGACAAGGACTCAAATTTTTGCCAACATTATCATTTTTACTCTGGCTTATCATGGACCCCTATGGGTCTACTCAGATTTATTGCTGCTCCTGAGGTGGTCCTACTTTGAGGAGCTGTGTCGGGGCATTTCTGCCGTGGAAACAGGCTCTGGTTACAGCCTAGGCCATGGTTCTAGGCCATGCTGAACATGCCTTCAACATGCCTCTCCCGAACTGCCTAGGCTGGCACAGCTAGGCCAGTGTAGGTCCATTTGTCTTGGGCCAGCCTATGTTGATTTACGCCGGTCCAAGCCTTTCTGTTGTAACTGGGGTGGCCCATCTTGGAATTGGGCCAGCCCAGTAATAGATAGGCTAGCCCAAGTGCACTTCAGGATTGCAGCCATACCCAACAATCCAGAGTAACTATGGGAGCATGTAAAAGACATTGTGTGCACCCGTAGTTACTGTACCACCTAGTGAAAACCTATGGAAAATTCATATTGCAATCCAGAGCAAATTGTTTTTACACCGGAGCAAGGACTCCCTGTAGTTATTCTGGATTGCGCCCATAATCTAAAAGGATCTGCATGAGTGGCTGGAAGTCAACCCGTAAAAGACATTGAAGTGGTTATGTCAAGTACTGCTGAACGTGTGACCAGTTGTTAACCCTGGGATTCCTCTGTTTTCCCCACGTTCAGATCAAAGCCTGTCCAGAGACCAAAGAGCCTGTTATGGACTGATGTGGGTAATCCCAGTCCAAGCTTTTCTGGCTTTACAATGAGCATACGTTGCACAGATTTGCTGCCAGTAGACTACCTCTTTTGATTCCTGTCTCTTCAACTTCTCCAGGATCAGAGTGACCATATAGAATGGAGGACAAAGTGCCTCTACCCTTAACCATTGCATAGAAAAGGGAATTGAGGCAGGTTTAGCGCATTATAGAGGGGTTTAAAATGCAGCACCTGCCTCAATTCCCTCTTCTATGCAATGGTTAAAGGTAGAGGCACTCTGTCCTCCATTCTATATGGTCACCTAGGATGAAACTTGGTGACTCATCTCAGGTGCTTACGGACCTTGCCCAGAAGTCAGAAAAATAGGTGCCGGAGAGAAAAAAGGTCGATGAGGCCTTTAGGGTTACATGCTCATTACTGATGCGATGTGGACCATGCCATTGCACCTCCACAATCCATTTCTCATTCATTAATCTGTAAATCATGAAATTTGATTTTGCGGAAAGAGATGCTCTCTCGCCAGTGAAACCCTCCTCTGGAGACTGATTGATCCGGCAATGTTCTGCACTTATTTTTGTACCACTTGAGAGCAGAGGAAATAACACAGCACAGCATCACGTAGGGCCAGGTGGCAACATTTCACAAAGAAGAAGGGAAGAAAAAAAAAAGATCCAAGGAAGATGCTGTTTCCTGACTTTGCAAAAACAGATGAAATCTTTTTCCAAATGACATCTGGATGGTCAAGGGGATATTAATGAGTGGCTCCTGCAAGCCTAATAGACAAAGACACTATAAAGCAGAAATAGAAGCGCCGTTCTTTAGTTCCATCTGCTGCAAATGACGATCTTGCTTGGCGATTCTATTGATTTGCCTGCACTATATCAAATTTTAATCACCATAAAGTATAGGCTTATACAGCTCTACCACCAACAAGTGCTCTTTGCAGACAACTGATTATTTTGGATATCCCTGGAAACCTGTACGGGAGGGAAAACTGATAGGTACACAAAGAGGTTTCATAAAGTCTTCCTTCCAATTTATTCATGCAAAATTGAATAGGACACACTGTCTTTGGATACGAGCCTATTAGGCTCGGAATGGAAATCGGGGTGGCTGAAAGGAGCCAGGACTCTTGCATTCTGCTGAGCTGGGCACATTCAGGGGAATGGAGTTGTGATTCCATGTCTGATAATTGAACTTCAGAAGACACAATGGTGGTCACCAGAGGTCACCAATGGTGGTCACAATGGTGGTCACCAGATTCCAGAACCCCCAACACAAGTTGGTGTATATGTCAGACTGGAAAGCAAATTTCCAAGGATATATTCAGCCCAACTTGAAGATATCCTTGGAAATTTGCTTTCCAGTATGACATATACACCAACTTGAGTTGGGGGTTCTGGAATCGATTCTCTCTCCCCTCTCCCACATATACAGAACTATGTGGATACTGGATGGGGGCACCATTTACACAGATGAAGGGCAAAATCCAGAGCAGTTATGGGTCCACGAAGTTATGTCACCCTCTAGTGTTATTTTATGGAAAGTCACCTTAACTGCTCCGGAGCAAAGGGCTTAATTTGACTTTAGGATATGGGCCAAAATCTTTTTCCAAATGACGTCTGGATGAGATATTAATGAGAGATAATTAATGAGAGATAATATCATTAATATTAAATTAATTTTAAATTCAAAAAAGAACACCAAAATTTTATTTCTTATATTTGCACAAACTCCAGGGTTTTCAAGCTTCTTTGAGATAAAAACAGCTCAAAAGATACACTTCTGGGTCACGTGGACGCACCATACGCTTCCCAGCATTCCTCCAGAATATGTATTTTTTTCATTCGAGAGGCATGTAAATGGTGACCCCGGTTCCCCAGTGACCACTGGCATCTATGATGAATTAAATCAGTGGATGCCAGATCCACGGATGCACTTGTAATGTAATTAATGATCCAATTTTCTTACCTATCCATCCACTTACTTACTTATGGCACAATCCAGAAGTGCACTTGGGTTCCCCATCTCAGCGTTTCTCAAAGTGGGGGTCGGGACCCCTTTGGGGGTCGCCTAAAGACTCCTGGTACAGAGGGCCAGGTCAGGCTTGCCAAACCTCCGGCTGTAGCTGTGCGCGCACTGGGGCTGATTAACAACCTCAGGGCCCAATCCTATGCATGCTTATTCTGAAATAAATCCCATTATAGTCAGGGGGCCTTTACTCCCATGTAAATGTGGATAGGATTGCAGCTTCAGAGCCCAATCCTCTGCATGCCTACTCTGAAATAAATCCCATTATAGTCAGGGGGAATTTACTCCCATGTAAATGTGGATAGGATTGCAGCCTCAGGACCCAATCCTATGAATGCCTACTCTGAAATAAATCTCATTATGTTAAATGTGTGCATAGAACACACATTTCATTTGTAACCATGAAAATACATCCTGCATATCGGATATTTACATTACGATTCATAACAGTAGCAAAATTACAGTTATAAAGTAGCAACAAAAATAATTTTATGGTTTGGGGTCCCCAAAACATGTGGAACTTATAAAGGGGTCATGGTGTTAGGAAGATTGAGAACCACTGCCCTATCTCTCACTGGGCTACCCAACTGCAAGATGCTCCACTCTAGTTACTTTGGAAAAGCCTTGGGGCAGCCTAAGGCAACATAGGCTGCCTCGAGACAGGTGGACCTGGACTGCCCTAGTTTTTGCCAGCCTGGAATTTCAGGAGAGGCATGTTGAGGGCATGTTTGGCATTGCCTCGGGCAAGTTACTCTGTAACCAGAGCTTGTTTCCAGGGCAGAAATGCCCTTCTCCAGCTCCTCAGAGTTATACCACCTCAGGAGCAGGTCTAGTAATGAGTATGCCCATGGGGGTCCATGAGTAAGGATGGCAGTGTTGACCAAAATTCTGAGTTCTTGACCAAAAATCTAATGTCTTGGCCAGCCTAGCTGCAACTCCTGCCTCTCAACCTCAGTATATGGCACAACTACGGCAGCCACTAACCTGGGGATACAGCAGGCCACTCCAAGACGCCCCTTGTATTCATTGGAGACTGTATTGGAGTCTCATCAGGGACTCCTTATAATGCAGGCACCACAGCTGTTCCTTGTTCAGTGTGATCTGAGGGGGTTCTCCTCAGGAGCAAGCCCTCCCCAGGTGTCACTTGGTGCCTACTGAGCATGCTCTGTTGCAGTCAGGGCAGCCCAGGCTTCTTGACTCTCTGAATGCAGCATAACTCTCTGCTCTGGATACAGAATAGTTGGGGCAGCCCAGCTAGGGCTCTCCTCACTGCCGTCACTCTGGATTGTGCCCTTACTTACTTACTTGAATTCCACCATTTTTCCCAAGAGGGAACTCAAGGTGGCTTATCCAGGATTGGGTCAACACACAGAGGGGTTTATGACAGCAGAACAGAGATCATGACATGATGTTGGGAGGTGACGTTAAAGTCTCCAGGACTAATTCAGGAGCCCCCATTGGAGACTGATGGTGTTTCCTGGAGATTCCAGACATACCCCAAAGGTTTTCAAGCAGAAGTGGTCACACTGTGATGTGAAAAACCCTCCTGAAAGAGATATGCCTAGGTCTGACGCTGTCCACCTTGCACCAGGCAATATTAAAAAACTATTCTAACAAGCCAGAGCTGGTGTGTACTGCCATGAAACTACTGCTTTAAATAGCAATAGTTGTTGAAAAGTGGCTTTGATCATCATGTATCATCTTATTCCTGCTTTTGTACGTACCATGTTTTCAACTCAGTATTTTTATGCTGCGATTTTAATGCAGTTTTAGTTTCGTCCTTGAAGAGCTGCATTTGCATTAAAAATAAAACCTGCTGTGAACCATTTTCAATATTCTTGTTTAGAAAAATTACGTACTTTTTTTGCAGTCCTCTAAAAAAACCCACTTCGGTTACATATGTTTTAGAGCACAAAATGGGAATCCATTAAACAACATTTCATACTCAACCGCTAATTCGCACTACTATATTCTCTTTCCAGAGTTACCAGCTCTTCCAAAGTGTAACACACACATTGCAAATTTCTGTGTCCTTCCTCAACGTCTATGAAACCCGGGCTGCAATCCTAACCATGCTCTCCTGGGAGTAATTATTATTGAACACAGTGGGACTTATGTCCGATTAGACCTGCTTTGGATTGCACTGTGTTGGGCCATGTCAACGTGACAGTATAAATATAGAATTGAATGTGATGCAAAGCAATATTGAGACTTTTTGGTGCCTGAAGCAGCATCTCAGATGCTGCTGCCCTTTACCTGGTGAATGCCAGCCTTTAATACATCTCTTTTATGGATGCAGCACATGCCACAAATAGGAAACTCTGGAAACAAAGCACAATTTTATAGTACTGTGTGGCAAAAACCACAATTTTCAACCTATTTCAACTCACAGCACATGGAGAAGGTGCTAAAACTGACAGGGCTGACTATTTTTTGACCACTGAAAAGGGACACCACGCTGACAACCAGTGGTTCGCATCCCTCGATGGACCTACAAATATTAGACCTTCAAATACTTCAAACATCTGCAGCACACAGTAATTGTGACACAGGAAGACACACAGAAACAACAGCAACTGCCCCTGTACTTTGGACATGAATTCTGTGCATCACATGTTAATTGTGCAGAAGCATAGATTCAGATTTAGGCTGCAAACCTAAAGACACTTTCCTGAGAGTAAGGGCAAAATCCAGAGTAACTACAGGGAGTCCTTGCTCCAGTGTATGAACAACTTACTTTGGATTGCAATACGAATTTCCCATAGGTTTTCACTAGGTGGTGCAATAACTATTGGTGCATGTAAAGTCTCTTATGTGCTCCTATAGCCACTCTAGATTTGGGGGTAAGACCCATTGAAATCAATGGGGTTTACATTTGAGTAGACATGGTTAGGATTGTGCTCTTACAGTACTTCCTAACATCCAAGTCCATTGCTGGTAACAGTAAAACATTCAAAAATAATCTGGTTGGGTAAGCCCATTAGCCACCCCTGCCCTTGAGCCTATTTTATCCAGTTTCATTGGACCTCCCCAAAATCTTGTAGGTTTCCTCCTTGAGGACTCCTCCAGTACTACAACGGATCTTGTAGCTAGTTTTCTGCTGGAGGTCCTAACTAAATCTTGTCTGTAAGTTGCTTTTAATGATCTTTATGATGCCTTATTATTTTATGATGTTTTATGATGTCTACTATTTATTATATATGTATGTTGTGATTGATGCCGTTAAAGGTTTTTGATTGATTGATTGATTGATTGATAAGCCCATTAGCCATTCATTTTTTCATTTTTTTTTGTTAACCGCTCTGTGAACTTATTAGTTGAAAAGCGGTAGATAAATACTATTGATATAAATACTGTAGATAAACTGTAGTAATTCCCATTTAACTGATGGGGAATTAAATAAGGGGAGCAAGGGTTTCCCAAGGTTTTATTCTGCCCCCAGTCACTCCTCGTCTTGCCGTGTTGATGTACATATAATACAGCACTGCTCTTTTATGTAAAAGGCAATTTGACATCTCTTCTGCTTCTAGACATTTTCTATTGTGGCAACAGGAAATTGAAAATACATTTTGTGCTTCTTTGATTTCAGAGGTGCTGGCTCTTGATTTTCTAATTCAGGCTTTCCAGCACTTACTTGCTGTCATAAGCACAGTGCTTGTGACACTGTAGGTGTGTATGTAGGTGTGTGTGTGTGTGTGTGTGTGTGTGTGTGTGTATATATATATATATAAAGATAAAATGCTCTTTTCAGAGGGAAATCACTGAATCAAATTGCTGCAAATTTTAATCTCCTGTTCTAAAGCCTTGTTGGTTCAAAAGATTGGCCTCAAGCAGTCCATTAAGGGCCTTATTTCCCACACAGGGCGTGACGCCAAATGAAAATGCGTTAAGGGCAAACGTCTAAAATGCAGCAGGCTATAGAATGCTTCACTCATGGGTCAGGCATCAACTCAACTGAACTATTCAATTCATTATTACATTGACGTACAGTTTGTTTTCTTTGACAGTTTGATAACATACAAACAGTACGATCCAGAGTAACTACAAGAAGACGTAAGATGGACTTAGGGAAAAATCCAGAGAAGTTACGGGTCTACGCAGTTACGTCACCCTCTAGTGTAAAGTCACCTTAACTGCTCCAATGCAAAGGGCTTAATTTGACTTTAGGATATGGGCCTTACTTTGGATTGCTGTACGCATTACATCCCATAGGTGGCACCGTAACTATGTCGGTGTAAGTTACTCTGGATTGCTTTATGCATTTCCCATAGGTTTCCCATAGGTGGCACCATAACTACATCGGTGTAAACGGTCCCGTAGTTACTCTGGATTGTAGCCAAAGTAGCATATCTTCCTGATCTGGATTTGACCCATTTCACCCTGCCCGTTTTCTATTTATAACTAAATCAAAGCATCATTCTGGACCATGGTGAGCCTCTAACTGGCCCATGACTAGCCTCTGACTCAGTTGACCACCAGAAAACTAGTGGTGTGGATGAAGTGGAGGTTTATTTAAATGTGTGCTTTGTTTCTGTGCTGTTGTGGTGCTTGCAGAAATCCTGGAAATTTGAGCCCGTTATTCATTTATCTAAGTTCCAACTTTAAACTGTTTATTTAAATTTTATTTCCGGACTTCAACATGGCCCTTTGGCCAAGATGTTTACAGTTTAGGGATTGAAGGACCATTCTTGCACCTAGAAAGACCCTCTCCACCTGTCACCCCCCTCTTTTCAGTACTGCGTTAACTATCACGGATGGACAGTG
Organism: Cryptoblepharus egeriae; assembly: GCA_030015325.1. NCBI lineage: Eukaryota > Metazoa > Chordata > Lepidosauria > Squamata > Scincidae > Cryptoblepharus > Cryptoblepharus egeriae. Next base: position 4,614,141 of record JAREYC010000007.1, on the reverse strand, counting down.
TAATAATCACCCGACGTGCTTTCTAATCCATTTGCGCCAGCTACAGCATGCTGGAACATCCATTTGGCCGGGTGCCTGGTACAGACAGCCACCCTGCTGTACTGCTCTGCTGGCAAAAGTTTTAAGTGAAATCAGCTCAAGACATTATTGACAGAACATATGAAGTATAGGTTAGCCCTTGATCAACTGGGTGCAGTTTAATCTCACAGTTAAATCTAAATTGCTGGAAAGCTAAATAGGACAAGTAAATAGATTTCAGTTAACCCAGCTTACAGGGAGGAGACTAGGAACTATCTCTCCTTGAAAACCCAGAGAGCTCCTACTACTCAGAGAAGAAGGTACCGAGCCAGAAACAGCAAGAATTTTGTACAACTATAATAACTTCAGGTGCAATCCTAACTTAGGTTGGCACGACTCATCGGTCTTCCGTTTGCATGGGGATGTAGAGAGGCAAGCGCATGTCTGAGCTGGCCTAACCAGTGGTGGGCTCCAGCAGGTTTGCACCTACTCTATAGAACCGGTTGTCAACGAGAGATAGGACATATAAAGTTTAAAAATAGCCATTTAAAAGTGGTTGCCAGATGGACATAGAACTGGTTGTTAATTTCTTTGAATCCCACCACTGGGCCTAACCCTCCCCCAGGAGTTGTGCACAAGTGTCATACAGCACTTTTGTGACACCCCCCGGTCAGTACAGGATTTATGCCAGCACTTAGGCCAGCCTAATTGGAGTTTAGGATTGCAGCCTTCATAAGATGGAGCACTGAGCCTGAGGGAAACTGGAGGATGAGGACTCATGCAGTAGCACAGCCAATACAAATGTTTTAACTTTTTGGTTAATACTGGTTGGAACACCGGGCTGTAGCTGTGTGTAGGTTTTGCAGTGGAATGAGGAACACACATAGGGAAAAAAGCATGAGAGCATCTTCCCATAGGTGTTGCTGCCAAATGACTCTATAGTCTTCCCTCCACCTTGTATCTTAGGTCATTCAAGAGCTGGTACACTAACCAAGCAGGTGCACTAAGTGGACTATGTTGATTTTCCTGAAAGTATGACAAGTTAAGAAGCATTTTTTTCAATAACAACAACAAACTGTGCATTTCCTTTTTTCCCATCTTCTGGCCACTGTGGTTCTGTTCTGACAAGGAAATGATCCCAGATAAATCTTTAGGGCGCATCCAACTTACCTCCACTAACTTGTTGGCATGTTCACGGAACACTTGAGCGTATTCCTTCACTTCTTTCTCATTACCACTCTTGGCTGCTTCGATGAGAACCAGTAATGGAACGTTGGTCTCCAAGAAGGAATCCGATATGTGATCCATCACTGCCTTCCGGAGCTGCGATAAAAGGAAACGGAGCGCAATGAGCATCTGACCATTTATCTGTACATGTTGACGGCAAGTTCTGTCGCTTCCCGTTATAGATACTTATACCAGGTCTATCCAAGCTAGTGGAAAAATTGGTTTCTAGCCTTTTCTTGATCGTCGCTGGATAAGAATTTAAATGTACGGGACAAAATCGAACAAAATCAAACAGGATCTGACTAATAGGATCTGACTCTAATAGGATCTGACTGAGCAAGGTGTATGGTCTCCAGATCTCCTTGGCTTGAACAATTTTTATTTTTTTAATTATTTACTCATCAAATTCATTGAGATTCTTGCTTGCCAAGTTCTAAAAGGCTCAGGATACTTGAAATGTCAAGATAAACTAAATTAAGAGATAACACACATAGCAAACAGGGAAGGACAGTATCTGCTGCTACAAATGTTCAACTTGGATATGATAGATGATATCCAACACAGGCATTGTGTTGCAGGAGGAAGAAAATCCAAATGGCAGCAATTTCTCTGCAACTCTATAGTGGCAAAGTAAGATAAGAAAGATTTCTATTAAGTAACAAGAAGGTATGGTTTTCAGCTGTACACATTGATAAACAGTGAAGCAAACCACTTTTGAGAGAGCAAAGATGGGATTCCCTTCCTTAAGGGCTCCTCTCAAAGGTGCTGTAGAGGGTATCTTGTCTTGGAACAGGTGGATGGTGCTATAGATGGATGACTTATATTGTAGGGAGTGCATCACAGAGTAACATTCTGTGTAAAGAGAAAAAAATAAGTCCCTGCCCCAAGGAGATTACCGTATTTCCCGGCTTATTACATGCACCGGACCATGAGACACACCAAAGTTTAGAGGAGTAAAACAAGAAAAAAATATTCAGAACCAAATGGTTACTAATATATTTAATAAAATATAGCAGAATAATATTTCAACCCTGTAAAGTCAACAGTGGTATTAAGAACCATTATCACTGTCATTAACAAATGAGGAAAGACTTTAAGCTTCAAGCACTCTTCTAATTTTCTGGTAACCCCAAAAACTCATCATCTCTAGTGTCAGTGATTTGCGACTTTTGCACAAATCTCATTGCAAATAGTTCAGGAAGGCAGGTAAGTTGGGGGGGTTCTTTTGGGGGGTAGGGGAAAGTGAGGGGATCTAGATATATAGGGAAGAGTGAGGGAGGCACAGGCATGGAGCAGGCAGGACCAGGTCTTGTGCATGTCTACTTTGGAGCAAGTCTCCAATCCAGGGAAGGCTGGTTAGGATTGCAACTGTGCCAGGGTGACCAGATGCCAAACCCAAAATTCCTGCACCCCAAGGTCAAAATTCCTACCTCCCAGGGCAAAATTCCTACCCGCTCAAAAAATTGCCAGAAAATGTATTTTTTTGTTTTTATATTATTGATTTTTACTTTTTTGGCCATAACCTTTGATAGGAAGGAAATATCTCAAAATTGATGGTTGCATTGGATTCTGCTCTTCAATATGAATCCAACGACATATGACATGATGGGGTACGGTGCTCCAGGACTGGCCCTATCACTCTATCAGACGCACAGACATTTTCGCCCCCTTTGGGAAGAAAAAAAAGTGTGTCTTATAAACCGGGAAATATGGTATAACCTACACTTACAAAGTGGGACATAGGAGAAAACAATAGTAGGTAACAAAGAATGAAGAAAGGGTAACAACAAGCCAGTCTACTCAGAAGTTCCATTTTATGTAATGGAGAGTTCTCCCAGGAAAGTGTCTTTAGGATTGCAACCTAAGGGCACAATCCAGAGTAACTACGGGAGCAGTAACTACGGGAGGATTGCAAACTAAGGGTGTAATCCAGAGTAACTACAGGAGCAGAGTAACTACAGGGGCACAATCCAGAGTAACTATGGGAGCACGTAATAAAGACACGAAGATCCAGCACTGACTGACGTACCACATACAAACATAAAACCAGTGGTAGAGCCGTTAGAATTGGGCTTTCACTCCCTAAGGGACTATAATGTTAGGATGAACCATATAGTCCCATATCCATATCCATGAAGTATTTAGTCCCATATGGATCCTGTGAATGGGCAGTTAGAATTCAGCAGTCATTGATCAGAAATCTGCAGTGATAATCCCACCACTATGAAACCTGAAGTAAGGGTAGTTTCACGGGAATCATAGAAGATCTGCAGAAGTAAAAATGGCAGAACCTTCCTGGGAGTAAGACCCATTGAACACAATGGGGCTTACTTCTGAGTAGACATGGTTAGGATTGTGCTCAAAGTCAAACATAAATATAACAGCCCATTCCTAATTAGGATTGTACTGTCCTATTTACTGGTTAATACCTAATTACAGTACCTGTACTGTACAGGTAGCAAAATAGGAAGAAATGGAGTCATTGTTGATGCTTTTATTGGTTTTCAGTCTGCTTTTTATTGGTTTTCATTCTGAATTTTAATGTACTGTTTTATTCTTAAAACGTGCTGTTTTATGGTGTTTTAATTCTTGAATTTTATGAACTGTATTATACTTGTGTTTTCCATTGATTTTATGCCATTATGTTGTGAGCCGCCTTTGGTCTTGAGGAGAAAGGTGAAATACAAATAAATAAATGATTGAGGTTACTCAATTATTAAGTATTGATTGATTGATTGATTGATTGATTGATTGGGGGCTACTCAACTCCACAGTAGAGATTTAACACACAACTCTAAAACTACCCATACTAACTTGAATCTACGGGACCATCCAATTTAATGTGCACCCCAATTTTAACCCTTAGATGACCAACTGGATCAATTGACTGGCAATTATAATTTATGCAAATTAGGCTATTTTTAGACAGTCATCTAATTAAAATGCTTGTGAGTTTTAAAAAAGTTTATTCTCGATTGTAATGTGCAGCTACAAAGCATTACCAGTCCTCTGGTGGCGCAAGTGGTTAAGGTACTGTGCCTGTTAACCAGCAGGCCAGGGTTTGAGACCCGGGTCCCTACAAGATGAGGATTTCCTGCTACAGGGAGGGGGTTGGACTAGATGATCCACAGGGTACCTTCCAACTCTATGATTTTATAATATATCTATATAAAGGTTGAAAATTTAATTTTACTGCATTCAACGTTCACTATGTCCATCAGAACTGTTTCTTGTGAACTCTCGTGCAATCAAGTGAACCCCTGACTTTGCAACGTGTGTCTTTGGAACGTCCTTGCACGTGTGGTGAAAGGGATAGTTAACAGCTTTTACATATGCAACGGACTACCAAGAATCCAGCAATCCATCAACAACTTCCTATAAGAAATGGTGTGACAAAATCATTTGTTAAAAGTGACAGGAGTGTGAACATCAGGCGTTCTTCAAATAGCTTGAATGGGTGCGTGACAAGGGAATATTAATTGTCCCAGACAAGATAGTCAAAGGTATTAGCTCAGCAAAACCAGTCTATTTTGTCCAATTAGAGCCATTCATCAATGTAAATAACTGTTGGAAAGCTAATCTCACTTTTTCTACAACCCCCTTCCACGTGTTGCAATAAACACAAGGAACAAACCTATAGACCAGTGGTTCTCAATCTTCCTAATGCCGTGACGCTTTCTAAGTTCCTCATGTTGTGGGGACCCCCAACCATAAAATTATTTTTGTTGCTACTTTATAACTGTAATTTTGCTACTGTTATGAATCCTAATGCAAATATCCAATATGCAGAATGTATTTTCATTGTTACAAATGAAATGTGTGTTCTATGAACACAGTGAACACAATGGGATTTATTTCAGAGGATTGGGCATAGGATTGGGCCCTGAGGCTGCAATCCTATCCACATTTACATGGGAGTAAAGGCCCTTTGACTATAATGGGATTTATTTCAGAGTAGGCACGCATTGGATTGGGCCCTGGCTGTCAGTCAGCCCCAGTGCATGTGCAGCTACAGCCGGAGGTCTGGCAAGCCTGACCTAGCCCCCTGAACCAGGGGTCTTTAGGCGACCCCCAGGAAGCCTCTAGGCGACCCCAAAAGGGGTCCCAACCCCAACTTTGAGAAACACTGCTATAGGTCATTGTTTAATGTCATTCCTTTGCAGGAGAGAAAAGGAGTTCCCTAAGATCGGTTGCATTTAAAGACTGGCTAATTCATTTGGAAATGAAATTTTGTATAGTACTTCAGATGGGAAGAGAGATGTACACAGGGTAACCATATGTCCTCTTTTTTCAGGACATGTCCTCTCTTTTATCCTTGTGCCCTGGAAAAAAAAATCTTCATTGTCCTCCTTTCCCTTGTGAGATGGCAGCATGTAGCTTTGTTGGAATTAATAAACTGTATGTAATAAATTATATGTAATAGTTTTAAATTTAATAATAAGTATTATAGTATTTAAATTAAACACCTGAAATCAATATATATGAATATTTTTAGCTTTTATTCTATCATATCCTACATTTTTCTTTCTTGGGTGTCCACCAAATTCTCACTCCTTAGGCAATCCCTAGAGAAACCCAGAGGGGCTGTTCTCTTCTCACCTTGACACTTTTGTATCTAACATACAGTGCAATTCTAAACATGTTTACTCAGAAGTAAGTCCCATTGTGTTCAACAGTACTTACTCCTTGGAACGTGTGGGTAGGATTGCACCCATAATATCTGACATAAAGGCATATACTGTAGATACTTGGAGATAAGAGCACAATCCTAACCATGTCTACTCAAAAGTAAGCCCCATTGTGTTCAGTGGATCTTACTCCCAGGAAAGTGTCTTTAGGATTGCAGTCTGTTAGGTCCTCTGTTGCAGTTGTCTCACTAATGCAGAAGACTGTTTCCAAAACAGTGGGTCATGACCCACTGGAGTGGGTTAAAACATGATTCTTGGTGGTACATTATGCATCATGGAAAGTGTTCACAATTTTATATATGATTTTAAATATCACTATTTTAAATAAGTATTTAATACTTATTGAATACTTTTTTAAGGTGCCTGTTCTAATTGCACCAAGAGGTTAAACTGCCATCTAGAATGATGGTGTTTATGGTTGCATGCCCTGAGCACACACATAGCATGAAATCCTAAAGACACTTTCCTGGAGTAAGACCCATTGAACACAACTTGCTTTACTTTCAAGTAGACATGGTTAGGATTGTAATCCTAAAGAATTTCCTGGTAGTAAGACCCATTGCGAGTAGACATGGTTAGGATTGTGCTCACACACACACACATGTCTGTGTGCTATTGATTGTCATGTAGGGAATTAAATAGTCTAAACCAGGGGTCCTCAAACTTTATAAATAGGGGGCCAGTTCATTGTCCCTCAGACACTGTCAGGGGCCGAAGTATAGCTTCCTCCCGGCGAGCCACACCCTGTGCCTGTGACACATTCCTACACTGAAGTAAATCCCATGATAGTCAATGGGCTTACTCCCAGGAGAGTGTGGCTAGCATTGCAGCATCAGAGCCCCATCCTAAGCATCAGAGCCCCATCCACCCTAGGAAAGTGTGGCAGGATTGCAGCATCAGAGCCCCCTCCTAAGAATCAGAGCCACAGCCATCCATCAGCCATCCATACATCCATCCATTCCTACACAGAAGTAATGGGTTTATTCCTAGGAAAGTGTGGCAGGCTTGCAGCATCAGAGCCCCATACTAAGCATCAGAGCCCCATCCATCCGTTCCTACACAGAAGTAATGAGCTTACTCCTAGGAAAGCGTGGCAGGCTTGCAGCATCTGAGCCCTATCCAGCCTAGGAAAGTGTGACTTACAAGCCGGTGACTGAGCGGGAAGGGCGCAGGAGGGACTGAGCAGGAAGCGTGCATGCCTGTTGGCGCTTCTCTGCAGCGCCAGGGATTCCCTGGCCGGCGCGCATGCAGCAACTCAGCAGGGCACAGCGACTGAGCGGGAAAGGCGCGCGCACCAGCCAGGGAACCCCTGGCACTGCAGAGAAGCAGCAACAGGCATGCGTGCTTCCCGCTCAGTCCCTCCTGCGCTCATGTGCCTGGCATCGAGGCCCCTGGGGTTTCCCCCAACCCTTGGCGGGGGGGGGGGGAGGTTCTGAAAGTGCCCGTGGGCTGGATTGAGGGCCCTGGCAGGCCTATCTGGCCCGCAGGCTGTAGTTTGAGGACCCCGGTCTAAACCTACATGAGAAAGAAAAGCCAAAGTGGGAGACTGATGGCAGTAACTGATAGTTAAACCTATATTAAGTGTCTGGCACTTCAGCGCTCACTGGTCACGAAAGTTTACTGAACCTTTGTTTGCCACTGCAGTGAAATTGCATTGCTTTCAGCGCAACCTGGGTCAGCGCACTGCGCCTGGAGAACCCATTGACAACCCCATTACTTGTTGCTATTGTGTGGATGCAATCAAGTATCGATTGGTGCAAACAGAAGACAGGTTTTCAGCTGCAACTTAATCACACCCGGAGAAAGAAATTGCACCTTCAGGTCAAAGGCTGAGGCTGGAAAATAGATAAATAAAACACCGGGGAATAGTCCTCATCAAAAGAGAAAATATCTTGTGCTGAAGAAGGAATTAGGATATGAAGCAGAAAAAGGATGGCGTCAATGCATGGACTTGTTGCAACCTCATGATTTGGGGTGATGAAAATCTACATGGCAAGCAAGGAGGCAATGGCATAGCTGGAGAGGGTGCAATACACTGTGTCTACTCAAAAGTAAGCCCCATTGTGTTCAGTGGGTTTTACTCCCAGGAAAGTGTTTTTAGGCTTGCAGCCATATACTGCAAAGCACACAGCTGCAAATCGGAAAACACACAGACAGCCACAGCAAAGGGGTGCAACACATTCAGCTACCCAGCACAAGACCGGCTCGGTGTGTGTGCTTTATGGCCAAAACAGCCACCTAAAACTATATCGAAATCAAGGGAATTTATTGAAATATTTACTAATTGCTTTAAATGGCAATAGACACCTGCAGTTTGCCAAACTAAGCATTAGCATTAATCAAGGTATTGACTGCTGCAAGCCTTGGGAAGGTTAAGGGGGCACCGTACATCTCCAGGTTCCCAAACGGAGAGAGTCGGCAGACATGTTCTTCTTTTCCAATGTTGCTTGCTTTGCAAGGGCACCTGCTGCACTTTGTGGGCACTGCTCTCGGTGATCGTGGATGCCTGCCTTTTATCTTACTCTGATATTAAAAATACCATTGCAAAATGCAAGTTGTTTCCAGTAAAGCTGCTTTTTGTAGTTAGTGGATTTTTGGTGGCCCCTGTGCTGTGCAGGTGCTCTTCAAGGTGTTTTGGAATAGCACCAAGAGTGCCAACAACCAGTAGGATCACTCTGGTCTTCTTCTGCCACAGTCTTTCCATTCCTATTTATAAATCTTTTCTTTCTTCTCTGCTACCTCCTGGTATTGCTATATTGATGACTTTGGATTGTTTTTCCTTCTTGATTACAGTAATATTGGGTGTAATGTGAGATATATGTTTGTCCAGGGTGACCAGATGCCCAAACCTCAAAAGGAGGACAAGGTATTGGATTCATCTCAGCCTGGCCTTTCCAGCAGACAATGGCACATTTGCCTACTCACAAGTAAAGCCACAATATTGGGCACTTTCACTTTCCCATAGAGCTCAATGCATATTTTTGTTTTTTATTTTTTTGGCCATAACATTTGATAGGAAGGAGATATTTCAAAACCGATGTTTGCATCGGTTTCTGCTCTTCAATAAGAATCAAATGACATACGACACAATGGGGTACTATACAACCATTGCAGAGTTCCAAAATGAAGTCAAAAATGGAGGACAATGAAGCCCTTTTGGAGGATACCCAAACAGGAGGTTAAAAAAGAGGACAAATATGGAAATTTCTGATCATATGATCACCCTGTGTGTGTCTGCAGTTGGAAATATTCTTATTCTTGTTTTTCATCTAATTACTACATGACATTAATATAACAAGAGCTATAATAATTTCTTTTACAAGTGTATCAAAAATAATATTTTTATTTATCAGTAATCTGATTTTTGTATAGCCTTTGGCCTGAAGGCAATTAGTTATCTGAACATCATGGGAGGCTTTGTAGGACACACCAATACTTGGGTTATAATCCACCAAGTAGGTCCCAACCTATAGGTCCCAACCTATAATCCACCAACTAGGTCCCAATTGGTTATGTGTACACATCTCAATATGATATGCTATATATACAAGATAATACATGGATAGCACAAATGGAAATAACAATCACATCAGCAAACTTCTGCTATGGTATGACAGTTCTATGTATTCTTACACTAGTGTCAAGCCTCCTTCCTTTCCCTCCCTCCTTTACCTTAGAAACTGAATAAATGATTTTAGTTGACTTATTTGCCTTTCAAGTGATTAATTAATCAATTAAAGATAAATAAATGTGTATATTAGCAAATGTAAGCATCTTTCGAAGAAACTGAAGGAAGTTGGGGGTGACATTAATAAGCAAAAGTGATCATAGTTGCCACCCCTTGTATTCTTTATCACAAAATAGAAAACAATCCTAACCATGTCTACTCTAAAGTAACCTCCATTATTTTCAACGGGTCGTACTCCCAGAAAAGTGTCCTTGGGATTGTAGCCAAAGTTGGGATTGTAGCCAAAGTAATCTGAAGCATAATAACTTCATACAAGGAGGGTTCCTTTTACCCTGGAACAAAATAAAAAGGATAGGAGACCTCAATAGGAGACTAATAGATAGGAGACCTCAAGATCATTTGTTGCTCAGTGTTGTCCAACTATTGAAACTCTTTGCCGGGACCAACTTTGATTCTGTTCTTTCAAAAACTAACGGAGTTATTTTGAGATGGCACTGAAGACAATTCTGGTCTCACCCGAAAGAAACCAATAAGAATAACCTCTGATGAAGAGTTACAACTCACAAAATGCTTCCGACAACAGATTCACTTCTTCTCCCTGGAGGTTTCCTTCCTCCGTCACTTTACACACCCTCTAGATTAAATCCTCCAGATTAAAGTAAGTTCAAACTAAGTAATCAATCAGAGCTTTAACTGATGAACCAACCAGTTAAACCAGGGATATTCAACCTTTTTCATCCCAGGACACACAACTGAGAAATTGTCAAGGCACACCACCAGTTGTTTTTAACACTGAACACCAGGCTGTTCAAATCCCCCAATTTTCTTAGTAATTTAAGAGTGCAATCCTAACGATGTCTACTCAAAAGTAAGCCCCATTGTGTTCAATGGGTCTTACTCCCCCAAGAAAATGTCTTTAGGATTTGCAGCCTATGTCAATCCCCAAATTCCCGTGGCACACCTGAGGTCTGCCCATGGCACACCAGTGTGCCTGAAATCACTGAGTTAAATTATGGTTGGGAAACTGCTGAAAATTAATTCCAGATTGACTCAGGCTGCAATTCTAAAATACTTTCCTGGGAGTAAGACCCATTGAAAGGTTTGACTTTTAAGTAGGTATTGTTAGGATTGTGGTCTTAATTTGTTTTCCAAGCTCTTCTCACTGCAAACTAGAAATAATCTGAATAATTAAGAGACCAATCCTATATAATATCCACATACCACACAGCAATGTTGGATGCTACAATGCATTCCAAAGGGAATTCCTGGCTGCTGAAGGTTTCATTGTGGTGAGTGGACATTTGGTGTAAGACCCAAAACCCGCTATGGGGATATTTGGTCCTGAACCACATTGGCCCTGCTTCACCCATCAGTGATGGGGAGCTTTGGATTAGACTGTTACCTGATCAACACAAGACAGTTTAAGGGCGCAATCCAGAGTAACTACGTGGAGTCCTTGCTCCAGTGTAAGAACAATTTGCTCTGGATTGCAATATGAATTTCCCATAGGTTTTCACTAGTTAGTGCAGCAACTATGGGTACACATAAAGTCTCTTACGTGCTCCCATAGTTACTCTGGATTGTACAGTAAGAGCACAATCCTAACCATGTCCACTCAAAAGTAAACTCCATTGTGTTCAATGGGACTTCCTCCCAGGAAAGTGTCTTTAGGATTTCAGTCTATGAAAAAGAAGTTCACTTTTTTTCTCTACCCTCTAAATATTATTTCAATATTTCACTATTGAAAATAAGAAGCTGGCCAATTTGGATCACTGAATGTACTGTATTTACTCAAATCTAATGCCAAATTAAGCCAAATTCAGTCTCCAAAATCAGGGTGTGCATTAGATTTGATGGTGCACTAGATTTGTGTAAATACAGTATTTTGATTAGTATAGGGTGTACACATTAGATTCATTAGCGCATTAGATTTGGGTAAATATGTTATTTGGTGGTACCCTGGCTGTTAACCACTTAAAATAGCATAGCAGTTGTGTATTTTTTGTTATCTTGGTGTACCGGCTGCCTGTCCTTGATATGGTCCTGGTGATAGCAACTGATTTCGCTGTCAGCCAATCTGCTTGGTGACCTTTATAAAATTAATTATTTGTTATCCACTTCCTAGCTGAGTGACATTATTAAGAAAGTAGCAAATTGCCGTCAGAGAGATGGCCGCTCTGTGTGTTTTAGCAGCCTCAGCACCCATGTTAGAATCATAAGCACATACATTAATTAGGACTCAGAGCTACACTGTCAATATCTATATTTCTCATATTGCTGCACCCACACATGGCCTCTTGTTCCTACCAGGAAAGAATAAGCACTCAGAATTATGTGTTTTTAATACCAGGGCTGTGGGTGGCACAAGTGGCTAAGACACTGTGCTTGTTAACCAGCAGGCCAGGATTTGAGACCTGGGTCAGCCCCACAAGACAGGGTGAGCTCCTGTCCTTAGCCCAGCTCTGCGACGCAGCTGGATCCAATCGTATCGGCTCTGCCTTTCCATTGGACTAATTCAGTGGCGTGGAGAGGGGGGATTTGCTGCTTGGGTAACAGCCTATGCTCCATAACAATCTAACCCAGGCTTCCGTGCTTCACATGCAGTGTATGCAGCGCTGAGCACGATACCATAGTCTTCCAAGACTGACAGAGGCCTGCTTGTGAATACCTCTACGATAGACAGTGAAGTTATGTGCCTAAGACTGAAATCCTAATCTCCGCTTACCCTGGTACAATTCCTGTGCCAACCTGGGGGTGTCACAAAAGTGCCATAAGGCATTTCTGTTCCACTATTGGGAGGATGGTGTTAGGCCAAAGCAAAGGTATATACCGACTTCCCTACACCGCCATGAAAATCTAGTCCAGATGAGTTAAGCCAGCCTAAATTTCTTAGGATTGTGCCCTATTCTCATTGAGCTCAGGAACCAGATATGTGAGGATCTTGACACCAGCACATGGTACCACCTGTCAGAATTAATGGCAGGTACTTCCAGGGCAGCAGAAACAAATCATCCACTACAACTATATATATTTGACTTGCCTGTTTCTCATCTAGAAGAGAAACAAGATTTTGTAGATGAGAAAGTTTCCACCTGTAAATTTTACTTATTCAGATTAGAAAATGCTGTCAAAGGAAAAGCCTCTTCCTGAGACACAAATCTTCCTGCAAATTAAATTTCCTTAAAAGGACAGTATTGCTGCTCTCCACACATTTGGTGTTGCCAAACTGGTTTGATTGCATTAGCCTGTCGTACAAAGATGAGCATGGAGAAAACACCACTTCACATCCCACTGGATGCCCAAAACTAGTCCTGACTGCATGGTTGAGTCACTACATTAAGGTTTTATATCAACAGCACAACAAGGATTTCATTTAGGGTGCAATCCTTACCAATTTAGGCCAGCAAAGCTCACCCACTTTCCCATTCCAGTAGTGGTGTAGGGAGGCCGGCATTTGTCTGTGCGCTGGCCTAACACACATAACACCCAGAAGCGGTGCAGCAGTATCATCTGGGATTTTTGTGATACCCCCCAGGCCAACACAAGACTTGTGCCAGCCTAACCCAAGGTTAGCATTGTGTTGCCCCGACAGGCTGCTGTGGTTGTATTGTCCAAACCTGCCTGGCATGGTTCACTACCCTTACCATTCTGAGAGTATTATTTCATTTATTCTGTTTATTCCACAACACAATCAGTGTATTAATCAACGCCACAATAAACACACAACATTTTTTTTTTCTCCAAGAGCTTCGGCTGCAGCCACAATTTTCTCAGGGTCTTTAAAATATATGATATATTTTAGTAGTAATAAAATGTTTCTTCGAGAAGGCTTGAACTTTTAAAATTGGATTGAGACAAGCATCTGCCAAGGTGCAACCTACTTAGCAAGGGGATGAAAAAGTTGAGGAAGGTCCATCACAAGGTAGATCTGCTTCAACTCAACAGATGAGCAATTCTGACCCTATCTTGTTAAGGTTCAGTTGTGTTGCAAGCCTACCTATATCCATTACCAAGGTTTGCAAAGATTGGACATCTGTTCTGGGATCGCAACAGTCACATGTTCTGACTCTGAAATGTGGGTTATTTCAGATTGTACAGAGAGGCTATAGATTAAGGTATAAGAGTGGATGTTGGCGTGCTGGTTCCTTATGTTCACTTCCGATTATTCATTCCACTGTCTCTTTCCAACTCTCTATTTCTGATACATTTATCACTGTGACATGATACATTTTTATCACGCTCTAAAGCGCTTCCGAGAAAATGGAGATTGTGTTAATGCTGCTGATTTAGTCTTTCAGGTATGCCGTAACTTTCTCATTGCCTAATTATGGGGCACAGATTAATTTACTCCGTGCATAATGTTTACTCGTGCCATATGTTCTTCTATTTGGGGAAACTGTGCCAATGGATTCTGTCAACACTCACTGTGTGTGAATTTGATGTAGATCACATAGAGCATTGCACCTTTGCCTTTTGGATCAGGTCTGAAATCCTTATCTACAGAGCCTCATCGTGAAGCAGTTGCATTATCACAATGCCATGCTCAAAATATATTTATAGGGTACTTTGACATTCCCAAATCTATACAAGGTTGTTAACATTTTGGAAGCAAAGCTACCCTGACATAGGGGGAAAAGTTCTGGTGGAGAAGGCATCTACTGGTCCCATCATCACTTTCCTCTTCTCCCCTCCTGAATGCCTCACCACTACCCAGAAACTTGGGTACCACTAGCAAAATCTAGGTTACCGCTGACAGCTTGTCATTCTTGTCCTCCTAGCACGAAGATCCAGCACTGACTGGCATACCACATACAAACATAAAACCAGTGGTAGAGCCGTTAGAATTGGGATTTCAGTCCCCACAGGACTATAATGTTAGGATGAACCATGTAGTCCCATATCCATATCCATGAAGTATTTAGTCCCATATGGATCTTGTGAATGGGCAGTTGGAATTCAGCAGTCATTGATCAGAAATCTGCAGTGATAATCCCACCACTATGAAACCTGAAGTAAGGATAGTTTCATGGGAATCATAGAAGATCTGCAGAAGTAAGAACGGCAGAACTTTTCTGGGAGTAAGCCTCATTGACTACAATGGGACTTGCTTCTGAGTAGACAGGCAAAGGATTGGGCTCTCAGTTGCTTCTGGTGCCAAAACAGCCCCTAAGAGATTCTGCTACACAGGTGAGAATTTGGTATCCACTTATTTAGTTTCCACTGGTTTGACTCACTGGTTTGCACCAACTTTAAATATCTTCTAACGGGGGGGGGGGGGGGGAGCAAAAAAAAAATCCAATCTCTTACCTTTGCACTGTTTAATAATTATAATTTCATTCCATTATATTCAATTATTCAACCCATCTAGTAGCTGAATGTAGTATAATATATATGCCAATGCATTCTGGGACAACAAATAGAGGAACAAGACCCTGGAAATGGGTCTTTAAAGCTTTTCCTCCCACTTTTTATGTGTCCACTTTTTAAAAATCCACTAGGGAGTTGAAGAATGGAAGCCCCATGGAAATCGAGTCACGACCTGTACTGTGCTCAAACTTGATTGCTTAAATTCCAATTTCGTTGAACAAGATATTCAGTGGTGGCAATTTTTGGGAAGTCCCCTAAGGAACTTCACTAGTCTTATTAAAATAAAATAAATGAATGTACAATATTCCTCAGGTTATTTGCTCAAGTAGAGACCTCCAATTTTGCTTGGAGAAAAATCAAGAAGCAACTCTGCTAAAAGGGAGAATTATTACTCTCTGTGCCCAAAAATACCCTATAAATATATTTTGAGCATGGCATTGTGCCCTATAAGTACCCTATAAATATATTTTGAGCATGGCATTGTGATAATGCATCGGGACTGGACAAAGAGAAAGTGCCTGCTGAGGACATAACATTGGAAAGTCCAATTTTTTTTTTATGTAGATTAATTACCATGAGATTTGGCGATATTCCACAAAGATATGGAGTTTATTTTCCCCTTCTAACCTGTTCTTAATTATTTTTCCTTGCTAATTGTCGCAACAACACGTCTTAATTCTTGGCACAATGAACGACAATGATGGAAAAAGTTAGAACAAACAACGGGTTTTTACTGGACTGACCCACTGCAAAGTGTAGCAGCCACAGTTGGAAGCCAAAGCGGGAACAGGTGGAGTGTAAGGGTGATGATAGTCAAAACAGTTGGCACACAGCACGAGCCACACCAAATGATGTACAGACCAGGCTGGGACATGGCAGGCTCACAACACTTATGGAAGAGAGCCATGTTCTTCTGTCTGCCCTCCTCACTTGTCTTTGTTCTGACATCAAGGCAGAATCGCAGCCTCTCGGAAGCCACACGCGCCTGTTTGCCATAGGACAAGTTGTACTTTCCCCCCCAGAAACCACCGACTTAATAATCTTTTGTCGGCTCTTTTTGTCCAAAAGAGATAAAAATGTGAAAACAAACTTAAGGGGCTGCGGAGAATACCCTGAATGTTTCTGCCTGCCACAGCGGGCAATGAAAGGGACTTTTGTCTTGTTTGGTTTGACAAACTCGACTGCAGGAGAGCAGCAAAGAATCCTGCCAGTTGGCACCACTTCCAAACAGGCTTCAAACTCCCCGTCTATTCCGTGCAGGGGAAGAAGCGGTGGCCGGAGCTAGACGTGGCGGCTCTGACACTCCTGCGTCATCCTCGGCGCTCTGTTCACAGCCTGGCTCTTTCCCTTGCTTTGCTTGCCGAGTAAAATTTGGAAGGGCTGCATGGAGACGTCAAGATCCTAAAGGACAACTACCTACAGGCACTGCCATCTGACGATTCAGTGGGAATAATACAAAATGAACACATTTCAGATGGATTTTATTGGAGTATCATAGTCAAAGCCTTCCAGAGCTGCACTGGGAGCTCTGCACTGCCCAACATTTTCCTCTATTATTGGTTATTAATTATGATTTATTTATTTATTTAGTTGATTTATTTTCAACTTCCTTGCTTGTACACTATGTGCAACAAGTTGTTGTCAGCTCAGATGTGACATTGCCTGGAATAGCTCCAAAAGAGATGTGGTGGTTACCTTGCATTCCACAGTTCTGAGACTCCCTTAAAAACTTTGGGGCGCCATCCTAACCTAACCCCCATCCTAACCCCCGGCACATCTCATTGGTCTTCCCATTCTTGACATGACAGTGCACTGGTCTAGCCCGCCTCCAGGAGTGGCACTCAAGTGTCTTATGGCATTTCTGTGACATCCTTAGGTCAGCACAGGACTTATTCTGGGGCTTAGGTTGGCATAATGAGAGGTTTGGATTGCAGCCTTAGAGTTTTGCACCCCCTCTAGCTATGCCACTCCTTCCCTGTAGTCTGTGGATGGAATATTCTGATATCTGATGGAATTTTCACATCTGGTGCCATTTCTGAAACCCTTTGTAATGGTGATATTGTTAGATTAGCTATGGATAAGCCCAACGGCCATAAATGACATGCTTGCTTAATAACTTACATTGGTTAAATTAGGCTATTTAAAAAGAGACGGGAACATTTAGAAACATAGAGCAAGTTAAGGCAGTGGAATCATGTGATCCGAGTGCTTGTAAGGCTTGGAGCAAGCTGTCAAAAGTGCATAATTTTTAAATAATAGGATGTGAGAAGGTAGTCAAAAAAACACACGCGGTAATGGTTGGACTACCCTGGTATGTTACTCCCATTGCTGACTATAGAAAGCAGAATAAAAAAGCAGGCCTCCATCAGTCTTGAGAGACTATGGTATCGTGCTCGGCGCTGCATACGCTGCATGCTAAGCACGAAAGCCTGGGTTGGAGTGTTATGGAGGATAGGCTGCTACCCAAGCAGCAAATCCCCCCTCTCCATGCCTCTCCACGCCACTGAATTAGTCCAATGGAAAGGCAGAGCCGATACGATTGGATCCAGCTGGCGTCGCAGAGCTGGGCTAAGGACAGGAGCTCACCCTGCCTTGTGGAGCCGACCTGGGTCTCGAACCCTGGCCTGCTGGTTAACAGGCACAGCGCCTTAACCGCTTGCGCCACCCACAGCCCAGAAAGCAGAATAAATTGTGCAGAAAATGCCAGCCTATGTCACGATGCTGAATTGATCATGATCACAGTACAGGTCCAACCTTATTATGCACTTTTTTATACACAGACTTAATTCAACTGCAAATCACAGTTTAAAAAACTGCTTTTCTACTGTTGTAGTGAGGCAGTCATGCAAGCAATCATTCCATTCTTCACTCCCAGAATCAAACCCCTGCAGATATTGAGGCACTACTTTATTCCATTAGGCTCAATGGAGGAGCAAGAAATTTGGAATTGGGTCTTTAAACCTATTTTAGCATTGATTTCTTTATACATGGATTTTTTTAATCCATGGGAGGTTCCAGATTGGAATATAGAACAACACCTGTATTTTATTCAGAGTTTATTTGCTAAGCCTTCAATCCCAGCAGATATGGGTGGGGGAGCGAGAAAGAGAGAGAATGAAAGAACAAAAATAGAAGAGGTAGGATCTTAAGGAAGATGGGAAGCAAGTGAGGAAGAGATACAGGGAGTCAGATGGAAACAGAGCAAGGCAACAAGAGGAGTAAGAGGAGGAGGATAGAGAAAACCCCATTACAGGAGGGAATTGAGGTCAAGGTGGTAGGGAAAACAGGACCATAGACTGCCACCTGATGCCCCAGTTAGTTCCTAGGACTTTAGAGAAATCTGCAGGCAACATCAAACTGGATCTCAGCCTGGCAAAACAACATAGCTCTGTGTAAGGGGCAGCCCCAGGGCAGATAAAAGCAGATGATGACTGGGATCTTGGAGGTTTGCTGGAGAGGTATCTGGGGGTCTTGTAGGTGTGTACCAGGAGAAATATATCCTCCGGTTAATCAGCACGGTAGTCTGACATGTCAAGGTGTTCCCCTGGCTACACAACACATATGCTTCCCTAGACCTTTCAGTACAAACCCCCCACCTCTGCAGAAAGTAGAGAGTATGGATGGGGGAAACTATGGTGTTTCAATATTTTCATTAAATGTTATGGGAAGACACCTTGACAACCACTCTGAGATCAAATGGCAGGGCAGACATTTAAGTTTGAAATGCTTGCAAATGCAAGAAGATTAATAGGTATCAATTCGGTGAGAAGGTAACAGCATTCCATGTGCATGTGGGCCACATGTCCACTTTGGACCATGCTGGCTCTATGGCTCAAGAAACAGGGGTTGAGCATCACATCCGAGAACCGGTGTGAGCAACCTGTGGGGGCCACTTTTACCGTTTTAAGTGTACATGAAATACTGGAGTGGGAAGATGGGGGAAGACTCAGTCTACAATCCGAACCCCCCGTTAGGCCAGTATAAGTCCTGGCACAAGTCCTGTTCTGGCCTTGGGGTGTTGCAAAAGTTCCCTAAGGCACTTTTGTACCACTCCTGGGGGGCTTAGGGCAGCGCACGACATGAACCAGCCTCCCCACGCCACCCCAGAAACGGAGAGGGGGTGACTTGTACCAGCCTAAATTGGTTAGGATTGTGCCCCCAGAATATGCACGATCTAGTTCCGTCTTCCCAACCATTCTATTTTCAGACTATAAGCCCGGCACAGTCACAGATGAACATGCCTACCCGGCCTCTTAGTTGCACTCCTTCAAAAGCGGAGAGCCCACACTGAGATGCACAAGAAGGAACTTGCCAAACTAGGACACATCTCTCCAGCTCTATTATAGGCTCAGCATCCAGCCGCCCACCCGCCCGCCTGCCTCCAAAAGGCTTCCTTGAAAATCACAGAGTCAGCAACCAATTACCTGTCTTCGCAGATCTCTCGTTTTCTTCGTCATCTTGTCGATCGCTATGTTCAGTGGATCTCCTTTCTCCTTCCTTCCAGTCTGTTAAAAGGTAACAAACAAAAAATAATTAGGTTAAGAAAACCAACTTGTAAAAAACCAACTATATATGCATTCATCAGCGTTCTCATTGAGCTGCAGACACTCCAGGGCTCTCTCACAGATGCGATGTGAGAGAGAGAGAGAGCAGATCCCTGTGGGCATTGCTTTAATATTTGTAGATCTGTTGACTTCAAGGAAGTGAAAGGAGAAGGTTATGCGCTGAGCAGTTCTATCCATGCATCAGAGCATGTGTGGGATTCTGGGTTGAAGCAAGTAACAGGTTGGGGAGAGATTAAACATTACAGGTGCAATCTTTACCACTTTAGGCCAGCCTAACTCACCTGCATATCTTTCCATGGCGGTGTGGAGGTGTCAGTATGTGCCTGTGCACTGGAGAGGGATAGAGTGTCTTATGGCACTTTTGTGACAACCCCAGGTCAGCACAGGACTTACGCTGCAGTTTAGGCCAGCCTAACTGGAGATGAGGATTGCAACCTAAGGTTAACTGTTAGGCTCACCTAAGCTAGTGCTGACCTGGGAGTGTCACAAAAGTGCAGTAAGTGTCCTTGTGCACCTCTCCTGGGAGAGGGTTAGGTCAGTGCACGCATAGGAACGGGAAGACCCTATATCACCATGGGAAAGGGAACACCAATGAGTTGTGCCGGCTTAGTGGTGGGATTGCACCAGTGGTGGGATCCAAATAAATTAACAACAGGTTCTATGTCCTAATAACCTAAATTAACAACAGCTTCTATGTCCCATTAGTAACCAATTCTCAGAACCAGTCACTAATTAGCAAAGGGTTCTATAGAACCACTGAGAACCCCCTGAAGCCCACCACTGGACTGCACCCTTACAAATGGTTCCTGTTTGTTCATATGCCCGATAGGCACTGGCATATGCACAAAACTCCCTACACGCTGTCACTAGAGACCCTGCTCTGTGTTGCACCTCCACAGGTGGCATGTGGAGGCATGAAAAGGGGCCTTCTTCAGAGGAGTGCCCAGACTGCAGAACTCCTTCCAAGAGTGGCCACTTCGGCAGGAAACAAAAACATATTTTTTCCCATCTGGTTTTGTGCAGATTTGATTTATTTGCTATTTTTAGCACTAATTATGGCTATAGCTTTGTTTCTCCTTTATTACGTCTCTCCTTTGATTGCCTGATTCATCAATTCTCATATTGCTTGATTTTACTCTAATAATATGGCTTTAATATATGCTGCTAGAACTAGCTAACTCGGTAATCCCTTCAATAGGATAGTGTTTTAAATAAATGTCCTCTACCTAAATGTGTTACGTGTGATCTCTTTAAGGCCTTTAATGCTATTAATCATTAATTGAACTGTCGGATATTTCTGCTCCCATGTCTTGTGACTATTGTCTTGACACACAGACAATTTCTTTTTACTTTGTATATGAGCATGGGTGCAATCCTAAACACACAGTCCTGAGAGTAACAGCACAGTCCAGAGTAACTATGGGAGCTCTTACGTCTCATTGTAAATTTAATTTACTCTTGATTGCTCTATGATTTTCCATGGGTTTCCCATAGGTGGTGCCATAACTACATTGTCGTAAATGTTTCTTCCACCAACGTAAATGTTTCTTCCATCAATGTAAGGAGCTCCTATAGCTCCTATTGTGCTATAAGTCTCATAGAACACAAAAGGACTAATTTCTGATTAGACATGCTTAGGATTGCATCCTAGATGACTGTATATGTAGGGTTGCCATATGTCCCCCAAAACAGGATCAATACTGATTTTTGGGGATTCTGTTCACATATCAGCAAAAGGGACACAGGGTCCCGTCCCAATTTTGTGGAAGAAAATTATGGCAACCCTATGTATATAGGGCTAGTATGTGAAACCTGGTAGTATGTCTACCCTGGTGGACTCTGCCCACCTTATCTATTATGTTTGCTTCTGGTTCATCATAAACGCCAAGGTCTTTCCTATATTAAGTTTTTTTAACTATACTGTTATGGGGATAGTTGCTGAGTGCAGCAGATTACTTTAAAACAAATCATAAAAGGCTGGAGAGGGTGGATTAAGGTGACTCAGTAGATCACATCCAAGTTTTGTGCTAATGGATTATATCCCTGTGCTGTAACCTTTTCTCTTACAATAAAATAAAATAAAATCTGGCAATATTCCTCTCTATAAAGCATATATTAAGAGCTTCTAATCTCCATCCTGCCAGGCATCAGGGATGTTAAACATGATAATAAGCAGCAAAACAGTTTGAAGACAGAAGGAAAATGTTCCTTATGGCAGCAACAAGGTTCACATTGACAGTCACTGGGTGCAGGATAAAGGGAGACTTCCTATAATTTCCCTGCAGTTTCAATGCAAAAGATCCTCATTGCAGATTTAGGATATAGTTTAGGATATAAGTTTAGGATATAAGAAGAGCTTCGATGGATCAGGTCAAAGACCCATCACGTTCCACGTTCTCTCGGTGGCCCAACAAATGCTCCAGGGAACACAGGGGCCAGCATGGGACTTGCACCCTGGTGCCCACCCCATTTGGAAAGAGGAATTGAGATATTTTTAAAACATAAAAAGTGAATTTTTTTAATAAAAAAGTGAATTTTTAAAGTAAAAACTTTTTTGAAAGTGAAAAAACACATGAACTTGGAGAATTATTTTTACTCTCTCTGTGTGTTTTAAGGGTGATAGACTGACCCCAACTCAAAGACTGGAGCACTACTTGGAATTAGGGAATTGTATCCTTCTCAACATGAAAAATGCCTGGGCAGCCCTACACAGACCTGCATCCACAGGTCTGCACAATTTTGTGGATGTAATTCTGGTAAGACTGTGTGATGCTGGTTGGGTCAGGATCAGGGATTAGGATCCAGTTCCTCCCCCTGCTGAGTTAGTTCCTCCCCCTATTGAGCCCAAACCACACGCCGGGCCACCTATCCTCCTCCCGACCCCAAACAACCCCCTCCCTGCCTCCAGTTTTCTCTCTGATCGCCTGCTTGCACCTCCTGCATCAGCTTGATCAGGCTGTTTATGAATATGTTTATTAAAGTTTACTTGGTTCATCGTAGAATTTAAATCATGTGGCATCAAAATCACACTTTACTGAATTTGGAGCAAAATCTCTAAAGGACACTTAATGAGTGGTGCTATGTATTTATTTAAATCAGAGGTACATCCTGGACCAGGAAGCTCGTAAAAATTAATTGGGCTCCATAAACCTAAGAGCAGATGTTCAGCACCTTGTCGGAAATGATCACACTGAGTATTTGCACAGAATTTGTGTGGGGATTGGGAAATAAATTTGTTGAACCACTGAGATTTATTTATTTACCGACTCTAAAGGTTTTGGTGGTGGTAGGATTTAGCCACTGGTGAACTTTCCAGTTTTGCTGGGATATGTCCAACTGCTTGGAATGCCATTTCCATAGTAGTCTTTGATGCTACCTCCATGTACTTCTTTTTTTTTTTTTGTCCTTACATCAACCTTGTGAGGTAGGCAATTGTTCTATGGACAGCATGTAGAACTCTTCTCTTCTGGGGGGAAACTTCACAGCATGAAGGTCATCACATCTTGCATCAGGGAATGCTGTGATGCACCACGAGATGCTTCACCACTGTCCAAACACCAGCATCAACACCAATGGTGGTGGGGGACTGAGGTGCATTTTAATATTTCATCCAGTATTTGAAATACCCATGATCAATCCAACTTGTGATAGAAAAGATCATAGAATCATAGAATCATAGAATCATAGAGTTGGAAGGTCATCTAGTCCAACCCCCTGCCTGCAGCAGGAAATCCTCCTAGAGCATCTCCGACAGGTGCTTGTTGAGCCTCTGCATGAAGATCCCCAGTGAGGGAGAGTCCACCACCTCCCTTGGCAATCTCTTCCACTGCCGAACCGCCCTTACCCTCAGTAATTTTTTCCGGATATCCATCCGGAATCTCCTCTCTTGCAGTTTGTACCCATTGGTTCTAGTTCTGCTTTCAGAAGCAGCTATGAACAAATGAGCCCCTTCCTCCCTATGACAGCCCTTCAGGTATCTGAAGAGGGCAATCATGTATCCCCTCCTCAGCCTCCTCTTCTCCATGCTAAACATCCCAAGTTCCTTGTAGGGCTTCCCTTCCATCCCACTGATCATTCTTGTCGCTCTCCTCTGGACTTGCTCCAGTTTGGCTGCATCTTTCTTCAAGTGAGGTGCCCAGAACTGAACATAGGACTCAAGGTGAGGTCTCACCAATGCAGAGCAAAGAGGAACTAGAACTTCTCGCGACTTGGAAGCTCCAGTCCTCTTAATGCAGCCTAAAATGGCATTTGCCTTCTTTGCAGACACATCACACTTCAAGATTCCCTGGAAGGAACTAAACAGATCAATTTTTTAAAATGACAATTTTGGAACAGGAAGGGAAGTTAACTGTTACTATAAGGAGGGTGGAAAATCACACCCGCCTTAAAATAAATTTCCTACAAGCTTCAACAAGCATTTTTGATAAGGCGTCACCTCCAATTTAACCTGACAGCCACATATTAAAAGTAGCATTTTGTCCCAACAAAGTGCTATGGGTTGCGCAAGCGGTTAAGACGCTGTACCTGTTAACCAGCAGGCCAGGGTTTGAGACCCGGGTCGGCCCCACAAGATAGGGTGAGCTCCTGTCCTTAGCCCAGCTCTGCAACGCCAGCTGGATCCAATCGTATTGGCTCTGCCTTTCCATTGGACTAATTCAGTGGTGTGGAGAGGGGGGATTTGCTGCTTGGAGAACAACCTATCCTCCATAACAATCCAACCCAGGCTTTCGTGCTTCGCATGCAGCGTATGCAGCACCGAGCAAAATACCATAGTTTTTCAAGACTGACGGAGGCCTGCTTTTTTGTCCCACCATATAAAAAACCGATAGCTGGTTTAAACACTTTCATGTACAGGCGTCACCACCTTTCTGACAGTTTGTTTTCTGATGGTTCCTCTTTTTCAACACCTTTCAATCATACCCAAGACTCATTCATTCAACACGTGCTTTACTCTTTCAACCTCTCTTTGCAGATCTAAAGGCTTAGATTGCCTTCCCTGATGTGGATTTGCTTATGACATTGGGAGCAATCCAGAGTAACTATGTGGAGTCCTTGCTCCGACGTAAGAACAATTTACTCTGGATTGCAATATGAATTTCCCATAGGTTTTCACTAGGTGGTGCTGTAACTATGTTAATGTAAATGTATCTTACGTGCTCCCGTATTTACTCTGGATTGTAGGGATAGTGATCAAACTGTTTCAGCATTTCCATATGACTTTCTTCCTTAAATAACCATCATTGATTGAATCCCCTTTGGATCCATCACACATCACTGTTCTTCTCCCCACACCTGCGATGAATCCGAAGCGGTGAGGTTTCCTCCAAAACTAACTCCATAAGCCCCCTTTAGCTATGCCTCCACTTTCTAGTCTTTACACCAGTGGTTCTCAATCTTCCTAACGCCATGACCCTTTTATGTTGTGGGGAACCCCAACCATGAAGTTATTTTTGTTGCTACTTTATAACTGTAATTTTGCTACTGTTATGAATTGTAATGTAAATATCCGATATGCAGGATGTATTTTCATTTTTACAAATGAAATGTGTGTTCTATGTACACACTGAACACAATAGGATTTATTTCAAAGTAGGCATGCATAGGATTGGGCCCTGAGGCTGCAATCCTATCCACATTTACATGGGAGTAAAGGCCCCCTGACTATAATGGGATTTATTTCAGAGTAGGCATGCATAGGATTGAGCCCTGAGGCTGTCAGTCAGCCCCAGTGCATGCGCAGCTACAGTCGGAGGTCTGGCAAGCCTGATCTGGCCCCCTGCACCGGGGTCTTTAGGCGACACCCAGGAAAGCTCTAGGCGACCCCCAAAGGGGTCCTGACCCCCACTTTGAGAAACACTGGTTTACATTATAGTTGTTTTTTAGTCCTTTACATTTTTTTGACCCTTATTTTGCATTGTCTGCAGAAGTACAGCTATAGATTAGTGTTTCATAGATAGTATAGAAGGGCTTCTTCAAACAGCACAGCAAGAGGGCATTGGAGATATAAATATATATAAATTGCAGCTGATATAGAAGAGGAGCTAAAACCACTCCAGCAACTTCATCTACTAACATATTATTACACATTGTATGTCCAAAACATCCCAGTGCTATTTACCCAGTAATTTATCCTGCAAGAGGCAGCTGGACAGATTATCTATTGATCCAACAGTGATAGTGCCTTAACATACATTCCTTCTTTCCCCCAACCCATATTCCCTCCATATCATCCGCTAGGAAGATTACTCCATTATTCACAGTTCATTCAGAATTTCAATATCACATTCTTTTATTTAAGCATATGTTACCCCCTAAAAAACTGTACAATGATTCCTAATATTTCCTTCCTGCTGGAAAACATCGTGGTTCGTTTAAAGAAATAGTCTTTAACATCTCACGACTGGCAGGCAATAGGAAGGGAAATCAAACCAGCCACAGAGCACAATTCTAATCATGTCTACTCAAAAGTTAGCCCCATGCTGTTCAATGGGTCTTACTACCAGGAAAGTGTCCTGAGGATTGCAGCCATAGTTGGCAGAAATAGAAATTTCATTTCTTTGGAAGGGAGAAATATATGAGCTCCCTCCACACTCCTCCTCTCAGGGCAAAATCCAGAGCAACTACGGGGAGTCCTTGCTCCGGTGTAAGAACAACTTACTCTGGATTGCAATATGAATTTCCCATAGATTTTCACTAGGTGGTGCAGTAACTACGGGTGCACGTAAAGTCTCTTATGTGCTCCCGTAGTTACTCTGGATTTGGGGTTTACTTAACCAAATATATTACAATTATTGCTCCTCCACTCAAGACTCACTCAAGACTCACTCAAGACTCAGTAGTAGGTAAGGACTGTCTCTTCTAGTTAGCTATACATTTTTTAGCATTTGTTAAACATGAACGAGTGGTTGAATGGAGAAATATACCTGTATTTAATCTAATGTCTTCATCTTTAAGGAGATGAGGTATCGTTGCATACAGAAAATTTTTTTTAAAAAATCAAAATTAAAAATTTGATATGCTTCATTATATGAAATGAGGAGGAATTTCCTCAAATTTCACAAAGATAATTTTTTTAACGAGGAATTCCTTCTACTATACGTTAAGAAATAATCAGAAAAAAAACATGCAAATGAAAAATACAACTTGTATGGAACCAGTGACGCAATTGGGGAAAGGTGGATAGGTTGAAGAAGGATACAGATGTGTCTATGGGCACCTGAGACATCTGGAAAGAAGAAATGAATTAAATAATATTGATTTAATTTAATAATTAAATTCTCTGAGGAAATTAAAACCAGCGTCAGGACCAAGTTTGGGCATGAATTTATCACACTTTGGGAATGATTTCCAAAAGGGTGCTGCCAGCTTGCTTCTCATCTGTTTCCCCAGTTACAGAAAGCGAGTCCTCCCACATCTTCCTGTGCATAAAAATACTTTCCCCTCACTCAAGGACATTTTTCTTTTGGTTTTACCCATACTGAAGATTAACATACCAAAGACTAACTGGTATCAATTGTGAACCACCATATTTACTCAAAACAAATGCACCATTGAATCTAACGCACACACTATACTTCTATTCAAAACACTGTATTTACTCAAATCTAATTAACCATCAAATCTAATGCGCATCCTGATTTTGGAGACCGAGAGTGCATTCCAGAGTAACTACGGGGAGTCCTTGCTTCGATGTTAAGAACAATTTACTCTGGATTGCATTATGAATTTCCCATAGGTTTTCACTAGGTGGTGCCGTAACTACATCGATGTAAATGTCTCTTACGTGCTCCTGTGGTTACTCTGGATTGTAGGGTGAATTTGGCTGAAAAAGGTGAGCGTTAGATTTCAGTAAATACAGTATTTCAGTTTGTGTTGTGTGCATTGAGATTTTCTGATGGTGGAAACATGGGAACAGTGTGCTGCCAACAAGCCAAGGCTTTGGCACCTGACTTCACACCAGCATCACATATCAACTTCACAACAGCACCGCATATCAACTAGTTCCTGGAAGCTCTGGGTGCAATCCTAAAGATACTTTCCTGGGAGTAAGACCTATTGAACACAATGGGGCTTACCTTTGAGTAGACATGGTTAGGACTGTGTGTTATGTGCCCAACTTGAGCACACCTGTGCTATACACCTAGCTTCCATCAATTCCCAGTATGCTATGGAAGAAGGTGGGAAGAACTCTAGCAGTTGGTGTATCACCTTAAAAATAATTTAAACATAGTTTCCAAATTTTCTCAATGATACATATCTGATAAAAAGGGTGGCCACATACATTTGAATGTTTACTGCAAAATATACACATTTTTTTTTCTCTCTCTCTCTCTAATAATTAAGGAATGGTTAATTAAGGCTACAATTCTAACCTCCACTTTGGCCAACCTAAGCCCCGGCATAAGTCCAATGCTGACCTGGGGGTGTCACAAAAATGCAGTAAGACAATTCTGCCCCACTCCTGAGGGGTTAGGCCACTACATGGCATACATTACTTCCCCACACCATCATGGAAAGATAAGCCAAATGAATTAGGCTGGCCTAAATTTCTTAGGATTGCACCTTAAAGCTGCAATCCTAACATCTAGTTAGGCAGTCTAAGCACCGGCATAAGTTCTGCACCACTCCTGGGGAGGGTTAGGTCAATGGACAGACATGCTCTTGCCTCCCTACGTCACAACGGGGAATGGGAAGACTGAGAGTTGTGGCAGCTTACATTAGGATTGTACCCTTACCCTACAATCCAGCGTGACTATGGGAAGATGTATGAGGCACTTAGTCTGGATTGTTCTATGTGTTTCCCATAGGCTTCGCATAGGTCACACTATGTTGGTGTAAAGGGTTCCCACAGTTACTCTGGTTGTAGCCATATGCTATGTAGTGGGGTGCCTAACATAAGGAAGGTAGACCAAATGTGACACACAGAAGCTTCCTATCTGTCAGTGGGTATCATGAATGTTATTCACCCATTTGTATTAAATGAATTAGCAGCAGGCCGCTGTCAGTCTTGGAAGACTATGGTATCATGCTCTGCGCTGCATATGCTGCATGCAAAGCACGAAAGCCTGGGTTAGATGGTTATGGAGGATAGGCTGTTACCCAAGCAGCAAATCCCCCTCTCCATGCCACTGAATTAGTCCAATGGAAAGGCAGAGCCCATACAAATGGATCCAGCTGGCGTTGCAGAGCTGGGCTAAGGACAGGAGCTCACCCTGTCTTGTGGGGCCGACCTGGGTCTCGAACCCTGGCCTGCTGGTTAACAGGCACAGCGTCTTAACCACTTGCACCACCCATAAATTAGGAACCACTGTTATTTATGTGAACAGAAGAAAAAGTTGCATCAACAATATAGATGGAAGGACAGAATAAAAACTAGATTTGCTATAAAAAAATAAAAGCCTGAGCATGTTGCAGATTTTGGACCTTAGTACTTTCCCCCAGGAATACATGTCAGCCTTTTGATCAGGTTTAAAAAACAAATGAACGTCTTCTAATTAGTTAACTGTCCACTTTAAAAAAGTTGAAAGGCAGCAAACAAATCAAGCGACTGGCCTTTCAAAAGAAATCAGCAGATGTCTTTATTTAGATGGCAACAAATTTCATCCAAAGAAGTTAATTTCTTAATTAGCATCCACCAGTCCATCCACAACAAACTCCTAATTTAAGGGGCTGCTGCCTGCCAGCTGCAGATTGCAATCTCAATCAACATCTAAAACTTTCATTTAGCGCTCCACTTCCTGTTCTCAAATATTGTGTTTTTAAAGATAATCTTTAAAAGCATGAGCTCCAACATAAGGCCGCGTATGGCCTTTTCAACTAGAAATTAGCAGGAAGTGCTAATACCTCTAGCAGGCTTCTTGCTTGATTCAACAACATGACGTGGAACTTACGTCAAGGTGTAAGAGGCACAGAATATGGGGTCAAATATACATGTATTGTGACTGCCATGCTGAATATCTTTGAGACCGAAGATATCTTTAAAACAATATGGCCACAATCCTAAAGACACTTTGCTGGGAGTAAGACCCACTGAACACAATGGGGCTTACTTTTGAGTAGACATGGTTAGGATTGTGTTTATGTGACATACGCAACCATAGTTATTTGCAAAAAAAGAAACATTCAACAATTTTGAATTGTTTGAAGATCTCCCCCTGGGAGTAAGACTTTCCTTTTGAGTAGACATGGTTAGGATTGTGCTTATATGACATACACAACCATAGTTATTTGCAAAAAAAGGAACATTCAACAATTTTGAATTGTTTGAGGACCTCCCCCATCAATTGACATTTTACCACCTCTTTCCTCAATGGTTCTCCAGAATTGTCCCCCTAGACCAGTGATTTTCAACCAGTGTGCCATGGCACACTGGTGTGCTGGGGATAGTCCTCAGTTATGCAGTGGGGATTTGGGGACTGACATTCATTAATAGGAAAAATGGGGGGATTTGAACAGTCTGGTGTGCCATGTCAATGGTAAAAACAACTAATGGTGTTGTTTCAGTGTCAATTTCAGTGTCTTGTTAAGTGTGCTGTGAGATGAAAAAGGTTGAAAATCACTGCTCTAGACTCTTCTCAGCCTGGGTTGTTATCAGTTGCAGTTGGAATGTTGACAGTTGCATCTCCTCCACCTGCTTGATTGACTTGGAATGTTGGCCAAAAGATGCGGACTCCCTTTCACACAGGTCACATAGACAAGATGGGAAACCACTGCATTCAGCAGAAGATATCTAGACATCTATGTGGTCTCCATGATCATATTATCTACAACAGACTGGATTATATGCCACACCTTTTCCTCCTACCTGTCCCCCAATTTTGCCCACCAACAACTAGGCTCTGTTAGGTCTAGAAATTAGATCTCCATATATTCTGTTTGCCACCAACAATATTCAAGCTGATAACCAGTTGCACCTGTGCTGAACCACATGTCCTGCAGCATGTAGGTAGCAATGAAAGTAATCACCACCACCTGTGTGAGTGAAGGCCAATTGGTGGATGGGCACTATCTACAGTATTTAGTGTACTCTGTGCTCCCCATAAATATGCTGCTGCCTATGCCTACCTTGTGGGTTTGTTGGAGTGGTGTTATATATCAAAGTGCTGCCAGACTGACCACTGATATTGGACTATTGGACTGGACTTATTGATGTTGCCTTGGATATTGATTTTGGACTCTGTTTGACTTGTATGTATTTGATCTCGGACTGTGTACCTGGCTTTGGCTCAACCCTCTCAATATGTTACTACAGTGATGGGTTCAAAGCTATCTACAGCTATCTACCTGGCAAACACACCTGTGTATTTAGCAGCCATCATAGCTGACCCTCGGTATTAAGTACTGAACAGTATAGTATAGTATAATAAAGTATAGTATAGCTTCCAAGCTGCAACACTAGTTTTATGTTTTCTCTACCCAATCTAATAATTAGAATCTTACCCTATTAATAGAACTGTATTCACATGGGAGACACAGTGAATTTTAATAATGGGAGTTCTGGATAACTGTAGTTCAGATAACAGGTTTTCTTGTGTAGTAACTTGCTAGGGTTGTTATTGGTATATTGATGAATCAGGATTAACTATCGGACTATGGTTATAGTGAACCACCTCCTTAATTATTGGTAATAATCACTGTAGAGCCTAACCACTCCTGAGATTCAAGGCTTCGTCCTATCAGCCTAATGAATTATATGGGATCTCTTCTTAAGATGGGACATCTACACTCAGATATATTTCTTAAAATTAGTATAATACAGTGGTACCTCTCATAACAAGCATCTCACATAACAAGCATTTCACTTAATAAGCGATTCCGTAACAAGGAATCCTGCTTCACATAACAAGTTCTGCTTCACTTAGCAAGCAAGTGCGCTATGAGCACGCGTGCTATGCAGCGCTGATGCTCCATGTGGAGGCTCTTTAAAAAGGCTGCCAGCCAGTGCTTCTGCCTCTCACTGCCCCCAACTTGGGGACAGCTGCCCCTAACAGCCCCCAAGTGCCCCCACTGGCCACCATGAACCTCCAGTAGCAGCCCAGGTAAGCCTCCCAGGAAAGTGTCTTTGATTGCGGCCTCCTAACCATGTCTACCCAGAAGTAAGTCCCATTGTGTTAAATGGGGCTTACTCCCAGGAAAGTGTCTTTAGGATTGCACCGTACGTAGACTTCATAGGATCATGCACATTGAACGCATGATTTGAATTCAATTCCAGTGTTTTGTCAACATTTTTACATCCAGTTAATATTTTTATAAGAATATTTTGGGGGTTGTGGAACCAATCGTCTGAGTTTCCATTATTTCCTATGGAAAAATCTGCCTCCGGAATGAATTAAACTCTTTCTGTGAGGCACCACTGTACAACCTAATATCAATTTCCCACAAGAGGAATAAAAGACAAAAGAACAGATGTAACAGATGACGCAAAAGAATTATGGATTTGATGAGTAGACAATTTGTATATAATTCATGATTCCTTTTTCTGTGGTTGTTGGAATGTCAAATAAGATTATAGTTTTTCCAAGATAGATTTTTAGGTAGTAGAAATTAATATTAGACTATAGAAACATAAATTTGAAATTCGGTGCTTACCATATATCTTGTAAGAATATTTTTGTTCTATTTTACTTTTATTTCCTTTTATCTTCTTCACATTTAATTAGTAGAAAACATTTAAAACGAGAGGAACAAAAGACAAATGAAAGAGGTAGGCGAAGCATCAATTTATTTCCTCCTCTGCATCAACCTTCATCTATGAGGACACAGAAGATTTCATGATAACTGCAGGCAGCCTCCTTGTTTTAGAAGTAGCCTATATCTGAGTACCAGCCACAAAGGAGTGACAGCAGGTAGACAACAGGTATCTTGTGAGCTTCCAGAGCATCTAGTGGGCTACTGTGGGGTACAGATGGACCCTTGACCTCACCCTTGGCTAGATGGACCCTTGGCCTGACCCAGAAAGGCTAGATTTTCTTTCCTTGTTGTAGTTGTAGTTCATCATCTTCATCATCATCATCAGGCAAAGGGGAGTAACTACAGTGAGTCCTTGCTCCGGTGTAAGAACAACTTATTCTGGATTCCAATATGAATTTTCCATAGGTTTCCACTAGGTGGTGCAGTAACTACGGGTGCACATAAAGTCTCTGATGTGCTCCTGTGGTTACTCTGGATTTGGGGGCTAGTGTTGGTTCTTCTTTTGTTGATATGGACCACATCTTACCCACACACCACATTTACGAAGGAGACTGATGGCGGTGATTGTTTTCATTGTTGGCATTATACTAACAATATTATACTAACAGTACAATACTGTTTCTTGGTGAGTTTTTATATGCATGGCTAGTTCCTTGAGAGCCAGGAAGGTGTACAGATTGGATGGAAACCCAGAAGATTCGGGTTCAAAGCCCTCCTCAGTCATGAAGCTTGCTGGGTGACTTTAGACCAGTCACTCATTCTCAGCCTTGCCTACTTCATAGGGTTGTTGTGCGGGAAAAAGAGAAAAAAGGTTTGTAAACTACAGTGGTGTTCACTTTTGCATAGGAAATGAATTAATAAATGAATAATAGGGCATAATTCCCTTCCCCTGGAATTGAGAGCTGCTCACTCTTTATAGAGTTTTTGGTGGGGCCTGAAGACATTTTGATGTACTAACTCTCTTAATTAACGTGGAGGCAACTAGGTTGTGGTATTTTTGATGCTTTTATTGAGATCCAGGGAGTGGGTATGTTTTTAAATATATACTGACTGTTCTTTTGTTTTTATATATGTTAGCAGCCTTGAGTCTGCTTTTGCGGAGAAAGGCAGGATCCTACAAACAAACAGATTATTTTTAACATACACACTCTTTCCTGCTCACACATACACTCTTACCCTAAATCCAGAGTAACTACGGGAGCATGTAAGAGATATTACGTGTACCCATAGATACTGCAGCACCAAGTGTAAACCTATGGGAAATTCATATTGCAATCCAGAGCAAATTGTTCTTACACCGGAGCAAGGACTCCTCGTAGTTACTCTGGATTGTGCCCATAGAGGTACCAACCTATGCCTATATGACATCAAGCTTGTGACATTTCCAATTTTGTAACAGAAGCAGGAATTGGCATGCACCTCTTGTCCAGCTGGCTGTCCTCCAGTGTAGTCCCACCTACACTGCAAACAAGGAACTTGAGGATTAATTGCACACCAAGAGCAACCTCCATCCATCACTTTGAATTAATGGCAGGCTGGCTCAGGAAATGAAGGGAGCAATAGCTTTGATCTAATGCAAGAGGCACTCTTTCATGTGGGTGTTCCTCCTTTATTTAGCAAGGGGAGAGTAACTGACCCTACAACCCCAGCAGTGTCTATAGATATAGATCTCTGAGCCAAATGATACCCCACTAGTTCCCTGCCCCAAAGATGAACAAAGTTGGAAACAAAGTGTGCCCACAGAGAAGAAATCAAGTGTGTGACAATTGTGAGGGATCTTGTCTTGGCATACCACTCGCATAGGAAACATAGAGTTGCATCATCAAGACGTGGATGCTGCGTAAAAGACAGGGGAGAAAAATAACCCTGCAATCTATACAAATTATATAATTTTAGAATTTAAATTGGATTTAAGTTGTTTGTCAGGTCAATTAGGCAGAAGCAAAACACAACTGCACGGCCTAAGTGAGGGTCAGCCCAACCATGAAGCAGGGGAAAGTCACTATTTGAGTGGCAGCCTCAAGGAGGTGGGGAGGTGGGGTTTGTTTGTTTGTTTGTTTGTTTGTTTGTTTGTTTGTTTATTTATTTATTTATTTATTCGTTCGTTCGTTCGTTCGTTCGTTCGTTCATTTCACAAGGCAAAATAAATAATATGGTGGAATGAACAGAGATTCTCCCCCTTCTAAACTGACAGAATAGTGATTCTCAATCTTCCTAACGCCATGACCCCTTTATAAGTTCCTCATGTTATGGGGACCCCGAACTATAAAATTATTTTTGTTGCTACATTATAACTGTAATTTTGCTACTGTTATGAATCGTAATGTATATATCCGATATGCAGGATGTATTTTAATTGTTACAAATGAACACAATGGGATTTATTTCAGAGTAGGCATGCATAGGATTGGGCCCTGAGGCTGTCAGTCAGCCCCAGTGCGCGTGCAGCTACAGCCGAAGGTCTGACAAGCCTGGCCCCCTGAACCAGAGGTCTTTAGGCGACCCCCAGGAAAGCTTTAGGCGACTCCCAAAGGGGTCCTGACCCCCACTTTGAGAAACGCTGTGATAGAATATAACATCATTTCAACCCAGTGCTTTTTTTCTGGGGAAAAAAGGTGCTGATACTCATCTCCACATGACTAATTAATTAGCTGCTGGGGTGGAAAAAGGTGCCGGTACTGAGTACCAGTAAGTACCCCTCGAAGCCAACTGGTTGGACATCTTATGATTATATTTTATTGCTCCTGCTGTTTCAGGCATAGCTGATGAAGGCCATTTGACCTCCCTTCTCTGTCCCCCACCTCTGAACATAAAAGGTGAGTACAGTTCTATCTTGATTTTCAATTACAGTAACACATTTGGCAGGAGTGTGCCCAGATATATATCTCAGCATGATGCGCAGTCCCTGAAGTCACTGATTTGCATGCTTCCCTGGGGATCAGTTTGCCTCTGCTTTGCAGCAGAACCGTGCAGCAGATTTGTTCCAAGAAGTGGAAAGGACACTGGAGACCCTAAAATTATCCCATGTTTGCTTCTTCTGGATGTTCTTTGCATCCCATTAAACAGCCAGAACAGGGTGACCATATGTCATAATCAGAACAAGAGGACAAGACCCTCCCAAAATGTAGGACTCCAAGGAAAAATGTAGGACTTGAAAAAACAAAAGCTAAAAACACTCATATGCATTGCTTTCATGTGCTTAACTTAAAACACTATTTTATTTATTATTCAATTTTAAACGATTACATATGATTTATTAATTACAAGAAGGCTACATGCTCCCCATGAGTCGCCCTTCCCACACCATAATGGAATCAGAAGATGGGTGGGTTGTGCTGGCCTAAATTGGGGATTGTGCCCTATGCCACATTGATGTGTAAGACAGCATCCTATCCCATTTTAAAGCATCAAGTGTCATGACACCTAACTGGCAGTCCCAACTGCAATGAGGGGCAAGCAGTGAGATCAGAAGGACTGTCCCCACTTCTGCCTTGCAACCAAATTCCAGGACTTGACTTGAGTATGGAACTGGTGTGCAGGTTGGCTGTGTGCAGGGCAGGTGAAGATAGCTATGCAGGGAAGTATGTGGACACCTCCTGGATAGGAGACTGAAAGCTCATAAAGCTGTGATGAGTCATCAGAGCCAGAAGGTGTTGCCATTTACAGCTTGGATGATCTGAAAACTCCTCCTAAACCTTGGAAGGCATTTCCTTATACCAGACGTGATGACCACACCATGAACGATTCCACCTGGGAGAGAGTGAGGTTACAATCCAGAGTAAGTATAGGGAGTCCTTGCTCTGGTGTAAGAACAATTTGCTTTGGATTGCAATATGAATTTCCCATAGGTTTTCACTAGGTGGTGCAGTATGGGTACATGTAATATCTCTTACGTGCTCCCGTGGTTACTCTGGATTGTAGGGTAAGAGTTCTATGAGCTGCTTGTAGAACAATTACCTATATCACAGGTTGCTGTGAAGATTGTCTGTAGAGGTGCATGTACATGTCTGTACACACACACAAAGTAACCCGTGCAGTTTAAAATAAATAAAAATTAAACCATCAAGGTGCAAACTTTCATGAACTTCCACAAACTTTGCAAAGTCGTCCCCCCCGCCCGCAAACTAACCTTTTGTAATATAAGGGAATAACCCTGGATATCTGGATATCATACCACTGGACACCACTGGATATCCTATCTAGCTACGCTCTGTGTATTGGTTGTTCCTTTTGAGACACAGGGCAAAATCCAGAGCAACTGCGGGGAGTCCTTGCTCCAGTGTAATAACAACTTACTCTGGATTGCAATATGAATTTCCCATAGGTTTTCACTAGGTGGTGCAGTAACAAGAGGTGCACGTAAAGTCTCTTATGTGCTCCCGTAGTTACTCTGGTTTTGGGGGTTAATTTCAAAGAGAGTAAGAACAATGAATGTATGAATGAATGAATGAATGAATGAATGAATGAATGAATGGGGTTGATTAATTAATTAATTGCTGCTATGAAGGAAAGAAACAAACTTTGTATTTTGAAGAATGAGTGGGATCTTTCAAAACAAAATGCTCTAACTGGGCACATACTCTACTAGAGGCCAATTATGTTTTTTATAACGTCTGACATCTATTGGCAGGACACAAACCCTACAATCCAGATTAACTACGGGAGCATGTAAGAGACATTACGTGTACCCTTAGTTACTGCACCACCTAATGAAAACCTATGGGAAATTCATATTGTAATCCAGAGCAAATTGTTCTTATACCGGAGCAAGGACTCCCCATAGTTACTCTGGATTGCAACCAAAGTCACCATATCTTGTACTGCGTATCATGAATTGTGAGATTGTGCCCCCTGGATCCATACCAGGTCCTTTAGTAATTCATACAAAAACTGTGAATATAGTCTACAGAGAAGTACTTATAGTCTGTTGAGGTTCTACCCCTTCCTCCTTCTCTCATCCATCATAATGACAGCCATTTTACTTCGGTTACAAATTCTTGGTTGCTGTTTGTGTCCCAGAATATAAATTGCATTTTACAAATCCATGCAAGTTCATTTTGGGTCAATGAAGGCTTCCACGAACATCCAGTGAAAATCAATATCTGATATTATAGCTCCTCTACTCCTTCCTACGGTCACGTTCAGAGCATCTGCCAAACATTTCAATGGCAGAGGCCACTGTTGCTTAAAGTTGAAAAAAATGGGAAACTAGTCTGTTATTCCAAAACAACAGCAACAACCATAATAACTGGGAAGCATCCTGGAGTGGCCCAAATGACACATATATTTTATAGAAGAAATTTATATCCTGCCTTTCAAACAATTTCAAGAAGGCTTACAGAAAACAACAGTCAATATCAAACTATATAAAACCCATAAAAGTAAAACAACTTATGGATAAAACAATAGTAGTTAGAAGATATATATCATTCCCTGTTATCCGCTAGGGCAGTTTCCTAGTGGAAAGCAAATTCACAGATAAGGAATCATTGATCCTATGGAATCAATGGGGTTAGGTACAAGTGGTACCGTAGGGAGGGAAAAGAAGAATCAGATTATTCTGCCATCAGCGAGACCCATTCCTTCCCTTTCTGATTCACCCCAGCTGTGAAAAGTGGGCTGCAATCCAAAATACACTTTCCTGGGAGTAAGACCCATTGAACACAATGGACTTACTTTTGAGTGGACATGGTTAGGATTGTGCTCTTGAGGTTCTGCTGGGTTTACTGGGTTTACTGATCCGTCTGTCTGTCTGTCTGTCTGTCTGTCTGTCTGTCTGCCTGTTCTTATTTTTATTTTTATTATTTTTATTTCTACTAATATCTTAAAACATACAAACAATAAACTACAAATGATCAAAAATATCTAAAAATACATTCACAAAAATATCTAAAAAATACATTAAGGTTGAAGTCATAACCACACATACCAGGAAAGAAAACCAATTTTTACAGGTACTTCTGAGTAGACATGGAACTACATGAGATAATTCTAACAGTGTAACATGGGTGAAACTGGCACTTCTGCATATTTATTACTTTAGTATTATATTTATAAACTGCATATTTCTTTTGTATTATAAAATCATCTTTTTATGCCTACCTTGAGTATATCTCCCAACAGTTGCTCTTATCTTTATAAGTTCTATTCATTAAGAAAAGGACGGGGAAAAAATCTTGTTCTTTAAAAATCCTTTGAAGCAAATTTCTTTAAAGTTAACCTTTAAATCCGAAATTCATCAGATCATTTTTTTTCTTTCCCTCTTGTTGAAAAAATCAATAATTATTTATAAAAATAATAATATAAAAAAACTTAGGTAAATAGTTTTATCTTTAAATAAAACTGTGATTTTAAAATTGTCACCCTTTTTTGCAAATTTGACACCATAATTTGCCCCTGCTGGACACATGTGCCTCGGCTATATATTTAATATTCTCTTTTTCAACTATTATAAGAAATAACATCTCAAACCAGGACAAATAGTAATGCAAATTGAGTGCAGTAAGTTTCAGAAGTTATCTAAATGCCCTTAAAAACACACAAAAACATATTTGAAGGGGGGGGGGAGAAAATTTGTGCTAATCGAGCACCTGACAGAGCTTCTGTGTGCAACTTTGGAGGAAAAAAAATATTCTAGCTAATGACCTTTCCCATCTGTGCAAATGGCCAACATAAATTGTGAGCTTCTGAGTTGTTATATAGGCTGTTCAGACCAACAAAGATAAAAGAGCTCTATTTTCTCAAATTAAAAATCAAAGTGATAACAGATAATTCCTGCTGAAGCAACAAAAGTAGATGCTTCCAATCAATAACTCCAAGACGCCCAACTGCCTCTTCATAAGGGTCCTGCGCGGGATCAAAAGAACTGAAAACAGGTCACTTATGAAGTGATCCTGGCTTCATCTCAAGATTTGGACAGACCCTTGCTATCACAGAAGGGGGCCAAGGCTACAATCCAGAGTAACTATGAGATCTTTTACACTGAGGTAGTTACGGTGCCACCTGGGGGAAACCTGTGGGAATTGCATAGAGCAGTCCAGAGCTAGTGCCTGTGTCTTCCCATAGTTACTCTGGATTGTAGGGTAAGATCTTCATATGATGTAATGCTGTCTTTTTACGCAACAACCTCTATTTCCGTATTATTTATTTATAAAATGTGGAAATTGGTGCGATACAAGTGGAGAGAGAATGACATAAACTTTAAACTTAAACTTGCTCTGAGCTGAAACTGCTTGCAAATTGCTTGCAAATAGTAAGAGCTTAGTTAGCAGCAACTTGAAAGGGACCTTGATTCATTGCCTGCCTTTTTACTCATGGCAACTAATTGCCTTTAAGTAGTTAATCACTCAGGTTCCTGGAACCAAATGTTGGGAATGGGGAGGTTCAAACCTGTATTTTTTTTAAAATGCAGAAATTAGAAGGTGTAATGTAAGTGGAGAAAAGCATAACCCTTTATCGGTGTTTTCTTTTTCCCAGAAGTAAAATAAAATAAGCTTTTTAAAGGACCTGCGTGCCAAAGCGATCTCGTCCTCGGAACGGCACTGCTCTTGCCATTTGACAAAACCCAGGACTATATAAAATGATAAATGGCTCTCCGTGGCAGTTTCTCGGTTTTGCATGTCATTGCAATTTGTTTCCGATGTCAAAAGTGTACATTTCGGAGAACAGAATGACACTTGGCGGAGAGGACTTTGCTCTGGGAAGCTCTTTGTCATGCTCCCCTGTCCCAAGTCTCATCTTTCAGTGGAGATGCCACCCTAGTCAGTCATCTGAGGTTTGCGGGGAGAGAGAGAGAGAGAGAGAGAGAGAGAGAGAGAGAGAGAGAGAGAGAGGAGAAACTCAATGACACCTATCCGGAAAAGTGGTACTTTTAAACTGCATCATACTGTGAAAGGTGCTTAAACTTCTCTTGATTTACTGAGTTGCTGTGAAAGTGATTTTTTTTCCTTACATTTTAAATTCTGTGCCATGGAGTAACTATGTTCCTTTCATTTTTGATTTTAAACAAAAAAGTATTAAACATAATAATATAGATGCCAAAAGGGGGCCTTTTGCATGCTTGGTAGAGATTTCACATGATGTTCACAAATGGTGAGCAATTGAGAATTCACTTTTCAGGGGAAAAAGGCAGGAATGTTAATATTACTAATAATAACATTACTACTATTACTATAATAATATTACAGGTAATATTACTAATAATAGGTCTCACAGTAGTCCTACCTACTGTATTTACTGTATTTACTAAAATCTAACGCTCACCCTTTTCAGCCGAAATCTGGGTGCGCATTAGATTTGATGCAACGCCAGCTGGATCCAATCGTATTGGCTCTGCCTTTCCATTGGACTAATTCAATGGTGTGGAGAGGGGGGATTTGCTGCTTGGGTAACAGCCTATCCTCCATAACAATCCAACCCAGGCTTTCGTGCTTCACATACAGTGTATGCAGCGCTGAGCACGATACCATAGTCTTTCAAGACTGACGGAGGCCTGCTTTGATTAGATTCAAATAAAAGGCATTTTGATGATAAGTATCATGAGCACATTAGATTTGATGGTGCATCAGATTCAAGTAAATGCGGTAGTTCATTGGGCTGGATTCCAAAAAAGAATGACTACAAGGCACACAAAAATTACTGAAAAGGGATGGATTTGTGAGTTGGCTGTAGGGGCACATGAACATTTGATGCGCCCCTACAGCATTTAAAGTGTGCCCCTACAGCATTTGATGTGCCCATATAAGCATTTGATGTTTGCAAAGGCTTGAGTCTTTTATGATCCATCAATTAGCACATGGAAGCCCACACGCAGCCCACCATGGGCAATGCCACCTTCCCGCTCTGCTTTCCCCAAAGCAATGTGGAACTAAAAGATGGCTTCTTCTAGGAAAGAAATGTGTTCTTTGTGTTCAAACCCTGGCATGTGGCTGATGTCACTGCTCAAGCCGTGGAAAGCAAGCGTGTACTTGTCTTGATGCCGACTGCAAGCATCTGGAGAGAGTTGTTCACTTTTTTGAACAGCTCTGATCAAAGATTTGCAATGTTAGTTGCTAACTTAAATCTGCAAGTTTTCAAAGAGATCCCCTCCTGTTTCCTATCCGTCACCTCTGCAAGCTTCAGCTAAAGCTGTGTAGGTAGTTCCCCCATCATTACCGTACCCAAATCAGGTTTTATTTTTATATATATATCCTCTGTCTCCGCTCTTCCTTTTAGCAGAAAGAAATTTCAAAGTATTTAGAGAATATAATCAGTATTTGCATTTGAAACAAGGCATGGAAACTCCAGCATAGGGACCTTGGAGACCCCAAACTCAGCTTCAGGGAGCCTGGGACCCTGGTCTCCAATGTAAAAGTAAGCCCCATTGAGTTCAATGAGTCTTACTCCCAGGAAAGTGTCTTTAAAGTAAGGAACCCTGGTCTCCAATGAACCTCTGAGAGCACAGTCCTAACCATGTCTACTTAAAAGTGAGCCCCATTGTATTTAATGTGTCTTACTTTCAGGAAAGTGTCTTTAGGATTGCAGCCTTACCCTTCGAGATTCCTGGAATCCACACTGCCCTGAAACACGCATCAGTTTATGTGCACATGTATTTTCTCCTTTTTTATTGTTATTATTTATTATTTTAACCGTAGCACCATTGTTTTAATCCTCAGTCACATATATTTCAAAAACATCTTCTTGTTCCTATACATACCGGCCACTATTCTCACCCCTGGAGACTTCATGACCAATTATTAGAC
Source organism: Cryptoblepharus egeriae (assembly GCA_030015325.1). Classification (NCBI taxonomy): domain Eukaryota; kingdom Metazoa; phylum Chordata; class Lepidosauria; order Squamata; family Scincidae; genus Cryptoblepharus; species Cryptoblepharus egeriae. The sequence continues at coordinate 4,572,158 of JAREYC010000007.1, read as the reverse complement.
TCCAACTCCGAGTCTATTCAGGATGTTAGCATATTAATCAAAGGGGGTGAAACCTCTCTTGGTGCTAACAAAATAGATGGAAGGAATTTACATATAATTGTAATTTCATTTTTATTTCTCTCATTCCTTTGCACTTTTTTCATTCTTTCTAGTCCCAAAGCCATCAAATCAGTTTTTATGCAGAGATTCTGATTTTTAATCTTACTCGCAGCTCTCCCAAATCATTAGGCAATGCACCAAGTCTGCAGCGCTAAATGGGCTTGCTTCACATTTCCCTGCATGTTCAGTCATTAAAATTCACATTTTGCTTTCTCTCCATTAAGCCCCACCTTAAGACAGAGAGTGTCCTAACCCAATGTGAGCCTCTTACCTTAATAGAACATTAAAGACTATATAGGGCTTTGGCAAAATGCTGACTCAAAAACGGCACACGCGCTGCTCGCTTACGGGGTACGTATTCACAGGGACACACACAGAAGTAATTCTGCTCATGTGGCGAAACGTCACAAATCTAGTATTTGGTGTGTCACAAACCTGGCTTAATACACACTTATGTCACCATAAACCCTATGATAAGAGCACAAGCCTAACCACGTCTACTCAAAAGTAAGTCCCATGGTGTTCAATGGGTCTTTCTCCCAGGAAAGTAGGATTGCAGCCTGAGTGTGTGTGTGTGTGTGTGTGTGTGTGTGTGTGTGTGTGTGTGTGAGAGAGAGAGAGAGAGAGAGAGAGAGAGAGAGAGAGAGAGAGAATGCGTATGTTTTCACTTTTTATAGGATATGCTTTTTCCTTGTATTTCTAAAGCTTCTATATACTACACTGACTTGAATATAATGCACCATCGAATCTATTGCACACCCCACACTTATAATCAAAATACTGTATTTACTCAATTCTAGTTAACAGCAAATCTAATGCGTCCCCTGATTCTGGAGGCTGAATTTGGCCGGAAAAGGGGTGCGTTATATTTGAGTAAATACAATATATTTCCAGCAAAATTTTAACTAGAACCCAAATATAGTAAAACCTTGTATTGAGAGAGTTTTGCAAGACAAGCAAACATTTCTAATAAATTTTGTCTGGCAATACAAGTGATGTCTTGCAATACAAGGAAAAAAATAGTCCTGGCTGGGATATGGCTTGTTTTGGCACTCCGTCACCACCTGCTCAGCCTCTCCAGACAGACCAGTCTATTGATGTCTCCTCTGAAGTAAGCCTAAGACAGTCAATGGAGCTTACTTCAATATAAGGGGGACAAGGCTACAATCAGAGTAAGGGACCTTTTACACCGACATAGTTACGGTGCCACCTATGGGAAACCTATGGGAAATGCATAGAGCAATCCAGAGTAAATCTTACATCTTCCCATAGTTAATCTGGATTTTAGAATCAATCCCAGGAAAGTGTCTTTAGGATTGCAGACTAAGGTTTTCAGTTTTGAAAGGTTTTGAAAGCTAGATAGGAATCCCTGTGTTGAGTAGTCCAACCCTAATCTGGGCAGGAACAGGCAGGCTGTGTCCCTTTGCTGTATCCACTGCAGGTTAGTTGATGGCTGCTTGGGGAAGTCTGTGAAACTCCTTGCCACATGATGTGGTGATGGCATCTGACCTAGATGCATTTAAAAGGGGATTAGACACATTTTTGGAGGAAAAGTCCATCATGGGTTACACACTATGATGTGTATTTGTAACCCTCCGATTTTAGGATACCTGAGATACCTGCAAGGGAGTGGCACCAGGATGCAGGTCTCTTGCTGTCCTCTATACTCCCAGAGGCACTTTGTGTGCCACTGTAAGAGACGGGAAGTTGGACTAGATGGGACTTTGGCCCAATCCAGTAGGGTTCTTGTTTTTCAAGTGTATAAAGCAGTGAGTCCTTCCACCTGTTCCCAAGTCCATGACCCCAACCAAGAACTAATGAGTATGAGATTATGATGGGTATGAGGTTATGATGGGTGCTACAGATGGTCCTTGGGTTACACTGCACCTGACTTTACAATTCGCCTTTATGTCGCTGGTGATGTCGCCCCACCCACTCACCTCGCCAGCCAGGGGATTCCCTGGGGTTTGCCTGGCTAGCACTTGCGCTTCTCCTTGCCGACCAGAGGCTTCCCTGGAGGGGGTGGACCAACTTACATTGGAAATCAACCCTACATCACTATGTAGGAACCTATCTCTGACGTAAGTAGAGGACCCCCTGTACATACCTGATTCTTGGTAACTCTATCTGTTTCCTCATTGTACTCTAGATCTCGCAGCAATGCCTTCCCTACAAACTCAATTTTATTTAAATCAAATAAATAATAAACTGTTTTCTACAAACCCACTAAGCCCCACCTAAGCCCCACTAAAGTCATTTGCATTCGTATCTCCTGGACCTCCTTGCAGAAAAGCCTATAAGATAATTTAGGATTGCATCAGATTGCTCCAGGATGATGAAATCTAGCATGCATCCTATTAACAGTGGACTATTTCTGGGTAAGGATCCCTGCAGTGACCCAGTCATTCTGTTAGAAAAGGTAAATAATGGCTGACCACAGGAAAAGTTCAAACTACCCCTAACTAGTTGTACAGTTTTAATGGCTGCCATCATTCATGTCCCAAAGGAGGAAGTTCCCACTTATCACTGTTTGTACGGTTCTTCCTAAAAACAAAAATAGATTTCCGAGTGTGTGGCCTGGATGAAAAGGGGCATTCAACACACATTGTATGTATTTTCTGTACTGCAACAAAGGGGGGTCTCTTAAAAAAAAAACCCCAAATACCAACAAACCTGAATGCCTTCATTTGCTAATAATTTCAATGCAGAGATTGAATTTTTGATGAAGCACCTTGTGATTCATTCCAAATGCTGGCCTGGGGGCCCCATTGAGACATAATTCACTCCAGTAGATAGAAGAGATCTCACTTCGGCATCCATTCCTCTAAACTCATCATTGACCTGGGGGGAAAAGCAAGCCTTAAGCAAGTTTTAATGAAGACTCTGGTGCAGTCCTTGCTGTAGCACTAAATGCGATAATGAGAAACAAACCACTTAGCGGCAATAGACCCAGGGCCTGTCTATAACCTGCAGAGTCAGTTTCTTGGATGCTGGGAGATTCTTTCCAGAGGAGAAACTGGCGTCCAAAAAAACAAGATTTAATTACCTTGCTTGCCAATTTGTTGTATAAAACTCAGTCAAGGTGACAAATATCATGGCTAGCCATATGCACTATTGATGACCAATCCTAACCAACTTTCCATCTGAACCAATGCATCTGGACCAATGGGGCATGTACTGCATTCTGTGATGGGGACGCAGACATGGAGTCTCTCATGGAGACATGGTTGATGTGCATGTGGAGACTGATGCGCATGGGGGGGGTGTTGTGCATGGAGGTGGTGCGCATGGGTGCGTATTGCACATGGGGGTTGATGTGCATGGGGATTTGATGTGCAGTGGGGGAATGTTGCACATGGCAGGTTGATGGGCTTTGGGGGATTGATGTGCATTGGGGGGTTGATGTGTATTGGGGGGTTGATGCGCATGGGGATTGTTGTGCAGTGAAGGGATGTTGTACATGAGGAATTTTACTCCTACAATGCAGGTATGTTTTTGCTAGTACGTTTATAAAATTTATATTGTAATAAAAAATGTAACATAAACCCACTGTTGTATAAAATTAAAGGTGTCCTCTGCAGGTTGCCCTGCTAGTCATGAGTGACTCTAGGAAGTGGTGCACATCCCCATTTTTTAAGCCACAGAGGCAGCGTTATTTGAAGACGCCCCCCTGGACACATGGCCCGCATGCACATGGAACACTGTAACTTTTCCACTGAGGTGATACCTACTTGCATTCTATGCTTTCAAACAGCTAGGCTGGCAGGAGCTGGCCTAAGGATGGGAGCTCTTGCAGTACTCGGGTCTCAAACCGCTGACCTGCCAATCTTCAGATTGACAGGCACAGTGCCTTTAACAGCTAAGCAATTGTAAGTGCAACCCTTACAATATAAGAAACATAAACTAAATACAGACCTATACTTATAATCAAAATACCGTATTTACTAGAACAGCGTTTCTCAAAGTGGGGGTTGGGACCCCATTGGGGGTTGCCTAGAGCTTTCCCGGGGGTCACCTAAAGACCCCTGGTGCAGGGGGCCAGGTCAGGCTTGCCTGTAGCTGCATGTGCATTGGGGCTGACTGACAGCCTCAGGGCCCAATCCTATGCATGCCTACTCTGAAATAAATCCCATTGTGTTCAATGTGTGCAGAGAACACACATTTCATTTGTAACAATGAAAATACATCCTGCATATCGGATATTTACATTACGATTCATAACAGTAGCAAAATTACAGTTATAAAGTAGCAACAAAAATAATTTTATGGTTGGGGGTCCCCACAACATGAGAAACTTATAAAGGGATCACGGCGTTAGGAAGATTGAGAACCACTGTACTTGAATCTAACGCACCATTGAATCTAATGCATACCTTGATTTTGGAGACTTGATTTGGCTGGAAAAGGTGCACATTAGATTTCAGTAAATAAGATAAACCCCATTGTGTTAAATGGGGCTTAAAAACCCAAATGCATTAAAACCTTGGCACCCTTGATTACTGCCATGATCATAAATATTCAGGCTGTCTCATGACTGGTCTGACCTTGCAAATTCTTCCCAAACCAAGCAAATGAACTAACAAGGGCAGCTTTGGTGCTGCACAAGTTAGCAGGATAGCACAGGAATGATGACAAAACTTCCTGCTTTCCTCCTCCTGACCCCCCATCTGTCATTAGAGTGATTGCAAAGGAAATTCTTTCCAGATGAAAGGAGCTGTTTGAAAATTAGACTACAGTCTGGATGGGAAGAGACAGTGAACGATAACTTTCTCAGGGCTCTTTAGATCATTACATTCTGCAATCGGAGCTGCTGCTATTTTTAGGGCCTTTTTGTAGCCTAACAGTGATGTTTGTTGTGGGGGGGGGGGTGTTCGTGTAGGTGTGTGTTGATCTCTGATGCTGTAAGATCTGCAGGCAAGTGTTCACCGAACTCAGACTCTAAAGGGACAGATTAAGAAGACAACTGCTAAAGGAAAATAAAGGAATCTAAAAGGCACAGTGCAAAAACAAGAAAGGAAATAGGATGCAACTGAGTCCCCAAAATTGACTGGCACCTATATACCGTGTGCCAGCTTGGGAGTGTCACAAACGTGGCATGAAACATGTTTGCAATTAGGAGTCGGTGGGATGTGTGCTCACCCTCGGAGGCCAAATCCACCCCCTGAACCATCAAAACAAGGTTGTCCCAGCAGATAAAGTGGGTAACTGGGGTGGGCATACCAAGGGTACTATGGGATTGAGTGCCCAAGGAGGTGAGATGGGCCACTGGCACTTAGACTTAAACCCTCTACTGAGCCGCCTGGCATAAAACCAGATTGTTCAAATCTGTACCAGTGACTCTTTAATACATTGATGTCTGCTTACTCTGAGTTGGGCTCAGCTGGCCTACTGGGAAACTCCAGTAAATAAGTAGAATTGAGACATGTCTGTATCTGTGCCTTATCTGTGAAGACAGGGGAAAGACTGGTTCAGGATGGGGGGGGGAGATGTTCTACTTTAATACTCTTAAATGACAGGAAGACTGGAGTTGCCATCTGCTGGAATGTGCAAAGAATGACAACTGACATTTTCCAAAATGCTTCCTCAAAAAAGCACATTTGGCAAGAAACTACTGTATTTACTCGAATCTAATGTGCCACCGAATCTAATGCACACCCCATTCTGGTAATCAAAATGCCACATTTACTAGAATCTAATTAACCACTGAAACCAATACACACCCTGATTAAGGAGACATAAATTTGGCTAGAAAAGGTGAGTGTTAGATTCGAGTAAATATAGTATTAAGTGAAATCTCCACTGTTGTCACTAACATTTCTTAGGCTTCTTTATTCAGCAACATGTCTACACATGTGCTGAGTTCATAAAGGATATGCCTTGCCTGGTCAGGGTGACCATATGACTGGATTTTTCTAGATTTGTCCTCTTTTTTAGCCTTCTGTCCAGGTGTCCTCCAAAAAGGCTTCATTGTCCTCCGTTCTCGCTTCATTTTGCAATGGTGTGCCGTACCCCCATCATGTCATATGTTGTTGGATTCGTACTGAAGAGCAGAATCCAATGCAAAAATCAGTTTTGAAATATCTCCTTATCAAATGTTATGGGCAAAAAACTAAAACAAAAAAATATGTTGGGAGCTGTATTGGAAAATGAAAGTGCGCAATACATGGCTTTACTTGTGAGTAGGTTAACATGCCATTGTCTGCGGGAAAGACCAGGCAAAGAGGAATTCAAGACCCTGTCCTCCTTTTTTAGGATCAGACATCTGGTCACTCTTTGCCTAGTTCACTTCTTTTCGTTATTTCCCATATCCCCCCCCCCATTGCTCAGTTGCTGCCAAGAAGGCCTGCCAGCTGCTTCCCTCTACCATAAATGCCGCAAAGGAACTTCCAATATTTAATTTCCACTCTGCAGTATTTGAGAAGCAAATTGACCGAGCGCAAGTAGCCAATGAAATAGAAATTGTCGCCATTTCATTCCTCCAGAAAGATGCAAAAATCAAGTTCATTAGGAGAAGCAACTGCTGGAACACTGATTTTCAATCTTTTTCATCTCACGGCACACTAACAAGGCACTAAAGTGGTCAAAACACACCATCAATTTCCTTTTTACCATTGATAAGGCACCCCATGCTGCTGACAGGAGGCTCAGATCTCCCCATTGCTCAGATCCTTCTTCCCAAAGTCTTGTGGTGCACATGGGGATCACCTGTGGCACACCTGTGTGCCACAGCAAAGTGGCTGAAAATCCCTGCGCTGAATATGCAAGATTAGCTGTATGGAGCTAAAACACAACAGAAAATAATGGCAAACATCTCTCCGCTCCAACCCTTTGACGATCCAAATTGCTTAAGTATTTTGCTTTGTTGCCGACAAGAACCACACACGTCTTTCTCAGCAAAAGTGATATATAATCTATAATCTAAAATCTGATGCACAGACCATATCAGATCCTTGTTGCAGACAGGTGGGGGTCTCTACCACCTTCCTGGTGCATCAAATTGTTAATGAGATTGAAACGTCCCTTTCTGCCTTTTTGGAGATATACCGGGAAACATACCAGCATAGCAAGCCATGCCTGAATTTCTGACTAGTGACGTGCCACAACCGATGGCAGTAAAAGTGCAAAAGTGGAATTGCAATAATAAGCAAGGAAAGGCAGGAGATTTGCTGATGCAACTAAAACTCAACAATCAATACCAAAAATGGAAAGTAGCAACACTTAACCGTCTTCCTTAACATTCATACTATATAGGAATAGAGTGGATAATACTAAAATAGTGATCAACCAGTGTGCAGGGTGACTAGATTATTCCTGAACCCCAGGGCCAAAATTCCTGAACCCCAGAGTCAAAATTCCTAATCCCAAGCCAAAATTCCTACCTGTTTAAAAAAATTGCCAAAAAATGTATTTTGTTTTTGGTTTTTTGTATATATGGTTTTTTGACCATAATTTTTGATAGGAAGGATAGTAAAATGTATATATGGTTTTTTGACCATAATTTTTGATAGGAAGGCGATATCTTCAAACTGATTTTTGCATTGGATTCTGCTCTTCAATACGAATCCAACGGCTGATGGGGTACTGTGCACTATCACGAAGTTTCAAAATGAAGCCAAAATGTAGGACACCCGGACAGGAGGCTAAAAATCCGGACAAATCTGGGTTTTTCTGGTCATCTGGTCACCCTGCCAGTGTGCCATTGGGGTGCTACAAATGAGTCAGTGGTTTGCAAACCACAAATAGTTGGTAGATGTGCCGTGGAAGTTTGCTTAGTAGGACCAATGGGGTCTAACCCCCATTCAGCAGCATGGTGTGCTTGTCAATTATCCAAAACCGGACTGTGTGCCTCGACACTTTTAGGATCTTTTCAGTGTGTCATGGGTTGGAAGAGATTGAAAATCACTGCACTTAAAATCTTTTTTTCCATAGTGCGCAATCATCTAGACATGATAGACAGCTAGAAAACGGCCCGTGTTCAAGTTTCAGGCCAACAGAGATTCTTGGCCAAGTGTTGCCCAGTGATGTAAAGGAAAGATAACAACATCCTCCATCCCTCCCATAGGATTGTTGTGAAAACAGGTACAATAAGGATTGAAAAGTACTTTACGGAGCTGAACATCATCATCTATCGCCAATTTTATTCAATCAAAATATAAACGCAGAATAGGGCTCCTTGCTCTCAGTTTTAAATGCTGGGCTAATCAAGAACTGCAAAGGGCAAGGTGGAAAATCTTTCCAACACACGAACCTTTCAATCTAAAATTAGTCACATAAAAAAAAAAACAACAATTTGTTATAAAAGTGAGGATGCCACGTACTGCTCGATCTCCTCCATTGAGCTGGATGGAGGGAACACTCGTTGCATTTATGGGCTGTATTTTATTTAAGAAATTCATATTCCCGCTTCCTGCTGAAGCAAATTCCTGTGGCGGCTTACAATAATAATTAAAAAGATGTATTATGAATAATAAGCAGTGCATAATAAATGTATAAAAGTATCACAAAAGGTAGAAAGACACCAAACAAATCAATAAAATCTTCTTTTTATAATTAAACTGTGAAACTTTTTTTTTAAACACCTAACACGTGACATTGGGGGGAACATAAACAGGTCCAACCTTAATATACACTGATTTTTTTACACATGGATTTGACTCCATCTGAATGGCCACAGCAAATCACAGTTTTAAAAACTGCTTTTCTACTGTTGTAGAGAGGCAATTACGAAGCAATCATTCTATTCTTTATCTGAGCCAGGCAAAGACATTTGCAACTGCATTTCTGATTGCTGACTTCCCACTCTACAACAGTAAGAAAAGCTGTTTTTTTCAACAATTGTAAAGAGTCCCACTTTTTAATTTTTAAACTGCTGTTGGCTGAAATCCTAAACATACTTTCCTGGGAGTAAGCTCTATAGAACTCAGTGGGACTTGCTTCTGAGTAGACATATTTAGGATTGTGCCTTTTGTTCGACACATATTTGGGTATCATCAGAATCAAATATTGAGGCGCAACCTTATTCCTTTCGGAGCAATGGATGAGCAGGAAGTCTGGAAGTGGTTCTTCAAATCTATATTTGATAAATCTATAAATCAATGTATGGAAGGAGATAGTCTTTCTGATAGGTTGGACCCAGATCATGGAGGACCTTAATGGTTAGAAATAGCACCTTGAATTGGGACTAGAAATGAATGGGTATCCAGAAAAGCTACTGAAGAAGGGGTCCAGCAGAGACAAGTTGTCTAGCTTCCCAAACTATCAAAGCTGTTGCATTCTGCATACACATATTACAGGGCATATAATACGGAATATGTAAATATGTATATGTAAAACACATGTATTAAATGTGTTAGAAATTTATAAAATATAAAATATACTATATGTAAAACACATATAATAAGTAATATTACATATTACACATGAAGCTCTTTCTGTATTCCCCCCCCCTCCAGTAATTCAGCCTAGTTATCTTGGCATTTATCACCAAATCATACATGGCAAGAGAATAAAACCTGTTGGATAAACATCCGTTTTGATGTTGCAAATGTACTCTCGTCCCCAGATTGTTGACCTTAATGGAATTTATTCCTGAAATAACCCAAAGCAAATGTTTCTGAGTTTTGATGACCAAACCTTTTCCTAAGTGCTGGTTCAAAAAAGGTTTGCAGCAAAAGGAAGAAATATTCTATCTATCACTGGGTATGTAGATGGGTATGACAAGCTGCCAGTTTTGTTTCAAACTGGTTTTGAGTATAATTAAATAGCTTGAACTGGTATTGTGTTGAGACTGCAAAGTTCCCAGAGTACAGATTCTAGAACATTTCAGACCATTAAAACAGTCATGTAGAACTATCCAGGAATTCACCACATCATGTAATTGACCATATTATTGTTCATGAAAGTGGACTGTGGGTGGCACAAGCGGTTAAGGCGCTGTGCCTGTTAACCAGCAGGCCAGGGTTTGGGACCCGGGTCGGCCCCACAAGACAGGGTGAGCTCCTGTCCATAGCCCAGCTCTGCGACGCCAGCTGGATCCAACCATATTGGCTCTGCCTTTCCATTGGACTCATTCAGTGGCGTGGAGAGGGGGGATTTGCTGCTTGGGTAACAGTCTATCCTCCATAACAATCCAACCTAGGCTTTCGTGCTTCGCATGCAGCGTATGCAGTGCCGAGCACGATACCATAGTCTTCCAAGACTGACGGAGGCCTGCTTATTATTCAAGAAAGAAATACACACCTACCTACCTACGTAGGTCAGCAGGAGCTGGCCTAAGGATGGGAGCTCTTGCAGTACCCAGGTACCTAACCTAACCTAACCTAACCTAACCTAACCTAACCTATCTATCTATCTATCTATCTATCTATCTATCTATCTATCTATCTATCTATCTATCTATCTACCTACCTACCTACCTACCTATCCATCCATCCATCCATCCATCCATCCACCCACCCACCCACCCACTGCTTTTCACCTAAACAGTTCACAAACTGGTTTGCAAAGAAAATGAAAAAATTAAACAGTGCAGTCCTATTAATGTCTACCTAGAAGTAAGTTCCATTGATTTCAATGGGCTTACCTCAGGAAAGTGCTCTAAGGATTATAGCCAAAGGCTTAATCACACAGTATTTAAGGGTTTGGCATAAAGCAGGCAAACATAAAATGGTTTCTCTCTCCAAACTGTATGGAAAGATGGCAAACAAGATGGCATTAATAAGATTGGGGTCACATGGAAAGTGCGCTTCACATGGACTTGTTTTGACAACCAGCCCATCCGACTGTCCAAAGTCTTTAATGATGACCATGCGTATGACAGACACATGTCTCTTCAATTGTTCTGGTTTTCTTATACATCTCCTTAACTATGTAAACCAAAATTTATAAGGGAAGTAGGGGAAGTGCAAGAAGGGACCAGAAGACGCATGGATTCTGAGTGTGCACATCATGAATTGCACTGAGCCAGTTGGACAGGCACATCTCACCCAAACTGGTCCAAATTTAATTTAGTTTCTAACCTGTCAACTAGCCCAGTTCTCAGCTGAGGATACAAGATTAGGGAGCTGTACAAAAAATTCTCAGTAGACACAAAACCACAGTCCCTGGAACTGTCGGAGAGAAGCCACAGCAACAAAACATGAAACTAGGTGAATGTCTTGCGATGGGCCAGCGCACTCTTCAAGCTGCTTTTAGATTGGTGATTTTCAACCAGTTGTGCCACAGCATATTGTTGTGCCGAAAATGGTCCACAGGTATGCCGTGGGAGTTTGGGGGAGAGTTACAGCACAATCCTAATCCCCAGTTAGGATGGCACAAGTCTTGGCACAAGTTCCATGCTGGCTTTTGGGTGTCCCAAAAGAGCTACCAGGCACTCCTGGCACATCCACAGACGTGTGCCGGTCCCCCTGCACCACCATGAGAACGGGGTGATGAGTGAGTTGTGCTGGCCTAAATTGTTTAGGATTGCACCTTTGGGGAATGTGAGCTCCCCAGTGGCAGTGTAATGTGCCTTGTATGCCTTGACCATTTTAGCGCTTGGTGCTTTACGCCTACCATTTGTCACAATGGGACTTACTTCTGAATAAACATGCATAGAATTAGGATATCAGTCAGATAACAGTGGAATGTCTGGCTCTAGATTTAAAGATTTAAATACAGTTATTTGTGTGGGACAGTACTGTGTTACATTTGGTGAGGATAGAGTTGCCATATGTTCCGAAAAACAGGAACAGTCCCAATTTTGGGGGACTGTGTTCACAAATGGGACAGAGGGTCCTGTCCTGGTTGTGTGGAAGAAAATTATGGCAACCCTAGGTGTGGATCACGTGCTCTGGGATCTTGCTCCAGGAAATGAATATAGTCTTTGGATTCTATGATTAGAAAGAAAAAAATCCTAATGCTTGGATCCTAATGCTCTCACTCCTAATGCTTGCTGTTTCATATAGGTCACCTCCTAAGCTGATGTCACAGTTTACACATTAGTGTATGATGTGTGGAAGCTGCTGGTGATAACAACTAGCAGCTAATGTGAATGGAAATGCATTTAGTGCATTGTCAGAATTAATAAGGTGATACATATGAGAAAATCTGTTAATAAAAGAAAGTACATTCTAGGTGCCAAAGAAGCCACAGCTTCAGGAACAAATCTTAATTCCGCTTTTGAAGTCCTGTTCACTGGAAATTTGGGAACCTTTTGTTTAATGGGGAGAGGAGCAGGTCAAATGCTGTGCTAATCTAACTTACTGACTCCTTATTCAATTGGATATCATTTCGAAGAATCCCATTTAGCAGGGGCCACGTACCAAGTGTCAGCAGTGCTGCCGATATAAATATCATGGAGATAACTCTTTTTAAGTTACTACTCTTGAAGGTGTTGCCCTCCTTTCCTTTCTTAAAATGTTTCCTTTATATAAAGCACCACCGCTTGTTGAGCTTGGAAATTAAAACCAACAGATCCTACAATCCAGAGTAACTATGCGAGCACATAAGAGACTTTACGTGCACCAGTAGTTACTGCACCACCTAGTAAAAACCTATGGGAAATTCATATTGCAATCCAGAGTAAATTGTTCTTACACTGGAGCAAGAATTCCCCGTAGTTACTCTGGATTGCACCCAGAGTCAAGATTAAAGTTTGAACTGGTACACTTGCCAACCAAAAAAGGGAAATCAAAACCACCATTTAAAACACCACATTTGCAGCCCAAAGAAAGTCCAGGGTCGATGGGTTTGAATCAATCAATCAATCAATCAATCAATCAATCAATCTATCTATCTATCTATCTATCTATCTATCTATCTATCTATCTATCTATCTATCTATCTACAGTATTTATATACCGCTTTTCAACTTTCAACTTCAAAGTTCACAAAGCAGTTTACAAGGAAAATGAAAAAACAATTGCTAATTAATGGCTATTGATATCATTAATATTAATCTTGGGGGCATTAGTGTATGATGTGTGGAAGCTGCTGGTAATATTAATATTAAGCATCATGCGCTCTGATGGTTCTTAGCACTCCAATAGCACAATCCTAACCATAGTATACTCAAAAATAAGCCACATGTTGTTCAATGGGTCTTACTCCCAGGAAAGTGTGTTTAGGATTGCAGCCCAAATCATTTAAGGATGCAATGCTAAGAGCATTTGCCTGGACATAAGCCTCATTGAACTCAATGGAACTTTAAGTAGACAGAAATAGGATTGCTCTGAAAATATTCCAAGCAAGTTCTGATTTTATTTGTTGCCGGTCTGCGGAATCACAATGCATTCATATGGAAATTTGATTTCAACATATATGCCCGGTGCGCGATCACCCTTTTGGGAATTATTAGCCCCGGGATCTGGTCTCCGTTACAATTTTGGTAATCAACAGCCCTGAAGAGCTCAGGTGAAAAAGGAAAGATGCTCCAGGGAGAAGGTGAGAGATGGAGGAAAAGAGCTTCTTGCAACAGTCAGGAGCTGGAAGTCATCCAACAGCCTCTGGTCAGGAAACTCCCGGCAGGTTTGCCGTTCCACAGGCAGGGAACGACACTTCCTCCGTAGATCAAAATAGACTGACATGGGCAGGCACTGGGAATAAGAGAACAAACTGATGCTTTCTATTCCAGTGATTAAATGTGCAATCCCAACCTAGGTCACCACAACCCATCGCTCTTCCCATTCCCGTAGTGATGTATGGAGGCAAGTGCATGTCTGCGCACTGGCCTAAGCCTCCCTGAGGAGTGGCACAGACTGCACTATTGTAACACCCCCACGACAGCATTTATGCAGGGGCTTTGGCTGGCCTAACTAGAGCTTAGGACTGCAGTCTAAATTCCCCACCAGTCCCTATTTCCAGCCAGGCCTGAGTAGGAATCTATTTGACAATTGGTTTGGGTTAATCCATTTCGAAATATATGCACCACAAATTTCGGGATGCAGCAGCATTTGGCAATGTGTTCTAAGCAAAGCTGGATCGACATGGTTGCCCAGTATTGATTCTCATATACAAGTGGCAAATAACCAATTATAACTACTGCATGCAGTACCAACACCAGGGTGGTGGAGGCCTGGGGGTAATGCCACCATAGGTGCAATCCTAACCTATTAAGGTCAGCATAACTGATCTGGCATAACTTCCTGGGGTGGTGTAAGAAGGCTGGCACATGCCTGTGCACTGGCTAACTCACCAGCAGTTGGGCAGGGTATGCACTGACCTCCCCAAACAAACACACAAAGTTATGCCAAGTGAGTTATGCCAACCTAAATAGGTTAGGATTGCACCATACATGTCTCCTAGGTTGTACTGGATCCTAGTACCACCATTACTTCCAAGGGGTCAGGAGTCAGCCTGACCAAGTAGGATCTTTGATAGACTCTCAGCTATGATCTATGATGATCTAAGATCTAGGATGATCTAGGATGATCTATGATGCCACCCTAACCTGCACACAAGGAGATTCATACAATGTTGTGGGGAGACTGGTGCATGTCTGTACTGTGGCCTAACACCACCTAGGAGTAGCACACCTACATCTCTTTTGTGACAATACCCAGATTCAGGCCAGAACAAGGCTTGGGTTGGGGTTACGATAGTACTGTGTGTGTGTTTGTGTCAACGTGCGCATGAGAGAGAGAGAGAGAGAGAGAGAGAGAGAGAGAGAGAGAGAGAGAGAGAGAGAGCATCATGGGTGCATGTTCATACATGGCTGGGTTCAAGAGCTTCTTGTGAGAACTTCAGCTCATGTAAATGGTGGTCCACAATTTTCAGCAATTCCTAGCTTCAGTCCAAATACAAACCCCAAATACTATCACAGTAGGACCTTGGTTTAAGGGTAACTTGGATGAAGAGCGTTTTGGATTAAGAGCAAAATCAGGCATCCACCCATCCATCCATCCTTCTATCAGGCAGGTCATAAACATCCACCACAATAAGCAACAGTGTTTAGCCGCCTTGAGCTCCCTCTTGCAAGGGAGGAAAGGCGGGATTGAAATTAAATAAATAAATAAATAAATAAATAAATAAATAAATAAATAAATAAATAAATAAATAAATAAATAAATAAATGTCTCAAACACCTCTGGATTTTTTTCCAATTTTTTTGAAAAAAATTTCCTCTCAAATTTAATAGGATCATAGGATGCTGTTATCTCTGCCAAGATCATTCGGTGGTGGTCTGACTTGTAGGGACAACAGTAGTTGGATTAGTCAGATAGGTCCCACTTTTGAACCCATACAAGATGGCTCTTTGTGACTTTAAATAGATTCAGACACTGCCTGAATAGATCCAAAGCATCAAGATTTATCCTACAGTCCACCGACTCCTTATGATGAAGGAGACAAAACTGACTTGGAGGAGGTGGAATCAAGCTTGTTACAGAATAAATGCTTGGCAGATTATTCCCATTTACAGAAGCTCCGTTATCCAGGTTAACAAACACAAGATTTTGCTTTCCTATTAGGGTGAAAACATTTTTTTTTGCATTTACATAAAAAAAATCCTATTGCATCCCCAAGACCTTTGATGGCTGAGCAGAGGTTTACTTTATTTTATGTAAAAAGGAAATTAAAACAACCTCCTTGACTGCTTTGATGGGGTGAAGATAGGATTGGGCTGTAAGTGCAGCAACATTTCATAAGGCCTTGATATGGAAGAATTCATGGTGGACCTCCAGGTCTCCTCAAGAGTTACAAAACTCCTACTTGAATTCAATAATTATTTGGATAGCCATGATAAAATCTATCACATGCAACAAATGTACACATTGGCTCTTTTTCTGTACATGTTTTTTGAACACTAGGATTGTCTTATGATATTAAGACTGCAATCCTAATTCCCAGTTAGGCCAGTCTACGCCCCTGCATAATCATATGCTAACCTGAGGGTGTCACAAAAGTGCTGTAAGACCATGGAAATGGGAAGACTGATGAGTTTTGCTAGACTAGATTAGGATTGCATCCCTTAGAAAATGCCATGGACATAGGGCTAAATCCATAGCAGTTACGAGTCCACGCAGTTACGTCACCCTCTAGTGCTATCTTATGGAAAGTTACAAAAACTGCTCTGGAGCAAGGGGCTTAATTTCAATTAAGGATATAGGCCCTAGTGGCATAGCTAGGCAGGGCGCAAAGCACTACATTTTAAATATACTAAATAAATAATACCTAGCCAAACTTGGCCGACAATCCAGAGTAACTATGGGAGAACTTAAGAGACATATATGTTGACATAGTTACGGCACCACCTAGTGAAAACCTATGGGAAATTCATATTGCAATACAGAGTAAAGTGTTCTTACACCAGAGCAAGGACTCCCCGTAGTTACTCTGGATTTCACCCTAAATCCTTATGTTGGAGAAAGGACTCACCATAGTTACTGTGGATTGCATCCTGGGTTGCATCGATGTGTTATACTTTTGATTTTTTATTGATTGGTTTTTTTAGCTTACCTTACCCAAAAAGTACTTAACCATATCTTATATGGCCTAATTAGCAGCAATTTATTTGGTCTGCTTTAAATACTTGTATACTTCATTCATACCAGTATATTGTTAGAGTTAACATTTAATAAAAGCGGATGTAAATCTGTTAATTTATACAAATTTGCCACAGGGTAGATTTGAAAACTTTGAGAGGAATATAGAAATGTAAGATATTATCAGTGATAAAAGCTTATATGGTAAATAAGAATGAGGTCACTTGCAGAATAATAAGAGTTAGATTACAAGCATGTTTTATTCCAAAACATGTGCTTGTTGCTAAATGCTTGTTGCTTGTGTGCTTGTTGCTAAATCTGCCATCACATACGACATCAGGAAGACATTTTCTGATGTGTATGTTGGACTGATAACCCTATAGCACAGCTCTCCAAACTATATCCCTCAGGCCACCTACGGTACCCTTGCGTGAATGGAGGATACTGTTTTCTGGGCAGCCTCTCATCTTCATGTCCAGTCTCCCCCAAACCCTCCGTTGTCCATCTGTTTCTGCCTGAAAATCTGGGTACAAATCCTGCTGGACACAATTCAGAATTGGTGGGCTAAAGACTACCATAACTGTATGCAATGAGTAGTCTGCAAATGAGAAACAAGCTCTCAACGTTGTTGAGAACTTCTTGCAGGAGGACAGACCTTAAGCAGGCATTATTTATACTCTTTTGCAGTCTCCAAAATGATTTACGGTCCTGTTCATCAACAGCCTTACAATTATGGTGAATGACCATACATGAACCCAACCCTTTGCCCCAACAGTTCCAGAAGGTACAAGGGTGTCAACATGGTTGCTGCTGTAACCTATAGGACTGGGACAGCTGCCAGCATCTTCTTAGGTTAACCGTAATTTCCCTTACCAGATGGCCCCTATGGGTTTCGCGGGACCTGCCCCATCTCTTTAGCTGGCACAGAATGAAGGAATCCCATGTAGGGCTCCATGACTTGGTATGGGCACAAGAAACAATTACAAGCTTTGCTGCCATCTCTGCCCCCTACTCGGACCCAATCCTCCTACTGGCCTGCCCTCCTGTTGCCCATTATGCCCCTGAGGTTGTAATTGTATACCAGCAATGGCAAACCTTTTACACCCCGAGTGCCCAAACTGCAGCCCAGAACCATCAGCGAGTCAGTGCTCAGTGCGCATGTGTAATGGCAGATCAAAATAATCAGGCAGGAGACGTGGTGTTGACAGTGCTTCCCCTGTTTTGACAGCTGAGGGTGGAGCTCACAACTGAACATCGTTAGGACTGATGGACATTAAATGACCTGAAGGACATGTGGCTCATATGATTTGGAATAATGAGACTTTCAAGGAATAAAAGCAGTGTTGAGGACCCATGGGTGTGTGTGTGTGTGTTAGGGAGTGTAGAGGAGCTGCACACCAGGACTCTGCCTGCCAGACCTCTGCCACATTTAAAGGGATACAACAGAATAAATTGGTACCAGAAGTAAGATTCAGAAGCTGGTACGGACAGGACAGCATGCCTGGAACTCTGGGCATGCGCATTGGGTTCTGGGTGTTCTTGGGCCAATGGACATGTCCAGAGTTCTGGGCATGCGCTCTGGGCACTGTCGCCATCCATGCTGGGATGATGGTGGGGCAAGTTGGCTTGTGTGCCAATGGCGAGGGCTCTGTGTGCCTGCTGCAGCACGCATGCCACAGGTTCGCCACCACTGTCCTACACTGTTACTCACCTGGGATTATGCTCCACTGAACAGAATGGAACTTCTTTCCAAGTACATATGCAGTGGATTGCGCTATGACATTGACCTGGCTTGAAAACACATTCACAAAACACAGACTCCTCCTGGAGACCTGCTGAGACCATTGACCCACAGGTAGACACAAGGTTTCAGATGGGTTTTTAATCACATTCCAGGGTTGTCTTAACACGCACCATCTTTGCAAGGTCATAAGATAATTTAACTCTGTGGACCTCTGCAAATTAACGTTACTATCCTTTGCACATTAACCGACACTGAACAGAGTGAGAGTTATTTCCCGGTAAGCATTCAGCAATAATAAGGCTCACAATATTGCTACTGTTTACACAGTCATTTACTCAGAGATGAAAGTAAGTTTTTAAAAAAAATGGACACTCTGCTTTCCTCCTTTAGCTTATGTGTGCATCTCAAATGCATAGGCACATCACATGTTAATGTAAGCTGAATTGTGTTTTTAAATACAGTTTGTGATCATTCATCTCTCTCCCTTTCACACACATGTGCACGTTTGCACACGCAAGCACAAATGCACGACACCACTTTTGCTCTCTCCTTTTCACACACTTGCATGCATGGGTGCACATGCACGCACATGCACACACAAATGAAGGCCCAGAGCATTCCACTACTTTTTTCTCTTCCTTTCACACACGTGATCATGCATGCACACACACAAAAATTTGCTCCCAAAGCACCCCACCACTTTTTTTTAAACATGTGCATACATGTGTGCATGCACACATGCATACACACAAACAAATGAACTCCCAAACCATTCCACTACTTTTTCTCTCTTCCTTTCACACTTATGCGGTCATGCATAGATAGACACACACATACAAAATGCTCTCCCAGAGCACTCCACTAATTTTGCTCTCTCCCTTTCACACACATGTACACACGCATACATAGAAACACACACACAAACATGAACTCCCAAAGCACTCCACCATTTTTCTTTCTCCCTTTCACACCCTCATGCGCATGCACGCACACACATACAAGCACAAATGCACTCCCAAAGCACTGCACCAATTTTTCTCTCTTTCAAACACATGCATGCATGCATACAGACAACACACAAATGAACTCCCAAAGCAGTCCACCACTTTTTCTCTCTCCCGTCACACACATGTGGTCATGCATGCAGACTCACAAAAATACATTCCCAAAGCACTGCATCACTTTTCTCTCTCTTTCACGTGCACACACACAACACTCCCAAAGCATCGACCACTACCATCACTTGTGAGCCATGATAGTGGAAAGAAACTTGCTGAGGATTTGCAAAATCCTTTGAGCAGGCATGACATTTCTGAGACCATGAAGACCTACATCACCAATGACTCCAGAGCCACTGTGGCTATTGGAGTCTTATCTCCGCTGAGATCATCCCTGCAGCATTTGGCTACAGATTTTACTGCTTTCCTTCTGCTTGGTCTGCCTCCTACCCATCCCCTGCTGGTTCTGTATATTCTGCTCCCACTAGGCAGCACCCGCAGAAATGAATGGCATGAGCTAGGAAGGAAGATGTGCAGGGAGGAGCATGCCTTTCTCTCACCCCCTCTCCAGTTGCACATGAAGCCTTGCATTTTACTTTAATTTTCACTGTTCATGCTAAAATACACACTGCTGAACAATGCAAAGTGTAGCAGTAAAAATATTTTTTTTAAATCCACATTTCAAAGATGCACTGTGTTAGAATGCTACATGTTTCTCCATAATAATATATTCCAAGCACTATTTGGGGAGAGATGGATATTGTGGCCCATTTGATTTTTCTAGGTCCTTCCTGAATGCATGCATGAAAATACATGTTTAAAATCAAGATTGGAGTCAGTGTTGTAGCCAGGATGGTAATAACCCCGTCTCTCTACCATCCCTCCAAGCAGAGCAGCCCATAAGGGCTCATGAATTATTATCCAATGTGTATTTTGACCAGCATTTTCATATCACATCAAATGAGCCAGCATCATACGTCCTAGTATGAGAACATTAAATCTTGAGCCATCTTGTGCCATCTTGTGCCACTCGGGTACATGTCTGAAATGGGCCAAAGATGGGGCAATATTTACTTGGCAATAGTGTGGTACTTGCTCCCAATGGTCACTAAAGGATGCAGAAAACACCCCAAAACAATGGCCTTTTAATGATGGCTGAAAATTAGAAGGTTGGCATTTCTGAGTCCATTAACAAAATAGCACAATCTTAGCAGCTGAGTGTTGAAGGGTGCAATCCTAACTAATTTAGGCCAGACTAACTCACCTGGGATATCTTCTTATGGTGGTATGAGTAGGTTGGTATATGCCTATGCACTTGCCTAACCCCCCTTGAGTGGGGCAGAAGTGCCTTTTGCCACTTTTGTGACACCCCCAGGTCAGCAGGATTTATGCCGGGGTTTAGGCCGGCCTAAATGGAGATTAGGATTGCAGCCTAAGAGCACAATCTTAACCATGTCTACTCAGAGGTAAGCTCCATTATGTTCAATGGGTCTTACTCCCAGGAAAGTGTCTTTAGGATTGCAACATAAGTCTCCTTCCCAACAAGCATGCATGTCCATAGGTGCATGCGCGCGCACACACACACACACACACAACCCAGAAGCAAACTGCATGGAAGATGGAGTCATGAAAGCCACATTGTAAATACATGAAAATACTTTTTTATGCTGTTGCATATACCATTGCAATTTTTTCTCGGTCACAGAAGTGCCAGTAAGCAAGAGTGTATGCTAAACATATCCTTCTTAATGCAGAAGAGGAAGTAGTCAGGCTCACAGCATTGCTTGTGTTATAAGAAAAAAGCCCCTAAAGCTTGGCTCTCCTGGACACGCGCGTTGCAAAGAGAAGCACAGAGTACAATGCACCCAACGCAGCATCTCCCTATGAAATAATCTGTAAAAGTCCAATCCTCATCTCATGCAAGCAAAAAATAATCCGAGGAGGACAATAATTTGGACTCACTTTCCTTGAAAGCCACAAACACCTCCCTGCCCTTCCTCATCTGAATTGCTACGTGCCTTAAGCACTTGGCCCCTTGAAACAAAGAGGAAAAAGGGCATCTAATTTTCATAGCTTTCCTCCTTAGAAATGTCTTGCCGCTGCAGCTGTCGATTTGAGTTCACGCATGAGTGTGTGTGTGTGTGTGTGTGTGTGTGTGTTTGAGCGATGGCAAGAGGAGCTTAAAGTATTTTCCCTTTCATCAGAGAACATATATTCCTTTACTGGATCCCTAAAATGTTGGTTTTATGACCACCCCTTTTTTCATTTGCCCGTGCCTGCGAAGCACGGCGCAGCCATACAATCATGACCAGCTTACGACACTCAGTGTGCACTGGGTGCCTCTGCAGGCTGTAGCTACATACTGCTCGGCTGGAAGGAAGGGATTCTGGCTGTCTCTCTCTCTTTCTCTCTCTGCTCTAAGCATCTTCTAACAAGCACCGCGGACCAGGAATGGGAAATAAAGCCATCTTTAGCCGGTCCGGTCAGTGAATGAACCGTAAGCCGTCTCGGTGGAGTGAAAAGGTGGTTGCCGCTCGTCTGCAATGTTGGACATGAAAGAGGCTGTCAAGTCCTGGGGAGCTGTTAAGTAAAGAGTTTTGGAAGGGGCTTCTTTCTTTCATTTTCCCCCCCTCCTCGTTCCCCACGTCACGGTATTAACCGCAGAGAAAAAAAAAAGAACAGAGGGGGAGAGAGAGAGAGAAAAAGGAAGGAAAGAAGGAAAGAAGGAAGGAAGGAAGATCGCGCCTTATGCCCATACTTCTGAAACTTGAAGGTCCTTGGAGTCAGCTTAAAAACCAGGGAGGCAAAAACAGCGAGCTGGACATGCCTCTTGCCCTTTGAGACGAAGCAAAGTAAGACATTGTGCGCCTGCCAGCCACACAGAACGCTGAAAGGGACTGAATTTGTGGCGACAAAGGGCTCTTTTTTAGCCCTGCATATCATTAAGTCCCAACACAAAGGAAGCCGCTGAATGGAGGTTGTCACTCTCTGGAAAAGGGTGGGTAAGACACTTTTTTAATTTCATTCTTTCGTGAAGGGAGAGAGAGATTTTTTTAATTGTTCTTTTCGGTGCTGCGACACCCCAAAATGGACAGGATCCCTTGAATGCCTCTGAACTTGCCTGCTGTACAGTCTTCTGCATGCTATGCTGCTTTCGAAAAGGCAAACCCCCTCCCCAAAGTGACACTCGTGGCCCCGAGATGCTTTTATTTGTGCCTCGCCCCTCTCCCCTCGTCCCCTGTTTTCCATACAATGTGATGTAGAATTTGTACGGAAAGGGGAGCCGGCGAACAAAAGATTCAATGGACATTCTCGAGCGCATTTGGGGATATTCTTGCTAATGGATTTCCTTCTCATTGGTGTCTGTTTAAACTGGCTGCTGAGGAAGCCCCCAGGGCTGGTCTTGTGTACACTGGGTATCGTTTTCAAAATGCTTCCAGCCGTGAATAGTGGGTGTCCGCAGCTCTGTCGGTGCGAGGGCAGGCTTTTGTACTGCGAGTCGCTGAATCTCACAGAGATGCCGCACAACCTGTCGGGCGTGATGGGCTTGTCGTTGCGGTACAACAGCCTTTCCGAGCTGCATGACGGACAGTTCACGGGGTTAATGCAACTCACGTGGCTCTATCTGGATCACAATCACATTTGCTCAGTGGAGGGGAATGCCTTTCAAAAGCTGCGGAGAGTTAAAGAACTCACTCTGAGTTCTAATAAAATCACCCAATTGTCCAACAGCACCTTCCGGCACATGCCCAACTTGCGCAGTGTGGATCTATCCTATAATAACTTGCAGGCTCTGGAGCCGGACCTCTTTCACGGTTTGCGGAAGCTGACAACTTTGCACATGCGATCCAATGCCATCAAGTTCGTGCCCGTCCGGATCTTCCAGGACTGTCGCAGCCTGAAGTTTCTCGACATAGGATACAATCAGTTGAAAAGCCTGGCTCGAAACTCTTTTGCGGGCTTGTTCAAACTTACCGAGTTGCACCTCGAGCACAACGATTTGGTCAAAGTGAACTTGGCTCATTTTCCTAGGCTCATCTCCTTGCACTCCCTCTGCCTACGGAGGAATAAAGTCACCATTGTGGTGAATTCCTTGGACTGGGTATGGAAATTAGAAAAACTGGATCTCTCCAGCAATGAAATTGAATATATAGAACCTCATGTTTTTGAAAGTGTACCTCACCTCCAATCCCTGCAGCTGGATTCCAACCGGCTCACCTACATTCACCCAAGAATCCTCAGCTCCTGGAAGTCCCTTACTAGCATCAGCCTTTCTGCCAACGTCTGGGATTGTGGTCGTAACATTTGCGCCTTGGCCTCTTGGCTGAGCAACTTCAAGGGCCGCTATGACAGCAACCTGCTCTGTGCCACCCCTGAGTACGCGCAGGGCGAGGACGTCTTGGATGCGGTCTATGCTTTTCATTTGTGTGAAGACGCCACCGATCCGACAACCGACTTCAACCTTATGTCGGCTGTGGCTAACAACAGCGACCAAGTGTTCAGTTACAGCCCTGTCACCCTGAACTACGAGGTGCAGGACACGGAGGGGGACAGAACGACGGATGGTGTCACAGTAACTATGCCCA
Organism: Cryptoblepharus egeriae; assembly: GCA_030015325.1. Lineage (NCBI taxonomy): Eukaryota > Metazoa > Chordata > Lepidosauria > Squamata > Scincidae > Cryptoblepharus > Cryptoblepharus egeriae. The sequence goes on along the minus strand of JAREYC010000007.1, from coordinate 4,548,271 downwards.
ACGAGAACCCCGAGAATGCTGTCCAGATCCACAAGGTGGTCACTGGCACCATGGCCCTCATCTTCTCTTTCCTGATTGTGGTTTTGGTGTTGTACGTTTCTTGGAAGTGTTTCCCAGCCAGCCTTAGGCAACTCAGACAGTGTTTTGTGACACAGCGTAGGAAGCAGAAACAGAAACAGACCATGCATCAGATGGCCGCTATGTCGGCCCAGGAATATTACGTTGATTACAAACCCAACCACATTGAAGGCGCTCTGGTTATCATTAATGAATATGGATCCTGCACTTGCCACCAGCAGCAGGCAAGGGAATGCGAGGTGTGATTTAACTCTTTTCCAGTGGGGGATTTAACACTATGTGCAACCAAATAGCAATGGGCAAAGGAAGAGACAGTTGGATGTGGGTTGACATTGCCCTTCTTTGCTGAAATTGTTTAAAAATAAAAAAGAGGAGGTATCAAACAGACTCAATATTTTAGCTTTACTGTGGCTTAAAACCATCAGAACAGTCAACTTAAAAAAGTGAGAGAGACCAAAAGCTCTCTTTAAGATCTGTGAATATTCAGAAAAAAATATAAGAGTGTAAAAAAAGGATGAATCATTGATTTTCTTTTGTAAAACTACAACAAAGATATGTTTAAAATAAAAGCAAAATAGCATTTACAGCTTTTAGAGACTGGTGATGTTACCTGAATTATTGCTAACCTGTGTTCAGAGGGTGGGGGGAGACAAGGGGTAAAGATGGGTGAACCCTCTGTCTTGTATATTCAGAGTTGGAAGAGAAAACCTTCGTTAAAAATGAGACAAAGTATAAATCAGTCTGATGCTTTGAGAACTGCAGGGCGGCTTATACCATGACGCTGCTGGTTTGGAAAGCAGGGTATAGGAATGATGTTCCAACTGTGTTATTTGGTCAACATTGCAAGACCAGATTTCCAATTTCCTGCTATTTTCCTTATAACTCCCCCACTAGGGTTGCCATAATACTCTTCCACAAAACCAGGACAGGACACTCTGTCCCATTTGCCAGTATGTGAACACAATCCCCCCAAATCAGGATTGTCCCTGTTTTTCATGATATATGGCAACCCTACCCCCCTTCCAAAAAGGGAGGTGCCTCTGTGCCCTACAGAGCATGTAGGGAAGATGAGAGGAAGCCACAGTGATGAAAAGTTCTTTATATGGCTGAAAAGTCAAATTCAGCAGGTCAAGTTTGTGCATGATGTTTGAGCTCTGGCTGCTAAAACCAATGACTAGGGGAAAAAATGGTAACATATTCATTCCATGGAGGGCCAGGCCTTGTGATTTGATTGGCTGAAAGGACAGACACCTACACACACATGCGCATGCGCAAATGTGCGCGCACACACACACACAGAGTGCCTGTATGTCCTGTTAATTTGCTGGTATCCATGTAATTAACATACAGCAAAATGTTAGACCTCTACGTTGCATCAGTTCCTCCTTCTGACTTGTCACCCTTCATGACTGATCCATCAAGTGTTCTTTTAAAACAATCTGGTGCTCCACACCTTGTACCTGTGGAGCTGCTTCTTATTAAAACGCAACCTGTAACAGATGCATCGCTCATGATCTTCTTTAGTTAAGTAAAATGGATAGATAGCTAGATAGCTAGATAGATAGATAGATAGCTAGATAGATAGATAGATAGATAGATAGATAGATAGATAGATAGATAGATAGATAGATAGATAGATAGATAGATAGGGAGACAACAGTCCATCCATCCATCTACCCACCTACCCATCCATCCATCCATCCATCCATCCATCCATCCACCTACCCACCTATCCAACTATCTATCCAACTATCTATCTATCTATCTATCTATCTATCTATCTATCTATCTATCTATCTATCTATCTATCTATCTATCTATCTATCTATCTACCTACCTACCTACCTACCTACCTACCTACTTACCTATCTACCTATCCATCCATCCACCCACCCTCCCACCCACACATCTCTCTCTCTCTCTCTCTCTCTCTCTCTCTCTCTCTCTCTCTCTCTGTCTGTGTCTGTCTGTCTGTACAGGTCAGACCTGTACTGAACGAACATCCAAATTGGCAGTGGCAGAAGCAAATGCCACAGTTTTAGCTTACCTCTAATTAACTTGAAATGTCATTGCTTTGAAGCAAAGAAATACATGAAACAGAGAAATGAGACCTGTTTAAATAAGCCAAAGGCAGAGAAAACCTGGCCATGAAAACGCTGAGGAACCGTTCCCCACCACCGCTTAATCACAACTTAAATTGGACTATAAAGTAATGAAGGATGGATATGTGTAAAATTCTAGCACTTATTATTTGTGTGTGTGTTTGTGCATATATCTGAGCCTGTTGCACTCTGCATAGTATCTGGGCATTGAGAAGGATTCTTGGAGGCAGTGCATGACGAGGGCAGAAGGGGTGCTGTGGCTCACCCTCTGCACCAACATCTGAAGGGCCTGATCCTGGGCACTGCACACAAATGCAAAAAAAGCAGGCTCAGGACAGAGGCCTTGGGTGGAAAAAAAAACATAGATAGCAAGGGAATATTGAGAAGAAGGCAATCCGTTTCATCTCTCCCCACCAGCCAGGTTTCTGAAAAGGGAGATTGGATTTGAAGCAGAAAACATCTTAACAGCAATGCTAAGTTAAGAGGAAACCATGCAGATTCAGTGCATGAAATTCTTCCCTGGAGCATGCCTGGCTGGCAAAGAGCTTGGGGACAAAAATAGCTCTCAAAGACTCCAGAGCACACATGCATCTTCTGCCCAGATCTTGCATTAATGCCTTCTTACTTCAATATCTGTATTGGTCTCTCGGGCCCAGATCCGCAAGAATATTCCAGATGAAACCATGGAAGCAGTATTGAGAGATAAACTGACCCAAACCCCTTCCCCTAAACTGAAAGCAGAGTATTCGCACACTGTGTCCTGTTGCTACGTGATGAAGATATTGTTGGGGTGGAAATATATAGGGATGCAGTAATACAGTACATCACAGTTGTGCGTGGAGGAGGCTGCTTAGAACGACGTGGCATTGCTTTTAAGTTGACGTAGCAGAAAGCACGACATTTGGAACAGAGGGAGTCTGAAAGAACTACAATAGTATGCTTATATTTCTACTTATATGTACATGCACGAGGGTGGACAGGCACATAGGCATGAAGTGTCTGTTTCCAGAGAAACAGCACATTTGTACAGAAATAAACACTGTTGTCTTGTCCTTTGCAGAGGCTGGCAACAGATTCAGATATATTAGAATTAGATATATAATGAACTCAGTTGAGCACAATCCTAACCATGTCTACTTAAAAGTTAGCTCCATTGAGTTCATTAGGTCTTACTCCCAGTAAAGTGTCTTTAGGATTGCAGCCTAATTCATAGATAGATAGATAGATAGATAGATAGATAGATAGATAGATAGATAGATAGATAGATAGATAGATAGATAGATAGATAGATAGATAGATAGACAGATATTGCAAGCTCTCTCGCTCTCTCTCTCTCTCTCTCTCTCTCTCTCTCTCTCTCTCTCTCTCTCTCTCTTTCCTCTGATGCTGAATACCTAAGCCAACTTTCAATTCTCCATATTTAACTGGGCTGCAATTCTAAGCACAGTTGCATGAGAGTAAGACCCATTGAACATGGTGGGGCATCCTAATGTGTACAGGATTGTGCTGTCAATAATCCAATTTTTGAAAGTGGAAGTGCATTCTGGAGAATACACAATTTTACATGCTTACAATAGTAAAATTTCTTTCTTTCTTTCTTTCTTTCTTTCTTTCTTTCTTTCTTTCTTTCTTTCAAAAAGAGCCCTGGCAATGACTTTTGTGTGTTTCTCCAATGATGGAAAAAAGATAAAACATATCTATATGCATAGTTTAAATTAAGCAAACAACTGACAGCAAAAGCCCGCCCTTACCCATCATTGTAGATGTTTTAAAGGAGTTAGACTTATTTCCCAGGACTGGTTCAGGCTGTGCTATACCATAACTACTATTCCACAGGCTGCTTCCCCGACAACATAAGTCAGCCCAAGAAATGCATTAATAATTGCAGACCCAACAGGGCAAACATTAATTTCCTGCAGTCCAAATAGGATTGCATTCACTGCCACTTCTCTTCCAGGCAGCTGTCAGTGATCTGATTGAACACCACTGCATTTGCAGTGAACGCCTGTAGACGCAGCAACAGGAGAGGAGGCTCTTTCCATACCCCATAACCGACTAGTCCACCGCAGGGACTCCAGAGCATCTTTCCTTGGCACCACTAAAACAGTGGCAAGGCAAGCAAACCCACCCATTCTTTCTAGAAGCCTCCCAATAGGTCCTTTGCTCCTAAACATCAATGCACACATGTTCACTCACACAAGCACATGCTGTTAGCTTTCTGATAATGCAACCTGAATGTACAGCATGGTACATTGATCTTCCTTCGGGTCTTCCTCCCCCTCCTGTTCTATAGGGGGAAGCAAAAATTGATATACCAAATTTTGCCAATGCATTTATATGTTTTGAATGCACACAATGTAAGGGAAATGTGGTCCAAAGGATAGATGCTCACATTTTTTTTGTGTTCTAGAATAGGTAAAACATACTGCAGTGGTTTGAGGCAAGGAGAAAACATGCTCCTCAGTGCATGCATAGGATGTACATGCCTAAAAACTGATTTATCTGTTGTGGGCTACAGAGGAGGTTCTAGCTCTCTATGAAAGGGAGATATTTTTTTACAAAATACAGAGAAATCAAAGGTCCTCAGGAAACAGGTTATGCATTTTCTTAAGAAAACATGACATTTTCTTTGGCAATAAGAGAACACGGGGTCCTGGGATGGTCCCCCAAAATGTGCTTGCCCTTTGCTGAACAAAATGCCACATTTATTCATTGATTTTCTGGACGATAGTAGGAGCATCCTGAGTTAATGAGCAAACAGAAATGTATTTAAACTAATAAGCAATTGAAATGAGGTTGAGATATGAACCTATATTATGGGGTGGAGAGTTTTTGTTTGTCTGGGGGTATTTCATGTAAGATGGCCATATGTCCCAAAAAACAGGGATATTCCCGATTCTGGGGGATTGTGTTCACATACTTGCAAATAGGACAGAGGATCTTATCCTGATTTTGTGGAAGAGAATTATGGCAACCCTAATTTTAAAGTTTAAAAATAAACCCTATTTACTGTTGAATGGAGTCCCAGGAAAGATAACACAATGCATAAAAGTATTATTTGCAAAGGAAATGCAAGGAAAAATACATTGATGAAGATGGGGACAATATGCTTATCTTTCTGAGGATGCGTTCATTCAAGGAGATTAAGGGTGCAATCCAGAGTAACTATGGGAAGTCCTTGCTCCGGTGTAAGAACAATTTGCTCTGGATTGCAATATGAATTTCCCATAGATTTTCACTAGGTGGTGCAGTAACTACAGTTGCACATAATGTCTCTTACGTGCTCCTGTAGTTACTCTGGATTGTAGGGTTAAAGATATTCAGCTAATTTCCTCCAAGAAAATTAGTACTGTGGTTTCAGAGTATTCAGATTTAGATGTTGAAAAGCCCCAGCTGCTCACTGTAAACCAGAGGTCAGCAGTGTTCTTCCACCTAAGGGCCACTTAGGTATCAATAGTGATGCTCCAAGCACATTGGTACACATGCACAGAACTCCCAATTAGGCCACAGAGATAGGAATAAAGAGCTCCTCCCTCATATGCACCATCCCCCACCTGTACCATCCCCCCAAATGTACCAACCTCCATGAGCATCAACCCTCCCCCCCCCCCCGCACACGCATCAACCCCCCATCCCAACATGGAGAGTGAAGCTCAAAGAAAGGTTCTTCTTTTGGCCTGCTTATGTTGTAAGAGTTAGGGAGACATAATTACAAACTTGAATTCTATTTTTAAGACCAACCTGAACTGGGTAGACTTATCTTTTGGGAACTATAGGCTGCATGATTTTGGGCAGCGGGCCACACCTGGCCTGCAGGTTGCGAACCCTTGCTCCCTAAACTATAATTCTTGGGGTTCACCACATTAATTGTAGAATCAACTTGAAGCCATTAGAACAGTGATTTTCAACCAATGTGTCATGGCACACTGGTGTGCCATGGGTGGTCTGCAGGTGTGCCACGGGATTTTGGGGAGGGCAACTGGGGTATTTGAGCCACCGACCAAGCATGGTATGCCTTGGCAATGGTCAAAATGGTGTGCTTTGACAATGTTAGTGCATTATCAGTGTGCCGTGAGTTGGAAAAGGTTGAAAATCTCTCCATTAGAAAGTTGTTAGGGAATATGCAGGCCAATCCTATAACTGGTGGCCCTGCCACATAGTACTCCAAATTGGCTACCATTATTTCAGGTGACACTGCTGGGATTGCCAGAGGTATCTTCAAAGGAGACAGACCTGAAGAAAATAGGGCTTCTCTAGTCCTACAACCCTGCAATAGGGTTTCCTAACCCTACAATAGGGCTTCCCTAGTCTGTGCTGACTATTTTGTCACTGGATAAGCAAAATCAGTGATAATATGTTTCCATCACTCTCTAGCCCATTTTCCTCCCTTTATCCTGCCCCTACGTACCTTGATGCCCCCTGGCACATTTATGACATCTTGACACATTTATGACATTTAGCTGAGGGCTTTTAGGGCTGGGATCTAAGGCTGCAATCTCAATCCACAATTAGGCCAGCCTAAGCCCTATCACAAGTCCCATGCTGGTCTGGGAATGTCACCAAAGTGCCATAAGACACTTCTGCGCTACTCCTGGGGGAGGGTTAGGCTAGTGCAAAGACAAGCACTTGCCGCACTACATCCCCATGGGAATGGAAGACCATTGAGTTGTGCCCTAGTCCTAGGCTAGGACTGCACCCTAAGAAATGTACAGCTTTGGAGTTTATATAAAAAAAGAAGAGGGAATCAATTATATTTATCTACCTTATCTATATTTCCTTTTTCTTCTATATCTTGTTACTAATTTTTGGTGCTATTTTTGAAGTTTAGCAAACCACTCTTGCAATAATAAAAATAAGAATTCAAGAGCAAAGTTTTGTTTAAGAAATGGATCAGAAGCCAGGCTGAAGTTCAGCAGAACTTCCTGATTATAAATATGGCCTAGACTCATTCTGAATCAAGTTACTTAAATTACAGCCCATTGGAACAACTATAATAACAAGAATGTAAACCGCTTTGTGAACTTGTTAGTTGAAAAGCGGTATATAAATACTGTTGATAGATAGAATGTAGCATTTATATATCCACTTTACAAGGTTTATATCCTATACTTTAAAAGCATGCTAAGTGCTTTTGGTGTACTCTTGATTGCTGTCCATATGAGACATTTCTGCATTATCTCCTACTGCCAACCATGGGGGTGACTTCTATCTCAGGCCACATAGAGAGGCTTCATGGCATCCTGACCTTTTCCAGGGCGTAAGATTCATTGATACTAAAGAGCCTTACTTATGAGTAGACAAGCTTAGGATTGTGCTGTAAATTCCCAATGGTGATGACATGTTAACCTACCTTCTCCCCTACACATAACTATATAAAATGTGGACCTCCCTCCTCCACCAATACTATTTACCATATGGCACAAAGGAACTTTCTTGCTCAAGTCCTGATCACACACATTTCTGGTCAAATGAAGCCATTTTCAAGCACTGTGTTGTGGCACATTAGTGTGCCGCAAATGTGTTCCTCTGCAGTTTGGGGTTAGATTCATTCCGTAGGGCCAATGAGGGATGTGAAACCCCCACAAACAGCATGTTGTGCCTTATCAACTGTCAAAAAATTTGATGGTGTGCCTTGACAGTTTTAGGACATTGTCAGCATACCATGATATGAAAAAGATTGAAAATCGAAGGCTTAATGTAAAGAAGTTGAACCTGGACTTAGGACACAATCCTAAGAAATTTACATCAGCCTATCTTTCTGTGATGGTGTGCCAAGGTTGGCGAATGCCTATGAACTGGCCTAACACCCTGAGGTGTGGGGCAGAAGTGCCTTACGGTACTTTTGTGACATCCCCAGGTCAGCACATGGCTTGTGCTGGGGGTCAGAGTGGTGTAAATGGAGATTAGATTTGCAACCATAGTGGTATGCTTTTTTGACACCCATCAGTTACTAAAGAATGTGTTTTGGGGCAATATGGACTTTTCACTTAGGATGGGTATCCTAAGAGTGCTTGAAATCATGCAGTGTTTTATCAAGGCAAAAACTGTAGTTGGGTGGAAAACCCAGCTCCACGCAAAGAACAATGTCTGTCTGACCTTCCGTCCATTATTCCTTTCGTCAGTTCGTCCTTCCTTCACTTTAACTTTGCTTTACTTGTTTTACTTACTTAGGGTGCAATCCAGAGTAACTACGTGCTCTGGTGTAAGAAAAATTTGCTCTGGATTGAAATATGAATTTCCCATAGGTTTTCACTAGGTAGTGCAGTAACTAAGGGTACACGTAATGTCTCTTACATGCTCCCGTAGTTACTCTGGATTGTAGGGCCACAGAGTAATCCTAAGCAAGTCTACTTAGAAGTAAGTCCCATTGTGTTCAATAGTATTTACTCCCAGTATTTACTTAATGGGGAAGCCACTCACTTCATAATAAATGTATTTGCCATGAAACAGTGGCATAGCTAGAGGGAGGAGACTACTCAGGCTTGGAGGGAGCCTCACTCCTTTGAAGCCATTCCAGGTGGGGTTCATAAGAACACAAGAAGAGCCTCCACTGGATCAGGGCCATCTGGTCCAGCTCCCTGTATCACACAGCGGCCCACCACATGCTTCACGGAGCACATATGACACGAGCATCCACTTGCCTGGAATGGCTTCGAGGGCAAGAGGCCGCCCCCAACACTGCCGGCTACACCCCCCTCTAGCTATGCCACTACCATGAAATCTGGCAATTCTGTCTGAACTTCCCTTTCCCTCCCTCCTTTGATCAAGAAGATCATGCCATTTTTGAAAGTCAGGCAAGAACACACGCTCTCCTTTTCCTCTCTGCTTAGGCCAATTTTTCTTCTTGTTCTCAAGTATTGATCATCCATAACACTCTAATTTCAAGAGCAGGGAAGGAAAAAGAAGGTGTGTGCGGGTGGGGGTGTCTCGTTCTTTTTACAGTTCTTTGTTACAAAATGAAATGTACCAAAGGGATACCAGGTGCAGGGCCTTAACCTGATCAGTTGCAGAAGGGAGCAAAGCCACACTGGTTGCAGTGGGAGACCAACTGGTTGCAAAGGGATTGGTCTTGTTGGTCTCTTTATAGGGAGATCTTTATAGGTAGTGCAAGTCTGAGAAGAAGAAATTAGTGGAAAGGCCATGAAAAGAGGTATTAGATTCTCTCTCTCTCTCTCTCTCTCTCTCTCTCTCTCTCTCTCTCTCTCTGTGTGTGTGTGTGTGTGTGTGTGTGTGTGTGTGTGTGTGTGTGTGTGTGTGTAATAAAATTAAAATTATGAAATTTTTCAATCACAAAAGTAGTGCCTCCTATAAGTACACAGGTCATACCACTGGGATCGTTGAAAGATATGGGGACAAAAAAATAAAGTTAATTTTTAATCTACTAACAGTAGCAAAAATGCTAATAAGCAAAAATCAAAACATCTAAGAAATTACTTTTGTCAGTGGATTAATAAATCACAGGCAGTAATTGGCCTCCTGAAACTAATACATGATATCAGATGCAGGGAAGGGAGAATACACTTGCTATCCTACAAATTATTTTGAAATGAATTGTGGGAATGCAGGTTTTATTAATGATTGTTTTGTTAGGGTTGTTTTTACTGTTTTGCTATAATAACAAAAATAATAATTAGAAAAACAGAGTTGCATTTTTGAAGATGGTTGATAGAAAATTCTGCCTTTGAAAAGGGCAGTCTGTCCATCTGATTCACTATTTCTTCAGACATTCCAGTGGAAACAGTAGTAGCTACTTAGTGGCCTCCGAGCAATCATTTGACATTGAACTACTGCAGGTCAAGTACATACATAGGGTTGCCATAATAGGGTTTTCAGGACCCTCTGTCCCATTTGCCAGAATGTGAACGCAATCCCCCAAAATAAGGATTGTCCCTGTTTTTTCGGGATATATGACAACCCTAGCTATATAAGATTGCAGTCCTAATAGGGAGCTGTGGCCAAATGCTATGCTGGTCAAGGGGGTTGCCACTTGAAAGTTTTGAAACCACTGAACTTGACCTGTCTCTTATTAGTGTGAACAAAATTGTGAGCAGAAGTAGTAAATCTATCTTACAGTGATCACAAAAATAACACAGCAGAATTACAGGTATCCCCTCTTTCTGATGATTCGTTTTCTAACGACCCACTCTTTCAACACCTTTCAGTTATACCCACAACTCATTCATTTAAAGCATGTTCCACTCATTCAATCTCTATGATGCACTAAAGGCCAAAATTGCCCTCCCCATGTCAAAAAATGGTCTAATCCCATTCCTGAAGGAGTTAATGAGAATTCATTTGCAAAAATCTTTGCATTGCAGCAGGAATTTGCAAGATAAAAGGGGCATTTGCAATTTGCTAGCTAAAAAAGCATTGGGAGCAACATTTATAAACTAAAAAAGATTGGGTTCCACTTTTTACTTTTTTTGCTTCTGAACAGTGCTCTGGTCCATAACCATTCGATGTCTATAGATGTCAACCAACAACAACATAACCATTCAATGTCTGTAGAAAGTCGACCAACAACAACAAAAAAATCAGTGAAAGGCTGGCAGATCCATGGCAGTAACAGAGCTGATTTAACAACTCAAAGTAGGGAATGCCAACATACCCTACAATCCAGTGTACATTACATGCAGAGACATTACATGCACCCGTAATTACTGCACCATCTAGTGAAATCCTTTGAAATTCATGTTGCAATCCAGAGTAAATTGTTCTTACACTGGAGCAAGGATTCTCTGAAGTTACCCTGGACCCATAGAAAAGAACATATTTTGTGTTGGTGTTGAACAACCTCTGGGAGCTGATTCCAGGGGCTTGTAATTTCACTTTGGGGTAGGCAGAACTTGGCCTAAAGCCATTTAGGGTGCAATCCAGAGTAACTGCGGGGAGTCCTTGCTCCGGTGTAAGTACAATTTGTTTTGGATTGCAATATGAATTTCCCATAGGTTTTCACTAGGTGGTGAAGTAACTACGGGTACACATAATGTCTCTTATGTGCTCCCGTAGTTATTCTGGATTGTAGGGATAGGCTTTCAAATAATAACCTGAACCATACTGAGAATGGACTGAAAACAATGCATTTGATCTAGAATTGTCACAAAAGTGGGTAGCATGCAAACAGCACAATTTTCAGAACCCTGAATTTTCAGAATGGTGTTCTAGGGAAGCTCCATGTGGAGCGCACTGATGGACCTGCTGGTCTCTTCCATCTTTGCTTTGAATTCCATTTCAGTTTGTTTGCAGACAACTCCAGCCTATACCGAGATTCCCCCAGCCTTCCAGCTGAAAAAGATGATGAGCGAGTTTGTTGCGTGTCATCCACAAAATTGATGACAACAACCTTGAATTCCCCAAAGATGTTCCCCAGCAGTGCTACTTTTTGATTCTTCTGCACATCTCCGAGTTTACGATAAAGGAGACAAACTAATAAAAGGATGGAAGATTCACACATACAGGTGATGGTCTCGGTGACTCAGAATTCAGCCCACACAAGATTGTGGGTGCAATCCTAACCAACGTAGGCTGCACATCATGGTGGTGTGGTGAGATCGGTGCATGTCTGTGCACTGATCTAACCCCCACAAGAGAGGTGCAGAAGTGCTTATGACACTTTGTAACACCCCCAGGGCAGCACAACAGATCAGTGCCGGCCTAACCAGGGATTAGGATTGTGCTGCCATCCTAAAAAACTTCCAGATTATCACACTATCAAGCTCTCGGCAAACAATGGCAACATGGCAGAAGGACGAGGTGAGTAACTAGCTCCGTGTTTTCTGGAAGTCCCTCCTCCCCGCCTTAATGAAGATGGCACAACATTAAATTATGCTTGACTGAAGTCATTAGTGCCTAAGCACACAGCCGCCCTTGTTTACCCGTCGTGCCCCTCTGTGCTCATTGTCAAGACGTGCTGTTCTCTTTCTCCTGCACCCCCCAACTGGCAAGCTGTGCGACGGCTGAGTTTAACAACAGAAGACCTCCAATTGTTTTCTCAATAAAGTCCTTGACAAGAAATATGCATGTGTGTCTCTGTGTGTATTTGACTGGTGGAGAAAGGGCTGATCCAATTAAGCTCCTCACATCAGTGCCTCACTGGAACAATTCTGTTCTCCTAATGCTCTCATGGTTGCAGAGACAGAGAAATTCTAGATAGATGGAAAGGGCTGATTATACACCATTATATATATTATATATTATATATATATTTTCTCGATCCAGAAAAGCGCATTGCTAGGAACAGCTAAGATACTGTGCGAACCCTCAAACTCCCAGGCCTCTGGTAGAGGACCCGAGATTGAGGATAACATACATACAACCACCCGTGGAGGATGAGAAAACAATATATATATATATATATATATATATATATATATATATATATATATATATATATATATATATATATATATATATATAAAATCTTATTTCTTTCTATTAGATATCAATCTTGGGTGGATGGATGGATGGATATCTCAGGATGCAATTCTAACCATATGTACTCAGATGTAAGTCCATCTGTGTTGTATTGGACCTACTCTCTGGAAAGTATTTATAAGGATATAGCCTGAGATACCTATTTTACATACATAGATATAGGCAGGCAGACTGTCAATTCATTCATCACTGGCATCCTTCAGTCTCAAAAGACTATGGTATCGTGCTCTGAATGGAAGTCCTAAAACAGCAAACTAAAACTATTGAGTGAGTGAGTGAGTTGAGTGAGTGAGTGAGCAGGTAGGCAGGTAGGGTGGGTAGATAGGTAAGTAGACAGAAAGACAGAAAGACAGAGAGACAGAGAGACAGAGAGATAGATAGATAGATAGATAGATAGATAGATAGATAGATAGATAGATATTGTACCACAATAGCATATGAGAATATTCTAAGCTTTGTTAAGCCCCCCCCCCCCCCCCCCGAATCACAAATTTTGCATTCTATATTTTGAAACATCCACCTCAAATTCTGGCCCATTCATGGATTGAAAATCTCCAAGGAAAGAGATTCTCTCATTAGTAAAATGCTTGTAAATTTCCCCAAGCTGCTAGATGCACCTATACGGGAATAAGTAAGTCCCTCTGAACTCAGCAAGACTCAGAAGAGATATGCACTGTTGTTTAACAAACAACAACATCAACAACATCTACTTCCCTCTTGTTCAAAAACCTTGTTTTCAGCTCTGACCTACTGGGAGAACATCTTGCCTGCCCTTTAGAGTAGGATGACCATATAGAATGGAAGACAGAGTGCCTGTACCTTTAACCATTGCATAGAAGTGGGAATTGAGGCAGGTCTAGCCCATCATAGAAGGGTTTAAAAAGCATCACCTGCATCAGTTCCTTCTTCTATGCAATGGTTAAAGGTAGAGGAACTCTGTCCTCCATTCTATATGGTCACCCTGCTTTAGAGATCCTACATTAAAAAAAGAATCCCAAAAAAGTCAATGTATTCTCCATTCTTCTGCTCTCTAGGCTACACACATCCATGTTTTTTTCTACTTGTTGTGACAGGATCTGCATTCAAAAACCTTTATTGTCTTATAAAACCTTTTATAGGAAGTGTTCAGGTAGATGTACTGTAGATGTACGTAGAAATACTGTAGACAGATAGATTCACATCAGGTTGAAATGAACCCAGACAATCCATTTTATCCTAAGACACCTGGAGCTGATACAGCACTGGCTACGAATGTTTGAAACTAGTCTTTTGAAGGCTGCAATCCTAAAGACACTTTCCCCATTGAATACAATGGGCCTTACTTTTGAGACAACATGGTTAGGATTGTGCTCTAAGTCCCTGCCCCAGGTTAGTTGAAGGAAGCGTTCTTTAGTGATGGTCTGAGAGTTTCCTTAAGAGCAGATGGCGTTCCCGCTTCCTGAAATGATGTGTTGATGACTAGGATCGAATTCAACAGCCTCCCTCAACAAGCAACGCGGCCAAGATGGAAAAGGATTAAGCAAGCATTTAGTAGAGTCAACTGTGCCAAACATTTTGTCTGCAACTTTGGGGCTCAGCAATTGAAACTCATCCAATCAGATTTAAAACAAGAGAGGATTTGGACACCTCTTTTAGAGAAAGTGTTCCTAATGGGAAGTTCAGGTAGGAACGGATCCAATAACTTTTGTTGATTCTCTGAATTATCTGTCCCTCTTCTAATGTACACTCACCCTACAATCCAGAGTAACTACGGGAGCACATAAAAGACATTAAGTATACTCGTAGTTCATAGCGCAACCCAGAGCAAATTGTTCTTATACCGGAGCAAGGATTCCCTGTAGCTACTCTGGATTGTGCCCTAAGGCTGCAATCCTAAAAATACTTTCCTGGGAGTAAGAGCCATTGAAAACAATGGGGCTTACTTTTGAGTAGACATGGTTCGGATTGTGCTCTTAAGAACATAAGAAAAGCCCAAAAGGACCATCTAGTCCAGGCTTCAATATACTGTATTTACTCGAATCTAACGCTCATCTTTTTCAGCCAAATTGAGTCTCCAAAATCAAGGTGTGTAATAGATTTGATGATTAATTAAATTTGAGTAAAAGTGGTGTTTTGATTATAAGAATAGATTTGATGGTGCATTAGATTCAAGTATATATGATATATATTAAACTGCTTTGTGAACTTTTTGTTGACAAGTGGTTATAAATACTGTACTGTTGATGGCTGGATGGATGGATGGATGGATGGATGGGTCTCACAGTGGCTCACCAGAAACTTCAGAGAGCACACAAGACCACAAGATACTTGCATCTCATTGCCATACTCCTGCATTGTGCACTCTGTTTACCATTACACACACCCCAAAGAAGACACCAGACTCTGGCTTGGGTTTAACTTGGGCCACTTTAATAAACACAAGTGACCAATTTTTTAAAAGCATGACACCTAATATGACACCGAAAGTATGATTACCATCCATGGTAATGCTTCCCCCCAAAAATAAAAATCTTAACCAGCCTTCATGATGAGCAACCATCTAATATAATATGGTACATATATATCATGGAGCTTGTAACCTGTGATGGAACTTGGAAGATGGAATTTCCAGTGCTGTGCTTTACCACTGAAGCATGTCTGTCTGTCTGTCTGTCTGTCTGCCTGCCTGCCTGCCTGCCTGCCTGCCTGTCTGTCTGTCTGTCTGTCTGTCTGTCTGTCTACAGTATTCATATACTGCTTTTGAACTAAAAGGTTCACAAAGCAGTTTACAAAGAAAATGAAAACACTGTGGTTTGCTGCAGCTCTCCATTCCTTCAATATTCCACCTCTCCATTGCAAATGTCCACGTGTGCATCTTTGAAACACTACAAAAAGTCATAGGGCACAATCCAGAGCAAGTATGGGGAATCCTTGCTCCGGAGTAAGAACAAGTTACTCTGGATTGCAATATGAATTTCCCATAGGTTTCGCTAGGTGGTGCAGTAACTACGGGTGCACGTAATGTCTCTTACGTGCTCCCGTAGTTACCCTGAATTGTAGCCATAGTGTACCACATGTGAATTCTTCATTTTTTTGGATGCAGCACTGCACCAAGGTTACCAGAAATCTAATAATAAAATTGTATTGTCACAACAAATTTACACAATCTATTGTAATTGTGCAGATGGAGGAATATGAAGGAAATGAAAGCTTTAAAAACAAAACCCCTATTTGTGCCTGCACAGCATTCAGCATGAAACATCTAAAACAAACTGTATAGGTGCAGCGGTCATTATGAAATCCAGAAATCCTCAGCACAACTGGGATTTCCCAACCTGTTGGTTCCACTTTAGAAAGACCAGATAATTCACAGCTATTTGTGTAGAGATTCAGCACAGGGAATTTAGGACATGTGCCAGGTTTTACCTGCAGATGACTCAGCAACACATAATCGGCACACAACAAAGAATAGTTACAACTCAGCGGATTCCTGGAACAGTCCATGAGAGTTCATGAAAGCTATTATGACCAAGAACTCCTTCACTGCCATCACCACTGTGAGAAAGTCTTCAAACAAGCACTATATATCAGTGTTTCCTTCCATGTTGCTTTTTCCTCCTTTTCTTCAAAGAAGGTCCTAATTGCAACAAACAAGGGCGTTGTTAATCAGCCATACCCTGGGACGCCACCCCATTCTGGACGCACTGAAGATCAACACACAGTGAACTGCAGTAGGGAAGATACGAAGAACTGAGAGCCATACGAAGTACTGAATGGATATTCATGCGGTAAATAATATAACCTTTCCAAATATATCAAAGTATTTTATTTTGGTCCTCCTATGAAAGAAACAGGGAAAGAAAAGGCAGCCATAGGGGGCTGATGATTTGATTGCAAATGTTTATGATCATAGGGGAGAAGTCCTTATGAAGGATCAAAAGACTGGCACATTATGAGACTCTTGTAAAACGTGTAACGATTCTCCCTCTAGCGGCAGATCTTGGAAGGACAGAAAAATACAGAGAACAAGCAAGATGAAGACAGACAGACAGACAGACAGACAGACAGATCACAACCATAACTCGCTCAGAGTTCAGAAACAGATAGACAGACAGACAGATCACAACCATAACTCACAATTCAAAAACAGACAGAAAGACAGACAGATAGTTCATAACCATAACACACTCACTCTTCAGAAACAGACAGACAGACAGACAGACAGATCACAACCATAACTCTCTTAGAGTTCAGAAACAGATAGACAGACAGACAGATCACAACCATAACGCACTCACAATTCAAAAACAGACAGAAAGACAGACAGATAGATAGTTCACAACCATAACACACTCACTCTGCAGAAACAGACAGACGGACAGACAGACCGACAGATAGATAAAAAGGCTGCAATCCTATCCACACTTTCCTAAGAGTAAGGATTATGACTATAATGGGATTTAGTTCTGAGAAGACAGGCATAGGATTGGGTTCACAATCTCTGAGAGTAAAAAGTCCTATCCATGTCTTCTCAGAAGTAAGCTCAATTGTGTTCAATGGATCTTACTCCCAGGAAAGTGTAGGTAGTATTGCAGCTTTATACTTTTTAAACTTAGGGTGCAATCCAGAATAAATATGGGGAGTCCTCGATCCAGAGTAAGAACAAGTTATTCTGTATTGCAATATGAATTTCCCATAGGTTTTCACTAGGTTCTGTAGTAACTACGGGTGCACGTAATGTCTCTTACGTGCTCCTGTAGTTACTCTAGATTGTAGCATTACCCCCAAATCCAGAGTAACTACAGGAGCACGTAAGAGACATTACAGGCACCCGTAGTTACGGTACCACCTAGTAAAAACCTATGGGAAATTCATATTGGTATCTAGAGTAAATAGTTCTTACACCGGAGCAAGGACTCCCCATAGTTACTCTGGATTTTGCCCTTAGACAAAGTTGAATGCACTTTGGGTAGGTGTTGATTTTATTCTTTTCTTTCTTCCTTATTTTTGGGTGGGGAACAGTCCTCTGTTCATTTTCTCTGCAAAGTCTGTCCCACTCATATTGATTTTGAAGGGGAGCCATTACTGAGGCAAGGAAAGTGTCAGACTACAGGCTAATCAATCATCTTTTAATAAATAATGTCAGCATATCCCTTTCCATTACTGACTGCATGTACACAGCCAATGACAAGATCTACTACCTTCCCCTACCTTTACATTCTTTTCCACTTACTACATCTACCTTAATGAAATAGAAAAACAAGAATTTTAATGACTGATCAATTTCGTTCCACTAAATGTAACCACTCAAAATTATCAAATTAAATAATAATTGAAGGACATGAGCTGCACAGAAAATGGGAATGAAATATGTTCTTGATGTAAAACCTACAACAGTAAACATCTTGGTATTTGTCCAAGGAAAACTCTGTTGTCCTGCTAGGTTTTGGGCACACTGGTCAATCCGTCAAATCCATCCTAGACTATGGCCTGGGAGAAGTCTAAGAGGCTGTGTTGGGGTTTCCACTATTGGAATGACAATGGGAAATGTGGGGTCTTGGCCCCGCTGAAATCCCAACAGGAGAGAGGTTAGGTTTTTTTGTTCCAGCACTTGAAGAGTTGTCCTTTGCTGGCTCGTCCCTTCCAAGTTTGGAGATGAATAAAGCAACTTGCAAAAGCCTACTAATGTAAGGCTGCAATCCTAAAGACACTTTCCTGGGAGTAAGACCCATTGAACACAATGGGGCTTACTTTTGAGTAGACATGGTTAGGCTTGTGCTCCTAACTGAATAAAGTATTGCCTAAATATCTGCAGGAGTTGGGACTGAGAAATGGAATGATTGCTTGCATGACTGCCTCTGTACAACAGCAGAGTTTTTAAACTCTGTTTTTAAACTGTGATTTATTGTGGCCATCCATGCCGAGTCAAATCCATGTATACAAAAATCAATGTATAATAAGGTCGGACCTATATATATTTTCTCCTCCTCTTTCTATAGGTTATTGATAAAAATGTCAAAATGTACTGAGCTCAGCATCCCAATCAAAGCTTCCCTGCACATGGACCTGGAATCACTGATAAAGATTCTGTATTTACTTGAATCAAACCCTACAATCCAGAGTAACTACAGGAGCAAGCAAGAAAAATTATGTGTACCCATAGTTACTGCACCACCTAGTAAAAACCTATGGGAAATTCATATAGCAATCCAGAGCAAATTATTCTTACACCGGAGCAAGGACTCCCAATAGTTACTCTGGACTGCAACCTAATGCTCACATTTTTCAGCCAAATTTGCCCTATAATCCAGACTAACTACAGGAAGACATAAGAGGCACTTACTCTGGATTGCTCTATTTCCCATAGTTTCCCATAAGTGGCACCATAACAATGTCAGTGTAAAAGGTCCCATAGTTACTCTGGATTGTAGCCGAACCCTACAATCCAGAGTAACTACGGGAGCACGCAAGAGACATTACGTGTACCCATAATTACTGCACCACCTAGTGAAAACCTTTTGGAAATTTATATTGGAATCCAGAGCAAATTGTTCTTACACCGGAGCAAGGACTCCCCTTAGTTACTTTGGATTGCACCCTTGGTCTCCAAAAACAGTGCACGTTAGCCCTTAGGATCCCAAGGTTTTTTTTAACACGTAAAATAGCATGGCTCCATTAGACCCGGTTGGAATGACTGGTTTTTCCACAACAAACAAAAAAGATTTAGAGGTTCTCACCATGGGTTTTATTGCCCTGAAGTTTTCACATGAGAAAGAGAAGAAACCAAAGATACCAGTAAAAGGCAATATGGGTCTAATGGACCTGGCCTAGGATGATATTTATAAATTGGAATTTACAGAAAAACTGAAATTCAAAAACTTATGCTTTTGGATCTGTAACTGTTTTATTAGCAGTTAAAAAGTCAGAAAGTCTTGTCAAGTAAAAATAATAAATTCCAGTAAAAAAACACAACACAAACTTCCAATCGGGTCAAATGGACCTGGTTGGGGTCCTATTTGAAATCCAAATAAATGTGGTATTTTGCATAAGTATATGCAGGGGTGGGCACTTACCGGTTTGGGCCTACTTGCCTGAACCGGATCTTGTTATTTGGCCGCCGGTGGCGAGCCGGTAGGGTGTGTTGGGACGAGAACCGTGGGGACCGGTTCTGAGCCTCTACCGCCCGCCCACCGCGGCGGCCGCCATTTTTCGTCTGTGCGGCACCTCCCTCTTCTCTCTGCTGGCGAGGAGGAACACAGGGAGCCGCGCGGTGCTGCCGTGGCCGTGCTCCACCTCCCTCTTTTCCCTGCTGGTGGGGAAGTGTGAAGAGGACTGCAGCCTTAGAGCCCCTTCCTATGCAGGTCTACTCAGAAGTAAGTCCCAGTATAGTCAATGGGACTTACTCCCAGGAAAGTGTGAAGAGGACTGCAGCCTCAGAGCCCCTTCCTATGCAGGTCTACTCAGAAGTAGTTTTTTTTAAAAAAATTTAATTTATAAATTGAAAACCTCCCGGCCTTGCCCCCTGACCCTGGCCCCGCCCCCTGGCCCCACCTACTTCTGGAGAACTGGTTCTTGGGCCAGGCTGGGCCCACCCCTGAGTATATGGTGTGTATTAGATTTGATGGCGCATTAGTTTCAAGTACATGTGGTTGCAGATTCTGAGCCAGATAGCTCTGCTTGCACCATCACTGAGAGGAACCTCTGATCTAATAGTTGCTACAGAAATTGTTCCCACACAAATAATATTAATAATGACTTCTGATTAAAGTGCTTGCTTTGGCTAGTGGATCTACCCAGGCCGTACCGAAGAGACGGTGTTAATCAAAGAGAGTATTGTAAATGCTTGCAAAGTATCTCACCGATTGGCATCCAGTTCTTCCTTGACTGACCAAGATTTTTCCAAATAAATATCCTAGATTCTGTAGAGCCTGCAGGATAGGATCACATTAGTTTTTACCTGCCTACCTATTTTATTGACTCCCATTCAAGTGCCCCAGTCCTAGTGGATGTCATCAGTGGTGGGTTCCTGCCTACTCCATAGAACCGGTTGTTAATGAGAGATAGGACATATAAAGTTTAAAAATAGGCATTTAAAAGTGGCTGCAGAGAACCGGTTGTTAATTTCTTTGAATCCCATCACTGGATGCCGTTATCTTGGCTCCTAGTTCTTTACAGTTCTGTGTAAAGAATTGCTGTGCCTACACTTGTGACTCCGGCTATTCACGCCTACCCACTTTTAACGATCATGGTAATTATTTGCTCCGTGAATTGACCATGAAAACACCACTGAAAAAGCAAAGAGCCAGATTGCGAAGAGAGAGATTAAAAATCACATAAAGTGAAATAAATAAATTCGGGGATTTTTTGTGGCAGAGCAGACAACGCTGTCAGCACATCCAATTTTAAGGTAACAATCCCGCAAGTGCTGCGCGAGTGGGATGGAAATACAGATATGAGACCCAAACGTTCTGCTGAGTCACATGCAAAAAAGTGGTCTTTGAAATTCTCATAAAACCTTGCATTAAATATTCAAACTTCCTTCCAACTTTGCAATGCATTTTTAATTTCCTTTTCGCCGAAATGGTATGCAACATATAATGCTTTCTTTCCTTATTTTGACAAAACCTTAACCGTGACCATGTTTCTATAATGCAGTTTTATTAATAGTGGATGTAAACCTTTTTCCGTTTAGGATGGAGTTTATGTTAGGACTGAAATGTACGTAGGGAAACGGCATAAAACCAACTTCACCTATTTCTGGTTATAGTTTCAATTGGTTGCCGCCTGCAGAGTTTCCCTGCCAAATCTGTTTTCTTTTTCCTAGGAACACTGGTTTTTATCATCTCACAGATCAATCTATTTGAAGCTCTCACTGTTGCTGGGAAGATGATGATGACCAATTTGGAAACAGAAAGGATGTCCAAGCGAGTTCTGGCTGCAATAAAATAAAGGCTCACTTTCAGTGCTATCCTAAGCATGTTTACTCAAAAGTAAGCTCCACTGTATTCAATAGTATTAGAATGCTATTAACCAGTAGGCCAAGGTTTGAGACGCTGGTCCCCACAAGACAGGGTGAGGGGACCCAGTCCTTAGCCCAGCTCTGCGACGCAACTGGAACCAATCATATCGGCTCTGCTGTTCCATTGGACTATTTAAGTGGAATGGAGAGGGGGGATTTTTTGCTTGGGTGACAGCCTATCCTCCATATTAATCTACCCAGTCCTTCGTGCTTCGCATACAGTGTCGAGCATGATACCATAGTCTTTCAAGACTGATGGACACCAATGTACTCCCAGGAAAAAAATGGTTAGGATTGCAGCCCTTGAAGTATAATTAATAAGATCAGGAACCTGGCTGGAGGAGAATGTTCCTTAGAAGTTCATTGGCGAAGGGTCATGAGCAGTAGGAGGATCAGGACCATCCATACCACCAATGTGTCCATGCCGAAAGCATTAGAAAAAAAAAGAACAATACTACCGAGGGGGGGGGGGATGTGGACCTCTTTGGCTCTGCCCTGGTTGTATACTAATCAAAGTTATGGAGTTGAATTCTTTAATTCCAAGCAGATTCAAAGCCAAGTGTTTTGTGAGATTTATGCTGCAATATTAAACACACTATCCTGGGTGTAAAACTCATTCAGCACAATGAGGTTGAATAGACATAGGGTTGTGCTCCAACCAGGGTGACCATATGACCATAAATTTCCAGATTTGTCCTCTTTTTCAGCCTCCTGTCCAGGTGTCCTCCAAAAGGGCTTTATTGTCCTCCATTTTGGCTTCATTGTGGAACTTTGCAATGGTGTGCAGCACCCCATCATGTCATATGTCGTTGGATACGTACTGAAGAGCAGAATCCAATGCAAAAATTGGTTTTGAAATATCTCCTTCCTATAAAACGTTATAGCCAAAAAACTAAAAATCAAAAATATGCATTGAGCTCTATGGGAAAATGAAAGTGCCCAATATCACAGCTTTACTCGTGAGTAGGCAAACATGCCATTGTCTGCCGGAAAGGCCAGGCTGAGAGGAATCCAATACCTTGTCCTTTTGATGGTTGGGCATCTGATCACCCTGGTTCTAGCTCCACACAGCACACCACATTTGGGCTCAAATCATTTATGGAGGAGGTTCCCCTGACTGTCCCATCCCTGTAGGGACCACGTACAAGGTGAGAAGTAATGGAAATGGGAAATACTACTGGGAAATACTAGCGAATTATTAGTAGCTGTTTTATTTCCAACAAACCATTCCATCTCATTGAAACAACAGCATTTGATGCCAACAATTATAATTTGAGCAGCACAAGTTCCTCTTTGGCCACTGGAATACGTTGAAGGACAACAACATTGGTAGCAACAGCAGCACCTAAAATTACAAACTGAGACTGGGTTTGTGTGATATTGCTCCGTTTATCAGATATTTTGCGATGGGAACATTAACCAGCACTATGTGAATTGCGTCAGTCCTTTGAATTTATGCTAGCATAAAAGGTGAACAAATAGCCCCATATAACTCCTGGCAGCATATAATTTACAATTCTTAAGAAAACTATCTTGATCTGCAATGGAATAAAGTTTCTTTATTCTTGCTATTACATTAACACGGAAACATTAATGAATATCTTGATAGAAGAAAATAATAGGCCATCTTTCCAGGATTTTTTTAAAAATATGTATAAAAATATCAGATTCCCCTAAAAAAAAAATCAAAGATGGAGTTTGTCCATTCTGCCTTCATATTCCCTTGTAATAGAAAAAGAAAATTCTGCACCATGTTTTGAAAATAAGTAAGGCTGCAAACCTAACCATACTTTCCTGGGAGTAGGCCCCAATTGAATACAGTAAGACGTACTTCTGAGTAGATATGCTTAGGATTGCACTGTATATAAGTTACAGTCTGAAGGTTCCAGGGAGATCCTGGAAGGGTTGGTTCTTCTACCTGCATTGCCTTTACTCCGGAACTGAAAAATTACCCTACAATCCAGAGTAACTACGGGATCATGTAAGATACCTTACGTGCACCTGTAGTTACGGCACCACCTAGTGAAAACTTATGAGAAATTTATATTGCAATCCAGAGTAAATTGTTCTTACACCAGAGCAAGGACTTCCCCATAGTTACTCTGGATTGTGCCCTTAGTTAAATTGTGCCCTATGTTGTAATGGCTGTGTATGACAACCTAATCCAGACAATCCAAAATAGTACTGAGCTATTAGTTAATGCACAACAGAGTATTTTTAAAAGATTACTACAGCTGCTATACCTCTGTCATTGTCTACGTGCTGGATTTTCTGATGAACATTAACTATCGCAGAGTTATTTAAATGGCCAATGATCAAACTGTTTAGATTTACATTTATTTCCATTATGTTTCATCCTGCCAGTTTGCATTACCAGAAAGACCTGCTGCTGCCTACAAGAAGTCAGAACCAGTTATAAGTCAGTATTTAAAATGTACATTCCATATCGTATGACAGCCCAACAAACGGCTTTGTAATGAAGCCATTAAAATGGATTACGCTAATTTCCGCTGAACACACCAATCTGCACCTTGAAGCAGCATCTTAATCCCCTTGTCTTTCTCTAAACCACCTGTCATAGATAATTCACGAAATGATGTTATAAGGCGTGCATATCTAAAACTTCAGAGAAGATGTCTTGGCACTTAATAGTGATACGCAAACAGACACACAATACACATATACTGCTACCTGGAATACTTAACGAATTACAAATTGCAAACGCTAGAGAGATGAAAACAAGTGAATTCTACTAAATTATCTTTAGGGAATCCAATCTAGGAGATATTGTACTATCCTAACTATGTCTACTCAAAAGTAAGACTCATTATGTTCAATGGGGTCAGTGGTGGCTTCAGGGGGTTCTCACAGGTTCTATAGAACCCTTTGCTAATGTGCGCCAGGTTCTGAGAACCAGTTACTAATGGGACATAGAACCTGTTGGTAATTTAGGTTATTAGGACATAGAACCTGTTGTTAATTTATTTGAATCCCACCACTGGTCTTACTCCTAAGGAAGTGTCTTTAGGATGTCAGCCATCCTTTCCTAGTGGGCTAGTGAAAAAGTTGCTCACCTCCAAGAATGTGCTTCTTCATAGTAATCAGCCATAAATTTTTACACAGACATTCAGAACAGATTTTGTTGATATTTTTTTAATGCACTTCTCAGTTTAGAAAGATTTCAAAGCAGCTTTCACAAATAAATCAGAAGATCCGCAAAGGAATATAATATATTGCTCCAGAAGAGGCGTGAAAACTGGGGCTCTGAACAAAACCCGTATCACACGAGCTCCATTTGATGTGGAGCAAATAAAGTTAAGTGAGTTAAAAGAAGGGATTCAAATACTAGCTTTAGGCTGCAATCCAGAGCAAATTCAGCCTGCTCTGACCTAACTGCACTCTCCTAACTATTCTGTATCCAGAGCAGAAAGTTATGCTGAATCCAGAGAGTCAGGAAGCCTGGGCTGCCCTAACTGCTCCAGAGCATGCTAAGTAATTGACACAAGGGGAAGACTTGCTCCTGAGGAGACACCCCTCAGATCACACTGAACAAGGAACAGCTGTGGTGCCTAAAGTGGTGACATTACTCTGCACATCACCTGATGTGGAAGTCTGTGCGTCATCCCTGGGATGCGCCCCCCCCCACCTGGACTGCACAGTCACCAAAGTTGGCGCCTGCGCAGTTGTTTCTGAAGCCAACTGGCCTGAGAAAGAGTACTGCGCAGGCACCATCTCTGACACCTGCGCAGTACTTTTCTGAAGCCTTTTGGCTTCGGGGGAGACTGTGCAGGCGTCAGAGTTGGTGCCTGTGCAGTACACTTTCTGAAGCCATTCGGCTGCCGCTCCGCCTCCTGAGTGAGGCCGAATGGCTGTGCAGAGGCGTGGACTTTCTCTGCTCTAAGGAAGTCTCCTCTGAAGCTGTTCGGCATGCTCAGTGTGTTTCTGCGCAGTGCATCTCAGATGGCCGTTCAGGCCAGCTCCTCAGACAAGTGGCAGCTTCTGGCTGATTCTCCGCCTTGGAGCAGGCCTGAATGGGGGTGCTGACGCCCGGGGCCTGCCAAAGGACAATCATACTCCTCCGGCACATCACCCCATACGGAGCACATCCCCGATGCAGCCCACACCAGCTGCACCAGTCTGGTGACGCCACTGGGTGCCTGCCTTCTAAGGAGTCCCTGATGAGATGCCAGTACATTCTACAGTGAATAGAAGGGGCTTCTTGGAGTGGCCTGCTGTATCCTGAGGTTTGTGGGCAGCCATAGTTTGTTCCATATCCTGAGGTTGAGAGGCAGAGGTTGCAGCTAGGCTGGCCAAGAACTCAGATTTTTGGTCAGCACTGCCATTCTTACTCGGGCCTTATCATGGACCCCTATGGGTCTACTCATTACTATACTTGCTCCTGAGGTGGTATAACTCTGAGGGCTGGAAGAGGGCATTTCTGCCTTGGAAACAGGCTCTGGATCCAGAGTAACTGCTCTGCCCTAGGCAATGCTCAACATGCCCTCAACTTGCCTCTCCTGAGCTGCTTAGGCTGCCCCAGTTAGGGCAGAGCAGGTCCACCTCTCTTAGGGCACCCTATCTTGCCTTGCTCTGCCCTAAGCCTCCTTCAGAGTAACTGGGCTGGAGCATCTTGCAGTTGCTCCAACCTAGTGTTAGATAGGGCAACCTAAGGGCTCTTATGTGGACAGATTAGGTGCTCTGGATTGGGCTGTTAGATGGCAAAATAAATAATAATTGTGAATTTTAATTAATTAATACTTGTGATAACCTTCACAACTTTACCCCAATACTATGTTCTGCTGCTCCACTGAAACTTGCTTGCTGGTGGCGCAGCATCCTTTACGTCTGTTCCAATGTGCCCTTATCATTCTGCCCCGCTGGGCCATCACCACAGACAGAAACGGGCACACACCGGCAGCCCGTAGAAACCTTCTGGCATTAATAAGGGTGGGCAGAATAGGCAATGGAGTGAAAGAAACCGGCAGGGAAGGAGTATGCCAAGGCCAGAAAAATAGCAGTATCTATGCCAGTAGTTTGCAAATTTCCTTTTTTCCCTTCCTGACCTGCATCTGTCTTCTTGGATCCACTGGGATGTGCATCAGCAAAATTGCTGCCATAGGTATAAGTCAATGGTTTTCAACCTTTTTCATCTCATCTCATGGCACACTAACAAGGCACTGAAATTGTCAAGGCACAAACAATGGTTTTTACCATTGACAAGGCACACCAGGCTGTTCAAATCCCCCAATTTTCCTATTCATTAAATGACCTTCCCAAATTCCCGCGGCACACCTGAGGACACTGGTTGAAAATCAGTACAGTGGTGCCTCACATAACAAGTTTAATTCATTCCGGAAGCATGCTTGTTATGTGTAATGCTCTTTATGTGAAGTGGATTTTCCCATACGAAATAATGGAAACTCAGACGGTTGGTTCCACAACCCCCAAAATATTCATATAAAAATATTAACTGGATGTAAAAATGATAACAAAACACTGGAATTGAATTCAAAACATGCATTCAGTGTGCATGATCCTATGAAGTCTACTTAGGCTGCAATCCTAAAGACACTTTCCTGGGAGTAAGCCCCATTTAACACAATGGGGCTTACTTCTGAGTAGACATGGTTAGGAGGCTACATGGAGGATAGGGGGCTTATCTGGGCTGCTGCTGGAGGCTGGAGGCCGGTGGGTCAGCAGTGCGTTGGCTGGCAGCTCTTTAAAGCAGGCTCCACGTGGAGCATCTGCCTAGCACACAGCCCATTAGAAAGCAATGCTTCCTGTTTCTCCATGCGCCTGCCTTTCGTGTCCCCAGACGACCCGGCCAGATTGTTTT
Organism: Cryptoblepharus egeriae; assembly: GCA_030015325.1. Classification (NCBI taxonomy): domain Eukaryota; kingdom Metazoa; phylum Chordata; class Lepidosauria; order Squamata; family Scincidae; genus Cryptoblepharus; species Cryptoblepharus egeriae. The sequence goes on along the minus strand of JAREYC010000007.1, from coordinate 4,520,823 downwards.
CAGGTTGCCTGGGGCTTGTTAAGTGAAGCACACTCCAAATGGGAATTTGTGCTTGTTATGTGAATCACTTGTTATGTGGGGCACTTGTTATGCGAGGTACCACTGTATACTCATTTGGGCAGTGGATACTTAAAAAGGTTTCCTAACCGAGAGGAACTAGCCCACTGCAGGCTGCAACATATGGGTTAATAGGACTGGGATGCCTCTAGCCCTTTATACCCCAGCAGAAACTACTCATTTGCTCTTTGGATTCATGGCTTTCATCTCTACGGCCGTGTACAAACCAAGTGTCCTTTAACCTGACAACCCCAGAAGAATTCCCAGATAAGGAAGGGCAGCTTCTTCCACCTTTACATAATTATCATTTTCTGCAAGCTGCCTTTTTCGGAAGCTCAGAGGAAACAATAGCTGATAAATCTGCCAGAAATAAATGCTTTCCCGATTCCTTTGATTAGCCGCATAATCAAGCCATTCTTCTTCGGGGTGACCTTTCTCACCACAATTATTTGTCGTCCCCCCTGCAGATGTTCCTCAAAAAACTTGAGTCTCTCCATCCTATTCTCTCCGCAGACTCCAGAGAATTTGCTTTCTCTCCTCCTCCCCCCCCCCATTTGAAACTATTCACTGTCATTCTTATCTTGGGCAAGGTAACTGAATGCTTAATTTTGGATCAGATGGGCACATGCTCATATGCACGCACCCCCATAACTCTTGTGGCTGATACAGCCATTCTGGAAATCTGCCTGCCTCCAACAGATTATTCCCCCACATACGCACCCCCCACACACCACCACCTCCCACGGTTAAGATGTTTGCACAAATCCTTGCCTGTTGTCAGTCATTTGTCTGTGCAGCTTGTCTCTCCTTTCCTTTGATGTCTTGTGAAATAGTGGCATTTAACAAATAGGGTTGTTGGACTTTTAAGAGACTTAGGCCCAAAGCTTTACCCAAAGGCTGTATCTTTGTAGGGCTTTTTCTCAGGGATTAGATGAGATTTTGATACTCAAAAGTGATGTAATGCAAGCTGCATCCTCCCTGGTCCTGCAGCAGCCTGTACGCAAAAACAATGCAAAAATAATAACGCCAGGATAAAAAAAAAAAGACATGTGGCTAAGACATGTTTCCGTGCAGGTGGTATAATCTCTCCAAACATCTAGTTGGGAATTATATTGCCTAATTGGGCAAAGTCTATGCATAGATTCTATTAATTTCCTACGTATAAAATAAAAATAAGGTATTATATGGTATTCACCAGTTACTTCTTGTTTTGGAGGTTGCAACTCAGGCTACAATCCAGAGTAACTAAGGGACCTTTTACACCGACGTAGTTATGGTGCCACTTATGGGAAATGCATAGAGCAATCCAGAGTAAGGCCTCTTACATCTTCCCATAGTTACTCTTGATTGTAGGGATAGGTTGCAATCCTAACCCCCCATGTTAAGATGGCACAAGTTCCAGCACAAGTCCTGTGCTGGCCTGGTAAAAGTGATGTAAGGCACTTCTGCACCACTCCTGGACAGTCTGGCCAGTGAGCAGACATGTGCTAGGCTCACCATACCATCAGAGGAATGAGGAGAGGTGAGATGTGCCAGCATAAATTGGTATTCCCACAATGCTCCTACATATCTGCCATGCCACCGTTGAGAGCCACACTTTAGAAATTGGGGACCTCTGCTCCTAAACCTTATGTACAGAGTAGATTCAGAACTGTATATGGAAGTTCAGCCCCATTTTCCTTCTTGAGGCATTCCCGAGGCACTTGGTGGACCATTCTGGGATCTGAGAGCTGAATGAGACAGACCTCTGATTCAACAGGACTCTCTTAGACTTAGGGTTGGGCATTATCAGCGCGCCTGCCTAAATATATACTAAAGGCATGGGTAGCTTTTGTTTATCAGGTTTATGGACCCCGTTTTTTGAACAGACCTAATGTCAGCAACGGGGACTACTTTTACTATTTAATATTCTTTAACAACCCTTGATGGCCGTCAAATTGAGAGCATCTATAAAACGCAAGGCGGCTCCCGAGGATGAAAATGCAATTCTGAAAACCCTAAATAGGACCTATCTAGCAAATCTATTGACAATGAATTGACACCAAACTGGCAGAAATGGAAACAGGCATGCAGAGACCTTCCACCAAAAAGATCTTCAGCAAAGACTTTTCACTAAAACTCCGTTCTGTCCTAGGCATTATGTTTGTTTGTTTGTTTGTTTGTTTGTTTGTTTGTTTGTTTGTTTGTTTGTTCGTTCACTCGTTCATTTGTAGTACAGATCCAACTTAGTAATGCATGGATTTTTTACACACAGATTTGACTCAACATGAAGTGTCACTGCAAATTACAGTTTAAAAAACTGCTTTTCTCCTGTTGTAGAGAGGCAGTCATGCAGGCAATCATTCCATTCTTCAGTTCCAGAATTAAACTCCTGCAGATTCCTTCCTCCATTAAGTTCAATGGAGGAACAAGAAACCTTGAATTGGGTCTTTAAACCTCTTTTTCTATGCTTATTACATGCAAATTGCCCAATGTGTTTTCAGGCATCAAAGTGCAGTAGAACACATATTTAATGGTTAGCAGGCCATGAGTTTGACACTTCCAGCAAAAGATGATGAGGTGACCAGATGCCCAGACCTCAAAAAGAGGACAAGATCTTGGATTCCTCTCAACTTGGCCTTTCTGGCAGACAATGGCATGTTTGCCTACTCATGAGTAAAGCTGCAATATTGGGCACTTTCACTTTCCCATAGAGCTCAATGCATATTAGACCATAACTTTTTATAGGAAGGAGAAATTTTAAAACTGATTTTTGCATTGGATCCTGCTCTTCAATATGAATCCAACAATATATGACATGATGGGGTCCTGCACACCATTGCAAAGTTCCAAAATGAAGCCAAAATGGAGGACAATGAAGCTCTTTTGGAGGACACCTGGACAGAAGGCTAAAAAAGAGGACAAATCTGGAAAAAAATCCAGTCATATGGTCACCTTGTGAGTAACAGATAATCATAGAATCACAGAATCATAGAGTTGGAAGTGACCTAATAGGTCATCTAGTCCAAACCCCTGCCTGCAGCAGGAAATCCCCCTAGAGCATCCCCTATGATGATCCCCTATGATCTATGATGAGCATAGATCTACCTCTGCCTGAAACCCAGTGTGGTGTTCTAGCCCTTGCAAGCACTGAATTACTAGTTGAATCTCAGCCTATGCAAGGTGCTAGCTCTCAATGTGTAAAAGATAACAAGGTCCTGGTAGCTGAGTAGTAGTAGGGGCTGTAGTAGGGGCTGAACATTCAGGCTGGATTCTGAACCTCTGTCCCCAGGTACAAGGAGCGAAGCTTATGAAGGTCTAAAAGCACAAGCCTAACCAGGTCTACTCAAAAGTAAGCCCCATTATGTTCAATGGGTGTTCCTCCCAAGAAGGTGTCCTTAGGATTGGCGCCTAAGAGGTTTATTGGAACAAAGGGATTACACAGCCTGGATTACAATAATAAAATACAAAGGTGCAGGGAAATTCAAAGTTCTTGAAACACTGTGCTCAGAGCTGTGCTCAGTCCCTGTTTGCGGACAACACAAAGACACACAAAACCTTGTTGTCCCTGAAGAAGATTCCTATCAAAATACATTAGGCTCCTTACGTGCAATCATACATTATTACTTTCGAGCAGCTTGAAGGTTCTGCCTCCCCCTTGGTTTTCCTCCTTTCTATGGGAATCGCAGGCCACAGTCAACGAGAACCATATGAGTCATCCATCATTTTATTTTAATAGCAGGATTGACACCCTACCAACCAGCCTACATAGAACTGGGGAGGAGATAAATCAATTTGGAACAGAGGCATACATGTGTCAGGCGGCACTTTCGGTACTTACTTTTTCTTAGACTGAAATCATGAACATGTTAACCTAAGAATAGGTCACCAAACTCAAAAGGGCTGAGTAGAATTGCACTAAGGGCACAATACAGAGTAACTACGGGGAGTCCTTGCTCCAGTGTAAGAACAATTTACTCTGGATTGCAGTATGAATTTCCCATAGGTTTTCACTATGTGGTGCAGTAACTATGGGTGCACGTAATGTCTCTTATGTGCTCCCATAGTTACTCTGGATTGTAGAGTAATACTTTTTTAAAAATGCACACACACACACACACACACACACACACACCCCTTTTCCATTCCCCTAACGTTTTGAAGGGCAAAAATATTTGGAAAGTTTCAACTGAGACATATGAATATGAATATTTATATATGAATATTTTTGGGTTGTGGAACGAATCATCTGAGTTTCCTTTATTTTTTATGGGACATTTTGCTTTGATATAGAAGCATTTTGGATTCCAAGCATGCATTTAGAACAAACTAGGGTAAAATCCAGAGTAGCTATGGGGAGTCCTTGCTCCGGTGTAAGAACAATTTACTCTGGATTCAAATATGAATTTCCCATAGGTTTTCACTAGGTGGTGCAGTAACTATGGGTACATGTTAAGGGTGCAATCCAGAGTATGGGGAGTCCTTGCTCTGGTGTAAGAACAATTTACTCTGGATTCAAATATGAATTTCCCATAGGTTTTCACTAGGTGGTGCAGTAACTATGGGTACATGTTAAGGGTGCAATCCAGAGTATGGGGAGTCCTTGCTCTGGTGTAAGAACAATTTACTCTGGATTCAAATATGAATTTCCCATAGGTTTTCACTAGGTGGTGCTGTAACGACGGGGGCACATAATCTCTCTTACATGCTCCAGTAGCTACACTGGATTGTAGGGTTAGTCTTTTACGTGCTCCTGTAGTTACTCTGGATTTGGGGGTTATGCTCGTAAATCAAGGTACTACTGTATATGTTTGGTTGAAGCTCTGAGAGTCCCCAATGAATCTTTGGCAGAGACAAGATTTGAACCCAGGCTTGTCAGATCCAAGCAACTGCCTGTCCTGTGAAGCATAGGAGGTGGACAACAGCAATATTAGTATTACTCCATAGTTCCTCAGTGTGTTGCCTTAGATTAGTTTCAGCGATGCTCCTTTATCTGTTACAAACACATCTTTAGACAGACAGGCAAAGCAGATTAACTTGTCTCAGCCTATGGATTTCCTGAGCGGGGATAACTAAAGCCTGATAGTGCACACTAATCTCAGGTACATCTGAAACCACACTGAAAAGGGGAACAAAAAAGCCTTTTGAAAGACTGATGGCGTGACCTTAAACTCTTTACAGTTTATGAGAAGTTATGAGAAGTGCAATGAGGCGTGCATGGAAAAATGCCCACATGCTACATAACATTAATTGCAGTCAATACATAATTTTCCTAGGAGAATGAAATGGAGGGGGCCATAGCGCCTGAATTATTTCTTCATACGAGAGTAAGGATGCAATCTTAACCATGTCTACTCAAAAGTAAGCCCCATTGTGTTCAATGGGTCTTACTCCCAGGAAAGTGTCTTTAGAATTGCAACCTAATTTTAAGAAACTAGATACAAAGGTTTTCTTTCATATAATGACTGATTATATTTCTGTGACACAAAAAATTATAACCTTGCTATGAAGTCAACCTCCAGCACCCCAAAGACCTTTAAATGAAGCCCCAATCACTATCATTTGTACTATATGAGTATACTATACGAAACTATAAAAAAGTTGTGCTACAGCAATTACCGTAATTATTTTTTTAATTTTCTTTCTAAACCAATTTGTGCAAAGTGGTATATGAATACTGTAGATTGTGGGCTGTGGGTTGCGCAAGTGGCTAAGACACTGTGCCTGCTAACCAGCAGGCCAGGGTTCGAGACCCAGGTCGGCCCCACAAGACAGGGTGAGCTCCTGTCCTTAGCCCTGCTCTGCGACGCCAGCTGGATCCAATTGTATTGGCTCCGCCTTTCCATTGGACTAATTCAGTGGCGTGGAGAGGGGGGATTTGCTGCTTGGGTAACAGCCTATCCTCCATAACGATCTAACACAGGCTTTCGTGCTTCGCATGCAGCATATGCAGCGCCGAGCACAATACCATAGTCTTCCAAGACTGACAGAGGCCCAGACAGACAGACAGACAGACAGACAGACAGACAGACAGACAGACAGACAGACAGATAGATAGATAGATATTGTCCCACAACAGATACGGCAAAAAACTAAAACTAAAAAAATGCATTGAGCTCTATGGGAAAGTGAAAGTGCCCAATATTGTGGCTTTACCTGTGAGTAGGAAAACGTGCCTTTGTCCACTGTAAAGGAACAATTGAGAGGAATCCAGGACGTCCTCCTTTTGAGGTTTGGGCATCTGGTCACCTGTGCACATGGCATCATGACCAGCAAAGAGATGCACAGAGAGCGGTAGGAGACAAAATTCGCCAGTGCTCCAAAGCTTTTTTTTTTTTTTTCCTTTTATTTTCTTCTTTTTTTGCACACTAATAAAGCCCTCATATCTACCCTGAGCCTCTTACTGGAGTTTTTTTTTCACATCACATCACATCTGGTCTACCAATCTGGAAGTATTTGGCAATGATATCACCAGGTACTTCCAAAAGGTGGACCATGTAAATTGGTAAGATGGAGGACATACATTGGAAAACATTGTACTAGAGTGCAATATCAATGCTGTTGCACCCCTAGAAAGCTCCCCAGGAGGAGATGAAGAAGAAGCTTTCAAGTTCTGCTACTGAACGCAGTTCATAGTTTCTGCAGCAACAACCTAATAAAAATGTTAATATGGTAAATTTAGCGAAAGTATCTAAGGGTGCAATCCAGAGTAACTACGGGGAGTCCTTGCTCCAGGGTAAGAACACTTTACTCTGGATTGCAATATGAATTTCCCATAGGTTTTCACTAGGTGGTGCAGTAACTACGGGTGCACGTAATGTCTCTTACCTACTCCCGTAGTTACTCTGGATTATAGCCTTAGAGTGCAATCCTAACCTATGCTGGCACAACTCACCAGTTCGTGTGTTGATGTAGGGAGGCAAGTGCATGTCTGTGCACTGGCCTAACCCTCCCCCAGGAATGGCACACAGGTGTCATGCATCACTTTAGCTATACCCCCAGTACAGCACAGGACGTACGCTGCGGCTTAGGCCGGCCTAACTGGCGGTTAGGATTGCACCTTAAGTGACGTTGGCAACACATTTACCAGCTTAGAACCTTTTGCAAAATGCACCTAATAGGTCTAACAAAACAGCTGAGAGACGTACCGGCTTTTCTACAAACCAAAGACTATCTTCCGCGGCAATGAATTCAACAATAGGAAGTCAGTATTTTCCAAGACTCAGCAGGCTGGAAAATATTTGTTCATTTCCAAATATTCTGTTTATTTTTTCTTGCAGATTTTGGAGTGGGGCACAACGTGGCTGGGAATTTGGAGAGAAAGTGGACCGTTGCAATATATCCAAAGTGTGTGTTCTCTACCCATTTATTGGTGGGATCTCTACTCCCAGGAAAGTGTGTTTAGGATTGTAGCCACACACACACACACACATACACACACATACGCATACTGGTCACACAAATTGATATGCAGAAATACAAGTGTAGCCCATGCACACGCTTTCGTTTTTAAACGCAAAGCTACAATTTATCTCCATCTTGTTATTTTGTATGATTTTTTAAACATCTTTCCTCTATGTGTCCATCCTTCTTTTCTTCTCACTATAAAATATCCAAAATAAATCCAATAAAGTGTGTAGGCCTTCTCTCTCTCTCTCTCTCTCTCTCTCTCTCTCACACACACACACACACACACACACACAACATGCTCTCGCCAGATCATAATGCACTTTTACCATCTTCACAGCTGTGATCCTGCTCCATCTAGTGGGATTATTGAAGACTGTACAACGAAGATCAGTTTCCCTGATCAAAAAGAAACAGCAGAAGAGGATAGAGGCAAAACCAACTGCTAATAAGTGAGTTTCTAAAGGCTCTGCTGTGATTGCCGATTCCAAGTTTACTCTGGAACGACCCCAAAGATGAGGTCTGGCACCTGTATCCAAATACTAGAGATTGGGGCAATTACATTTTCAACCAGGTATGAATTTTACAGGATTTTGCAACCCCAATTTGCCTTACAGAGAACGCAAGTGAAAAGCAGGCAGATACGCCTACTTTTAATGTTCAGACAATCTACCAAAAGATTTATGACTGCAAGAGAATTTTGTAAGGGAAGATAAGCGGATGCAGGAGTCCTGCCGGCGCCGCAAGAGAAACTGCAAACACTCCTTTGGTCAATAAAGTATTTAAGCCCCTGGTGCGATGTGGGTTGTTGCCGATTAATTTTTGAAAGTCTTTCATAGAGTAACAAGGTCTTTAATTTTATTTTAACTCCAGGCATCAGATTGTGCGCTGCCAGCGTTCTACTGTCCAGAGTATTCTTCGCAAAACAAGGCTTTTAGATCCGGTTGTACAAGACAAAACACTCAACTAAAGCAGTGCGTCTTATAAATATTCACAGCGGACTAAATTCTCACTTTCCTCGGCAGTGGAGCTGCAGCTTGAAAAGGGAGGCAATAAAAGAGACGTTCCTTTTTGGTGCTACAGGTTAAATTTCCTTGGGCTCTTTGGGAATCTAACAACAGGCATTAGGGGCAGGAAGCCGTTCATTGATTTGTTTTGCTATGTACAGGTCAAACCTAGTTATCCATGGATTTTTTATACATGGATTTGACTCAGCACAAATAACCACTGCAAATCACCGTTTAAAAAGCTGCTTTTCTAATGTTGTAGAGTGAGAGTCATACAAGCAATAATTCCATTCTTCAGTCCAAGAATCAGATCCCTGAAGATATTAAGCCACTATTTTATTCCATTAGGCACAATGGAGGAGCAAGAAACCTGGAAATGGGTCTTTAAACCCATTTTTCCATTGTTTTCTTTATACACATTTTTTTGCCATCCAAGTTCTGGAATGGAACCCTCCCCTACAATCCAGAGTAACTACGGGAGCACGTAAGAGACATTATGTGTACCCGTAGTTACTGCACCACCTAGTAAAAACCTATGGGAAATTCATATTGCAATCCAGAGCAAATTGTTTTTACACCGGAGGAAGGACTCCCCGTAGTTACTCTGGATTGCACCCTTAGTGGATAACAGGAAACACCTGTATACAGATGATGAGCTGTAATGAGCAATGAGCAAAGTGGAAGGTAAAGGCAGTGGTATAGCCAGAGAAGAAGGCAAAGCACTTAGGGTGAAATCCAGACTAACTACGGGTAGTCCTTCCTCCAGAGTAAGAACAAGTTACTCTGGATTATAATATGAATTTCCCATAGGTTTTCACCAAGTGGTGCAGTAACTATGGGTGCACGTAATGTCTCTTATATGCTCCCGTACTTATTCTGTATTGTGCCCTTAGTTTTTTAAGGGATTAGAGTATATAAAAAGGCTTCAGTGATGAATTTTTCACTGGAGTTACCCTCTCCACAGTAACTGCAAGTATAAATACAGTTATTTGCTCTTGTAACATTTTTATATTAAATAAATGCTGCAGTTGACAACTTTAGATTTCCAAAATCTGTAATTCAATGGTGAGAAGGGAACTCTGTATCTGTTTGGGATCTCCCATAGATAGATATAAGTTGGTCAGAAATTCTAGACTTTGGGGTGTCTATTGAATACACTAGAAATTGGGGGAAATATAGTTCTAGGGAGGTGCATAATATAGGGATAGGGCAAGCTCTGAAACCAAACGATGTCATCTGTATTAAAATGGGGAATAATAATGACCATGAATAATAATGATCACTTATATAGCAGTATATAAATACTTAAAGCTTCTAAAATGCAAGGTGCTGCAGTAGCATATAAAGCAGGCCTCCGTCAGTCTTGGAAGACTATGGTATCGTGCTTGGTGCTGCATACGCTGCATGCGAAGCACGAAAGCCTGGGTTGGATTGTTATGGAGGAGAGGCTGTTCTCCAAGCAGCAAATCCCCCCTCTCTACGCCACTGAAATGGTCCAATGGAAAGGCAGAGCCAATACGATTGGATCCAGCTGGCATCGCAGAGCTGGGTAAGGACAGGAGCTCACCCTGTCTTGTGGGGCCGATCTGGGTCTCGAGACCTGGCCTGCTGGTTAACAGGCACAGTGTCTTAGCCACTTGCGCTACCCACAGCACCCATATAAAGACTAACCCATAATTAACAGTGGCAGGATTTTGCCTTCAATCTTAAAATCTATATACGCAAACACATAAGTGAAAGGAATGGATTCAAAGGAACGAGGATGGAAGAAGAGAACCCAGAGATATTGTAAGGAAATCAGATCAGATCAGGAATGACCTTTAAAAAGAAATATTACTTAAGGGAATTTTGAAAGCGTGGGAATCTTATCATATGGATATTTGAGACTAGCGAGACCTGAAGGTGACAAGAATGAAGGATTAGGGTTGCAATCCTAAACACACTTTCCTGGGAGTAAGATCCCGCATTGAACAGAATGAAGCTTAATTCTGAGTAGACATGGTAAGGATTGTGTTCCAACACTGATGAAAGAAGCAGTGGGTGAAATCCTTGTTGGAATGACACTCTCTCAAGAAAATCCATTCTTTAGGGCTGTAAGAGGAAAGCTGTATATGAATGAATGAATGAATGAATGAATAATTAATTAATTAATGAATGAATTTTTGCTGTGAACATTTTTGGACATACGGATTAGTTTTGTTCCCCCACCTGGAATGGCTCTGATGGGGACGTTGGCTCCTCCAAATGGCTCTAAAGGAGGGGCTCCTTGCAGGCTCCCTCTGAGATTGACTGCTCTACCCCCTCTAGCTATGCCACCACTTCCAATGCACTTTCTTGCTAGCATTCCAGTAAGAATGACTACCTGTGAATTGCATGGCTACAGAACAAAGAGAACAATCTTAACCATGTCTACTCAAAAGTAAGCACCATTGGATCTTACTCCCAGGGAAGTGTCTTTAGGATTGCAGCCAAAGTCAGTTAGAGGTGTCACGATGAGCATTTTGAGGTTGTCAGCCTCCATATCTTCCAATCAGTGAATTACAGTGATCTGCAATCCAGACAAATTAAAAAGATACTTTATAGGAAATTCCTAAAACACGCCTTTGCTCCTCTTCCTCACACCGTTCTTGCTGCAAATCTCATTGCAACCCAATTTGAAATGCCGTGAATTAATTGCGTTACTGAACAAGACCTCACATATACGGAAGCAGGTTAATTGGAGGGCCTTTGGAGGAAACATGTTCTATGAAAACCTTCAACAAGCTGTAACATGCTCAATCCACACCAGTGGGGATTTAGGATATTTGTTCCCACTGCAAACAAGGCAGCTATTTTAGGGCAGGCAGCAAATGGGGTGGAAAACCTTGTCACATCAGCTGAAGCAACTGGTAGGAGGGGCGCACTTGACTCCTGCACCCCACTGTCTGCCATCCCTCTCTCTGTCAGCTGCAGTTGAGACTCTATATCACTAGATGGTGCCTATTGCTACAATTCTGATCTGACTAACGTGAGTTGTTCCAACCTTGAAATTTTATAGCCTCTGCTAGGCTTTTCATGGTACAGATTTTGCTTATGCAAGATGCCAGAAGCTTTCTGGATCTCAAGAGTTTGTTGTATTTTGGAATACTTGCATATATCTAATGAGAAATTTTAGGGTTGATGTTAGGGTTGCCATATGTTCCCTAACATAGGGACAGTCCCAATTTTTGGGGGGGAGATTTGGCAAATGTGACAGAGGGACCGGTCCCAATTTTGTGGAAGAGAGTTATGAAAACCAAATTTTCCACCTGTGGTATCCTGTCAACTATCAAAAAAATCTAATACTTTGGATTTCAGAATTCCAGAGCCATTAGTCAGTAGCGAAAAAGTAAATCATTTCCGGAACTTTTCACTGAAAAGCAATATATAAATACAGTGGTACCTTGCTTAACAAGGGCCTTGCTTATCAAGTGTTCCACATTACAAGCAAAAAGCAAAAATTTCTCTAGGATTCTGGAAAGCAAAAATTTCTCTAGGATTCTGCCTTACATAATAAGTGTTGCTTTACTTAACAAGCACACTCATTGGCAGTTGGGGCAGACGCGCTGGCCGGCACCCCTTTTAAAAAGCGTCAGGGTTGCCTAGTGCGCCTGCCCATAGTGAAAGCAACACTTCCACGCCGTTCCTCCTGTGGCCGGGAATCCGCTGGGCAGAGGGAGAGAATAGCAGTGGAGAAGAAGAAGAAGCTCAGGGCTAGCCAGAAGGGAGCAGGGGAGAGAGAGGCTCAGGATGGGGAGAAGGAGAAAGTGGGGAGACACTTGGAAAGTATCTTGGATTGCAATGTGTTCAATGGGGCTTACTCCCAGGAAAGTCTTTAGGATTGCAGCCTATGTAGACTTCATAGGATCATGCACATTGAATCCATGTTTTGAATTCAATTCCAGTGTTTTGTCATCATTTTCACATCCAGTTAATATTTTATATGACTATTTTCTTGGTTGTGGAACCAGTCACCTGCATTTCCATTATTTCCTATGGGAAAATCCACTTCACATAACAAGCATGCTTCCGGAACAAAATAAACTTGTTATGTGAGGCACTACTGTACTGTTGGTTGGTTGAAGTAAAGATCAGGGATGCTCAACCTCTAACTGTTTATCTTCAGTTCATTTCAAATTCCATAATTTGTCATAATTCTCATCCACAACATCGGGGCAAGACCCTCTGTCCCATTTGCCAGTATGTGAACACAATCCTCCAAAACAGGGATTGGCCTTGTCTTTCAGGACATACGAGGTGTGATCAATAAGTAGCAGGACTGGTGTTACAAAAAGAAAACTACAACACATAACATTTTGGCATTTAATCTCCTTCAAAGTAGTCCCCTTCGGAAGCCACACACTTAATCCAGTGCTTGGAAGCAAATTGTAATACAGTAATTAACTCAAATTCTTGTAAAATAAAGGTCCCCCTGTAGGTTAACTGCCAGTTCTTTCCGACTATAGGTTGTGGTGCTCATCCCTGCTTACAAGCCTCTAGAGCCAGCGTTGTCCAAAGACGCTTCCGTGGTCATGGGGCCGGCATGACTATATGCCGAGGCGCACAGAACGCTGTTAAAATAAAGGCACTCAGATCAGGCACTCAAAAAAATGTCACCATAATTTTCTTCCCCCAAATTGGGACAGGACCCCTTATCAAACTTTCCTGAATGTGAACACAATCCCCTAAAATTTGGACTGTTGCAGTTTTCCTGGACATACGGCAACCCTATTCACCAACTACTGAAAAGTAATTTAGGATGAGAAATCGAGACTTGCTCAAAACTAGCCCCATTAGTTTTGATGGACGCAGGATTCACCTGGTCCAATTACGGTGCTCTATCCACTATGCTGTCTTGTCACTCTTGATAGGCAAGAAATCTATTAACCTGTCTAAAAAGAACCTCTTCCTTTCAGACCTTATTTAAATGGAAATATATTCTAAGACTGTCATAAAGCACTTCACCACTTTGACTGTTCAATCTATGCTCAACCACAACCACTGGAACCAATACAGTCACGCTGATGGAGCACATGTTGTATCCGATGGTGAGTGGGGGCAATCAGACAGTTAATAGGGGATTAGTAAAATATATGTTGCTTTTTCTCTCCCTGGTAAGCTTACCAATAGGTTTCCTTAGAACTCCACCATCCATTTAACTAGAGTATCATCATCATCATTTATTAACGGTCTACTGACCAGCCATAAAAACATATAAAACAAACACAAAACCATAAAACAACTACATAAAAATATAAAAGTATAATCAAATACACATTAAATACACATTTCCCCTCGGCCCAAAAGAGATTATACATTGATAGATGTAAGTTTTCTACGTATCAACTGTGCGGCATAACAGAACTGCGCAACCTTAATTGACAAGATAGAGTCAAAATCAAGTAGCAAAAAGGTGACTTGCATATCTTCGTTTAACCACCCTAAAGAACTAAGGGTCGAGGAGATGTAGTGGAGTCTCAGAGTCTCATAAAGCGGACAGTGGAGCAAGATGTGGGCAATGGACTCCACAGTATTCTGAGCACAAGGGCATGTTCTCTCTGTATATGGACGGCCCGCAAAGCGTCCCAGTAGGACCGAGGATAATAGCACATTCAACCTCGCTTTTGTAAAAGCAACCCTAAATTTAGGAATCGTAATATAAAAATATTGAGGTGGGGAGTGAGAGAGGGCTTGATCCCCTTAAAAAACATGAGTAGGAGGATTTCTACTTATAAGCCTCATCTCCTGCTCCTCCAACCTCTGCTGTATGATGGTTTTTGCAGCTCCCAGATTCATAGCAATTAGGGACTCTGGGCAAAGGTCACATAAACTAAAATAATTTAGGCAAAGTTTTTGCCAGGTACCAACAAAAAAATCTAAAAGTATCAAATGGATAAGATTTTCCTGCTTTGCAAAGATCTTCAGAAAGTAAAGCATGGAGTTTAGTCGCATCGTTAACTCAATGCTTGGGGTTCCAGACTCCAACCTAACCACCAGATTTGACACACATCTTGGGACACATAGCAATTTGCGCAGAAATTTTGTCTGGACTGATTCCAGAGATCTGGTGCAAGAAAAAGGTGCAATCTCTGAGCCATACAATAGCTGAGCTCTTGTTTTAACAGTGAGCAGCTTTAATGCTGCAGGAAGGAAATTGGCACCTTTTGAATAATAAAAACGAAGAATGGCACCTGATGTTTTTAATGCAGTTTGGGCTACCTAGTTTTTATGGGCCAATCGTCTTCCTTGGTAATGAAATATCACCCCTAGGTATTTTATTAATTTGACCTGTTCAATAGGTTTCTCATTTAAGGTCCATCGATAGATTCTATATTTTTTAGCAAAAACAACTACCTTGGTTTTCTCTGAGTTTATTGCTAGCTTCTCCTGTGCACTCACCAAAGCAAGGTGGCGAAGTGCCCTCCTCATGCCAACCTGTGTTTGCGATAAAATAAGAACTAGAGTAGTTTCTGGAAAGGGGTTGGGTGGGATGGCCTGGAGAAGAGAGAATAGGATCCTGGCACAAGTCACTATACCTGGGCTTTACCTGGTACACGTCGCTATACCACCTTTCTCCACCCCCAGCTCTCCTCTCTTCCTGCCAAGGACAACCTCCACTGACAATATATCAACTCCACCACCAATATCCCAATATAGATGGTACATCTATACATTTTTTACCACCACAATACCCCAATATATATAGTACCATCAAGGAACTTGTTTTCATCTTCCATCCATTTTCAAAGACCGAGCAGATCTTGGTCTTTGCTCAATCCTATGCTTGTCTACACATAAGTAAGGCCCATATCCTAAAGTCAAATTAAGCCCTTTGAGATGGAGCAGTTAAAGTGACTTTCCATAAGATAACACTAGAGGGTGACATAATTGTGTGGACCCGTAACTGCTCTGGATTTTGTCCTAAGTCCCATTATGGTCAATAGCGCTTACTCCCAGAAAAGTGTGGAGCTGCAGCCTCAGTGGTGGGTCTGAGGACGGTGTCAGATAGCGGGTGGAAATGCATGTTCATAACCTCACCGTCCCCATCGTAAGGGTCACTGAGTGGGCCAGAAGTAGTGAGTTTACTTGCAGGGCAAACATGGCCCAGGACCACGTATTCAAGTCTGCGATCAAACCACGTCTGGCAGCAGTTCTGGCACCTGGCGCACTGGAGGCATCTTTTAATTAGACAGCTGCTTTGGAAATAAATTAAAACCTGTCAGAACATTTTGTGGTTTCAGTTCACAGAAGATGGCAGCTTGACTCATCAATGGCTTTCAAAAAAATGTTACCAGAAAACTTTTGAGCTATTAAAATGCAATTACATCGGCAAATGGTTCCCTAATATTAATGGGCTGCTTCACAGAAGGCGCTTTTTTCCCCTCACACTGAGACCACCTCAGCATGGGGTGGCGGAGGAACAAAAATGTGCCTTGTTTAAAAATAGCACAAGTATTTTACATTTAAGAACTATCATGTTCACTTGAATCTAATGTGCCATCAAATCTAATGTGAACCCCGGTTTTAAAAGGCTTGAAATAATAAAAGAAAAGTTTACTGGTGATTATAATGCACAGCTGCAAAGCAGGTGCAAAATTTAATTTTGCTGCATACAATGAGTTATATGATATGATAACAATAATATGACAATGGGTTTATGGTTACAATCCAGAGTAACTATGGGACGGTTTACACTGACATACCCTACAATCCAGAGTAACAAATCCAGAGCACATGAGAGACATTACGTGTACCCGTAGTTACTGCACCACCTAGTGAAAACCTATGAGAAATTCATATTGCAATCCAGAGCAAATTATTCTTACACTGGAGCAAGGACTCCCCGTGGTTACTCTGGATTGCGCCCATAGTTACAGTGCCACCTATGGGAAACCTATGGGAAATGCATAGAGCAATCCAGAGTAAGTGCCTCGTACGTCTTCCTGTAGTTACTCTGGATTGTAGGGTAAATTATTATTTTTTACCTAATTGAAGTACTTTATATAACAATGCATTTATTTAACATCTTTATTACAATATAGTAAACTGACTTATACAGTGGTACCTTGGTTTAAGAGTGACTTGGATTAGGAGTGTTTTGGATTAAGAGGAAATTTTTTGCTGAAATTTTGACTTGGTTTAAGACAACTTGGTTTGACTTGGAAGACGAGCACTTCTGAGGAAGTTTGGAACAGGCTTCCATGGCAGAAAACTCATGAGAGGTGGAGAACTGGGGGGGGGGGAGAAGCCTGAGCCAGGTGTGTGTGTGGGATATATGTGGCAGTGTGGAAGGTGTGCATTATCAATGCTTTTTATATAAATATTTTTGGACTGTCGAACAAATCATCTGAGTTTCCATTATTTCCTATGGGAAAATCCACTTTGGATTACAAGCATTTTGGATTACAAGTATGCTTTCAGAATGTATGATGCACAAAAACCAAGTTACCACTGTACTTAACTTGGGCTGTGGGTGGCGCAAGTGGTTAAGACACTGTGCCTGTTAACCAGCAGGCCAGGGTTTGAGACCTACAAGACAGGGTGAGCTCCTGTCCTTAGCCCAGCTCTGCGACGCAGCTGGAACCAATTGTATTGGCTCTGCCTTTCCACTGGACTCATTCAGTGGCGTGGAGAGGGGGGATTTGCTGCTTGGGTAACAGCCTATCCTCCATATTAATCTACCCAGGCCTTTGTGCTTCGCATACAGCATCGGGCACAATATCATAGTCTTTCGAGACAGCATAATCATATGCAGATCTACTCAGAAATAAGGCCTACTGCTTTCAATAGAGTTTTCTCCTAGGAAAGTGTGAATAGGATTGCAGCAGCCCCTGCGAGGTAGGCTTCGTTGAAAGCTTGCCTTCTGGACAAACTGCATGCACAGGGTGGGGATACGAGAAGGATCAAAACTGGCTCTTCCATGTCATTGGCACATTCTGGAGTGCACCTATACATGCAAAAAATGTATACCATAGCTGTGTTACTAACCCCCAAATCCAGAATAACTATGGGAGCACGTAAGAGACTTTACGTGCACCCGTAGTTACTGCACCACCTAATGAAAACCTATGGGAAATTCATATTGGAATCCACAGTAAGTTGTTCTTACACCGGAGCAAGGACTCCCCATTGTTACTCTGGATTTTGCCCTAACATAACATGCAACCTGGCACAAAGATGACCACCCAAAGATATATTTGAGTTATATTCCTGAGCCTGAAATGCATTACCATAAATAAAAGAAACAAAATGGTTGGTCTTTTAAAATAAAACTTCTAGACATGATCTACTAATGGCCCCGATGACATTGATCAATGCTGAATGACATTTACAGGGAACAGAAAGCTAAGAACCTGTTCCTTCATCTTGTACCATAAAAGATAAAAATAAATTAAAAAGAAACCATAATTCAAATTGTCTCAAAGCAAATGACATTTTTTAAAGGACATTACAAATAAAAAACACATTCATGCACAACATCACAAATAAAAAGTTATTAATGAGGTCTCAGAAAACATACTAAATAAAATGTCTGTCGTTCTCCAATCGATCAAAATATTTAACTTGTATAAAGGATATCGTTTTGTTGACTGGTGTGTAGAGGAAAAAAAATGGAAACTGGGATTTCAATCTTTAAAAGCAGATATTCTATACTGTGGGAAGTGGAAGATTTTACAACTACCTGGTGTTGAAGGAGCTAGAACAGTGGTTCTCAATCTTCCTAACGCCGTGACCCCTTTATAAGTTCCTCATGTTGTGGGGAACCCCAAACATAAAATTATTTTTGTTGCTACTTTATAACTGTAATTTTGCTACTGTTATGGATCGTAATGTAAATATCCAATATGCAGGAAGTATTTTCATTGTTACAAATGAAATGTGTGTTCTATGCACACACTGAACACAATGGGATTATTTCAGAGTAGGCATGCATAGGATTGGGCCCTGAGGCTGTCAGTCAGCCCCAGTGTGCACGCAGCTACAGCTGGAGGTCTGGCAAGCCTGACCTGGCCCACTGCACAAGGGGTCTTTAGGCGACCCCCAGGAAAACTCTAGGCGACCCCCAAAGGGGTCCCGACCCCCACTTTGAGAAACGCTGATCTAGAAAATTACAATATTTCATCCCAAACACAGCTATCCATTTTCAGTTGACACATGGGGTATCGTTATAAAAATGTGCACACTATACTTTTATTTTAAAGGCACATCAGTGACTTCTCAAGCCAGTGTGCTAATTATTTCCTTATGCAGCATCGATTAACTACAGTAATGCCAGAGGTCAGTAGGACTCAAAATCTAGCTAGACAGCCATGCAACTTGGTGGCAACACTGGCTCCATACTGTCAGCAGGCTGCAAACTGGGCATTGGGGCTGGTGAGGGTGAGGTGCGTATGGATATTGTTTATGGGATTGACAAGTGCTGGGTATTTTAATGTGCACTTTTTGTTACACACATGAGCATTTTGGTTCTGTAACTTTTTCTGACTCTTTTGCACTCTGCAGATCAGGGGGACATACTGTATTCTGCAGTTTAAAGGGGAAAATGAGCATACAGCAAATATATTAATCAATTTTTTTATACGGAATGGAGAGGGGTCCACATAGAAAGTTCAAAACCCTAAAGAAATCTCATCTTTAGAAGAGATGAATCTGAAGCTACTTATAGCCTGAGATCGAAATCCTATTTTTCTGTGACTCATCAGGGGTTCCTTACTCAGCTTTATAGAATTTAGTACTATTATAGTATTCAGTACTATTGGGCATTTTACAGGCATTATTGGATGGGTTAGGGACCGGATCACTGATCAAAAGTGAAAACCGTTGAAAAGTGGAACCCAGGGTGCAATCCAGAGTAACTATGGGGAGTCCTTGCTCCAGTGTAAGAACAATTTGCTCTGGATTGCAATATGAATTTCCCATAGGTTTTGCTGTAACTACATGGTGCAGTAACTACCGGTAGGTGGTGCAGTAACTGTACCATAGGTTTTGCAGTAACTAGGTGGTGCAGTAACTACAGGTGCATGTAACGTCTCTTACGTGCTCCCGTAGTTACTCTGGATTGTAGGGACAGTCTTTTTTGGCTTGCAAAGGCAAAACTGCCACCAAAAAGACATACTTATTTATTAACACAGCCAAAATACATAACATATTACAGGAAAATGAACAAAGGCATGTGTGGGCAATGAATATCTTATGTGTTTGAATTGTGGTGATTTACTGAAGGAAGTCATAGGCTGCAATCCTGAACACACTTTCCTGGGAGTAAGTCCCACTGAATATAATGGGACTTACTTCTGAGTAGACAGGTTTAGGATTCCACCCATAAAGAAACGCCAAAAACAGTTTGATTACCATGCCATGTATAATCAACATCAAGGAAGACAATTTTAACCATTAGATCAGCCAAAAGAGTTTGAAAGAATTAAGCATATGTTGAATGAATGAGGTGTGAGTATATTTTAAGGCTGATGAAAGAGTGAAACAAGAGGAAAAAATGAAAGTACAAGAAAGGAGGGCATATTGCTGGCCAGCACATTAACATACCATTTTACTAGATTAGCTACCATGTTGAGCTACCATGTTGGACACGGACGCAGGTATTGTGTTGTGTTGTGTGCTCTCTGAGGCATGCAATGGGCCACTTTCCTGATACAGGAAATTGGACTAGATCAGTATGTTCTTACGTTCTGCATGAATGTGCTAGATCAGTGGTTCTCAACCTTCCTAATGCCGTGACCCTTTAATATAGTTCCTCATGTTGTGGGGACCCCAACCCTTAAAATTATTTTAGATGATATTTCACAATTTTTATTTTGCTACTGTTACGAATCGTAATGTAAATATTTGATATGCAGGATGCATTTTCATTGTTACAAACTGAACACAATTAAAGCATAGTGATTAATCACAAAATAATATTTAATTATATATTGTGAAATATTTATTTCTAATTACAAATAAAAAAGATGCAAAATACCTTGCAAGGCCCCCTACACCAGGGGTCTTTAGGCGACCCCCATGAAAGGGTCAGGCGACCCCCAAAGGGGTCCCGACCCCCAGGTTGAGAAACACTGTGCTAGATGAACCAGGAACATTGCATAGGAACTGTTCGAAACACTACTGTATTAACTCAAATCTAACGCGCCATTGAATCTAATGTGTATACTATACTTATAATCAAAATACTGCATTTACTCAAATCTAATTAACCATCAAATCTAATGCATTTTGGAGATTTTGGCTGAAATGGTGAGCATTAGATTTGAGTAAATACAGTATTTTACTTACCTCATGCATAGATTGCCCAATCACCTAAGGCTCTCCTAGGATCTGTACCAGCCATTTTGCTGGCATAAGTGCAATGAGGGGGGAAAAAAGCAGTGGGGAATTTTGAAAAAGAGGGGTTAAGATCTGGCACACGTTGAATGTTTTGAAGCTGTCAACTGGAACAAGTCAATTAACTCTCCCTGCTGGTTGCAAAGGAGTCAGTCTAGCTGGCAGACCCCCCCACAACCTCACACTTGACCTCACAACCTCTGATGGATCTGAATGAAAAACCAGCTTCCAACTAGAACTCAGACAGAAGAGAGAAGGAATAAGACTGGACAACTGGAAGAAAACCAGGATTAATTAGTCAGTCACTTGGCCCAGGTCACACAGAACTCTTTAATTAGATTGATTTAATGCAGTTGAGTCTTCAGATGCATTTTTTCCCTTCTTGGAGGACCCTATTTATCCCTGTAGATGCATCTATTTTAACCCAGATCTATCCACTCAGACTGTTTTGGTGTCCTTTTTTCTATCTAGGGATCCCATCTAGGGATCTCTCTTCTTTTTTATGACTAGATTCTCCCACCCGCTTAGATCCCCTTTCCAAATATCTCTGAGAAGCCCATAGGCTGCTAACAGGTAGCTTGATGATAGGAAATCCTGGTTAATATTTTCCTTTCAGCATCAGATGTTCCTCCTGCATGCACTGATGACCTTCATATCCTTCTTGCTTCTAAAGACCTTTTTTATTTTTATACATTGATTTTTTATTTTTTATACATGACTTTTTTATTTTTATACATGGATTTGACTCAACATAAATGGCCACTACAAATCACAGTTTGAAAAACTGCTTTTCTACTATTGTAGAGAGGCAGTCGTGCAAGCAATCATGCCATTTTTCAGTCCCAGAATCAAAACCCTGCAGTTATTGAGGCACTGCTTTCTTCAATTAAGTGCAAAAGAGGAGCAAAAAACCTGGAAGTGGTTGTTGAACATTTTTCATTTGTTTTCTTTATACATTGTTTTTTTTTAATCCACAGGAGGTTCTGGATCGGAACCCTGGTGGATAACAAGGGATACCAGTATACCGACTTGACTTATATTTGCCAAATTCAGAAGAACAGTCTGTGTCAATTAAAAAAAGGAAAGAAAACCAGTAAGAGAAGAATACAACAAATCTACATTGCAGTTTCTCTTCACTATATGAGGATGAAAACTCCGTGGAGAAATTAAAATCATCACAATAGCAGATCAGAATCTGGAAAAAGGAGAAGGAGAAGCAGGCTTGAAGGCTCTCCAAGAGCCGCCACACAAATGCACTGACAGGTTGCTTCACATCAAACTGCCCAAGGCAAAATAAGGCACATCACTGGGTTTGAAAGAACATCCAATTCCATCAATTCAGGGGGGAATAATCTCTCTCTCTCTCTCTCTCCAATTTGTTTGGCACTGAAACTTGGCCATTCTTTTTTCCTCCACAGATCTGGCATTTGTCCCCGACTGTGTCAGCATGACTGTTGAAGGCAATCTTTAAAGAGAACTCCAGATTCCGCCTCCCGAACCCCGACACACACGTCTTCTTGAGCAAGTTAAACGCAGCTTGATACAATCCCGAGTGTCAGTCACACTTCTCACCGACGCAAACTGATTTACTTTTACTGTCATTGATGCAAACTCATACTTTTATATTTCCTTTCTCTATTCAGAAGTAAACCATTTGAGCTTACTCACAGGTTAAGTGTTTCCTACTTATGTGAGCTTGGGCGGGTGAGCTACAGAGCTTTTCATTTGTGAATGTTTTTAAATGTTTTTTAATGCTTTAACTATTTATTTATTGTTTTTAATCCTATTGTCAGCAGCCTTGATTCCGCTTGTAGAGAAAAGCAGGATATAAATCCATTAAATACTTCTTCAGTGTTTGTACCGTGTGGTGACGGTGTCCGCTTGTTGTGGATTAGAGTTGATGGATGCGACATGGGGAAACATGGCCGGCCTGTTGGAAGGGCCTGTTGCCAGGATATATAAATTCATGAAATAATAATTAATAATAATAATAAAAGGACTTGTGTCCTTAACTCATGAGGTTAGGATTGCACTGTGAAGCTAGCTGGCCCCATGACTGCAGGAAAACCTGATTGGTTAAAATCTGATTATTGTCCTTGACATATCTATCTATCTATCTATCTATCTATCTATCTATCTATCTATCTATCTATCTATCTATCTATCTATCTATCTGTCTGTCTGTCTGTCTGTCTGTCTGTCTGTCTGTCTGTCTGTCTGTCTAATGTCTCTAATCTACCTTCCTTCCCTCCCTCCCTCTCTCTCCCTCCGTCCTTCCTTCTTTCCTTCCTTCCCTTCCTCTCTCTCTCCCTCCTTTCTTTCCTTCCTTCCTTCCCTCCCACTCTCTCTCTCTCCCTCCCTTCCTTCCTTCCAAACCCAAACAGGTACTAGTTGACTTTTCACATACATTCCTCCTGATCAGTGGTCAGGGAACAGGGGTAAATTACCCCAAATGGGGTAAAATGAAATTCCTGAGAGTAATGGACGGTTGTGCTGTCGAGACACAGCTGCAGCCTGTGCCTCCCCAGCCAAGGTAAGCTCCCATTCTGAGGTCTCTACTCAGGAGTAAGCCCATTAATTCAATGGAGCTTACTCCTGATTTTTTAAAAATGTAGGGCTTTTTTTTAAAAAAGGTCCAGATTTTTTTGAAAAGATTCAGTAAAATTTGAATTTAAATAATTAATAATATATGATTTCCTTCCTTTGAAATCAAGGGAGTAACATTGGTGTATCCAAATATATTTTGGGGTAAAAGGTAAAAAAGTTCCCTGACCCTTGCTCCAGATGCTGAAACTCATCAACAACCACAAATATCATAGATGACCAAGTAGACTTCAAGGTCCTATCATGATATACCGGTTGGCATCAGGAAGGAAGAAAGCACAGTAAAAAAGGGGGAGGGCAAACAATAACCACTGTCAATTCTATTAACATATTTTGTATTTGGATAGTTCTTAGAAGCTCTATCTGGAACAGTACAGTCATAAAGCTGTGCTTGAGAACGTGTGTTTAATAGAGATAAACACAATGGAGTATCCAAGTGTACGAATTTCAGGTCACTAATTCATCACTGTGTTGCTTTTCCCCAGTAATAAGACGGAGACCCCACGAGCAAGGCCAGGAAGAAAAGGACATGTTTCCCCCATTCCAAAGAAGGGTTTTTTGACTACTAAAACAAATAAGGTCATGTTGACGGGTTTATTATTTCGCATTTACCTCCCAAAGAAGCTCAGAATATCCACATAGCCAGTAACCCATTAGTAGGACATTGTCCCCTGTTATCTTCTGGCCAGAAAATGTCTGCCTGGATAAGGCTCAAGATAATAATGTATCTTGAGGGAAAGTTTGTAATGGAACAGAAATTAATTGCTGTTCCAAGCTGAATGAAGGAGATGCCTGAATAAAAACAAACTGTCTCCCGGGATGCTTTGGCCAACCATACCTGGTAGGCGAGGGGTGGGATTCAAAGGATATGTGGGGTGTATTGAAGAGGGAGCAACGGGTGATGAGGGTCAAAATCCATGAGAGCTTGCTTATTCATTCATTCATTCATTCATTTATTCATTTCCCGCCTTTCTCGGGCAAATTAGCCCGACTCAAGGTGGCTGCCATAAAACATAATTAAAAACATAAATAGAACAATTTGATAAAAACAATTAAAACATACAAGCTAAATACAACATAGATTAAAAAACCCTTCGTCAGGCATAGCTGTTTGACTCCACTGTTGGGCGCAGTGAGCACAAAATTCCACTGTTAGAAAACTGTCATACCCTACAATCCAGAGTAACTACGGGAGCACGTAAGAGACATTACGTGTGCCCGTAGTTACTGCACCACCTAGTGAAAATCTATGGGAAACTTATATTGCAATCCAGAGCAACTTGTTCTTACACCCGTGCAAGGACTCCCCATAGTTACTCTGGATTGCGCCCATAAGCACCTAATTAACTCAATTGTAACACTCTTAAAGTGTTAAGTGACATTCATTAGGATGTACAAAGAGAATATTCGAAATCTGATTCAAAAATTTATTAATCATACAGCAAATAAAACCAAAATCACTGAAAATTAATACTTGCCTCCACATTGCCTTATGTTTTCATGAAAAAGAAAGACATATGAGCATTAATTATGAGCTGAACTGGAAATATAGGCACAGTAGAGTCACTGAGTCGCTGTTGGGAAGTTCAGCAGTTCAGTTCTGTGACTGAAAGGTTTGTCCAACAAGAGCCTCGAGGGCCGCATTTGGCTTAGAAAACCCATAGATGTGGCCCTTCTTGGACAAGCCTGCGTGTGTTCTCTGCATGTGTTCACTGTTCCTGTTGAAATCAACAGGAAAGAGAACAATACAAGTCAAGAGATGCAGCTATCCCTGGAAGGTGAAACCTCTGTCAGTCTTGGAAGACTATGGTATCGTGCTCGGCACTGCATACGCTGCATGCGAAGTACGAAAGCCTGGGTTGAATTGTTATGGAGGAGAGGCTGTTACCCAAGCAGCAAATCCCCCCTCTCCACGCCACTGAATTAGTCCAATGGAAAGGCAGAGCCAATACGATTGGATCCAGCTGGCGTCACAGAGCTGGGCTAAGGACAGGAGCTCACCCTGTCTTGTGGGGCCGACCCGGGTCTCAAACCCCAGCCTGCTGGTTAACAGGCACAGCGCCTTAACCCCAAAGTAGGGGGAAAAGAGCCTTGGAAAGGAGAAACATCCATATCATCAACAGGGTCAGGAACCCCATGAAAGTCCTACCTCAAAGCAAAGAGGACTTGTTCATTAGCACGTGCATAGATAGCAATCAAAGGTGTGAAGACAACATGAGCAAATGGTCAGTAAAATGCAGGCTGAGATGGCTTTTTTCAAAGACAAGACAAGAGAAAAAGCAAACAGCAGTGCATGCTTGAACTGTATCTAATTGGCAACCCTAGGCAAAAATACATATTTATGTACAAAATATGTACAATATTATGAACAAAATTATAATATCCACAATCTTTGTAATTTCCATTCATAAAAAGAGCTAAATAAACAGTTATGATGAATATAAATGGAAATAAGAAACTTCCAAAAGTCAGCTTAGGAGGGGCGACGGTGGTAAAAATTTGCCAAGGGGGTCACTACTGCTCCTCAGAAAAGAAGCTGGAAAAGTGATTGGGGGGTTTCAAACAGCACCTAGAACTAGGAAGGTGCTAGGAGGGGCAGGCCTCTTGCCCATCATGGTGCAGAGAGGGAGCAAAAACAAAATCACATGGAATTCAAATCCTTGCTACACCTAACGTAGGTTAAAAACAATAAAACAAGAGCCCCCCAAACTCTGCCCCCTTAAAAACTTTTTAAAATAAAAGGTTTTAAGGCTCCACCTGAAGCTCTGTGTTGAGGGAGCTTTCCTCAGTTTTAAGGGGAGGGAGTTCCAAAGCCGGGGTGCCACCACCAAGAAGGCCCTATCTCTGGCCGTCACACCTTTCACATCTCTTAGTGGTGGCACAGTCAGAAGGCCCCCCTCAGATGACCTTAGGTGACGGGTCGGCTTGTACAGAAGAAGGCAGTCCCTCAGATACCCTGGACTTGAGCCGTTTAGGTCAGGACCAGCACTTTGAATTCAGCCAGGAAACGAATGGGCAGTCAGTGTAATCGCTGAAGCAGTAGCCTGACAGAGTTGAATCGACGAGCCCCAGTATGTATGTATGTATGTATGTATGTATGTATGTATGTATGTATGTATGTATGTATGTATGTATGTCTCTGTGTGTGTTTGTGGGTATGTGGGTGTGTGTATTGATTGATTGATTGATTGATTGATTGATTGATGAGGCAGCAACTGAGATGCTCAAGAAGCAACGTGGAGGACCTCTCAGTACTCAGAAGTCACTGTGAATACAGCAGAGCCTACACAGTTCCCTGCTCCTAAGACAGCAGGTTAAGTGCTACTACTTGCGCTTAATGCTAGTACTAGTACTTAATGCTAGTACGATGACCTACTAGGTCCCTTCCAACTCTATGATTCTAAGTGCCTTTACTGATTGCATGGAAGAGATACACAATTGCAATCTTATATCAGTATTGCTTTTATGAAAATCATTGTCTCCAATCAATTTCTTTATCATGGAAAATCTGTAAAAGGAAGTTGATTTGTAGCCTGGTTCCCAAACATTGGCACGACAGATTATTACTGAGGCAAATGAATACATAATGCATTATTATGGTCTGGTCATTCCTATCTCAGCTAGGAACCATTTTTCAGTATTCTATTATTATCTTTTCAAATATCTTTCATTCGTGTTATAAATTAGAAGCATTTTCTGACACTTTTTCATGGAAGAGGAACATCAAGCTGTAAACACTTTTTTTCTGAGAATGAAACAAAGCATTAAAATTTGAATGTATTTGGTTTGTAAGTTCACATCCCTTCCCTAACTAGCAGATATGGATACCTGTCCAAACATTTATGTCTGGAATGTGCTAACTTTAAGGAGCATTAATTCACAATATGATTTAAATTCACTTTGGGCAAAATCCAGAGTAACTACAGGGAGTCCTTGCTTCAGTGTAAGAACAACTCACTCTGGATTCCAATATGAATTTCCCATAGGTTTTCAACAGGTGGTGCAGTAACTACGGGTGCACATAAAATCTCTTATGTGCTCCCGTAGTTACTCTGGATTTGGGGGTTTGACCCTAATGATTTTAAAAGGTAAAGGTGTGCCCTGCAGGTTGGACAACTAATATTGATTTGCAGAGTAACTACGGGGATTCCTTGCTCCGGATTAAGAACAACTTACTCTGGATTGCAATATGACTTTCCCATAGGTTTTCACTAGGTGTTGCAGTAACTACGGGTGCACATAATGTCTCTTACATGCTCCCGTAGTTACTCTGGATTGTGCCCATGGAGAACAAACTTTTTGGCACTTCCTTATTATTTTCTTCAATAAAGAACCATCATTCAAATATACAAGATATTCACTGCCCACACATGCCTTTGTTCATTTTACTGTAATATGTTATGTATTTTAGCTGTGTGTTAATAAATATGTGATATTTAGGGCACAATCCAGAGTAACTACAGGGAGTCCTTGCTCTGGTGTAAGAACTATTTGCTCTGGATTGCAATATGAATTTCCCATAGGTTATCACTAGGTGGTGCAGTAACTACGGGTACACGTAAAGTCTCTTATGTGCTCCTGTAGTTACTCTGGATTGTAGGGTTATGCTTTTGCATGTGATATATATGTCTTTTAGGGTGGCCATTTGGCATTTGCAAGCTAAAAAAGTCTGAGTTCTACTTTTCAATGGTTTTCACTTTTGGACAGCGCTCGGCTCGCTAACCCATCCAATAAGTGTAGGATTCCTGTACACACTTATCTGTACGTCCCATTTAATTTAGTGAAACTTATTTTTGAGTACATGTGTGGAGGATTATGCTATGTCAGGCAAAGTTTCCTGAGTTCCCATAAGCTCGAAGGTGTGTATAACTGTCCACTGTTATAAAACTGTTGTTACCACCTATTCTAATGCTCTTAAAGTGATAAGTGATACTCATTAGGCTGTACAAAGAGAATATTTGAAATCCGATTCAAAAACTGCATTTATTAAATAAACAATAAATACTGAAATTTGTAATAACAAGACGGAGTGAAGCTGTAAAAAAGGCAACCTATACAAACCTATAGATTGTATAAGTTAAAGAGCACAATCCTAACTATGTCTACTCAAAAGTAAGCCCTATTGTGTTCAGTGGGTCTTACTCCCAGGAAATTGTCTTTAGGATTGCAGCCTAAGGGCACAATCCAGAGTAACTACGGGAGCACGTAAGAGACATTACGTGCACCCGTAGTTACTCCACCACCTAGTGAAAACCTACTGGAGATTCTTATTGCAATCAAGAGTAACTTGTTCTTACTCCGGAGCAAGAACTCCCTGTAGTTACTCTGGATTTCACCCTAAGTTAAAGTTGTTAGTTATTACTTAGTTTATAGTTGTATAAGTTAGTTTATAGTCATACAAGTTAATTTATATAGTTTGCATAAGTATAGTTTGCGACAAAAAAGGTGGGCTGTGGGTGGCTCAAGCAGTTAAGACACTGTGCCTGTTAACCAGCAGGCCAGGGTTCAAGACCTGGGTCGGCCCCACAAGACAGGGTGAGCTCCTGTCCTTAGCCCAGCTCTGCGATGCCAGCTGGATCCAATCATATTGGCTCTGCCTTTCCATTGGACTAATTCAGTGGTGTGGAGAGGGGGATTTGCTGCTTGGGTAACAGCCTCTCCTCCATAACAATCCAACCCAGGCTTTCGTGCTTCGCATGCAGCGTATGCAGCACCCAGCACGATACCATAGTCTTCCAAGCCTGACGGAGGCCTGCTTTTTTTTCAGTTCACAAAAGAATCAAGGAGGTGCGAAGATGGCCAAATTGGCCAGGGGTGTCACTACTGTTCCCCACAAAAGAAGCTGGAAAAATGACTAGGGGGTTTCAAACAGCGCCTAGAACTAGGAAGGTACTAGGAGGGGCAGGCGTCTTGGCCATCATGGTGCAGAGAGGGAGCAAAAACAAAATCTCATGGAAAAAATTTTCCAGCTACGCCTACCCTAAGGTTAAATTTATCTTGGTTTTGTTATTTGTCACTGACCAATGTGTTGCCTGTTTCTGCTCCTCTTTTGGCAAATGACAAAATGGCAATACATTAATTAAAAAAGCAGATAAATTATAGCCAGTTGGCCACCCAATTATTAGTCCATCCATATGATTGTTGTTTTCACTTATGTCATCAAGCACCCAATCCCATTGGTATTAAGTGTTTCAAGAACCAAATGTGCAGACAGTCTGGAGGAAATACTGAGGATTTCCTTAAAGCGCCTAATGCCAGCTGGCTGGATGGAAGACTACATGAGCCAAGATTAATGGGGCTGGAGGGGAGAGTCAGGACATAGAATCAGAGTTTGATCCAAACTTCCTAGTCCAATATTTTGGTATATTAAGATATTGTGACATGCGTAACATGCCTCATTAACCAATCTCAAAGAAGAAGATCCATGTGAGGATATGAGGATGCAGTAGATTTCATGTGTTTGTCTTAATGGGCATAATTCAGAAGCATATACCTAGCAGTGAAGCAGAAACGGTTGTCCGTCCCAAAGCTTCTTGCCAGCATTTTCCCCTTCCAGGCAAATACTGTATTTACTAAAATCTAACGCTCACTTTTTCCAGCCAAATTTAGTATACAAAATCAGGGTGCACATTAGATTTGATGGTTAATTAGATTCGAGTAAATGTGGTATTTTGATTATATGCATAGGGCATGCAATTAGTTTTGATGGTACATTAGATTCGAGTAAATACTGTATTCTGGTTCTCTCAAAGTTGTCAGCTGCTCTGAAACCCTCTTACGATGTAATAAGAAGAACCTTTTGAGTGGACCACATATAACAAATTCCTGAAGTCTGTGGATGGAGGCTGCAGACTTGATGGTGCCTGGGGAATTGGGTCTAATTAATCTCTCTTCCTACATACTGATGGTGTTTTGACTCAAACAGGGTCAAACCCTGACCCTCTGATGACAGCGGAGGCTGCAGCAGAAATGTTGATAATGATTCAAGCTTAGGGCTAGATTAACTGTCTCACGCATCCCCACTGGACACTCTGTATTTGGCTTAGCAAGAGCCACATTAACAGCATATAGCCAGATCTCATATCTGCTATCAGATCTCATATCTCAGATCTCCCCTCTTGTAGGGGAGGAAAGGCAGGGTATAAATTAGGAAAATAAAAAATAAAATAATAAATAAATCTTTCAGCCTCAATGTGGAGGCACTGCTTAACTTTGCATCACATCTAAGATGCATCCTCTCCTTGCATCATGGATGTGATGCACAACCAAACAATGCACCACTTAGAAACACTTGTCTGTTGAATTCAGTGGGGCTTGCTTTTAACTAGACTTGTATACTGAACCAGAAGAGTGGCTCAAATCCCCAAAATGGAACATCAAATGTGGTTTCAAGGAGATGCTGTGTTAGGTAATCCTGTGGTGTTTTTTTTTTTTTAATCTTAACTCTTTTGCAGAAATTGCGTCATGTGAAATATGTCCAGACACAAATCCAAGCTATGGAACGTAACCCCAACCTGCCCAGAAAGCATTATAAATTTTCACCAAGCTCACTCAGGGGTAGGTGATTTTGAGTGCAATCCTAAGCATGCCTACTCAGAAGTTAGTCCCATTGTGCTCAATAGTACTTATTCCCAGGAACGTGTGGTTAGAATTGCAGCCCATGTCCACATTATGGAATTTAACGCTTTTCCAATAAACCTTGTGGGTGGGTGGGAGGGTGGATGGATGGATGGATGGATGGATGGATGGATAGACAGACAGACAGACAGACAGACAGACAGACAGACAGACAGATAGATAGATAGATAGAGAGGGAAGAACAAAGGGAGGGAAAAGAAAGAAAGAAAGAAAGAAAGAAAGAAAGAAAGAAAGAAAGAAAGAAAGAAAGAAAGAAAGAACTACATAAATGCTATTGCTCTTTTTTTAAAAAAAAATCACATATGTGATGCTCAAGGACAGAATATAAAGGGTTTGGGGACAAGGTACTTGTCCAGCAAGACTGTATCCCCCAATTCCAACCCTTCAAAAAGTGCAGGATCACATGGCATTTATTTAATTCAAAAGATGGTTTTTTATATTTATTTATCCCCCCCCCAGTTTGTTTGGTTTAAATAATGAAAGTTTTCAAGTTTCAGCAGAACTGCCAGGTGGCATGTAGAAGGCGAACCAGCAGTTCTTAAAAAGATGATAGTATTGATTGGCATGATAAATCACTGTGCTAGACAGGAATATTTGCATGTACCCATCTTGCTGACAGCTATGCCACTTTAACACCACCTAAAAAAATTATGATCCTTACAAAAAAAAATCTCTGATGAGCCAGTCAATTAATCATCTGCCTTCAGAACTAGCAGGCACATCCTTTAATCTTAGTGTACTTCACAGGAGCCTTTAAGGCCTAAAAAGCTAAACTGTCAGAGGATCTAGGACTTTCAAGAGTTGCTGCTCAAGGGTTAAGAACGAGGTGTGTTGCAGTTATTATATAAACCCATTCTCTGACCCATGCTCTTCTATGCTTTCTTCCCTTCTGTCATGCAATCTGTGTATTTGTTTCAACTTGTTTTGGGCTAGGATCTTTTGCCTGCAATCCAGGGAGCAAGCCCACTGACTAGTGTGACTTACTTTTGAGTAAACACACATCGGACTAGGCTGTTGATGACCTTCAGTTGATACTTTGGTGCATTGGTTTTGCACCGTGTTGTACCAGAATCGCAGCATCACAGAATGTGAACATACTCTATTTTCTCAAATCTAAAGCTCACCTTTTTCAGCCGAATTTAGTCTCCAAAATCATGCTGCACGTTAGATTCGATGGTAAATTAGATTGAAGTAAATGTGGTATTTTGATTATAAGGATAGCACATTAGATTAGATTTGATTATAAGTTTAGCACTTAAGCACATTAGATTCGAGTAAATATGGTACAGTGGAAAGGGCTGCACTAAATGACTGATTCCCTCAAAGCATTCCAGACTTCTATTGAAATGAAGGCAATAAGAACACCAAACTTTGATGCATTTTTGCCTCAATCATTGTAGTGCATAGATCAGTGGTTTCCAACAAGTGTGCCTTGGCACACTGGTGTGCCATGGATGGTCCTCAGGTGTGCTGTGGGAATTTGGGGGATTTGAGCCTCCTACCACCAACAGCATGACATGCCTTGTCAATGGTACAAATGACAAGTACCAAGATGGTCTGCCTTGGCAAGTCCAGTGCCTTCTTAGTGCAAGGATGAAAAAGGTTGAAAACCACTGGTATAGATAAATAATAATCCAATGAATCAGATCCCTGTGCAGAGTTGTCCTCTCCTGCCCGTGCATGTTGCTTGTGTTTTAGGAAGCACAGCCACTAATAGCTGGCACATAGACCATCTTAGTAGTGTGAAAAGCAAAGAGATCTGTGGGTTCAGCATTCAGTGAGATCTACGGATCTATTCTCCAACTGTGAGATCTATGGAACCCTACTAGCAATCTGAACAGTGGAAGCACTGAATTAACACTCCAGTGCTGAAATCCTAATCACATTTTCCTGGGAGTAATTACTATTGAACATAATGGGACTTACTTCTGAGAAGACATGCTTAGGATTGCACTGCAAGTCATTCACACCTCTGCCATTCCTAGATCTCAAACTGTGGAACAAAAGAGATGTGGGGATCCTGCTGGAATTGCCAGTCTACCCGGGGTGACCAGATGCCCAAACGTCAAAAGGAGGACAAGGTCTTAGATTCATCTCAGTCTGGTGTGGGTACTGCACAGCATTGCAAAGTTCCAAAATGAAGCCTGAAGGGAGGACAATGAAGCCCTTTTGGAGGACACCTGGACAGGAGGCTGAAAAAGAGGACAAATCTGGAAATTTCTGGTCATATGGTCACCCTGAGTCTACCACATGTGCTCAGTTGTTTCAGCGGAGAAAAAAAAAAGAATGAGCTAAGAAGCTTGGCAGAGACTTGTCACTGGTCGCCTCCAAGTCTCCCCCACCCCCACTAGTCCCTTTAAAAATTAAGCAGAAGATCATGTATGCTTTTTAAAACGATGAGTGGCCCATTTATAATGAACAAGGCAAGCCTTATATAGCTTGCACTTAGTTTAAGGATAGTGGAACAAGATGACATCTAAAATCCAGCTACTGCTAATTAAATTCAACAGCGCTGTCAGGTTGCTCTGGATATTTTATCCCAAAATAGACCAACAGCTTCAGCCTGAGCCTTGAATTAAAAAAAAAAAAAAAAAACCACAGTGGCTGCTGGTGCTGTGCTGTGGCTGCTACTTAGACTCATTCACACAAAGTGTTGTGCAAGGAGCAGTGCGGGAAACAGGCAATCCCCGAGCACCCGTTGCCTCTGATCACGCATTAACACCACAGATGCTCGGAGCATGAAGAAACAGTGCATTTCACAGTTTTGAAATAGGGGGGAGGTTGGAAAAAAGAATTAAAGAAACCACTAAGACACATCAGACTTGAATCCGTAATTTGATAAAACAGCAAAGTGCCCTGTCCCAAAGTTAGGGTTGCCATATGTACTGAAAAAAATCCAGATTTGGGGGGACTGTGTTCACAAACTGGCAAATGGGACAGAGGGTCCCGTCCCAATTTTGTGGAAGAGAATTATGGCAACCCTACCCCAAAGTCTAAATGGAGAGAAAGCATTGGGGATATTGCTTGGATCACTTTGGGCAAGTCAGTAAGTGAGAGAACTTCCCAAATCAAAACAACCTTAACTTGTTTCTTGATGGTTACAATCCTAACCACATTTTCCTGGAAGTATTCCCCATTGAACACGATGGGGCTTACTTCTGAGTAGACATGCTTAGGACTGCACTGGACATTTTTGGAGCAGGTGGAAGGCCATGGTTATAACAAGGGAGAGTTTGTAGCTGTTTTCTGATGCTGCAAAGCATGGTGAGATTGCTCTGGTTCACTATATGGTGACAATATAGTGTAGCGATGTACAGGCATCCCTGTATTGGACATGTTAGGGACCAGAACACCATCCAAAAGTGAAAACTGTTGAAAAGTGTTGAAAAACCAATCTTTTTATGGTTTATAAATTTTCCTTTCTTAGCTAGCAAATTGCAAATGCCCCTTTTATCTTGCAAATTCCTGCTGCCACACCAAGATTTCTACAAATGGATTCTCATTAATTCCTTTGGGAATGAAATTAGTTCAGGAGCTACAACAAGGAGGGGGGTAATTTTGGTTTTTAGAACACCGGAGAGAGGTTGAAAGAACAGAACATGTGTTCAATAAATAAGTTCTGGGTATAATTGAAAGGTGTTGAAAGAGTGAATCATCCGAAAATGAACAGGAAAGTGTTTTTGATTGCAGTCTCCTAACTATGTCTTCTCAACAGTAAGCGCCATTATGTTAAATGGGACTTACTCCCAGGAAAGTGTCTTTGATTGCAGCCTCTTAACCATGTCTACCTAGAAGCCCCATTGGGTTAAATGGGGCTTACTCCCAGGAAAGTGTCTTTAGGATTGTAGCCTAAGTAGACTTCATAGGATCATGCACACTGAATGCATGTTTTTGAATTCAATTCCAGTGTTTTATCATCATTTTTGCATCCAGTTAATATTTTTATATGAATATTTTGGGGGTTGTGGAACAAATCATCTGAGTTTCCATTATTTCCTATGGGAAAATCTGCTTCACTTAAAGAGCGTTTCACTTAAACAGCAGGCCTCTGGAATGAATTAAGCTCCTTATGTGAGGTACCACTGTACCACATTTACTAAAATGTAATTAACCATCAAATCTAATGTGCACCCTGATTTTGGAGACTAAGGGCAAAATCCAGAGTAACTACCAGGAGTCCTTGCTCTGGTGGAAGACCACCTTACTCTGGACTGCAATATGAATTTCCAATAGGTTTTCACTAGGTGGTGCAATAACTATGGGTGCACATAAAGTCTCTTATGTGTGCCCATAGTTACTCTGGATTTGGGGGGTATATTCAAACGAAAAAAGTGAGCGTTAGATTCAGGTAAATTAGATGTGAGTAAATGCAGTATTTTCAAGTACAGAAACAGGATGCTGATATCAAAATATACACTGTGCACAATGGGCTGAGTTTGCTACATGCATTTTTTGTGCATTCCCTCCCCCCCCCCAAAAAAAAAATGAATTACTACCATGCCCTGTACTGAATTAGGGGAAACCTGGCTTTTTTAACCTATAGGAACATTTCTTGCTGAGATATTGGATAAGAGAATTGGCCAGCTGCCATGTTTGGCTGCTGATTGCTTGCCTTTTATTGTGTAAAGGGCCATATAACTGTCCTCAATATCAATCATAGTTCCTCTGAGTATCCTTTGAAACCAGATTTTTTTTAATTCCATACTTAACGTATCTTTCTTGGGTTATGGAATTTTCAATAAAGGACAGAAAAGAGAATTGACCCTACTATTGCACTCCAGTAACATCTAAGCACCTCGAAAACATGCCAACCATTAGACTTTCCAATACAAAGTTCTTCTTTTGGTTTGTTCTTCGTAACAGCTTCTCCATGGGTTGGATGCAGGAGGAGACCTACCTTCTCATGAGACCTTCGGGCTCCCTGAAGTACCGTCTTAGGTTTTTGTTCAAGAAAGGGCACTGTTTTCATTGCATTAATGCAGTGATTTTCAACCTTTTTCATCTCATGGCATACTAACAAGGCACTGAAATTGCCATCAGTTGTTTGTACCTTGAAATTTTTAAGGCACACTAAGCTCTTCAAATCCCCTAATTTTCCTATTAAAAATGACTTTTCCCAAAATCCCATGGCACACCTGAGGACTATCCAAACCACACAAGTGTGCCATGGCACACTGGTTGAAATTCACTGGTGTAATGGATCAACCACTAAACAAATGCATGCAAAGCTTGTGCTGTTTCATTCTCTGGTACACAAAGAAATCTCGTGCACTATTTCCAGGAAATGGTGCAACGAGAAACATGAAACAAATCAATTTAAATCATCATTCAGGATGTTATAATCTCAATTATTATGGAGATAAAAGGGGGAAGGGAGTCGTGGATAAAAAGCTTTTCCACTCAATTAGAGGTTTATGCTTTGGAAAAGTGCCAGGGTCCCCACCTGCTTCCCCACATTAGTTTTAAAAAACTGAACATTACAGGAAGGTGCTAAAATAGTCTGGGGAAACTTACTCATGAGGTTAACTGAACACTCTTCATTGTATCTGTGGTTAGTTCGACACATCTGTGGTTAGTTCGACACAGTGCAGAGCTGTTTGGCTGCAGTTTACACTACTGTGAATTTCTTGGCTGCAATCCTAAAGACACTTTCCTGGGAGTAAGACCCATTGAACACAATGGGACTTACTTTTGAGTAGACATGGTTAGAATTGTATCAGCTTTCTCATACACATGTGAGACTTTTTCACAGTTTTCACTTTCATCTGGTCCCTAACCCGTCCCAAAAGTAGGGGATGCTATATTTTAATAAAGTTGACCAGTAAATCCAAGTGTTTTTGTAGGGGTATGGATAAAAGCAACAAATTTACAGGGTAATCCTAAGCACTTCTACTCAGAAGAAAGTCATATTGTGTTCAATAGTACCCACACCCAGCAAAGTGTGATTAGGATTGCAGCCTTAAATACCTACTACTGAAATTGGTAAAGAACAGCTCTGGCACTAAATGATTCATTATGGGCAAAATCCAGACTAACTATGGGGAGTAAGAAGAAGTATGGGAGCCCGGTGTAAGAACAACTTACTGTGGATTCCCATAGGTTTTCACTAGGGGGGTGCAGTAACTACAGGTGCACGTAAAGAGCACAATCCTAACCATGTCTCCTCAAAAGTAAGCCCCATTGTGTTCAATGGGTGTTACTCCCAGGAAAGAGCCTTTAGGATTGCAACCAAAGTCTTTTACGTGCTCCCGCAGTTACTCTGGATTTGGGGGTATCTCCAAATGTGATTTATCACAGCTCTGATTTGCCACGATCCCATGTCCATCATAAGACTGCTTTGCATTATATAAAGAATTATATCTCCAAACATAGTGACACAGAACCTTGGAATTAACGTAATGAGAAATGTTGTATTTTGCACTTTGGAAACTTTTTAGTCATTAATAAACAAATTATAAATAAATTATAATAAAGGCATTATAACAAGGAACCGGAGTGAAAGCGATGACCCTGTTTTGCAAATATCAGAAACAAAAACATTAAGAATATTGCAAATATTAAGAAACAAAATAGTCTGGGGAGGGCATTGACGAATAGGAAAGCAAAGCAATCAGCCAACTATTTTTAAAAGGTAAAAAATAATTTAAAATAAAAGCTGGGATGAAACAAGAAGATGTTCATGGCATTATAAAGTTGAGCAGCACTTACTCTTATTTAAAATGTCATCTCTGCTCAGTGTAACTGTTAGATATTTAATGCAGATAGATGAGCCAAGTGGACTCGACGAAGGAAAAACTTCCCTCTTTACATCCACTCCAAAAGCTTTTAAAATCTCTCTGTCAGGAACAATTTGATGGCATATCAATTGCACTCCCGTCCTGCTGCAGAACTTATTATAGGTGAACATCATAAGGATGTGGGGAAAAATACTCTCCACTTGGAGAAATTGCATAATTCAAGATATCCTAAACTGAAAAGTCTGCGCATCATGATGGTTACACCTCATTTTGCTCATTAGCAACTTATTCAATTACAAGAACACCTGGATGCAGAAGGATGTGGCTGCCCCAGCACAAGGATCAATGGGAAAAAAAATTACAATATGGAGTTGGTTGGATTTTCTCCAGAAATTGTTGCAAACTGGCATGCCTTCTAATAAGGTTGAGAGCACAACCCTAACCGTGTATACTCAAAAGTAAGCCCCATTGTGATCAATGGCCCTTACTCCCAGGAAAGTGTCTTTAGGATTGCTGCCTAAGAGTTGTTCCCAAGTATGAAGTACAGTGCAATTCTAAGCATGTCTACTCTGAAGTAAGGGCAAAATCCAGAGCAGTACGGGTCCACACAGCTGCATCACCATCTGGTGTTATCTTATGGAAAGTCACCTTAACTGCTCTGGAGCAAAGGGCTTAATTTGACTTTAGGATATGGGCCTAAGTTATACTGTATTCAATGTGTTTAGGATTGCAGCCATAGTGTTTACTCATGTTGTGTGCATCCCCTGGCAATGTGAGCCAAGATGTTGGTTGTCTGCAAAAGGTTTGCTAAAGCAACATCTTTTCCCTGAAAGACTTGAACAAAAGCATATTCTTCCTTTTAATGTATAGATTCTTTACGTGGACTTGCCTTACCTGTTAAATCTGTGGGATTTTTTCCATAAATGCTCTGCTGTTTCCTCTTTGTATGCATTTTGTATGTATTATTCCATCACCTGTTTTCAAGGAAGGGTTCTGCATCCATAATATATGCCTCAAATCAATAACAATTCCCTGCACTTGCTGGAAAGAAGTGCAAGAGGGAAAAGAGCTAGCGCATGAACCTAGCATAGCAAACTGTGGCTGCATTCCACAGGTTTCTTGCTATTATTTGTATTCAGCAAGATGCAGGATCCCTGGGGGACAACCCAACAAACCAAACTTTGAAGACCCCTTAAACTGGCATTGTGGGAATCAGTAGGATGACAAGCTACAGTACTTGGGTCTCCAACTGCTCCAGTTTCAACATGGGGTTTGGTTTACCTTCCCTACAATCCAGAGTAACTACGGGAAGACATAAGAGACGCTTACTCTGGATTGCTCTATACATTTCCCATAAGTTTCCCATAGTTGGCACCGTAACTACATCGGTGTGAAAGGTCCCTTAGTTACTCTAGATTGTAGGCTTTATTAAATATTTGGTTCAATAAACACTGAGTAAATATTTATTTACCAAAAACACAACAACACACAAATAAATATTTGGTTCAATAAATACTGCCACCATTGACTGATTTAAAGAGCACTCAGTACATTATTACTAAATATGGAAAAGATCTCACTAGGACAGGTGTTCTCAACCTTTATTTTGCATTTTTATTATCTTTATTTTTGAAAATACACTTTCCAAGTTACTGTTATGTCTTTTCCAAGTACTGTTATGTGTTATGTGTCATTACACTGGAAATGGCTGTTGCACACAGAAATGGGGGGTGGCATCTTCCACAGTTGTCCTTGCAACAAGAAGAAGCTTGGATGATCCAGTAAGGTCACCATGACCTGCTAAATGGAACTGGCATCATGTGCACCTGATTTTCTAATGCACTCTTGGGTATCTTCCAAGCCGTCTAAAATGGGAAGACATTGCCATCAGGAACAGAAAAGAGAAGAAAAGGGGGACCTTTCACACCCCATCTCTTGTCTTAGGGAAACCCAACCCCAGGGTTCCCTCAGTATGGAAGCTGCCTGCTAGGAAAGCAATTTGGGAAGTCAACTTGCCTTACTGTCCCCCCTTATCTGCCTTACACACCATTAGCCTCAAGTGACCTGTCAGTCAAGTTACTTGGGAGGAGGGAGTGGAAAATCAAAGAGTTTATTGAAAAAGACACAAAAAATAAAAAATAAAAGGAAGGGATCAAACAGACAGAATACACCGCCAGACATTTGGAATGAGATGAAACCACATTTCAGACTTTAAAAAAAATGGTTCTCAAGATCAGAAGCAAATGAAAATAATAAAATTTAATGCACCTTCCTAGACATACAGTAAATTCTGCCTATAAATTATTTACTCTGTTATTTTGTTTCCTCCAGTCCTGAGAGACACACCATTAAACCATTTAAACCATTGTCAAGGCACATCATGCTGCTGGAAGTGGGTTCAAATCCCCCAGTTACCCTTTCCCAAAGTTCCATGGCATACCTGCAGACCACCAGTGGTTGAAAATCAGTGGCTGAAAATACAGTGGTTGAAAATCACTGCTCTATTACAAAGGAAGCCAACTCTTTTTAATTGAATATTTTCTATAATTTATGACATTCTTCTGATGCCCTTCATTTTGTGCCTTTATCCCTAACTTGGCTTTTCAGCAATTCATGCCCTATTTTGGGCTCTTAGAAAGAGGCAGTTTATACTTAATAATTTTTTTACCTTGCCACTGGGGTAACTAATTACCAAGATCTAAGAATCGAAGGACAGCGTATCTGGTGTAAGCCAGTGCAGGTGGTTCCAGTGGTAACTGGCACACTGGGTGCAGTGCCCAAAGACCTGGGCAGGCACCTGAAAACTAGTGGCACTGACAAAATATCACTCTGCCAACTGCAGAAAGCCGCTCTTCTGGGATCAGCACGAATTATACGCCGCTACATCACACAGTCCTAGACTCTTGGGAAGGGTCCGACTGGTGATGGGAATGAAACCAGCACGAAATTGTTTGCTGTGTATTGATGATGATGATGATGATGATGATGATGATGATGATGATGATGATGACGTGTGCTTGCTATTATATTCTTCAGACAGGCAACAGATGTCTTCATTCTACAACAATTTTTTCACAACAAATTGGGAGGGGGGCGATATAATACCAGTTTATAGAACAATTTTAATTTAATTGTGACACTATCTTGTGAAGAAAGAAAGAATGAACGAACAAACGAAAGAAAATCAGATTTTCTTCTTTATAGAAGCCTTACCCTACAATCCAGAGTAACTACGGGAGTACATAAGAGACATTACGTGCACCTGTAGTTACTGCATCACCTAGTGAAAACCTATGGGAAATTCATATTGCAATCCAGAGCAAATTGTTCTTACACCGGAGCAAGGACTCCCCAAAGTTACTCTGGATTGCGCCCTTAGGATGAAACATACATGCTATTAATTTGCCACGAACAGACTTCAGGGAATGTTAATTGCATGCATTTCAAACTAGCCTCCTTGCTCTTCTGCAAGCAGAGCCCGGGCAAGGTGCATTGCAGCCATTGGCTGCTTTGGGCTCCAGGGGGTAGCGCTCCAAGGATTCCTGGGCTGTGCACACCCAGGACTCCTCAGTCGGACCATTGGTGGCATCCCCTCCCTCCCTCCCTAGGTACAACTTAAGATCAGCTGGTTGAATATGGGCAGGGTAGGATTTTTTGGGGGGGGGATTTTGCCTGATTAGAGCTCTTTTTCACCTGCCCATGTGCTTTTATCACCTGCCATATGCGACCAGTTAATCTAAGCCCTACAGAGAGATGGGGTTAAAATTATTAACCAATTGGTCACTTTATGGCAGGAGTCATGCAGGGGTAGGTAGGAACAGGCCTTGGCTAAGGTAGCTTGGTACTTAAGGTACCTTGCCTAAGGTATCAAGGGTCAGGGTGAACCGGAGCAAGCCTATGATGCCTACCCAGCTCTAGGTGAAGTCCGGCTAGCCCCTGGCCTGGAAATTAGGCAAAGCCAGCTGGGTATCTGGCTGGCTAAGCATCCAACTACCTCGACCTTCAGGTTAGCAAGAATGGGCACCCTTAAGCTTCGTTTATGGACTGCCCTGAGTCAGGCTGGGTCACCCTTCACAACAACAGGGGACTCATGCAGAGAGCCGCATAATGTTTTTTGCATAATGTTTTGCATAGTTAATAAAGTGGCCCTTTCTTCCACACTTTGTCTGGTCTCGTTATTTCATCTATCAGGGCCAAGGGCAGGATGAAGCCATTTGTTGAAGCATTGGCCATCTCAACCTGGCAAAGCTGAAGGAAAACCTGAAATACGTAGAACAGAGCTCCCCAAGACATGACATGATGCACGAGGCAGAGCCATTAGTCTCGTTCGTGATGGTTTCTAATGGAAATAATGAGATGTATTATTAACAGCGACGCGACCCAGACTTTCCAGAATAAGAGCTCATGCTAAGTCCTTCATCTTAATTGCCGAGTGATGGACAGGCCTCCTACTCCAGAATATACAGAGAAGTTTCTTAGAAAACTTTTACAGGAGAAACTGCCCTGAACTTGTACATGAACACAGCACAATTGTTATTGCAGAGCTATACAAATTAAAAGACACACCCTACAATCCAGAGTAACTATGGAAGCACGTAAGAGACATTACATGTACCCGTAGTTACTGCACCACCTAGTGAAAACCTATGGGAAATTCATATTGCAATCCAGAGCAAATTGTTCTTACACTGGAGCAAGGATTCCCCGTAGTTTCTTTGGATTGAGCCCTCTGTTCTGCAACACATCCACAACAGTGGTGTGCTGCAGCAGGTTCGCACCTACTCTATAGAACCAGTTGTTAATGAGAGATAGGACATATAAAGTTTAAAAATAGCCATTTAAAAGTGGCTGCCAGATGGGCAGAGAACCGGTTGTTAATTTCTTTGAATCCCATCACTGATACACAACCCCTCAAAAGCAGAGAGGAACCCCAGAGTTGATACTTCAAACGGTGCTGGATGCTTACAAGGTTAGGACATCAGAACAGTTAATGAAGAAAAAGGAAGGAAGAAAAAAATTGCAATAAACTGATATAAAACTGAAAAAATGCACATCATGCAGTTGTTTGTTCGCTCAGTGTCTGTTTCATTTCAAAACTTTGAGTGTGGATAACTAAGCAATACCCCACTTTCTTTGTGTTGCGTGAACTTAAAAAAAAAGAAATGTTGTGTTTTGTTATTTGACATTAAAATAAAAGAAGTCTGTGAGAATGTAAGGCCATTTCGGCACCTTTTATTTTCACGTCTGACATACCTTCTACCACAGCTAGTGAAGTTGTACAAATCCATAAAGCAGGAACATATTTCACAGTTTGTTCTGTCACATAAAAATAGCAAATTGGGCTGTGTTACATAGCCTGTCACATAAAGCAGCTCTCACCTGGGAAATTATGTTCTGCTGATTCTGCTTCAGTAGAGTTAGGACTGACTTTTCCCTACTAAACAGAAGTAGGACTCTTTTTGTCACTGGGAATCTGTCCCCCGTCCCTTCTTCCCCCAAATTGTAGGGCTATTTCCTTCCCTCGTTGATGATCCAGGGTCGGTGTCACACACAGAGACACAAACACACACACAGTGTTGTCAACCTCAAATTTCAGAAACATGATTGGTAGAAAAAAAATAATAAACACAAAACTTAAAACTGATAAATGATCAGTTATTAAAAAATGCATTTGATAAATGTATTTGAAACCGGAAGAATATTAGAAATATATAGGAAACGATACACCCCAAAGGTCAGTATTGCACCCTCTGAGATCTGCACCCTAGACACTAATTAATTAAATCAATTAAGTAATTTCATTGTCATGTAATTAACTAAAACTAGCTAAAATGTAGGCAAACAACCCCACAGCATCATTCGCTATTCATTGTGCTGTTCCCAGAGCCTTGATTTCCCCTCCTGCAACCCTTGACCACTCATCTCTTAATATGATATTCCTCCAAGAATTGGAGTTCACAGTGATGAAGCAGGAAGGTGGTAAGTAAGGAGGAATGGATGCTGCAGGAAGAAG
The DNA here is from genome assembly GCA_030015325.1 of Cryptoblepharus egeriae. Taxonomy (NCBI): domain Eukaryota; kingdom Metazoa; phylum Chordata; class Lepidosauria; order Squamata; family Scincidae; genus Cryptoblepharus; species Cryptoblepharus egeriae. Next base: position 4,477,027 of record JAREYC010000007.1, on the reverse strand, counting down.
CAAGATGCTTTCACTGCACAACTAACCAATTAAAACACATTGATTTTGTTTGTAAACTACAAATTGTCTCTGACTTTTTGTCCTTGCGTAGAACTTTCTTTGAAACTTGTGATCTTACTGTGCACATGGTGCCTGCAGCTTTGATCTCCCCATTAGTGGTGGTGATGGACACTCTGGGGCACAACAGTACACAGAATCCCACCCGCAGCCGTTTCCCAGTTCTTGTCGGGATTAAAAAAGAGACAGATTTATTATTCACTTGACCGGCTTTGCATGCTTCAGGCGCACTTTCCTTTCTATCAGTGGAGGAAGGTGTGAGCTGAAATTAGCTAACATGATCCGACAATGCTTTTGAATCCTCATCGAGGAAATACCCACAGAGACCCCACAAACACAAAACAGCATTGAGCAAAGTGGTGCCCTACTAACCACTAACAACAAGAGAAAGCAATACATAAGTATTTAAACCAGGTACTAAATATGTAACTGTTCCTCTTAGTGCAGTCCTAACCATGTCCACTGAAAAGTAAGCCCCATTGTGTTCAATTGTTGTTACTCCCAGGAAAGTGTCTTTAGGATTTGCAGCGCTAAAACACTAAATAGCGCTAAAACACTTTAGTTTAGCGCTAAAACACTAAACACTATTGCACTAATCTAGCTTGCAGACTCTCACAGTGCAATCCTAAGCATGTCTACTCAGAAGTTAAGTCCCATTGAATTCAATAGTTCTTACTCCCAGCTAAGTGTGGTTAGGATTTCAGCCTCACTCTCCCAATATATACTCAAATCTAATTCACCATCAAATCTAACGCACACACAATTTTATAAAATCTTGAGATAAAAATTTTTTTATTGGTGATTATAATGCTCAGCTGGAAAGCAGGTGGCAAAATTAAATTTTACTGCATTTAACAATGAGTTATATGACAACAATAATATGACAATGGACTTATGTTATGATTTTTACCTAATTGCACTAGGTAATAATAAACATACAACAGTGGGTGTATGGCTGCAATCCTAAAGACACTTTCCTGGGAGTAAGACCCAGTGGACACACTGGGACTTACGTCTGAGTAGACATGGTTAGGATTGTGCTCATTGTTACACTTTTTATTACAATATAGTAAACTTAATAAATAAAGTAAATTTTATTATTTATAAAATACTGTATTTACTCAAATCTAATGAACCACTGAATCTAACGTGCACCCTGATTTTGGAGACTGGATTCAGCTGAAAAGGGTGAGCATTAGATTTGAGTAAATACAGTAATAAACTGTTAAAAGTTTACACTATAGTAAACTGTTAAACCTATACTTATGATTGAAATACTCTATTTAATTGAATCTAATGTGCCATTGAATCTTATGCACACCCTATTTTGGAAACAATTTGGCTAAAAAAGGGAGCATTGGGGCACAATCCAGAGTAACTACGGGAGCACATAAGAGACATTACGGGCGCAATCCAGAGTAACTACGGGGAGTCCTTGCTCCGGTGTGAGAACAATTTGCTCTCGATTGCAATATGAATTTCCCATAGGTTTTCACTAGGTGAAACGTAATGTCTCTTACGTGCTCCCGTAGTTACTCTGGATTGTAGGGTACGTGCACCCATAGTTACTGCACCACCGAGTGAAAACCTATGGGAAATTCATATTGCAATCCAAAGTAACTTGTTCTGACTCTGGAGCAAGGATTCCCCGTAGTTACTCTGGATTTCACCCTTAGATTCAAGTAAAGAGGGTATATACCACCACTTTTTAGTACCACTACCACTGGTGGCACTTTACAGTATGATAGGTAGTTATTGCCTAAACAGATACAGGGACTGTCTGAATCTTTTATCCATATATCAGTCCTATGATAGGTGGTTATTGCCTCCATAGCCATAGGGACTTTCTAAATCTATATATCAGTTCTGGTTCCAAGGTGGAACAGATAAATCACTCATACACCTTTGATGGGCCATAGATATCATTATGATTCTATGAGTCAGAGAAAGATTTGATGTCTTGTAGGTTTGAAATCAAGGCTGCTTCTTTTGGAGACAGGATCGTCTCAATATTAAAACGAAACCGCGCGGCTGTTCCAAACATTCTGGATGTACATTCACATTTCATTTTTACATCTTCATTTTATTTATGCTTCTGGGTTTAATTAGACTGACAGGTAGAGGAGCTGAAATGGCAAACACAACACTCAAAAAGGAGCTGATAGTGGTGGCAAAATAAGCATTAGTTTAATGTGAACTGGAAATTCAATTTTATCTCTCGGCACCAAACATCCTACATAATTATTTCCTAAGTCAGTCCTTAATTGGCTGGCTTCAAAAAATGTTTGCAAGAAGGAAACATCAAGAACTTCCTATGTGGATGTCACTACAGTGAAAAGAACGGGATCATAAATATGAAAGGACACACCATGACCCTAGATGCAAGCAACAGGCAACTTTGGAGGGCGAGGGGGCAAATTAAATATCATAATGTGAATAAAAGCCCACGATGTTATCATGTCAGATTTTTAGAACCAAGAATTACACCCCTGAACTCACTACGTGACAAAAATAGCATCACTTTGGAGAAAGGAGCCCAATCCAGTGCTATTTTCATACTCAATTTCCAGTTGTGTGTCTTCTTTTTTTTTTTAATCAATATGGTGAATATTTTTTTAAATGGTGAACAATTAATTTTTAATATTTTAAAAATATTAATACAGGTTGGAATTAGCTCTTATTACCAGGAACAGGGCAGGGACTGGGTGAAGAATGAGTCATGGGATGGTATTTATTTTATGGCTTTATACCCCACCTTTCCAATGCCAATGCTTAAGCCCATGGCAGATTAAGAGCACAATCCTAACCATGTCTACTTAAAAGTAAGCCCCATTGTGTTCAATGGGTCTTACTCCTAGGAATGTGTCCTTAGGATTGCACCCTAAAGCTTTTTTCCCAAAAAGTATAGTTAATAGTATTCAACTCTCTTCACCTTCAACCAGGGAAGCCAGAAACAAGCATTAGAAGAAGAGCACAGTTCACAGTATATATATATAACTCTTATATTCTGTGAGTGGTGCAAGCGGTTAAGACACTGTGCCTGTTAACCAGCAGGCCAGGGTTCGAGACCCACAAGACAGAGTGAGCTCCTGTCCTTAGCCCAGCTCTGCAACGCCAGCTGGATCCAATCGTATTGGCTCTGCCTTTCCATTGGACTAATTCAGTGGCGTGGAGAGGGGGGATTTGCTGCTTGGGTAACAGCCTATCCTCCATAACAATCCAACCCAGGCTTTCATGCTTCGCATGCAGCGTATGCAGCGCTGAGCACGATACCATAGTCTTTCAAGACTGACGGAGGCCTGCATATTCCATGTTAGAGAAAAAACTTATAGGAACTTTTGAACCCACCAACTCCCCGGAAGATGGACTGACCATTATGTCCTTTTGTGGGTTTGAACCAAATAGTTAGACTCATGAAGCTAATCAGGGTCACCATTTCAGACTCACTATTACTTATCTCCTGTTAATAGGATTTTCCTCTATCTGCCGCCTACATCCCCAAACCCAAATTCCTATCCATCTGTTCTCAGATCCATCAGGGGATTGTGCTGGAAATAGCACCTTGGCACAAGATCCCATGCTCTTCTTTAACATTTCAAAGAAATTGCCTCCTTCAGACCTAATCCCCTAGACTCTGATAAGATATTTCTTGATTGGGGTTCCTAGAAGGCCCCATAAAGCCCATAAAGCCCAATTATGATCTTATACAAACCATAAAAATGATTCTTATAAAGCTTTTTGAACAGAATGCAAAGGATGGAACTTGAAAATGCACATAGTGCATCTTCATACTACAGTTCTGTGCATTGTGTAACGTATAACATCAATGATTTTTACATCTAAGCACAACACTTACCACACTATTTTAAATTCCTTTAACTTGATGCACATATAATGGGGAAAAAGAAAGAATGAAAGTCCATGATTTGGAATTACATCTGGTAACAAAACTGCTTAGCATACTTTTTCACTCCACAGGTATTTTACATGTGGTAATAGGTAGTAGTTTTACAATAGTATTTTACAATGCAGATTTTGATATGCTCCATCTCATAAGTACTCATCCCATTTGAAATCCATCCCTTATGGAAGCATGGGTAGTACTCCCTTTTAAATTGTGCAAGTTTTTCAATGAGAAAGAAAGTGAACCTGCCATCACCTGCCATCCATGCTGCAATGGGGTTGCCATATGTCCTGCAAAACAGGGACAGTCCTGATTTTTGGAGATTGTGTTCCCATACTGGCAAATGGGGCAGAGGAACCTATCCCAGTTTTGTGGAAGAGAATTATGGCAACCCTCTTCTGCAACCACCGCCAATCATTTCATGACTTAATGTCCTTTTTCAGGTAGGAGCAACTGCAAGCGTTCAGAACCTGCAGTTATCCTTCCAATCGAACGTTCGTGCTGATGGAGCAAAGATTGTGTACCACTTTTTTCCAACCTGTATCATTTTCAAGAGCAGAGTCCCTGCCTTGGAGTACATACTTCAGTGCACTAATACGGATGGAATTTATGTGATGTGCAGGAGTGGTTGAAGCAAAACAGAAGGAAAATGCAAGAATTAATTTACTCCGCCAACCTCAGCTCATCATCGGGGCCGGTGCAGCAGCAGGCAGTTCAATTTCTTTTGACTCACACCTGCAATTATGTGTTTCATTCCTGTCGCAAATCTCTCATTTTTTTATTTTTTATTTCACAAGAAACGGACTGAGTTGTCGCTTTCTCGCATTCTCCAGTGGCCAGAGCTTGGCGAGGTGTCATTAAGATAGACAGATCCACAATTGGATTCAAACCTACCAAGCAAGGCAGGCCCTGCCCTCTTGTTTATGATCCTTGACATCCATCAGTATCAGAGGCAGCCAATTATGAACCCAGCTTTCTTGGAAAATAGCTTTTTAAAAAAAGTTTATGGGGAGAATCCAGGATTTTTTTATTTTTAAAGGCAAAATGAATAAATGGATTGTATTTACTTGAATCTAATGCTCACTTTTTCATCCAAATTTAGGGCAAAATCCAGAGTAACTACGGGCAGTCCTTTCTTCGGTGTAAGAACAATTTACTCTGGATTGCAATATGAATTTCCCATAGGTTTTCACTAGGTGGTGCAGTAACTACAGGTGCACATAAAGTCTCTTATGTGCTTCCATAGTTACTCTGGATTTGGAGGTTAGTCTCCAAAATCAGGGTATGCATTAGATTTGATGATAAATTAGATTCTGGTAAATGTGGTATTTTGATTATAAGTATAGGGTGCGTATTAGATTCAATGATGCATTACATTCAAGTAAATGCAATGAGGTATATAATAATGCATATTTTTAAATGTTTGTTCTGAGTATCTTTCAGCACTAACAATCTAGATATTAATCTATACAGAACTATAAAGCAGGCCTCCATCAGTCTTGAAAGACTATGGTATCGTGCTCAACGCTGCATATGCTGCATGCGAAGCACGAAAGCCTGGGTTAGATTGTTATGGAGGATAGGCTGTTACCCAAGCAGCAAATCCCCCTCTCCATGCCACTGAATTAGTCCAATGGAAAGGCAGAGCCAATACGATTGGATCCAGCTGGCGTCGCAGAGCTGGGCTAAGGACAGGAGCTCACCCTGTCTTGTGGGGCCAACCCGGGTCTCGAACCCTGGCCTGCTGATTGACAGGCACAGTGTCTTAACCACTTGTGCCACCACAGCCCATAGAACTATAGTTTTCTAGATATTCACACACACATGCATGTGCACACAAATACACACAAACTGGAACCTCTACTTCATCATTCCAACCGGGAAAGAAAGCCCAGAGTTATCTGAATTATAATATTTCTAGGTTGAGAGGACTTCCATAAGTTGGCACTCAGAAAGTTAACTCCTCTTCCTCCAGTCCTGTCTATAATTTTGATGTCCACTCTAGCTAATGCTGCAGCTACCTCTGAGTGATGAATGGCCTGACAATAGCCACCTAAAACCATGCATGATGGTGCAATGATAGCACATAAGCTCCCTCTGTTGACAATCGCACAACAAATGTCAGCACAACACTGGGAAAGCATCTCAGCCTTGTAGCCTGAACATTCTTGGATGCAACCCCAGTGGAAAGTGTAAAATGGGGAGGACTCTGGGGGCATGTCGAGGGCAAAGTGTGGAAGGGACAAAAAGGAATAAACACACGCCAGATCCTATGTTAGATGATGGACCTTTCCTCATGTCAGGTGGTGGAACTTGGGGTCTTCTGAGTGTGAGCACTATGCACACATTATCCATGGCTGTGGGGCTCTGCTTGGTCACTAAGAGCACAATCCTAACCATGTCTACTCAGAAGTGAGAACCACTGTGTTCAATGGGTCTTACTCCCAGGAAAGTGTGTTTAGGATTCCAGCCTTACCCAAAAATTCAGAGTAACTATCGGAGTACGTAAGAGACATTTACGTTGATGTTGTTACTGTACCATCTAGTGAAAACCTATGGGAAATTCATATTGCAATCCAAAGTAAATTGTTCTTATGTCGGAGCAAGGACTCCCTGCAGTTACTCTGGATTGCGCCCTAAGTCTTCCCTCCTACTCCCCCCTCCCGTTACCTACCTCCTACAGCCCCTTTGCTGGCTGGGCTTAGGATATAATAGTTGTGCCAGTGTCCATGCAGTCTCAGCGCAGTATCCAGGACAGATGGAGCCTTATGAAAGCCATGAATTTAGGATGCAATCCTAACCACACTTTTGTGAGAGTTAAGTACTACTGACTTATTATGGGAGTTACTTCTGAGTAAATATTCTTAGGATTGCACTGTTAGTCCCATGAATCCTGAGATTGTCAAACATGTTAACTGCTTTTTTCCCCAGAAAGATAATACTGGTGTTGTACCGTAACGTAGCATTCAGACGCTACCCACCACTAGCAAAAAAAGAAAACTGTGGCTCTGCAGTGTGAAGTTGCTTAAGTAAATCCTGAGTACGTTCCACTTGATGTCAGCAAAAGCCCAGCTGCCAAATGGGGAAGCTGAACTCCGTACTGGAGCAGAGCATATAAAAGTCAATACCCTACATTGCTAATTATTTGCAAATGTCTAGGCAAGCAAAGAGGCTCATTCTTTTACAGCGCTACACATGCCAGGCTCATCTCGTGAACCTAATTAGTATATTTAGCAGCCAATTAAATAAATGAAGTGATAATAATGGAGCAGATTATACAAACTATACTAAAGCATGAAGAAACCTTGTCTTTACGGCGAAGGAAGAACCAGCTACAGGACTGCAAATGGTTACAACCGTAAGAAAAGGACTTCTGTAAGCAATTAGAGGCACACGTATTGCTCTATGATTAAATAAAACCTCCAGCATTAATGAGTACAAAATTCAAGACTAAAGGAATGATATTTTATGAAGTGCTTGCGGCTTTAATTTCCGGATCGCACATTAAAACTAGACACTTTAACCTTGTTTAGCACAAAACGGCTGAATGAGAACATTCACTGGTTCCTATAGACCATGGAAGATGTCATTAAGAACTGCTGTACAGATCATTTTCCCCCTCCATATGCATATGATAAATTGATGTGCTCCTGTGCCAAATTTGCACGTTGTCCCGTCGAAATCAATGGTATCTAGCACATGTGCCTCAGCATGCGACTTTTGCCATAATTATTAATGCTTCCCTATCATTTTATGTGTCATCCTTCCCAAAGAATTTCAGCCCTTTATGCTATATATGGGGAAAGAAAAAAAAAAGTGGGGATGAAAAGCTTGTATTTCAAAGTGTGCTATTATCAAACCGCAGCGAGGATCCCCAAAGACTTGACAAAGATCACATCCATTCATGATCTAAGAGCAAAGATACCATCTGTTGATGGGTTGGCTGGATATCTCATGAGATATTCTAGAATGATCATCTAAAGAGTAAGGAAAATTTGTTTGCATCTTTGTAGGAAAGGAACAAACAATAGCAACAAATATGCAATAAATTGCTAAGGCTGAAATTATAAGAGCACATTCCAGGGAATAGGCCCCATTGAACTCAATGGAATTTACTTTTGAGTAGACAAAATAGGATTGCATGGTAAGAGTGTAATCCTATGCATGTCTACTCTCAAGATCTAATTTGGAGAACTATCAAGAATGCACAGCATTATGTGCATATGTGGACCACATGTCCACAGAGGCATCTTTGGACAACACTGGATCCTAAGGCAAAAGAAATGGGGACTCTCACCACTTCTTAGAGTCAGTCACAAGTATGAGAGCAACCTGCAGGTACCTTTACCGTACTCTGTACTAAGCATCAATATACTCATTGAGGCTTACTCTCTGGAACATATGAATAGGATTTCAACCAAAGGTCCCAGTCCTATGGAAAAAGTATTACCCCCCACCGGCGAGATTGACAGCCGGTGACAGAATACAGTGGGAACTCCAGTGGTGCAACTGCATTGACAAAGGTGGGTTAGACAGACAGACAGATACATAAAATGGAAAAAAATAATGTTCTTCATTAAGATCTCCAAAACAGTTACTTATTTACCAATACTTGCAACTTTTTAGTCTCTATTGTGGAGAGAGGAGATTTGCTGCTTGGGTTAACAGCCTATCCTCCATATTAATCTACCCAGGCCTTCGTGCTTTGCATACAGTGTTGAGCACGATACCATAGTCTAATGGATGCCAATACTAAGGGATGGTTCATTTGACTGCCAAGGATAGATCAAATTAAGGAGTCACCATACTGCCTCCATGTGGTGTGTCGTGCATGCACAATTCCTTCCTACAGGGATTTGCACCTCACCTGAGCATCACAAAAAAAGCTGGCATCCGTCAGTCTTGAAAGACTATGGTATCGTGCTCAGCACTGCATACGCTGCATGTGAAGCACGAAAGCCTGGGTTAGATTGTTATGGAGGAGAGGCTGTTACCCAAGCAGCAAATCCCCCCGCTCCACGCCACTGAATTAGTCCAATGGAAAGGCAGAGCCAATACGATTGGATCCAGCTGGTGTCGCAGAGCTGGGCTAAGGACAGGAGCTCACCCTGTCTTGTGCGGCCGACCCGGGTCTCGAACCCTGGCCTGCTGGTTAACAGGCACAGTGTCTTAACCACTTGCACCACCCACAACCCATGGCATCACAAAACTGCTTTTAAAAATATAACAATACCAATGCACACATGCATGTGCATGCACACAAAAACACACAACCTGGCCAGCTTCACCTACGCCACTGTGTAAAAGCACAGCTCAGGCAAGTTCTCTCTGAGTAAAGATCCTATGATGAACATGAATGGTATTCAAGCTGGTGCTTAAATGTAGCCAAGGAAATTATATATTGCATATTGTATGTCCATAAGGATTCCTGTAGAGGGAAATGTTATCTCAGAAGACATTCTTACTAGAGGACCATAAAGAATATGATTCATATATAAATCAGAGTGAAATCACATTTGGTGTAGAATTATTTTATTTTAAATAAAGTATTTTTAATTGATATATTTCAATCAGTCTGATCTGAAAAACTAAGTTCTAACTAGTTATATTTTTTCTCTTCCTTTATAATTTAAAGCATTATGCTTAAACAAAATGTATAATTAGCAACTCATTTTGGTGACCTTTTCCCCTATGTCTATTCATTGTATTAAAATGAGGGAAAAAAAGAATATTAGGTACAAAAGATAAATCTATTATGAATCATTCCCAGAAGATTTAAAATGTTTCTTCATTATGTACATTACAAATTGAAAATTAATGAGAAAACTTGTTTAAAAATTGGCTCCAAGGGTTTAAAAAAAGAGTGAATGCAAAACTCATCTTGAAATGCAGCAACTCCAAGTGATAAATAAATCACATTGTTTCTCATAATTATCATGACTAAATTGATTTTTCAATGTTTTTGTCATTGTTAATGTTTTTATGGCATCTCAGCAGACTGCCTTCTGCTGTAACACAATGATTTAAATTATATTCCTTCAGGCAAGATGCAAGTTACAAAACTTAGCAAATGACTGATTGGAGAAGAATTTGAGTAAGAAGAAGGAGGAGGAGAATAGACAGATGATCTGATTTTTAAAAAAATGTTCCTTTCTGCACACATGTGCACGTGCACACATAAAAAAGCAGCCTCCGTCAGTCTTGGAAGACTATGGTATCGTGCTCGGCGCTGCATACACTGCATGAGAAGCACGAAAGCCTGGGTTGGATTGTTATGGAGGAAAGGCTGTTACCCAAGCAGCAAATCCCCCCTCTCCACGCCCCTGAATTAGTCCAATGGAAAGGCAGAGCCAATACGATTGGATTCAGCTGGCGTCGCAGAGCTGGGCTAAGGACAGGAGCTCACCCTGTCTTGTGGGGCCAACCCGGGTCTCGAACCCTGGCCTGCTGGTTAACAGGCACAGCGTCTTAGCCACTTGCGCCACCCACAGCCCTACATACATGCACACGTAAGATAATTTTTTCCCATTCATTTTAATTCACTAGGAAATCTCGCTAAAGCTACAATCCAAAGTAACTAAGGGAACTTTTAAACCGACGTAGTTACGGTGCCACCTATGGGAAACCTATGGGAAATGCATAGAGCAATCTAGAGTAATGGTGAAATCCAGAGTAACTATGGGGAATCCTTGCTCCGGAGAAAGAACAAGTTACTCTGGATTGCAATATGAATTTCCCATAGGTTTTCACTAGGTAGTGCAGTAACTATGGGTGCACATAATGTCTCTTACGTGCTCCTGTTGTTACTCTGGATTATGCCTATGGGCAAAATCCAGAGCAGTTATGGGTCCATGCAGTTACATCACCCTCTAGTGTTATCTTATGTAAAGTCAAATTAACTGCTCTGGAGCAAAGGGTTTAATTTGACTTTAGGATATGGGCATATGTGTCTCTTACATCTTCCTGTAGTTACTCTGGATTGTATGGTAAGTATCCAGTCTGAACTCAGCACCCAAATTAATGTTGTGGTTCTGAATATCCACAATTGATGGTGAATCTGATTGCGGCAGGTTTAGGGTGTGTAGTGTGTAGCCTTTGGAAAGGTGCAAAACAAAAGCAGCCCCTGTTGGGAGCCACTTTGAACAAACTGGTTAGAATGGCAGGATATAAACTGGACTAGTTTCAAGTGGCTGAACTGGTCACTGAACCACTTTCATCGCCTGGTCTAAAGCCAAACTGGAAACTCCAAAAATCTGAATGACACAGAACTGATAGTTCAATTCCCTGTTTGCAGTTGCAGCAAACTCCAAAAATCTGAATGATGCAGAACTGGTAGTTCAATTCCCTGTTTGCAGTTGCAGCAACACTGTATAAAAGGACATATAGGAGGGTAGGTAATGTCGTGCCAATCTAAAGATTGGCAGGTCAGAGGTTTGTGACCCGAACACTGCAAGATGGGATAAGCACTGGATAGGGTGAGCTCCTGCCAACCTAGCATTTGCAAGAGCAAATGCAAGTAGATAAATATGTATCACCTTGTTGGGTAGGTAACAGTGTTCCATGTGCATGCCAGCCACATGTCCAACGAGGCGTCTTCAGACAGCACTGGTGCTATGGGTTAAGAAGCTGGTTACGACTAGCAAGGCAAACTGCAGGAGGACACCTTTATTTTTTACTTTAACAAAACAATGATTCTCTCTCAACTCAGTCAATATTAAAAGCCAGCAGGTTTAAAATCATGGCTAGAGAATAAAAGTAGCTACAAAAATTGAGTTGTAGCACTGAGAGTTTCTGTGTTTTCCTTAAAAGCACTGAGTTCTCTAGCCAGTAGCATGGTGTACCTCTAGGAAGAAAGCAGAACAACATTTCTTGAAAAGCTACTTGAGGCTAAATCCGATGTACTGTTAAGACAACGTCCTATCCATTACTTATGGCTAATGTTGAAAACGGGGTTGTAAAGAGCCATTTTCATGATTATCCATGGAGAATAACCTCAACTCCAGAGTAGCTACAGGAGCAAGTAAGAGACTTTAATTATATCAGTTTAATTTCCAAATCTTCTTGGCTTAGCCAAGTATACCAGGATGCTATCAATTCCCACGTAATAGAATGGTTTGTTCTTGTAACTGTTTATTGCCTTTATTTCAACAGCTACATGATATTTACCAATTTTGTAAACTTTAGCTTTATGAAGGTAGCCCTAAAATGGGGGATAAACAAGAGCAGAGGAAGGTAATGAAATGTCCAGAGCAATTCAGTGGCTCAGAATTAATTAATTCCTAAGATCCAGACCTTTGCTAATCAATATCACTTTATTATGGAGCCGTGCAATGCTGCTCTCTCAAACCGGTAGGCAACTCTGCATACCTCATAACCTTGATGAAAACAATCAAGAACTCCTCTCCTTTTATTATTTTGTTAATGTTTTGTTTTAATTTGAATTCCTATTTAATGGGTCCTGTCATTTAGATTCAGAATCCTATCCAAATAGAAAAAAAAACATATTATTTCAGGTATGGCATCAAAATACATAAGTAATGCATATGCTCGGTAAATCAAAAGTCAAATGTCTTTCAGTATGGCTTTAAACATGTTGTCTACATCCAAATCCAATGGAAAGGTTAAATGGCTTGAAGAGGAGGAGGTATATGAGAAAATAAGGCTACAATCCAAAGTAACTACAGGACCTAAAATTTACACCAACGCAAGTTATGGTGCCACCTATGGGAAACCTATTGGAAATGCATAAAGCAATCCAGAGTAAGTGCCTCTTACATCTTCCTGAAATTACTCTAGATTGTAGTGCAACAGTCTAATCCTAACCTGCACAGGTACAGCTGGGGGACGGAGCAATAGGAGTTCCCCCCCCCCCGAACCAGCAGGTTGAATTACAGGTCTTTGTTTCCTCATACTTATCTTTTCCTTTCGCACACCTGTATAGACACACTAAGGTTGTGGATCTGGTACCTATTTCAAAGCCAAAAAGCCAGTGTTGCTTTGAAATAGGAATGAGTAGTACCCCTAGATTTGGTCACAACTAGCAGGGCAACGCTTTAGCTTTATAAATTGCCTAGGGCTGCAATCCTAAACACACTTTCCTGGGAGTAAGCCCCATTGGATATAATGGGACTTACTCCTGAGTAGACAGGCTTAGGATTGCACCCTTAGTCTTACAATATACTGTATTTACTTGAATCTAACGCTCACCTTTTTCAGCTGAATTCAGTCTCCAAAATCAGGGCACCCACTAGATTCAATGGTTAATAGATTTGGGTGAATGCAATATTTTTATTATAAGTATAGGGTATGTATTGGATTTGATGGTGCATTAGGATGAAATCCAGAGTAACTACCGAGAGTCCTTTCTCCAGAGTAAGAACAAGTTGCTCTGGATTCCAATTTGAATTTCCCATAGGTTTTCACTAGGGGGTGCAGTAACTACAGGTGCATGTAATGTCTCTTAAATGCTCCCGTAGTTACTCTGGATTGTGCCCTTAGATTCAAGTACAAATGGTACTTCCAAGAGTTAGCTTCTTCAAGTTCACAACACACTTTCTGAAATATTTCTGTCCCAAGTTTTTCTGTCTGAAATATTTCTGTCTAAAGCTTTTAACAATACCTTTTAAACCACAAAAGTTTAAAAAGTATCAAGAAATAAGAGCAAGATCTGTAATGCTGCTCCTGAATTATTATTTTTTTTCTATTTTCTTGATTAAAGAAGGAAGAAAACTCTTTTTTCCCCTGTAAGATAATCTAATGGCAGAGTTACAATCAGGCTTATTGTGCGAGTATGTGGGAAGTGAAGATGAGAAGTATGCTCAGGGGGTGCGTACCTACATTTAAAGAAACGCGGAGATGTTTCACACTGAATGGAGCGGGACATAAATGGTGGTTAGAGAAAGAAAAGTGTTCATTTGCTGAATGGCGCTTGAGTATAATTTATTTTACTTTATTAAAGGCTGTGTCCTTCAAACACTAGTAGAAATGAGAACCCTTTGAAACTAATTGTTATAAACATATTTAATCGTATCTTTGAAGTTACTTTCAACACCGTACTTGCCTCCGATTCAGATTGGGTTTTTACTGCTATTCAGTACCGGTTGTTCGGGAAGGAGCCAGTGATGGAGCAGCCCTGCTTGACAGCTAAAAGGCCAGAGGCAAATAAAAGGAGTTCTTTGGGCACACAAATTGCACACCCGTCTCCAGCTTGGCTATTGTGAGAACTAATGCCATGCAAAATGAACTCTTAACAATAAAAGAGAGAGAAAAACCACAATTAGTACTTCATCTCAAAGTACAAAGCAAATGGAAAAGATCTATCACTCCAGTGGTAACAGAGACCAGGGTGTTCATAAATAAAGTCCCAGCGACTCCAGCTCCACTAATGGAGAAAGATACCGGAGGAATCATCATACCCGTCTGATTACATATTGGACAAGAGAGGCACATGCAAGGGCAGTTTTTTAAGTATGATGATAATTACTAATTATCTGGCTTGATTATAAACTGGATATTAAGGATACTGAGGAACTGCAGGTGAATTTCATCTTAGATATGGGGATAGTGGTGGCCAATGATGGTAGATTTCAATGATGGTAGATGTACATAAGACAATGGTAGAGTTAGAGTAGTGATTTTCAACCATTGTTGAAAACCATAGTTTGAGGGTGTGCCTTGGGATTTGGAGGAGGGCAATTGCGGTATTTGAGGCCACTACTTGCACCATGGTGTGCCTTGTCAATAGTAGAAAATAAACTGATGGTTTTGACAATCTGATAAATTTTGTGAAATACCAGATCAAAGCAGTGCTGGCAAACCTATGGCATGCATGCCATATATACATAGCAGTGCTGGCAAATATAGCAGTGCTGGCAAACCTATGGCATGCATGCCAGAGCAGACACTCGGAGTCCTCTCTGCTGGCACACAGCCATAGCACATAGCATCCTGGTAAGTTTAACGGGGGTCCCAGCTGAAATGTTTTATTTTTAAGTTTGAGAAGGGGTCCTAGGCTGAAATGCCTGAATACCACCGGTCCAGACGACGAGTGGAATGGGATGCTTATACTGGCACACTGAAGAACATATAGCCCTTACTGTGCCCCGACTTCTATATCTCCACCACTGCTGGAAGCTACAGTAATTTTTCTGAGTACATGCCTCCGGTACTCTAAAATGATTTAACTTCATTTTTTCTCCCCATTGATAAAATGCTCACAGTAACCTATGTGAAAACGGAGACAACCCTCATTCCTTCAATAGTATTTCAGTTTATTTGCTGTGATGTTTTAAAAAAGCAAAATCCCGATGAACGAGCACTTCAGTGATGCTGCCTGCAAAGCTACCTGTTTCTCATTTAAGATCCTCAATTATGGTTCAAAATTTTTTTGCAAAAACATCCTTAAATGTTGCCATTTTACTTAGAACAGCAAGTTTCCCGTTCTTTCTCTGATGTGCTCGTCCAAGTGCTTACAGCCCCACTCTTTCAGAATCTAATTTAAAGAACAATTAGTGAAATGTATTCAAAACAAATTAAGTTGATCCACCCTGATTTGTCAATACCGTTCAAGCGTAGCTAGCCGTCATCTAAAGGTTGCCCATTGATAATGCTCACTGTAGAATCAGCATTAACTTGCCACATCATATGTCTAGCGCTGCAGTTAACCCAGCTGAATACTGAAATTAGGCTCTCGCTGGCTATTGGCTTGTCTTTCATCCAAGCACTATTTTATCATGAGTAGCAGAATCAATTCTAGCAAAACTTTGCAGACACAGTTGGCCAAGGACCAACTTGGTATAGATTTGGCGCTGACCTTGCTCTTCTTCATTCTGTGAAGATAACACAGCAATTGTCCCTGTCTGACTTGGAATAATAAAGCTATACAAAGCTTGACAGTTTACACTCTTGCTTTTTAAAAAAATAACTCTAGACAAGTTTGCAAACTCTGTCGTTCTTCTTTGTTGTATATAAATGCACACCCACTGGGTAAAAGAATAAATCTGATGACTCTATTCAAAAAGCCATTTAAGAGATGAATAATCAATACCCAAAATAGTTTTATGCGGTAGTCGGGCATTGTCTTCACCACTCCCATCACCACCATCCCCTCTTCCAAGTACAAGTCAACATGGTTAACTGGAAACTGAAAATAGGAATGCACAGTGGCAATGCAGAGAAAGTTCATAGAGCAAAATGTTTGTCTAAAATAACATTTATGAAACTCTTGACTTCCCTTTTAATGATAGCCAGAAGGAATGGAAGTATAATTATTAGTGCATTAATGAAACACTGGAGAATTACAGAAGATGTAGCATGGAGATAACATAGGTGAGTAGTAGGAGAAAGGGAAAAGGTGAGCCCCATAGGTTGCCCTGCAAGTCGTGATCAACTTTAGGGTGCTCATCCTCCATTTCTAGAGCCATTGAGCCAATGTTGTCAAAAGATGGGCAAAATCCAGAGTAACTATGGGGAGTCCTTGCTCCAGTGTAAGAACAACTTACTCTGGATTCCAATATGAACTTCCCATAGGTGTTCTCTACGTGGTGCAGTAACTATGGGTGTTTAACTACATAAAGTCTCTTACATGCTCCTGTAGTTACTCTGGATTTTGGGGTAAGTCTCTGAGGACATGTGGCCTTCATGCTCACGGAACGCTGTTTTGTTAGGTACGAAGGTGGTACCTATTTATCTACTTTCTACTTGTGCAAATCTACTTGTGCATATCTGCATGTGCATACTTTCAAACTGATTGGTTGGCAGGAGCTGGGCAAAGGAGAAGAGCTCACTCCATCTTGCAGTGCATACCAGGAGCTAATAGATGCAAGAAATGAGAGGCAACCTATGCAAAACACAGGATTGCTCCCAGCGGATTGCAAAAAACAAAGGCATGGATAAGACATGAGATCTAAGATTTTTCTGGCCACCTATAATCAATTGTTGTATATTTATTCCTGTTCCCCCAAATGGCTAGAAAACCCAGGAATAAATGTTCAACAGGTAAGACACCAAAGCAGGCCAAGTTACTACCAAAATTGCACCCATCAGTTCTGTGCTAGAAAATAAAGGAGTGGTGAGTTGTGATCTCAGAACATCAACAGGCATCAGGCAGATGGGACAGATGGAACCATGGAAAATGGGACCATGCATGCAAGTTATGTTCCTTGTCCAAGAGCTTATTCACAGATATCAGGGACACAGGCTTTTGCTATTGCATTTTGCTTTCATGCAAGAGTCATACCCTACAATCCAGAGTAACTACGGGAGCACGTAAGAGACATTACGTGCACCTGTAGTTACTGCACCACATAGTGAAAACCTATGGGAAATTCATATTGCAAACCAGAGTAAATTGTTCTTACACCAGAGCAAGGACTCCCCGTAGTTACTCTGGATAGCACCCATAGACTGTTCCAAGCTCAATGACTGGTGACATGGGATCTTCAACCAGAGGCTCAACTAGTATTTTGATTTCCTGCTAAGGATGGACTAGATGACCTATTAGATCCCTTCCAACTTTATGGCCTATATCCTATAGTGAAATTAAGCCCCTTGCTCCAGAGCAGTTAACATGAATTTCCATAAAATAACACTAGAGGGTGACGTAACTGTGTGGACCCGTAACTGCTATGGATTTGCCCTATGATTCTATTCCTTTCCAACCACCATGACGTCAAGAAATTTACCCGTTAGCAAATCACACACACACACACACACACACACAGAAAGAACTGGAATTTACTTGAATCTAACAAACTACCATATTTACTCAAATCTAATTAATCATCAAATCTAATCCGACCCTGATTTCTGAGACTGAATTTTGGAGGCTGAAAAAGGTGAGCGTTAGATTTGAGTAAATACAGTAGTCCATACATGAACTCAAAAAAGAAACAAGAATCATAAGAAGCCTGTCTACAAGGTCAACATTTCTGGACATACTTTTGACTTTCACAAAGTTCACAATAATTCTAAGAACTTTATGTTTGCTGTTGTTGTCGTTCTCTCTTCTATGATAATGCAAGATTGACAAGGGTTTAAAGAAACAAGATGAACCACCACCTACCCGAGAGTGCCGTCACAAACAAATTCTGATTTATTGAATGCAGGCGCTAGTAATGACTTATCAGTCTGGGTGAGAGAAGTCTATTACCCTCCAACCATATATCAAGCGGTTTTCATTTCGGTTCTGTACAGCATGTCAGGTGGCCCACAGACAGAGCCGAACACTAAATTCACTCCAGGGTTAATAAAACTCTGTAGTGAACAAGTATGATGGGGGGAAAGCCTTGATTACAGAGCACAAGATGTCAGTTTCTGAACAACTGCTTCAAATAAAAACTTTGAGCTCAAAAAGAGACATAGGCTACAATCCAGAGTAACTATGGGAGCACGTAAGAGACTTTAGTGAAAACCTAGTGAAATTCACCTAGTGAAAGCACCACCTAGTGAAATTCACCTAGTGAAAGCACCACCTAGTGAAAACCTATGGGAAATTCATATTGCAATCCAGAGTAACTTGTTCTTATGCCGGAGCAAGGACTCCCCGTAGTTACTCTGGATTGCGCCCATAGAACAGGGTAATGAGGAACAGTGAAATCATCTGTAGGATGCAGTTTATATGTCCGATGAAAACTTCCACCAAGTCCAAACACATCATGGGGGCTGAAGTAGAATCATAGAATCCTAGAGTTTGAAGGGACCTAGTAGGTCATCTAGTCCAACCCCCTGCCTACAGCAGGAAATCCTCCAAAGATCATCCCCGACAGGTGCTCGTCAAGCCTCGTCAATGAGGGAGAGTCCACCACCTCCCTTGCCAAGCTTAAGCAGTCTCAAGCAAGGACAGCTCATCCAAATCATGAATTACTAAAAGATGGTTGAAAATTTCCCTGATGCTGTTCAGCCTGGAGTTGTCACCTAATTGACTGCTGGGGTGCCCAAATCACAAACCCCCAGTATTTAAGGTCCAATCGTATCGAATCTATGCTAGCTCCATAGGTGGCACAAGGAACGAAAGGAGGTGTCCTGGCTGTTATTGGAAGGGAAAGTCACCCATTTTGTGTGTCACCCCTCCTAGCCTGATTGCCCCTACTCAGGGTTGCCAGGTTTTCATATGCCCTGGAATTAGATTTTTGGGAATAAATTATTAAAAGTCACATTCCAGAGCCTTAACAAGGTGCTCCTGGACTTGGGTGAAACTACCTTGCATGTAAAACTGCACTTAGGCAGTTTAGCTCCTAACTCACTACAGCTGATTCTGGGTGTAACACAGAATCAGAGGGGTATATAAGAAGGGGCATTTTGTAGCCTCAGTGTGGGTTAGAGAAGGAGCGTTGGTGATATTACGGATGGATTGATACGGAAACTGCTGACCATATTGGACTGACTTGACTTTGCCTGAAACTCTGTATGTATGATCCTGGACTGGACTTTGACTATGAGTATTGCCTAATCCTTTGAATACAGTTGTATTCAAGTACTTTGTTGTCTGTCTTCTTTACTGATTACCCCTACAATCCAGAGTAACTACAGGTGCACGTAAGAGACATTACGTGTACCCGTAGTTACTGCACCACCTAGTGAAAATCTATGGGAAATTCATATTGCAATCCAGAGCAAATTGTTCTTACACTGGAGCAAGGACTCCCCGTAGTTACTCTGGATTGTGCCCTACATTGTTCAGTGCTTGATCAGTACAATACTTTTGCTGTGCCAGGGGCTAATATACCCAATAAGCTCTGGCAAATGTGACCAGATACACAAACCTCAAAAGGAGGACAAAGTCTTGGATTCCTCTCAGCCTGGCCTTTCTGGCAGACAATGGCATGTTTGCTTACTCACAAGTAAAGCCGCAATATTGGGCACTTTCACTTTCCCATAGAGCTCAATGCATTTTTTTTAGGTTTTTGGCCATAACGTTTGATAGAAAGGAGATATTTCAAAACTGATTTTTGCATTGGATTCTGCTCCTCAATACAAATCCAACAATATATGACATGATGGGGTCCTGTACACCATTGCAAAGTTCCAATATGAAGCCAAAATTGAGGGCAATGAAGCCCTTTTGGAGGACACCTGGACAGAAGGCTAAAAAAGAGAGCAAATCTGGAAATTTCTGGTCATACGATCACCCTGTCCCTACATGATCCACCTCCTATGATCCTATGGATTGGGTCACTCTGATCCAGAATAGTGGATCCTGTCACCACATGGGGCTAACACTGACGAAATTGCTTTTTTTCCTGACATAATTGACACCATAATTTTTGTTGTTGACATATTTGACAAAAGCTGCAATCCTAAAGGTATTTTCCTGGGAGTAAGACCTGTTGACCCATAGCAGATACGGGTCCACGCAGATATGTCACCCTCTAGTGTTATCTTATGGAAAGTCATCTTCACTGCTCCGGAGCAAAGGGCTTAATTTGACTTTAGGATATAGGTCATTATTTCACCCTTTTCATAGGGTGAAGAGTATCCGTACTTACATGAAAGTGAGTTCTGTTAAAATCAGAGGAACTTAAAAGTAAACTTGAATATTGCTTTAGCACATGAAAATAGGTGAGGTTTCACTAGAAATTGTCAACACTTCCAGCAAGTACAGCGATTTCACTTTCATCATAGCTATTTCTGCAAAAGGGTTTGCAATCCTTAAAATGCAGAGGGGGAAAAAAGAATATCTCTGCACATATGTGCATATATTGAATGTGTTAAGGGAAAAAAAGAGGAGGAAGAGGAAGACGAGGAAGAGAGGTGATAACAGCGCTCTTCATCCTATTTTCAATGGTTAAACTATAGTTTTGTTTTTTTCTCCTGACAGCTTTCAGTAATGTCATTGTACCATTTGGAGTCGGGAAAAAAGCAGCACAGTATGGGAGATTACACATTATTTGCAATAATGAAATTAATAGATATTTGGTCCCCAGACATAAATGAAAACCTTCTAACCAGAAAAAGAAAAATTCATTCAAATATGTAAGCTTTAATAGAGAACTGGAGTCTTCAGGATGAATGGATTGGTAGAGAAACAGATGGGTGAATTAGGGAGCACACAGGAGAGTACCGAAAAATGCAATTTAAATAATCTGAAAGCATTATTACCTATGGTGTCTTGACTATAATGCATATAGAAGCAGGATAGGTAAGAGAGAGATTGACTCAGAAAAGGAGAAGGTTACCTGGCAGCATTGAATCCTTGCATCCTTTTCAGACCCGATCCTGTGGCATGGGTCCAGGTAGTCTTACCCCCCAAAAAGACTTACCCCCTTGATGATTCCGTAACCCAGTGATTTTGCAGCTTTTTTCATCTCATGGCACACCATGAGTTGTTTTATACCATTGACAAAGCACACCATGCTGTTTAAATCCCCAAGTTTTCCTATTAATAAATATTCCTCTCCTAATTCCTGTGGCACACCTGTGGATTATCCATGGCACACTGGTTGAAAAATCACTGCCTTAACCACAGATAACCTCTGCAACTTCTTCCACATAGGATGCAGTGGTAGCTATTTTGGGATTACCAATCAATGGGAGCAATGATAGGATTGGTTTGCTTTTCCCATATAAGTTGATTCAGATTCTGCAGGCTTAGCTTTGATCTCAGTTGCAGGTCTTAAGTACGTATTTATGGTTCAAACCAGGGTGTATGAGTGTCCCCTCACTTTAAATACACCTGGTATGATTTAAAATTGGCTCTTTCCAAGATCATCAAGGAATATTCGTATGGACCAGTTCATGGCATTGGTGACAAATGTGTTCTTAACCTTATGGGAACTTTCAGGAATTTTATGGTCGTTGTATCCACCCCACACAAACAAGAGGGGATTTCAGATTGCTCAGGAATAAAAACCATGGAACATGTTTGCTGGAGGCAATGAAATAATTGATTAAACCCTATTAAGAAGATGCTCACCGAAGCAAGGACCCGTAGGTCAGAAGATCTACTAAAAGTCAAAAAGCGTAAGAGATTAACCCTACAATCCAGACTAACTACAGGATCACATAAGATACATTACATGCACCAGTAGTTACTGCACCACCTAGTGGAAACCTATGGGAAATTCGTATTGCAATCCAGAGTAAATTGTTCTTACACCGGAGCAAGGACTCCCCGTAGTTACTCTGGATTGTGTCCCAAAGACACTTTCCAGAGAGTAAGACCAATTGAAAACAATGTGGTTTACTGTTGAGTAGATGTGGTTAGGGTTGTGCTATAATCCTATTCACACATTCCTGAGAGTAACCTTTGAATGTGTCTTCAAAGTAACTGGTGTGATAGAAATCATTGCTGGAAAGTTACATAGGATGGAGCCTCCAGTTAGATGAACCTCGGTGTGGTCCTCGGACTCTTTGGGCCGAGGGACAGGGCCCTTTTGGGACAGGGCCCCATTAGCTATTAATTAATTATTAATAATTTAATTTTCTTGTAAACCGCTTTGTGAACTTTTCAGTTGAAAATACTGTAGATAGATAGATAGATAGATAGATAGATAGATAGATAGATAGATAGATAGATAGATAGACAGACAGACAGACTCTTGTTTAGCATTTTAAGCTGGAGAAGAATATCTGAAGGGATGAGATTATAGAATCAAGTATTATAAATGAGGGGGCGGGGAAATCCCAAATAAGATAATTACAACCTTTGGCAACATCACTAATTCAATCTCTTAAGTAGTTCCCTTGCCTTAATGGACCAGAACGCTTATACAAGGATGGTACCAAACTGCACTGTGTCCCAGGAGGAATAAATCTTTATTAACCTATACTTCATGGTCTTCTGTGGTTCTACAAAAGCAGACTGTTCCCATGGCATTGCACATGAAAAGTTCTAAGATATAACACCTGACCAAAGGCCCACCAACAGTGGCCCAACCAAATGCTTTGGGGAGCATACAAGACACCAATTCATCTCCATCCTGGCGCCTTCCTGTGCATGTTAAATTATAAAGTAGCCTCCTTCTAAAATAAACAGATAGGACACACCGACCATATGAAGTGGATTAAGGAATTTCCTCCAAGGGAATTAGGGGAAACTTGATCCCAAGGGAAACCCTGGAAGGCTATAGCAAAAATCCTGGAACAGCTGGCTGAACCCATACATACACTCCTGGAGATGTCCTATTCAAAACTGCCACCTACAAAGTACTATATTTACTCAAATCTAACGCTCACTCTTTTCAGCTGAATTTACAGCACAATCCAGAGTAACTACAGGACCTCTCACGTCAACGTAAGAGGCACTTACTCTCGATTGCTCTATGCATTTCCCATAGGTTTCCCACAGGTGGTGCCATAACTATGTTGACGTAAGCGGTCTCGCAGTTACTCTGGATTGTGCCTTCAGTCTCCAAAATCAGGGTGCAAATTAGATTTGATGGCACATTAGATTCAAGTACATACAGCATTCTATTATTGAACAGTTTGGTGTAGGTGGGACAAAGAACAGAAAGACCAAAAAAGTTTGGACTTTTGTGCATGCCTATTAAATATCTATCTATCTATCTATCTATCTATCTATCTATCTATCTATCTATCTATCTATCTATCTGTCGGTCGGTCGGTCGGTCGGTCGGTCGGTCTACAGTATTTATATAAATATGTGTCCGAGATCAGGGTCAGCCACACACTCTTTCTGAAACAATTCCAGGACAGGTAAATGGGCTAGACCAGTAGTTCTCAACCAGTGTGCCATGGCATATGTGATGCCATGGGATATAAGCATATGGGATCTCATGGGATATGAGCCTACAGTGAAGTGCGCCTTGTTAATTGTCAAACTGATTGTGAGCCTTGACAATTTTAGCACCTGCTCAGCATATCATGAGATGAAGAAAGACAGAAAATAGCTGGGCTAGGAGGTAAACAAGATGAAGATCAAGGAAAACTGTCATCTGAACCTTTTTAATAAGCTGTGCATAAACAGGACAGACAGAATGCGCCGAATGAAAATAACCTTGGAAAAGGCAAAAGTTATCCCATTAAAATTAAGTACCGTTGAACAGAAACAAACAAGAAACAAAAGGTTAAATTCGGGATCGGTTTAATTGTGCTTACCTGTTATTTCTGAATGCAACACTGCATTTGTCAGGCTGCTGCCAGATTTCGGTGCCATATTGTATATCACCGAACTGTGAAAGTGATGAATGCATGCCAGTGTGATTTTAATCATATTATAGAAAATGCTCCAAGTTGATGGAATCAAATTGCTTTAATTGCAGCAATCACATTTATTATGTTCGTGATTGCTAAGAAATATTTAGCACACACTAACGTAGACCAAGGGAGGGTCTGTCTGACTGTATGTCTCTATAAAATAAACTGCTTTGGGATATGCATATTGGGGGAGTTGTCAGTGGTAGCTCCGTTGCACAGAAGAACTTCAAAATCATAGAAGACAAACAGGGACAACTGAGAGGGGAATCTCCATTTTTGCTATAGGGAAAGGGAGGTAAAGGGACTGCATTTTGGACTTACTGATGTACCAATCTATTCCCACACACCAAATAAAAAGACATCACTGGGGGTGGCACACAACTATACACCAACGTTGAATCAATCACAATTTTCAAAAGCATTTATTGATTTGAAAATGCACACTTCTGCACAAGCTTTTTGGAGTGTTCTAAAGCTGCAATCCGAACCCCCAATTAGGCCGGCATAAGCCCCAGTATACGTCCTATACTGACCTGGTGGCAGAAAAGTACCTCCTATACTGTCCTGGGGGTGTCACAAAAGTGCCGTAAAACACTTCTTTGCCACTCCTTGGGGGTTAGACCAGTGCACAGGCATACGTCGACTGCCCCACATCACCCCGAGGTCATATGCCAGGTGAGTTAGGCTGGACTAAATTGTGGACGATTATACCCTATATAATGATTCAAACCAGACCAAACTGCATCAGAGGAGACTGATGGAGGAGGCTTTTCAAATGCAAGGTAATTTGAGAGAGGTTGAAAGAGCAGAACATGCATTGAATGAATGAGTTCTGGGTGTTACTAAAAGGTGCTGAAAGGGAGGATTGTGAAAAAAGAATGGTCAGAAAGTGGGACATACCTGACATGGTTTTAAAGTGGGACATACCTGACATGGCAGAAAGTGGGACATACTGGACGTGCTAGGTTGGCAGAAGCTAGGCAAGTAATAGGAACTCACTCGGTCATGCAGCATTCGGGTCTCAACCTGCCAACCTGCTGCCCTTTAGGTTGACAAGCACAGAATCTTTAACCACGGAGCCACCGCAGCCCTCCAACATTTGGTTAGGCTCTGCTAAAACAACAACTTAAATGTTGCTATCTGGAAATATCTCATTCCCACCCAGCCTCTCATTAGCATATTAAGAGATGGAGAGAGTCGTTTGGATAGGATAATTGTCCAGATGAGAAGGTTTATTTAAATTACTTCTTGGAAATGTGGTGCTGAGCAAGTAAAAGTTCATTCAAATGCAATGCACCTCTTCCTTTTGATTATTTGATGCCGGAGCAGTTCTGATTACCAGTTCAATGAGCCTGAAATGTCCAAGAATGGGAGGATAATATTCAGAAATAAAGAGGAAACAGATTGTGCTTATTCCAAACAGGCCAATTAACCTGCCACAAAATACCACTGACGAGCCTCCTGATGGGAAATCATTTAAAATTTGGCTCTCTTAACTTGATTATACCTGCCCCACTTGTCGCTTCCGGCAATGCTCTGTATTAGATCAATGAAATCAATGCAATTCATCCATGACGCTGCAGAGGGGAAGCCTTCATTACAGCACTTCCTTTGTATATACAGGTCCAACCTTGTTATACACTGATTTTTTTATACACAGATTTGATTCAACACAAATGGCCACTGCAGATCACAGTTTTAAAAAAACTGCTTTTCTACTGTTGTAGAGAGTCATGCAAGCAATAATTCCATTCATCATTATCAAAATCAAACCCCTGCAGATACTGAGATACTGCCTTATTCCATGAGGCATAACAGAGGAGCAATGAGGGACACCCAATGCAAATTGGTGCATCTTCAAGTTAGATGTAAGGGAGGGACAACTTGAAATTTCACTTACTTGGGCAAGCTTCTGTGACTACTTCACCATACTGAAGGATGAAGCACACCATTCATTCATTCATTCATTCATTCATTCATTCATTCATTCATTCATTCATTCATATCCTGCCTTTCTTCCCTGACGAAAGGGAGCTCAAGGCGGCTCTCATTGACAGCATCCCATTGATACTGCTGGATTGACATTGGAAAGGTGGATCGGATTAGGCCCTAAATGGATTTTCTGATAATGTTGAAAAATAGGCAAAGGAAGCCCGATTTATTTCCTGCAGCAAGGGGTTCCTCAGGTAGAATACCAGTAAGCAGAGAGCAATACAGGGTCACCCAGGACAGGGCCACTAACCTTCCACTAGGGGCACAGCAGTTGATTTTGGGGTGTGGGTTGTTTTGCAAGGTACGTTGCTTTTTAGATGCTTAGCGTTTCAATGGTAATAATAAGCACCTTGAACTGCATTCATTAATGAACTATCAACCAGTGATAGCAGAGTGATACAGTCAAACTAAATGGAACTGGATATGGCCCTATCAGTGTTTTACTGTGCAATCCCATGCATCTCTACTCAGAATTAACTTCTGTTATGTTCATTCCCAGGAATGTGAGTACAGGCATCTCCCCACTTATTGGACAGGTTAGGGACCGGACCACCATCCAAAAGTGAAAATGCTGAAAAGTAGAACCCAAGCTTTTGTAGTTTATCAATGTTGCATCCAATGTTTTTTTTTGGTTTTTTTTTTTTTTTTTGGCTAGCAAATTGCAAATGCCCCTTTTATCTTGCAAATTCATTTTGCCACACCAAGATTTCTGCAAATGGATTCTCATTAAGGATGCAATTCTAATTTTTGGATGCAATTCTAAGGATGGAATTTTAATAATTCTTATTTTTGAGTAGACATGGTTAGGACTGTTCTCTTAGAATAAGTAAGCCCCATTGTGTTCAGTGGGTCTTATTCCCAGGAAAGTGTCTTGAGCAGGCATGGGCCTAAGCCAGTTCAGGCTGGATTGCCCGAACCGGTTGTTCCCAGGACCCTGCTGCTACCAAACCGGTAACTGCGGGGTCGCCTCCTAGTGGGAAAGACGCATAGCGCTCGCGCTGCGGTCGGCACGCACGCTGTGCATCTCCTCCGACAGGGGGAGACACTCTGTGTCTCTTCCTGCGGGAGGAGACGCTGTACATCTCCTCCCGCTGTTGGAGACGCTCTGCGCCTCTTCCTGCGGGAGGAGACGCTGTGTGTCTCTTCTCGTGGGAGGAGACACACTGCGCATGAGCCAACCCCAGCGCTTGTCTGGCATGCGCAGTGCGCCGGGGTTGGGGTCCACCCCGCCCCCACCCCCCACCTTCCGGCGAACCGGTTGTTGGGGTGGGCTGGGCCCATCTCTGGTCTTGAGGATTATATCCTATGTCCTTTAGGAATGGAATTAGACCAGGAACTGCAACATGGGGGAGAGCAATTTTAGCCTTTAGAACAGAAAAAAATTGAAAGAGCAGAACATATGTTGAATGAATGAGTTCTGGATATGATTTAAAGTGTTGAAAAAGCAGATCGTCAGACAATGAACTGTCAGAACGTGGGGGATACCTATAAAAGATTGTAACCTAAAATAAGTCACTGGGAGCTGAAGAGGGAAGTGTTTTATTCCTGCATTCTCTCCCTTCAGAGGCAGCAAGTGATCCAAGACTTACAAGAAGCTGCCGTGAATTCACCTGATCCAGAACAGCTGTTTTTTTACTGATTAACCCTACAATCCAGAGTAACTACGGGAGCACGTAAGAGACATTACATGCAGCCGTAGTTACTGCACCACCTAGTGAATACCTATGGGAAATTCATATTGCAATCCAGAGTAAACTGTTCTTATACCGGAGCAAGTACTCCCCGTAGTTACTTTGGATTGCGCCCCACGTATTTGTCCTTCTATACATTTTCAGCTACATTGGAAGAAGAGGTGAATGGGCCCTACTACATCTCTGGTTTATTTTCTTATCAGTTTCTAAGGGCCCAGCTTTCCCGATTTCTCTTTCTCCAGATGGTGATTATTAACAACAGCTTAGCATTTATACATCACATTAAGCGTTCAAAGTGATTCCCATACATTATCTCAGTAATATTATCAAGAAGATACAGATCGGAAAAAACATCCTTGAAAGTAATTGCTGTATTCTACTGGGTAGAGGGAAAGGTAATAACCTATTACCTAAAACACACAAAAATTGTATATACGTAGGTGTGTTTGGTCCGTTAGGGGAAAAATATCAATATAGAGGAATACCTTTATTTGGATAAGCTGCAATAGGCAAAGTAGTCCACAAGCTTTCTCCCCTTTCCTCACCCTCCCTCCAAAAAAAGGTGGATAATCCCTGGTAGTCTTCCATGATCATCTATGATCATCATCCATGATAGGCTTTTTCCTGAGCATTATTTTAAATCCCCCATAATCTCTGAACAACTTACGTATCCATGTGTCTTAGGGCAAAATCCAGAGTAACTACGGGGAGTCCTTGCTCTGGTGTAAGAACAATTTATTCTGGATTTCAACATGAATTTCCCGTAGGTTTTCACTAGGTAGTGCAGTAACTATGGGTAAGAGCACGTAAGAGACTATGGGTAAGAGCACGTAAGAGACATTGGCTGTAATCCTAAAGACACTTTCCTGGGAGTGAGATCCATTGAACATAATGGGGCTTACTTTTGAGTAGACATGGTTAGGATTGTGCTCATAATGTCTCTTACATGCTCCCGTAGTTACTCTGGATTTGGGGGTTGGTCTATACGCTTTCATGGTGGGGGAGGTGTGTGCCGAACAGTTCAAAGTTCTCATGTGGTTCTACATGCCTGCATTATAGTTTTCATGTCTATAATAAATAAGCTCTGTAAAATCCATTCATTCATATAAGATTCATTTCTTTTTGAAATTTCATATGTAAATTAATTATATTTTCTCCATAGCACCTGATACAATGACAGACATATGATATGGCGTTGCTGTCAAAATATTTCTTTAGCAAAAGTGCATGCATTAAGGCAGCATAAAACTCTACTTAAAACTCTTGAGACTGCTTTAAATTGCAAGATTTGGGGCTTTTCAGTCATGTCCAAATCCCAGCCTTGGGAATGCTTATTAACTAGCAAGATTTCAAGTTGAAGTCTTGCCAACTTCTTTTGGACATATTATTGTTTGTGGGCTGTGGGTGGTGCAAGTGGTTAAGACGCTGTGCCTCTTAACCAGCAGGCCAGGGTTCGAGACCTGGGTCGGCCCCACAAGACAGGGTGAGCTCCTGTCCTTAGTCTAGCTCTGCGACACCAGCTGGATCCAATTGTATCGGCTCTGCCTTTCCATTGGACTAATTCAGTGGCGTGGAGAGGGGGGATTTGCTGCTTGGGTAACAGCCTATCCTCCATAACAATCCAACCCAGGCTTTAGTGCTTTGCATGCAGCGTATGTAGCGGCGAGCATGATACCATAGTCTTTCAAGACTGACGGAGGCCTGCTTAAAGGCTTAGGAGACTTTAGGTTGGGACTCTTAATTGCAACATCTCTCTTGGAAGAGAGAGTGACAGCAGTGGCATAGCCATGGGGGTGTGAAGCACTACGTTTTGCAGGGAGTCTCACCGCAGCATGCAAGGTATATCTACATTTTGCTCCCGCAGTCCAGAATTCTTTACCTCCAAAGGTAAAGAACTCTTTAAAAAGTAAACCACTCTTCTTTTTTTCCTTCCGTTCAAGTTTACACTTACAAAAATTAAAATGTTTTATTTATTACGGTATATATAAAATGCTTATATATTAAAAGTCTGCTGCTTTTTCAGTGAAACCATGGAGTCCACATCATTCATCCAGTAACAAACTGCAAAAGGGCAGTCACAAAAATAGCATTATAGTATTGTCAAGAAAATGAAATGGATTATTAATCTTTTTTTAAAAAATCAATAAATTGTAAACATTGCCTAGATCACAGGTACTCTACGAACCTGAGGCTGTTGCTTCTCAGTGCACAGATGCTCACCCTGTTGTCTTAAGATTACACAGACCTGGAGAAGCGGCTGCATAAATACACCCAGTTCAATAGGAAATCATGTTCAAACGGCTATTACTCAAAAACCAATTAACACGTCTAATTTTAAATTTCCAAAATTAATTATGTGCTCCAGGATTAAGCATTGTAAATGTACAGAAGATGCATTATGTTATTAGTGCCTAGAGAAATTGCATTTCTGCCTTATGTGCAAATTTCAGCTATGAAGCTGAACTAGAATAACCATGTATACAATACAGAATTTGCAGAAAGTATTTATTTTATTTTACTTTATTTTGGTGAAGAACTTATTAGTATAAAGCCATTATTGTAATGAGGGCTTTATGACACATAAAACACAGATTTGTAGTAGAGTACAATATGTTGAGAGGGTCCAGATATTCACAAAATAGTATGCTGTTCTTCCCATAGGTAGGAAGTTCCTGGACAGAGTTATTGGGCCATTTGATGTGGATATCTATAGCCAAAAGTATACAAATTAATGGGGAAAAGGTAGCAACAGGGATGATAGAGAGCTGCATGAAGTTTTGAACATGTATGAAACACATGAATACAGCTGAAATCCTAAGAGCACTTTCCTGGGAGTAAGGGCGAAATCCAGAGTAACTACGGGGAGTCCTTGCTCCGGTGTAAGAACAATTTACTCTGGATTGCAATATGAATTTCCCATAGATTTTCACTGGGTTGTGCCATAACTACAGGTGCACATAATGTCTCTTGCATACTCCCAGTTACTCTGGATTGTAGGCTAAGGGCGCAATCCAAAGTAACTACGGGGAGTCCTTGCTCCGGTGTAAGAACAATTTACTCTGGATTGCAATATGAATTTCCCATAGATTTTCACTATGTGGTGCAGTAAGTAAGGGTGCACATAATGTCTCTTACGTGCTCCCGTAGTTACTCTGGATTTCACCCTTAGTCACGTTGAATTCAAAGGACCTTACTTCTAAGTGGACATGAATAGGACTGCACTGTATGACTTATAACACCTTATCCAAGCTGTATTATAATATCTCATTTGCTATTAGAACTATCAGTCAGTTCTGAGTTAAAGAAATCCACATTTTCTTCCATAAGGCAATTGTGTTTCATTTTCTGATTATTTGACCATAACATTTGACAGAATAAAGAGATTCCAGTGCAATGTATACCACTGCATTCTGTATTAAAGTACCTTTCCAATGGTACATAACATGATGGTACTATTCATACATACCAAGTTTTTCCCAATTTTGACCACTAGTGTTAAGCTCAGCTTGGGACTCGTAGCAATTGCTACCCCCTATAACCCCTTAGCTATGCCACTGAGTGAAAGCAAATGTTAGGACTTTAATTACAGTATTTTTTGAGTTTCATTCATCTTATCACACATTCCCTCTTAATTTTATATATATATATTCATGCACTGGACTGGAAACTCTCAAAGCCACACATTTTAAATAAATTGTCCAAGAACCAATCCATGGTTTATTAGTTATTCATCCAAACTTAATAAATGGTATCAGCAAATTCATCATTCAAGGGATGGGGGGAGAGCAGGGAAGTTCATTCCACTTGGCCTTTATTCCCTACTTATTATCGCTAATGAACTTAATGTAGCAAATGATGTAGGCTGCAATCATTACCTTCAGTAAGGCCAGCATAAGTCCGGTTTAAGTCCCATGGCTTGGAGGTGTCACAAAAGTGGCGAAAAGCACTTCTGCCCCACTCCTGGAGGGGTTAGAA
Source organism: Cryptoblepharus egeriae (assembly GCA_030015325.1). Classification (NCBI taxonomy): domain Eukaryota; kingdom Metazoa; phylum Chordata; class Lepidosauria; order Squamata; family Scincidae; genus Cryptoblepharus; species Cryptoblepharus egeriae. Next base: position 4,445,254 of record JAREYC010000007.1, on the reverse strand, counting down.
CAGTGTACACACATGCTAAGCCACACCACACCACCACACCATGGGAAGTTATGCCAGGTGAGTTATGCTGGCCTAAATTGATTAGGATTTAGGCCAGCCCATAATCAGACAAAAGAATTTCAAGAGCTTCTTCTGCCACTGTAAGCATAATAATCTTGTGCTATAGGTTTGTTAATGAAAGACCATGCTTAACTAGTGCAGATGGATGATCCCATCCTGTGTGTAATGGGACACTTTGCTTCCATTGCTGCTCATTTTGTATAGCTCCTTTACTATCCATCATGGAAGAGAGAGAGAGAGCAAAGTCCAGAGTAACTACGGGGTGTCCTTGCTCCGGTGTAAGAACAACTTACTGTGGATTCCAATATGAATTTCCCATAGGTTTTCACTAGATGGTGCAGTAACTACAGGTGCATGTAAAGCCTCTTACGTGCTCCCGTAGTTACTCTGGATTTGGGGGCATGCCCTACAATCTTGAGTAAATACGGGAGCATGTAAGACACATTACGTGTATCCGTAGTTACAGCACCACCTAGTGAATACCTATGGGAAATTCATATTGCAATTCAGAGTAAATTGTTCTTACAGCAGAGCAAGGACTCCCTGTAGTTACTCTGGATTGCACCCATGTTAGCTTTGTGCTCATAATGTCGTCAGAAGGATATATCATATTCATGAAAATCACTAGACTCCATCAAGTAGCAGAAAATTGCAGGAGGGATCAAGCAAAACATGGAAATTTCACGTAATATGGATATTTCCATATTTTCCGTATTTTCCAAATTTCCATATTTTCAAAATGCAATAATTGTAATATTCCTTATTGCTATATTTGCAATAAGAATATTTCCATATTTTCCATATTTCCATACCAAGGTCATGAGATGTTCTCTGCACACTGCTTAGCAAAAAACACACAAAGTGAAGCCAAGCACCTTCAAGAGTCGACCATTATGATCGTCCAGTATGATCAGTGGCGGCCAGTATAATCAGTGCACTATAAACTACTGCACTTCGGAGAGGGATCTGCAAATCAAGACTAATCAAGTTCAAATTTTGCCTCTGCCACGGGTTCCGAAGGTGACCTTAAGGCAAGTTACTCCCTTGCACAGCCCAACACTTGTACTGCTGGTGCTGGAGAGTTTAGGATGGGGCTTTCAGACTTCTTAATTCATCTCATTTGCCATTCATCTCATTTGCCATTTGCAGCTAATCTCCAGCAATACTGCAAATGTTCAAAAAGTCCTGGTAACAGAATCAGGTACCAGTTTGCCACTTTTGCATGGTATATACTGTGACTGCAGGTTTGATTATGCACAATTGTGATGCATGTGCTTTGGAAATTGCAAAAATGGGGTAAGAGCTTCATACCATATACAGGCTCGTACAGTATACTGCATAGAATATCTGTAATGTTCTGTGGCCAAATATGGAAGGTAACCTCAGAGATGGGTTTTAAGTAGTTCTCACTAAAGAACCTTCTTCTTTCTTCTTTAATCTTTAGCTGGCAATTGGGGAAGTGGTCGTCCTCTCAACCAATATGTTGCCGTAGATGGATTTCAAGCTTTATAATTTCATTAAAACAAAAATGCATTCAAGGATCAATACATTTTGTTCTTTATTGGGGTTGGAAATGGTCCAGGAAAAGTTGGCATCCTTAAGTCTTGAAAGACTATGGTATCGTACTATGGTATTGTTATTTTCTAACCCTTTCTCAATGACCCTAGTACAGTATTCGTATTTTTTTCCTATTCTGTAGCCAATTAAAAGCAGGCATCCATCAGTCTTGAAAGACTATGGTATCGTGCTCGGCACTGCATACACAGCATGCGAAGCACGAAGGTCTGGGTACATTGATATTGAGGACAGGCTGTTACCCAAGCAGCAAATCCCCCCTCTCCACGCCACTGAATTAGTCCAATGGAAAGGCAGAGCCAATACGATTGGATCCAGCTGGTGTCACAGAGCTGGGCTAAGGACAGGAACTCACCCTGTCTTGTGGGGCCAACCCTGGCCTGCTGGTTAACAGGCACAGTGTCTTAACCACATGTGCCACCCATATCTCTGGCCTGCTGGTTAACAGGCACAGTGTCTTAACCACTTGTGCCACCCACCCATCTATTATAGTATTTATATTATAATATTTATTAATATAGTATTTTACTATTTATTATTTAATATAATATTAATAAGTAATTAATACTAATACTAATACCTCCACCATCCTTGTAAAACTATTCCTTTTTGTCTTTTTTTTCTCCCACCTTCAGGGTTTGACTGTAATTCGCACGGGAAGACAAATTACTTTATTATCTTCAGAAAGTCTTCTGAAAATCATTGAATTTTTAGTCCTAGTTGCAGATGATATTTCTTTCTTGACAAAGTACATCAATACCTGTCAGTGCCACAGAGACTGAATACAAAGCCGTTTATAGAACAATGGAAACAAGGAAGATTTCGCTGTGACATTCATTTCAAGTAAAACACTGAAATATAATAAGACCTGTCAAAAGTTCAGAGCAGAAAGTCCATATTTGCATTTGCTTAATAGGAGTCCAAAATGTTGATTTGGCTGACAAACCAGCCCTTTTCGGTAACGCTATCACTGTCTCCACCACAGTTTATGGCATCTTCTGGAAGAGGGTGGATTGCCTTACACTGCCTTAGGCCAGGGGTCTCCAAACGTTTTGGCTAAAGGGCCGCATCAAAAATCTGGCATGGTGTTGAGGGCCAGAAAACAAATTTAAATACTGTATTTACTTGAATCTAACGCTCACCTTTTCCAGCCAAATTCAGTCTCCACAATCAGAGTGCACGTTAGATTCAACGATTAATTAGATTTGAGAAAATGTGGTGTTTTGATTGTTAAGTACAGAGGGCACATTAGATTCAATGTCACATTAGATTTGAGTAAATATAGTATGATATTTCGGTAAATACATTAGAGATGCAACTTGGATTAATGAATAAATGGGTTCAAATTTCCTTGGTTTCAACAAGCACCAATATACAGAATATACAAGCACATACTTAAATGTGCTCCTACCCAACACAACTCTATGTTTGGTCTACTAGGTCAGTGGCTTTCATGGGACCAGATGCTGGTTGTGGGCCAGTTAGAGGCTTGTCACAGGCCATATCTGGGGGTTTGGAGAGCCCTGCCTTAGTAAAGGGGCAAGAGATAGCCCTCCACCAACCTGGGCTAAGACTCAACCAGGTTAAACAGGAGGGATTGCTAAACTAAGCATCAACAGTTGCAGGAAAACTGGACCCCATATATGAAAGATTCAGATGCAGAAATTGGGGCCCTGTGTCTCTGCTGGGAAATCCATCAAATCAGGGTAATCCTTCCCTCCCTAGGGGTGGCATCCCATTACCTACCCACCGAGTTGGTTCTTATTTATCTACTTGTATCTGCATCCTTTTGAACTGCTAGGTCAGCAGGATCAGTGAAGGGACAGGAGCTCACTTACTTGAACTGCTGATCTGACGCTCTTCAGATTGACAGGCACAGCACCTTTAACCACTTTGGCTCCAATCCTAACCTCTATTTAGGCCAGCCTAAGTCCTATGCTAACCTAGGTATGTCACAAAAGTGAAACAAGACACTTCTGACCCACTTCTGGGGGGGGGGGGGGGTTAGGCCATTGCACAGGCATATGCTGACCTCCTCACACCACCACAGGAAGATAAGCCAGGTGAGTTAGGCTGGCCTAAATTTCTTAGAACTGTGCCCTAAGCCAACCGCAGCCCCTGAAATCAGCTAGGAAACCTTTAATCCGTGGAGTGTCTTATGTGGATTTTGACTTATATGTTATGGGGTCTCTTTTTCCCCATGGGGCATCCACCCACAAGTGGCGTTTACTTATAAACCACAAAATAGTTTGTATGTCTTGGAATTTCTAACAATGCACCATATTAACCTGTAAAAGCAGAACATGTAACAATTCCAGTAACCGTTAGCTTAGTGCCTAAACAGCAAATCACTGAAAATTTATGGGCTTTTCAAATGTCATCCCCCTGACAAATGTTTTAGAAAGATGAATATGTAAAACAAACCACCAGGTATATCGATGTTTCTGTAATCTCACAAGGGAAAATTATGAGGGGGTGATTGAATCATAATTCAAAATGATCCATTTCCCAGTTCTTATCTATTGAGCCTAACAGCACATTGAAAAGGAAAGAGGGTTGATTTGGATTTATGGATTTAAAATTCTCCTTCAGTTCAGGGCCGATCATCACTAATTGTTTTTGTTTTTTAGTCCTGAGATTCTCAAACTTTGCTACGCAAGGTTCTCTAAATGAAGAAAACAAGTCAATATTTGGAGATAGCATGCCATATTACTTTATTTTGCTAACTGTTAAATTCAATAAAAGGATTGGTGTCTCACTGTGACATGCTCAGGTTGTTGCTGTGGGCTTAGTGCACCACATCTTTCTTGCCCTGGCCAGCCAAAGTGGTCCCTTTCTTGGTCTGAACACTCCCTCCCTATCCTGATCTCTGCTATTTTTTCCCCATGACATGCACCAACTTACCAGCACTGGGTTCTGTCATGAGACAAGTGATGACAAACCTATGGCACGTGTGCCACAGCTGGCATACAGAGCCCTCTACATTCACACATGAGTCAAGTTGTCCCACCATCACCCCGAGCAGCTCTAAAGAGGAGCAGCCTCTTCGGAGCAGAGCTGACTGATGGTGCCAGTGCCCAGCGTTCATGCCTGGAACTCTGGGCATCCACAGTGGGCCAAGTGCACCTGAGCCGAGGCACAAGCACTCTCCTCTTTGGAGCATAGCGTGCCAGTGTCCAACGTGCATGCCTGGAACTCCAGGCATGCACATTGTGACAAGAGCACTCTGACCCTAGTGCACATGCTCAGAGTTCTAGGCATGCGCACTGGGCACAAATATGCTATGCTACAAAGTGCAGCGCCCTGTTCCTCTTCAAAGCAGAATGTGTCAGTGTCCAGTATGCAAGCCAGGAGCTCTGGGCATGCACATTGGGCCAAAAGCACCTTGAGCCCAGTACCCACTTCTGGGCATGTGCACTGGGCACAAGGGTCCTCTGCTCCAAAGAGGAGCACCCTACTCCTCTTTGGAGCAGAGCGTGCCGGTGTCCAATGCACATGCCTGGAATCTGGACATGAGCAATGGGCTAGGAGTGCCCTGAGCCCATTGTGCATGCCCAGAGTGTGCTGGGCACCAGCACGCTCATGGTATTTGGCTGCAGTTTGGGCATTCAGGCTGTAAAAAGTTCACCATCACTGCACTACATTTTGGGTAAATTATGGATTTTGGAAGCTCCTTGTTGGAAATTCTCCTTCCTTTGGATCCCACACTAAAAGCGTCAGTTCTTGCTGAATCACTTACCCAAAGACACCCAAAATCACTCATATTTTTTTTTCCAGAACCTGGGGCTGATACCTTCCGACTGTTACGTTCTTTGCTTTGTAACACAACCCTTGATATCCTCACACAGTCACACCCACCATCTCTTACTAGCCTTTTTCTTTGAATCACTTTGTGACTGATCACAAGACATTTTTTTCCCCAAAGCTACTTACTGACCACGGAATGACCAATTGAAGAAGGCATCCCCTCATCCAATCCAAACTTTAGATTTGTAACACCTTCTGGGGACCATCTTGATAAACCCAACACACTCAAACCTCAGGAATTCTGTCATTCAGTAGGTGATGTGCATTACTGTGACTGATGAAGGTCTCCTTCGCTTTCCCTTTCCACAGCATGTCAGCAGCAAGACCTACACAATATATCACAGTTCACACAGATGCTACAAGATCAGCACTGAACTTTAAAGAGAGGTCTGTCCACAAAGTTGCCTCTGAATTCTCGTTCTTCATAGCAGCTTACAACAGATCGCCACATTACAACACAGGTATCCGCCATCTTCCTGACAGTTCATTTTCATACGATCCACTCTTTCAACACCTTTCAATTATACCCAGAACTCATTCATTCAATGCATGTTCCACTCCTTCAACCTCCCTCTGTTGGTCTAAAGCAGGAGTGTCCAACCTTTTAGCTTCCCTGGGCCGCACTGGAAGAAGACGAGTTGGTTTGGGCCGCACATACACACTAACAACTTTTTTGAAAATGTAGGACAGAATGTAGGATGTCCTATATTTTGTCCTACATTTCTTAAACCTTGGAGTAAGTCTCACTGATTTTAATGGGGCTTACTTCTGAGTAGGCATGATGCATAGGATGGGCAGTGATCCTCTCCAAGCTAAACCTTGGAGTAAGTCTCATTGATTATAATGGGGTTTTCTGCTGAGTAGCCATGCATAAAATTGGGCTCTTAGACTCCAAATTGGTAGTAAGCCTCATTGACTTTAGTGGAGCTTACTTTTGAGGAGGCATGATCACAGGTGGGCACTTACCGGTTCGGGCCTACTCGCCCGAACCGGATCTTCCTGTTTCCCTGCCGCTGGTGAACCGCCAGCGACAGGGAAACGCAAAAACATAGCAGACCAGTTCGGTCTGCCATATTTTTGTGCCCACCACGCAAGCATCAACATTGACACTTGCGCAGGTGCCTGCTCTGAAGCGGGCTTGCCTGATTTAGGGCAGGCACCATGCAAGCGTCAATGTTGACGCTTGCGCAGTGCCTGCTCTGAAGCGGGCCGGCCCGCTTCAGGGCAGGCACTGTGCAGGTGCCAACATTGGCCCGCCCCTCGCCCCACCCCTCCCCGCCCCCTGACCCTGGCCCGCCCCCAACTTCCGGCAAACCGGATCTTGGAGTTGGCGGGGTCCATGTTTGGGCATGATGCATAGGATGGGCTGTGATCCTCTCCAAGCTTAACCTTGGAGATATGCTGCAATCCTGAACACACTTTCCTGGGAGTAAGACCCACTGGGTACAATGGGCCTTACTTCTGAGTAGACATAGTTAGGGTTACAGCATATCTCCAAGGTTAAGCTTGGAGAGGATCACAGCCCATCCTATGCATCATTGGGCTCTCAGACTGCAACTTGAGAGTATGCCTCGTTGACTTTAACGGGGCTTGCTTCTGAGTAGGTCTCAAGGGCAGCAGGCAGCAGCTGGGATAGAGGCTGAGGCTGCTTTTGGGGGATGCGGGTGGGCGAGCGCTGCAAGGTCTGCAGGGGCCTGAAGCGTTCTGAGTGCCAGGAGGCAGGTAGGGGGAGGAGCCTGGCAGCTCAGACCAGCTTTGTGCGGCTGCCCTGGGCAGTGCGCAGAGAAGCACGCAAAATTTGAAAATGGCTGCTGCCACAAAGCCGGTTTTTCCCTTGGCGGTGGCCAGCTTTGCAGGAGGGCCGCATCCACCCTCATCCTGGGTTGCATGCGGCCCGTGCGCCTTGTGTTGGACACCCCTGTTCTAATGCCCAAAATTGCCCTTCCCATGTTGTAGCTCCTGGTCTAATCCCATCCCAGAAGGAGTTAATAGAATCTATTTGCAGAAATCTGTGTGTGGCAAAAGGAATTTTCAAAATAAAAGGGATATTTGCTATTTGCAAGCTAAGAAAAGCTTTGGAAGCAACATTTATAAACTAAAAAATGATAGGGTTCCACTTTTCAATGGTTATCACTTTTGAATGATGCTCTGGTCCGAAACCCATCCAAGAAGTGGGGATGCCTGCGTTAGCAAAGAAATATGAATGCATGCTCAAAACACAGTGGTATTTAATCCTATGACCATTTGCAAACCCCAGATGCTTTTTGAGCATCATGAGATAGTATTGGCATGCATTTTGTCTAAGAATGGGAAGTGTACCATGAGAAGCTCTTTTGAACTTTTCCATTTTTCACCATCATGTAAAGTAGTAGACTGTGGCTTGCTGGCAGGAGGGCTGGAACCTTCCCACATGCGTTGCAGTGTTCACTCTCCATGTGCCAAGTAGATGAGCAAATAGGGGAAGTGGGACCCTACAGTACTGGCAGAACGATCAGTTCGTTCCTGACCCATTCATAGTTAAGGGTCAGTTAGCATTGCACCTACATCAGGCGTAGATAGCAAGAAACTCGCTCACTTGCAACAAGGGGAGATAAGTTTATCCATTACAACTGAACAACACTGACATACTCCAAGAGATGCACATACCAGGCCTAGTTTAGCCTTCAAGCTGATTCACTGCAAGTCCCAGATAAAACTCCCTGCACAATATTTTACAGTTCTTGGCTCAGCCTCGTTCCAAATGTCACACCGCAACAGCCAATTCAAAATTGCAGATGGCAGAAGATGAAGTTAAATGTCAAGAGAGAGGAAAGTGTCAGAGAGTGGGTGGTGTTTCACCACAACTGAAGATAAGGTGAGAAAGAGGCTGGATCCAAGTTTCCAGGCGCAGCATTCATGGAAACAAGAGACCAAAAAAAGTAGGGTAGTAAAGCAAAGATGGAATGACTGTATTTACTCAAATCTAAGGCTCACGCTTTTCAGCCGAATTCAAAATCATGGTGCACATTAGATTTGATGGTGAATTAGATTTGAGTAAATACAGTATTGCACATATAATTTACTATAGAAAGCACAATGGAACTTGCATCTGAGTAGATATGCATAGGATTGCAGCTTGACCCTACAATCCAGAGTAACTACGGGAGCATGTAAGAGACATTATGTGAATCCATAGTTACTGCACCACCCAATAAAAACCTATGGGAAATTCATATTGCAATCCAGAGCAAATTGTTCTTACACCAAAGCAAGGACTCCCCATAGTTACTCTGGTTTGCACCTAAAGTCTCTAAAATCAGGGTGTGAATTAGATTCAATAGATTTGAGTAAATATGGTATTTTGATTATAAGTATAGGTCAATATTTAGTTTAATAGTTTACTATATTGTAATAAAAATGTAACATAAACCCATTTTTATATAAAGTAGTCTCGTATTATTATCAAATTACTAATTATTTTATGCAGTAAAATTAAATTTTTCACCTGCTTTGCCTTACAATCACCAATAAGTCCTCTGATGGTGCAAGTGGTTAAGACACTGTGCCTGTAACCAGTAGGTCAGGGTTCAAGACCCGGGTCCCCATAAGACAGGGATTTCCTGCTTCAAGGAGGGGGTTGGACTAGATGATCCACTGGGTCTCTTTCAACTCTATGATTCTATAGGTAAACATTTTTTTTAATCTCAAGTCTTTTAAAATAGGAGTGTGCATTAGATTCAATGGAAGATTAGATTTGAGTAAATATGGGTATATTTTTAAATCTGATCTCCACCCTTTTTTCTTTCCTGGGTGTCTGTGCACATGCAAGATGTGAGAAAAGTATCAGCTATAGACTGCGTATGTATGTTTGGAGGAAAGTATTTGTTATTGACTTGTGTACTCCTTTATAGCTTCTAGCTAGGTTAGTGGAGCTAGGCTGGTCACATATCTACAGCTTGCATATCCTCTGCTCAGTAGACCTCAGGGTTACAGAGTCAGACAAGCAAGAACAGCTCCTTTTAAGATTCACCAAAATGCTGTGAGTGGTGAAGCACCTTCACGCTCTTAGCATCCGAAGTTGTACAGCATGCGCTGTCCCTGTTTGTTTGCTTCCTGAAATCTATTTGTCCATGTTTGCCCTGCACAATATGTGCACCTCAAGGTATTTTGCAGTTGTCGGGATGTAAGAAAATAGATCATCTTGACAGTGGTAAATGACAGACGTATCTCGCCGAATCTCTCCATGCTTGGCTGATAAATGAGGCATATCAATCCCATATTCTACTATCAAGTTACAGCCCAGCGCAAACAAGCGAAAATCTTTAGAAGACTGTTAGAAAATATCCATGCAGTGTATAGAAGGAACACAACTGTTGTGCCATTGAGAATTGTACAGGACAGGCACATTTATTCCTCATATTAATGATTTTTAAAATAATATTTTAAAGCAAAACAGGGCCCAGGCGCCAGATCCATGGTTTGGGAAAAGCCATCTGCTCCATGAGCTGAGCCGACTGTGGCATCTCCATGCCACATGTATTCTCAGTAGATCTATGCACCAGGGTGCTCTGAGCAGTCACAACATCCCAGACATCCTGTTGCCCAGACATCTTGGACACAGGGCAATAGATGTGACAACCAGAGTATCCTGGTGCCCACATCTACTGAAAGTACACACTGCATGGATGTGGAACAGTAAGCTCTGGTCCAAACAGGAACCACTTTTTGATGCGCAGCAGCAGTGGGTTTGTGGACCACAATTTTACACCATTAACCAATCCAGCTTTCCTCCGACACAGTCCCAGCAGAATAAACGATGGTCCAAACAGGACCATGAATGAATATAAACTATGATGGCATCTCAGTATCAATTATTAGAGAAAACAGGCTCATGAGAAGTTCAAATGTTCAGTGAACACAAAATAAGGCAGCCGGTGTTGCATCCATACATATTCAGTGTGCCATGGCACACTGGTTGAAAAATCACTGAAATAGGGTAATGCATGTAATTCCTGATTGCACAGATCAGTGCCAGCCCCAGAGGTAAGCTTGGGATCAGCATCCATGGGTCCATTACCTGACCATAACCTCCGTGATCTACCAGCTGCCTGGTGGCCCCATCTCAGGGTGACCATATAGAATGGAGGACATAGTGCCAGAACCTTTAATCATTGCATAGAAGGAATTGAGGCAGGTGCTGCTTTTTAAACCCCTCTATGTTTAGGGAAATGCGTCTCAATTCCCTCTTCTATGCAATGGTTAAACGTACTGGCACTCTGTCCTCCATTCTATATGGTCACCCTGTCCCTTATTCTTGTTGTGAAAATCATGCACAACAACATTTGGAACATGGACTTGTAGCCACACTGTGTAGTATCATGATGTGAATAAAAAAGAGGACCTTAAATTGGCATTGAAGCTGTAAACATGTAATTAAAACCAAGCAAACAGACACTTTCACTCTGCAAAATTAAAACTTGCAGAGCTCTGGAGAGCTCCATCAACCAGTAATGTTCTGTGTTTTGCAAAAGAGGGCAACTAGATAGGTTCACAGTTGCTTACGGCTTCACGTACACAAGAGTATTCCCGACTCCGGCTATTAAGAGAGAGGTCTCCATACAGCTCTTTGACAGCAGTGCTCAGATTAAACATTTAGAAGGCACATTTAAAACAGACACACATTATCTTGGTTATCCTTGAAACTACCCTGTAAAAAATGTCGTAGCTGGAGGAAATGCAGCGAGAAAGGCATGTCCCTGGCTTCCCAAGAAGTAGCAGAGAGGATGAAGAAGGGGCTTTCCAAATTTTGTGTATGTATCTTTTTAAGAAGTAAAAAAAAGGAAAGAGGTGTTGTTTGCCTCCTCGTGGTGCACCAGTGCAAACGACTAGGAACAGTTGGTGCAAATGACTAGCAACAGTTGGCGACCAGACTACATTGAAGAATTGGCAGTTGGCGACAGTCAGCAGCCAGGCATCAATGTGGAATTCCTGGCTCTCAAAATACACGGCAATGGGACAGTAACTCCTGATTTACCATAAGTCCATGTATTTGCCATACGCTAAATAAATTAAAAAGGAAAAATTCTGGTCCTGCTACCTTCATATATTACCTTAGAGCAGTGATTTTCAACCTTTTTCATCTGCGCAAGTGGTTAAGTCACTGTGCCTGTTAACCAGCAGGCCAGGGTTCAAGACCTGGGTTGGCCCCACAAGACAGGTGAGCTCCTGTCCTTAGCCCAGCTCTGCGACGCCAGCTGGATCCAATCGTATTGGCCCTGCCTTTCCATTGGACTAATTCAGTGGCATGGAGAGGGGGGATTTTCTGCTTGGGTAACAGCCTATCCTCCATAACAATCCAACCCAGGCTTTCGTGCTTCGTGTGCAGCATATGTAGCGCCAAGCACAATACCATAGTCTTCCATGACTGACGGAGGCCTGCATCCCATGGCACAATTAACAAGGCACTGAAATTGTCAAGACACACCATCAGTTGTTTTAATCATTGACAGGGCACAGCAGACCGTTCCAATCCCCCAATGTTCCTATTAATGAATGTCAATCTCCAAATTCCCGCGGTATACACGAGGACTGTCCGCGGCACACTGGTTGAAAATCACTGCCTTCGAGGTACAGCGTGTCAGTTGAGTGTCATAAAATCTTGGATAGAATCAGATAAATTAAAATGTTTCCACAAAGAGCAATATAGACATAAAAATGAAGTGTTAAGAACCATTCTGAATTGTCAAAACTCTTTACAGAGGTCAAGAGGAACCCTCACTTTAGGCTTTCCCATTTTTTGGAAAGGAAATTAAAATTACATGCAAGCATCAGCAATTCTGACGTCCTTCATTTGAAGTCAATTATATTATAGTGCCTTCAAAGAATTTATAACACTCTACTCATTATAAGATATATGCTGTGGTGGCTATTTCCATTAAGGAAGACTTAAAGCATTTTACATTCCTAAATTTAAATAATGTCTGGAGCAAGAATGGAACAACGCAGGAATGACACTTGTACAATTGCTATAGAATGGGGGAAGAATTATAATAAGGATTTTGCACAGTCCCAACCATGACATGCTAAACATGTACAATGGTGCCTCACATAAAGAGCTTAATTCGTTCTGGAGGCATGCTCTTTAAGTGAAATGCTCTTTAAGTGAAGCAGATTTTTCCATAGGAAACAATGGAAACTCAGACTGGTTCCACAACCCTCAAAATATTCATATACAGTAAAAATATTAACTGGATGTAAAAATGATGACAAAACACTGGAATTGAATTCAAAACACGCACTCAATGTGTATGATCCTATGAAATCTACTTAGGCTGCAATCCTAAAGACGCTTTCCTGGGAGTAAGCCCCATTTAACACAATGGGGCTTACTTCTGTGTAGACATGGTTGGAAGGCTGCAATCAAAGACACTTTCCTGGGAGCCTTACCTGGGCTGCTGCTGGAAGTTCAAGGTGGTCGGTAGGGGCACTTGGGGGCAGTTAGAGGCAGCAGTGCTGGCCGGCAGCCCTTTTAAACAGCCTCCGTGCGGAGCATCAGGGCTGCATAGCACACGTCCCCATAGCGTGCTTGCTTGTTAAGTGAAGTGGAACTTGTTATGTGAAGCAAGATTTCTTGGAAATTTTTGCTTGTTATGTGAAACGCTTGTTAAGCGAGACTTGTTAAGCAAGGTAAAACTGTAACTGGAAATATATTAAATATTGGTGAGACCTCAGTATTGACTGATTTTGTATCTACTGATTTGACTCACCTGGGTGGACACTTGATTCAACACTAAATGCTTTGTAACAAGGCAACAAAACTCAAAAAATTTTCTCCCTTCGTGCTAGTAAACCACATCAACTGTAAACATCTAAGGTTTAAAGATAGCTATAAAGATGCCACAAGACAGTGCTAAGTGCCAAAAATTCATTGGAGGCTGAATGATTTGGGGAGTCCCCAGGGCTGCAAATTGCCCATCCTTAGTTTATATAAATGAAGAAAGTGGTCACCTCCGCCATCTAACTACTAGTCTTAGTTTTAGAGTGCAATTTTAATTTAGGCTGGCACAACCCATTGGTCTTCCATTCCTGTGGTGATGTAGGGAGATAAGAAATGTGGCACAGTGGCACAGAAATGTCTTACGGCACTTTTGTGATATCCCAGGTCAGCACAGGAGTTAAGCCAGGGCTAAGGCTGGCCTAAACAAACTTTCCTGGGTATAGGTCCCATTGAATACAATAGGACCTACTTCTGAGTATACATGCTTAGGACTGCACTGTATCCCTACAATCCAGAGTAACTACAGAGCACGTAAGAGATATTATGTGCAACTGTAGTTATGGCACCACCCAGTGAAAATTTCCTATTCATATTTGAATCCAGAGTAAATTGTTCTTACACCAGAGCAAGGACTCCCCATAATTACTCTGGATTGCACCCTAAGTCACTTATAATAAGCCTCTCAGACCTGCCCATCATATACTTCCTGACCTCCAGTAATTTACCTAAAGATCTAAATCACACTAATGCAGTTAGATTACTGTGGGGTTGGCCATCTGGCTTAGTGGCTCATTAGTAAACAAATGGTCCCTATACATAATACACATTCCAGCCTAATGAGCCTTCACATTTTATTGTCTGCTACATCCACAATAGGTGCATGTGGGTTTGATAAAACCTACAATGGCAACATACCTCTATTAGGCCAAGGGGAAACCATTTGGATTTTTTCCAACTGAATATTAAGCAGCGTTCATAAATAATATTTTCATTTGCATATCTTTAACATACAGTTTTAACACTATAGATAAACTCTTTCATCCTCTGTACTGGGGAAAAAAATGAGGAAAATCCTGGTTCATTTCCTAGAATAAAATTTGTTTTTCAGGTGATGCAGAAGTTGCCTAACTTTTTTTTCTATAGGTTACCAGGAAAGGATGCTTCAGATTTTCATTCATATGTTGAGGGTGTTGCATTGGAAATTCAGTTCAAAGTGTATTAAACAACTGCGTGGACTCAAGTATGTGTCTGTTCCAGGCTTTCAAAAACTAGCTTTGGCAAAGAAGGAGACCTATAAGTATCCAATGATTTATTCAAAGTAAATCAGGACTGGGTTGAGAAATCTTAACAGTCTGGGATCTGACCGTTTTCCAGTCCTGTATCTTCCATATTGATGCACTCAACATGGCACCATCATCCTTCAGTGTGAATTCTATGATCCAGGATCCAGAACTGAGAGCTGGTCAGAGTCTGTGCCCATATGACAGTGAGAGTGCAATCCTAAGAAAGTTAGGGCGGCCTAACTCACCTGGCTAAGCTTTCCATAATGTTGTGGGGAGGTCAGCATATGCCTGTGAATTGGCATAACCCTACAGGCTGCGAGGTGAACATGTTGGATGTTGGGAAGGGAGAAAAGTGATCTCATAAAGGATCTTTTTGTACTGTTCTGCCTATTGGAATGGGTGAAATTAACAGAGTAACCCTCTCCTTCCCCAGCTAGTGGAGCTGTGCCAAAAATGGGCTCATTTTATCTAGTCATTGGGGACTGGAATGGTCGATCGTGAGGCTTCAGAGATTGAAAAGGAATTTAAATCTTCCATAATTTAAAAGGGATTTCAACAGGTTGCCTTGGACCTGCACTACCAATTTCATTTCTGAAAGTCCCGGAAGAGGAAGGGGGATCAGAGCCTGCAGAGAAGGATAGATCCAGCCAGCAATTTCCCCTACACCTATCCCCTACCTTAAAATGCCATCCCCTGTCATGCTATACATATACCTGCATGTAAATCCCATTTAAACTAAAGAGACAATCCAGAGTAACTACAGGGAATCCTTGCTACGATGTAAGAACAATTTACTCTGGATAGGTGGTGCTGTAACTACGTCAATGTAAATGTCTCTTACGTGTTCCCGTAGTTACTCTGGATTGTAGGGTTAATTCAAAGGAAACATGCATAAGACGGTGTTGTTACTTTAAAAAATCATTTACCAAGTCTGGACAACCAATGTTAGTGTTTGTTTGAATTAACCAAATATGCCTGACTATCATTATTATTTTGGCCGACACGGGATTTGCAAAGCGTCTATGTACAGAGATGATTTATAGATGCAAACATTAGCCAGCACCGACTCTTCTGCATGTAAAGCGCTACTTAGCCGTAATCGCCAGCCAATATATTTTTAGCAGGAAGAATGGAATAAAGAGAGAAATCAGTGCTTGGAGTTTTAAAGCCTTATTTAAATTTTAGTCATCTGAACATGTCTGAGTAGAATCTAAATGAAAGACAAAAAAGAGGTTATTAGGAAAAAGGTCATGCCTGCAATGAAAATTAAATTCTGCGCTGTTAAAAAACATCATAAGCTTGTTAAAAAGTGAGATAAATAGGGTAATGTTACGATCCTCTCAGAGTAAGCAGTAATTTGTTTTGCTTTTGCTTTTTCAAAAAAGAAAATTAGAAACCTCATTCTCTGCTTGAATGGTCCCCTACCACCTTTGTGAAACTCAATTTTGTTTTGTCTTCAAAATACCATTTCATAACTAACATGGCTTTGCCCATTTCCTGGGATTTCCAGAACTTAAGGTAACAAGATTATATTAAAACCACAGTTCAATCTAACTATCATAAACAATTTTTTCCCTCCAACCTTTGCAGGGCATCGTCTATCGCAAATACATGGCACGACCGACAATACAATCGTCTAAAAGAACCAGCGGTTTCATTGCATTAATGTCTCCCTGGTTAATTCTCCCTTATCTTCTTATTCATCTTGGCCTTAAAACCCAATTAAAATCTAATTTATCTGATCCCTGGATTCAAAATACTATTTGACAATGCCTTGAAGTAACCGCATTACTATACATTGCGCCCTACGGTATTCTGGATGGTGTTTAAAAAAAATAAAATAAAATCAATCAGAGTCCATTTTAAAAGACAAAGAAATCTCTTCTGGGGATGTTTGATTTCACATTGCAGAACAATTGTCTGATCACAAGACAAAAATATGCTATTAAAAGATAAAAAGCTTCAGCTCTCTACATCTCAATTGTGTTCTGGTGTTGTGTAGACTGACAACTCTATGGGGCACTGATTTCCCCCCTGCTTTTTACCATTTAGCCTTCTATTTATGGACAGGTTCCCCATATAAATAGGGTTGCCATAATTCTTTTCCACAAAACCAGGGCAGGACCCTTGGTCCATTTGCCAGGATGTGAACACAATCCCCCCAAATTGGGACTGTCCCTGTTTTTCAGGACATATGGCAACCCTACATAGAAATTACAGAACACCTATGTCCTTTTGGGGGTTTAACACCAGGATATTTGTCATTTGTCTTCAAAGACAGATTCATTTCCATAGAGGAGGATCCCCATAAGCACATGATATGATGCTCCCCTGTAGGGCATCAGTGATGCAGCAGATCTTAGCAGATGCTCAGATGCCTTTCCCAGCAAGAAAGACAACTTGTGGGACTGGGAAGAGGCAGCAGAGATAGAAAAATTCATGTGCTTTAAAACCCTTGTGAGTGACCCATTCGCTCAGGCAGTCTCCAGAGGTTGCCTAGAACATGAAGAAATCCTGAACTCTGACTGACTGACTGACTGACTGACTCACTCACTCACTCACACACACACAGCCTCAACCCCTGGACCTAGAAGAATGAAATTTGGGAAGCATATTCCTTCTGTGATGTAAGCACCCACTAAGAACTGATTTGGTTCCTGGTGTTGCCAGTGCTGTCTTCTGCCTGGTGCCAAGTACTTGGTGCTTTGTGCCCATCAAAGATGCTTGATGCTCAGCATGAGTGCCAGGTGGTGCCCACTGGTGTCTGGTGGTCAGGGTGACCACCAGAACCTCAAAAGAAGGACAAGGTCTTGAATTCCTCGCAGCCTGGACTTTCCGGCAGACAACAGCACATTTGCCTACTCACGTGTAAAGCAGCAATATTGGGCAGTTTTCCATAGAGCTGAATGCATATTTTTTTATTTTTAGAATTTTAGCCATAACGTTTGATAGGAAGGAGATATTTTAAAACTGATTTGTGCCTTGGATTCTGCTCTTCAATATAAATCCAACGACATATGACATGATGGGATCATATGACATGATGGAGGACAATGAAGCCCTTTTGGAGGACACCCAGACAGGAGGCTAAAAAAGAGGACAAATCCAGAAAAAATACGGTCATATGATCACCCTATGTAGGGAATGGTGCTCTTCTCTGTTTCTAGGATCAAGGTCAGGTGACCATAAGATGTGGTGTTGAGTTAACTGTATTTACAGATTGAGAACAGGGACACACACACACACACACACACACACACACACACAAGCAGCTGGCTTTATTGAGTTGTTTCCTTCACCCCTTCTGCTGCTGCTTCATTAACCCTTTCAAAGATTAGTAGGTTTGTCAAAAATATACTACCGAAGCTCCTGAGCTTGCATGCATGCATAGGGTTCTAGATTTTTCCACTAGAGGTAAATATCTAGCAATGGCTGCATGAAACCACTGCCTGGGACTTTCAGGACTTTGATTCAATCTTGAAAGCTGCTGGTCCAACTTGGTGTAAGGTAGTTCCTTAAAAGTGCCACAATGCATTCTAACTGGTCAGCTTCAAAGAACCTTCAAATCCTTTTGGACCTAAATCCTTTGAGTTCAATCCTCCCCAACTTTCCAGCACTGATGCAGTCGTGGCGATGGGACCTGCACTGCTTCCCGCAACGGGTTGGCAGACGCGGAGGTCTCCGCGAGGTAGGGGAGCAAATGTTCCCTTACCTGGGGAAGCAATGAAGCTACATCAGTGCTGGAAAGTTGACTCGGTCTGGGCCTTTTAGCCAGAAAAAAGGGTGAACCTGACCATTTGCAGGACTGCTCACATCTTTATTACATGATGGAAAAACTGCTAGGAAACCGTATCTTGTTAAAGATTCTGAACCTCATAAAAGTAAGCTCTGCATTTTGTTTATTATTATTAAATTTCATATGTATTACGAGCGTACAGGAATAGAATACAAATATTTGAATTCTGGAAAACACTATTCAAGTATACAAGTTTGCCCTCTTCTGGCTATCGAGGGATACACATCCCAGAATATTTTTACCATGTTTTAGGGTACAGCTTGCCATAAGGTAACTGTTGCAAGAAACACTGGTATGCAAGAGCAAGTATCTGTGGCTATCAGACATTCACACATACAGTGGTACCTTGGTTTGCAAGCATAATTTGTTCCAGTAGCCTGCTTTTAGTCCAAAACATTTGTATATCAAAGCAAATTTTCCCATAAGAAACAATGGAAACTCAGACAATTCATTCCACAACCCAGAAGCATTCATATAAAAATGATTACAATGCTGTAATATAATACAACATAATAAAGAAAGTACAAAATATAAAAAAACAAATTAACCTGAACCTAGGGCACAATCCAGAGTAACAATGGGGAGTTCTTGCTCCAACGTAAGAACAATTTACTTTGGATTGCAATATGAATTTCCCATAGGTTTTCACTAGGAGGTGCCATAACTACGTCTCTTGCATGCTCCCATAGTTACTCTGGATTATAGAGTTAGTCTCTCAAGTCTCTCAGGCTGCAATCTGCCTGCCCCTTCACAGGAGTGAGCTCCACTGATTATAAAAGGGCTTACTTTAGAGTAAACATGCAAGGCCTCTCGGGCTCCTTTCCATTGCCCCCATACACAGTGAGCCCCATTGACTGTAATAGGCTTACTTCAGGGTAGACATGTATAGGCTGGTCTCTCAGGAGAGGCTAAGCAGCTGCTGGTGGAGTGCCGAAACTGGCCATATCCTGGCTGGGACTATTTTTCACTCATTTATCAAGACATTGATTGTATAACAAGTTAAAGTTTCATAGAATCTTAGCGCTGGGACCTAGTAGGTCTTCTAGTCCAACCCCCTGCCTGCAGCAGGAAATCCTTTTAGAGCATCCCCGACAGGTGTTCGTCGAGCCTCTGCTTGAAGACCCCCAGTGAGGGAGAGTCCACCACCTCCCTTGGCAATCTCTTCCACTGCCGAACCGCCCAAACCATCAGGAATTTTGTCCGGATATCCAACTAAACATTTATTAGAAATGTTTGCTTGTCTTGCAAAACATTCTCAATCCAAGTTACCTCAATCCAGGTTTCTATTGTACATTCATTTCCAAAAACCAATGCACACACATCTTCAAAATACAATAAGTATTTTACACATGTGAATGTACACAAGTGTTTAAGGCAGGGGGTTGTGCAACTGGGGCACTCCCCAACCGGTGACACACATCATGTGGTGATGCACTGAGGGAGTTTGACACTCCTTCGGTGTATCACCCCTGCTGAAGCTGCGCTGCACCCCGCAGACCCCACAGTGCTCCACTGAGGGTGGCACTGGTTACACCTCCTTCAGGGGAGCATTAGTTCGCCACTGCACATGAGTGAAATTTCTCCATGTGTAGTGATGTCCCAGAACTGGACATGTGCTAACTAGCACATGTGCAGTCCAGGAGGGGCTGATGCGTGTCCCAGGTATGACACACAGTCCCAAGGGTGACACACTAACCCCCACACTGGGTGACACACACCCTTGTGTTGTCCCTGGTTTAAGGATACACTTAAACACTTAAGTGTACATAAAACACATACATTTTTTTATGTTTGTTACATGTTTGATCTGGAAAACCGATGTGGATGGGGCACAATCAGGGTTCCTTGCCTGTCTCTTCCTAATTTCTTTTATGGCTCTGAGAGATCCCATTGTTGTAGGGTTGCCATAATTCTCTTCCTTAAAACAAAGACAGGACCCCCTTGTCAAAACTGCCAGTATGTGGAAGCAATCCCCCAAACTATTAAATAATTAAAACAATCCAAGGGGAAATAAACCCTTCCTATTTAAATACAAATGATCCAGGCTTATTGAATTTGACTGTCCATTGAAAATATACCAAAATAAATATGCAAGAAGCATCTATATGTCAACACAGACTAAAATGGCCAATGAATTTTGGTTAAACAAACTTTTGCTTTGGTTAACAAGTATAGGACGTTCCAAGGGAAACCAAAAGAATCTCAGAAGTCTCTGCTAGATTTTTATTACAGATTTCACTATATTTAATTAAATTATGCATGTTATATCCACTGTTCCCATTAAGATGCATGGCAGAGAGAGAGAGAGAGAGAGAGAGAGAGAGAGGGAGGGAGGGAGGGAGGGAGGGAGAGGGGGAGAAGGAGGGAGGGAGAGAAGCCAAGCCAAGCCAAGGCAGAAAGACAAGAGGACAAGATCAGGACAATCCTAACCACACTTTCCTGGGAGTAAGGTTGCAATCCTAAAGACACTTTCCTGGGAGGAAGATCCATTGAACACAACGGGGCTTACTTTTGAGTAGATATGGTTAAGATTGTGCTCAAAGTCAAGATCACCAGTGACAGGTTATCAACTACAACATCTACACCATGGCTACCTATAACCTCTGCTAAAAAAACCACCAAGGAGGGCAAGTTCATTATTTCCCAAGACAAATTGTTCCACTGCTGAATAGTTGTTACTATCTTAGCATTCTTCCTAAAGCCATATTATAATCAAACTTTTCTTGATTATAAAAGTTTGGCATTTAGCCAAGAAGCTAACACAACCAAGCCAGTTTTGCTATATAACACTGTGATGAACATGTATGAGGTTCTGATGGAGAGTTTCTGCTATAAGGCAGAAGTATTTGGAATTTAAGATTCAAACCATGTTGAACTTCATCAACTAATAAAGCAAACTTTTGCAGTAATTAGCTATGATACAACACACAGGCTGCAATCCTAAACTCCATTTAGGCCAGCCTAAGTCCCAGCTTAAGTCCTGTGCTGATCTGGGGGTGTTGCAAAAATGCAGTAAGACATTTCTGCCCCACTTCTGCCCCATCCCATTGGGTTAGGCCAATGCACAGGCATACACAGATTTTCCCACACCAACATGGAAAGATAGGCCAAATGACTTAGGCCAGCCTAAATTTCTTAGGCCTGTTCCCATATCTTCTTATTAATTTAGCAATATAAAAATAATAATGCATGTATACAGATTGTGTAAGACTAGTCAACAGTAACTAAAACTTTGGAAGACTGTTGAATATTGTTCAGTACTCTGGCTGTCACCCAGCTTACGTGTACCCGTAGTTACTGCATTACCTAGTCAAAACCTATGGGAAATTCATATTGCAATCCAGAGCAAATTGTTCTTACACCGGAGCAAGGACTCCCCATAGTTACTCTGGATTGCACATTAAATGACATTAGTCTGGGCATTGTAAAAACCTTTTTTTTAAAAAAAAAATCCTATCACTACTTCTATTCATTGCCACAAGGACTGTCTACCCATCTGCAAGTTCAATGAATCTGAGATTATTTTCAGAATAAAAATCTGAAATTGTTTTCAGAATAAGGCAGTTTGATCTTATTTAAGTCTATTTCAACACATTAAACTTTTCCAAACATTGAGATAGACCAGTGGTTCTCAATCTTCCTAATGCCATGACCCCTTTATAAGTTCCTCATGTTGTGGGGACCCCCAACCATAAAATTATTTTCGTTGCTACTTTATAACTATAATTTTGCTACTGTTATGAATCGTAATGTAAATATCCGATATGCAGGATGTATTTTCATTGTTACAAATGAAATGTGTGTTCTATGCACACAATGAACACAATGGGATTTATTTCAGAGGACTGGGCATAGGATTGGGCCTTGAGGCTGCAATCCTATCCACATTTACATGGGAGTAAAGGCCCCCTGACTATAATGGGATTTATTTCAGAGTAGGCATGCACAGGATTGTGCCCTGAGGCTGTCAGTCAGCCCCAGAGCATGTGCAGCTACAGCTGGAGGTCTGGCAAGCCTGACCTAGCCCCCTGCACCAGGGGTCTTTAGGCGACCCCCAGGAAACCTCTAGGCGACCCCAAAAGGGGTCCCAACCCCAACTTTGAGAAACACTGAGAGAGACTAAGGAGACAAACTGCCGAAAAAATAAATTTTTATCCCAGCTTGATTGTCTCCATCAAAAAATACACTACAGATACTCTACAGATAGATATGTGCAATCTGTTCCAATACTGAGCTGGAGAAAGTGTCAGTCTATCCTCCTGGAATGGAAGACCTAGTTGAGCATTTCAGTGAAATGTTATAGGGAAGGAGAGCATTGAAGCAAAAAATTGGAACAAATGGCTTGGATGCCTTTGCAGTGTTCTTAGGGATTCCACATTGCTACTCTTTTTTGAGTTGTGTTTTGAATTGTGTTCACTTATAGGATGCGACTTCAGATACATGATGCTATGAGTAGGAGATATAAATATATATCTTCTCATTCTGGAGCCAGGGGTAAATTTAAAAATTTCACCCCCCACAACACACCAAGCGCAAGATCACTTCCGTTTATGACATCACACCAGCTATTTTTAAAAAAATCAAAAAATGTGCCATCTCCTCCACCCCTTCTGATCACCTCCTATGAGGCATAGGGTAAAATCCAGAGTAACTATGGGGAGTCCTTGCTCCAGAGTAAGAACAAGTTACTCTGGATTACAATATGAATTTCATATTTTCACTAGGTGGGGCAGTAACTACGGGTGCATGTAATGTCTCTTACGTGCTCCCATAGTTACTCTGGATTGTGCCCAGTAGCAGTGATTTGAGTGACTGCGCACTCACTTCCATTGGTCCACTGTCTCATCCCATATCCAATCCCTTCCAGTTTGCCCCAATACCCCCAATCCTCACTGCAAAGGTAATAAGTCTTTTTACTCGAATCTAACGCTCACTTGTTCCGACCAATTCAGTCTCCATAATCAGGGTATACATCAAATTAAATGTTTAATTAGATTTGAGTAAATGCGGTATTTTGATTATGAGTATTTAGATTCTATGGTGCATTAGATTTGAGTAAATATGGTATTTCTGAAGCAGAGCTAGCAGCGTGTTGAGCTACAGTAAGAATAAATTAGAAAATGTGATCAATAACTTGGAAATAATCCATTTCAGGATTTCTATTATCTGTTCAATGAAAAGTTACTTTGATATTGTTCTTCCAATGGCAATGGCTCTGCTTGAAAGTTTAATATGATGGAAGACTTTTAAAAAGCATATCAACAAGTCCATTCCTTCCAACCAAATGGATGCTCTCAATGAGCAACTCTGTGACAAAACAGTCTTGGACTTAACAAACCTAGCCATGTTAGCGCCACCATCACATTTATAGCGCCACCATCACCACGAGTAGGAAGCTTAGAATTGGGCTGCCCATATCTCTACAAAACATCGCACACACCTCGGTGTCAAAGATGTAAACTGTAAAGATGTCCTACAAAGTAGCATCAGAAAATAAAAATAAACATATATCAAACAATATGTGAACAAATATCATTTGACATTGAAAAGGTTAAAAATAGACATTGCACGATACATAAAATAACATGAAACTTCCTTGGTAAACATGTGTTTACATTTTACAGTGCAATCCTAAGCCTGCCTACTCAGAAGTAAGTCCTGTTCCATGAGGCCTACTCCCAGGAAAGTGTTTAGGATTGCAGTCTCAGTCTTTAAAGGTTCCATCAAAAGAACAATATGTTCCATCATCACCAGTTGCTTCGCTCTCTTCCTTTATTGATTCTACTTCCCCCCCAAATGTGTTTGCATTCCTAACCACATTATCCTGGGAGTAAGTACGCAATGGGGCTTACAATGGGTTCTGAGTAGACATGCTTAGAATTGCACTGAAACACTCTTTTCCTGGTAGAAAATTAACCCTACAATCCAGAGTAACTATGGGAAGACATAAGAGTCATGAAGGGGAAAATCCATAGCAGTTATGGGTCCATGCAGTTACATCACCCGCTAGTGTTATCTTATGGAAAGTCATCTTAACTGCTCCGGAGCAAGGGGCTTAATTTCACTTTAGGATATAGGCCTAAGGCTGCAATCCTAAAGACACTATCCTGGGAGTAAGTACTATTGAACACAATGGGATGTACTTCTGAGTAGATATGCTTAGGATTGCATTGTTACTCTTGATTGTTTTATGCATTTCCCATGGATGGCACCGTAACTACGTCAGTGTAAATGGTCTCGTAGTTACTCTGGATTGTAGCATAAAAGGGAGAAATGGTGTGCTGTGTTTTATCAGGTGACAGTTGAGATGATCTTTGCAAATGTCTTAACCAGTGATTCAAATAAATTAAAAACAGGTTCTATGTCCTAATAACCTAAACTAACAACAGGTCCTATGTCCCATTAGTAATCAGTTCTCAGAACCAGGCACTCATTAGCAAAAGGGTTCTACAGAACCTGTGAGAACCCCCTGACGTCCACCACTGGTTAACCATCACCGGTCAGAACACAACAAGTTATTTTTGCCTCTTTGTTCTCTATCTGGGAAAGACCTCTGAGTAAGTTGACATTGGCTGAGTAGTAAAAGTTTTCCAATATGATTCCTTTTTAAATCCAGAAACAGCTGCGTCCACAATCTATAAAACTGAGCCACAAGAAGTCAAAACACTTCGATTTCTTTTCTTTTTGCATATTGAACACTATTGATTTTTTGCATGGTGGATGTGATAAATAAGACATTATTTTCATGCATTTTTACACGCGGTTTAGGAATATGGTAATTTGGAAGAAGGAAATTGGCAAAAGATCACTTTGGGATGCATTGTATGCCTTGAGTAAACCGTTTTTGGGAAACTAGAAAAAAAAACTAACATAAATAAATAAATAACAGGACACGAAACGGAATAAAATTTGCACTTGAGACTGTCAAGGAAACAAATCTTTTCAGTGCCGAAAGAGGCCGCCCCTAGCATCCTTGTAGAAAAAATCATTCAGCTGCATGAACTGTGGTCATGTTCAAGTAGAAAATACCATAGTATTTAAAACAAGACACGTCTTGAAGTGGATGAAAGAATTACTCTGAAATTACTCTGCAGCATACCAGATGTGAAAATAACTGGTGGTGAGCATTACGCCATGCATTCCAAAAATGTCTGCTGATATGATACTACATAGTTATGATACTACATAAGTACTGGGGTTTTCCCCCCAATATCCATTAATAGTTTAAATCTAAAAGTATCTTAACAAATGCACCATTTCAAATGACGGTTAATCCTGGTGTTATTCAGCGCATATTCTAAGAAACTAACCCTACAATCCAGAGTAACTACGGGAGCACATAAGAGACACTATGTGTACCCTTAGTTACTGCACTACCTAGTGAAAACCTATAGGAAATTCATATTGCAATCCAGAACAAATTGTTCTTACACCGGAGCAAGGACTCCACGTAGTTACTCTGGATTGCGCCCTAAGGCTGCAATCCTAAAGACACTTTCCTGGGAGTAAGACCCATTGAACACAATGGGGCTTACTTTTGAGTAGACATGGTTAGGATTGTGCTCTATAACTACAATCCAGAGTAACTACAGGATCTCTTAAGTCGACATACCCCCCCAATCAGAGGTGGGCAGTTGGGGGTTCGCACCGGCTTGCCAGAACCTGTTCTTAAAATTTTGGGGCGCTGGCGAGCCGTTTGTGAAGGGGGGGAGCGAGAACCAGGGGACCGGTTCAGAGGGGTTTCTTGGGGGCAGTGGGGGCTCTTTAGAGCCAGTTCTGGGGGGATGGGAGGGTGACTGGGAGCAGTTGGGGGCAGTGGGGGCTCTTCAGAGCCAATTCTGGAGGATGGGAGAGTGACTGGGGGCTTGCTAAACTCAGTAGCGGCTGGCTATGGCTAACCGCTACTGAAATATTCCCCAAAAATCACTGCGCATGCGCTTGCAGCTAATTAGTTGCCTGGCGAGCTCCTAGAGACTCCCTGAGTAGGCGGGGACCTCAAATGAACTCTTCCAGACTTTCACTTGCCAACCCAACTGCCCCCAGTCACCCTCCCACCCCCACAATGCCAGTGCACTGCAGGCTCAGAGCCCAATCCTGACTACTCAGAAGTAAGTCCCATGACAGTCAATGGGACTTACTCCCAGGAAAGTGTGGCTGGCACTGCAGCCTGAAGACCAACCTATTTTTTTATGTTTTAAAATTTTTAATTAAAAACCTCCTCGGCCCACCCCCTGACCCAGCCTGGCCCCGCCCACTTCCGGAGAACCGGTTCTTGGGCCAGGCCGGGCCCACCACTGCCCCAAATCCAGAGTAACTACAGGAGCACATAAGAGACTCTACGTGCACCCGTAGTTACTACAGCACCTAGTGAAAACCTATGGGAAATTCATACTGGAATCCAGAGGAAGTTGAATTTACACTGGAACAAGGACTTCCCGTAGTTACTCTGGATTTTGCCCATAGTTACAGGGCCAGCTATGGGAAATGCATAGAGCAATCCAGAAGTG
Source organism: Cryptoblepharus egeriae (assembly GCA_030015325.1). NCBI lineage: Eukaryota > Metazoa > Chordata > Lepidosauria > Squamata > Scincidae > Cryptoblepharus > Cryptoblepharus egeriae. The sequence goes on along the minus strand of JAREYC010000007.1, from coordinate 4,418,470 downwards.
CCACTTACGTTGACGTAAGAGGTCGTGTAGTTACTCAGGATTGCTGTCACAGTGCATTATGCTCCTTATTAGCAAAAATTGTAGCAAAAATTTCCCCTACACCTGGAAATCCTAATCAATACATTTCAACTGTGTGCATTGCTATAATGACGGAAATTACTCAGCCCCGAGGGAACCCACACAAGTCTCACTCATTAAATAGATTCAGGTAGACTGTTAGCAAACAGATATTCTCTTTATTATTCTTCCGCTTCCTCCCACACAAAAATCCAGTTTTTTTTCCACCTTTGTTAGAACAATTCAAAATTGTGTTTAGAGAAGGAAATAAAAAAGGACATGGTAACTTACGACCATCCTTGACTTTCATATCTTCCTTTTTTATGTTCCTCTCGCATAATTTTATTGGTTTTGCAACACAATTGTGAGTTTCTTTGGAAATGTATAAAAATTAGACAAGGAACGCTGCTAATTTAAACATGGAAAAGCAGTTCTAAAACTCACTGGCTGCAATCCTAAACACTTTCCCTGGAGTACGTCCCATTTAATAACATAACTTACTTCTGAGTAGACATCCCTAGGATTGCACTGTATCAGTGCAATCCTAAGCATGTCTATTCAGAAGTAAGTCCCACTGTGTTCAATAGTACTTACTCTCAGGAAAGTGTGGTTAGGATTGTAGCCTAAGGGCGCAATCCAGAGTAACTACAGGGAGTCCTTGCTCTAATGTAAGAACAATTTATTCTGGATTGCAATATGAATTTCCCATAGGTTTTCACTAGGTGATGCCATAACTACATCAACATAGATGTCTCTTACGTGCTCCTGCAGTTACTCTGGATTGTAGGGTATGGGCAAAATCCAGAGTAACTACAGGGAGTCCTTGCTTCGGTGTAAGAACAACTTACTCTGGATTGCAATATGAATTTCCCATAGGTTTTCACTAGGTGGTGCCGTAACTACGGGTGCATGTAAAGTCTCTTATGTGATCCCGTAGTTACTCAGGATTTGGGGGTAAGTCAGACAATTGCAAAACACTTGCATCTAAAACTTACTGGTGAAGGGTGGAAATTGTGTATAATTAAAAGGTAACTGTATCAATATGGCGCATTCATTTGCCAGTTATAACTTGCTTTTCCTCCAAGATGCTCACATATGGCACAATGCGCACAGAGAGAAGTTGCCATAGATTAACCGCCTTGGGTGCCCTTCAGGGAGAAAGTCAGAGTATAAATCTAATTAATTAATTAACAAAAACCTCCAGTGTCTTTACACTTTTCCCTGGACCACCAATCCCAAAAATAATGTTGAGTTATCTTCATGGGGTTGCATCCTGACAAGCGCTTCCCCTATTAGGAGCTCCCTCTGTGAATGGAGAGAGTTCCCTTTGATGACGCTATTCATGGTTTCGAATGCTGGTAGATCAGAACTGCAAGTACCTATCAAGGTTACCCAGTGGTGCCCACTCCCCAGTATGCCCGGTGCTCAGTTGGGACGCCCAGTGCCCACTGGTGCCAGATGGTGCCTCTTGTCCATTTGTGTTTGCTATCCACAGCCCGCTGAGTTTAGGTGGTACCCAATGCCTGGTGATGCCCACTGGGGACTGCTGCTCACTGCAGAGTGGTACCCACTGCCCAATGGTGCTCAGGTATATAGAAGGTATATAGACCTTCTACCCAATTTATGAAACAGCTTTACAATCCATAGAGAAAGGAAATTAAAAGCAGAATTTCACTTACGTTATTCATGTATTCACTAAGCAGGTCCTGGAGGGCCTGTCGTACAGCATTGCACTCTGCTACAATTCTTTCCCGCCGGTCATCACGCGTACAGGAGGAGTCTGCCATGAGCGCTGCGCCACTGATAATACTCTCCAACCGCTCTTCGAGAGACGGCCGGAATCGAGCTTCACTGAATGTCATGGGATCTAAAATGATCTTGTTCTGGAAAAAAAAAATAGAATTAACAGACACAATTAAGACCAGGTTTGCATTTTTTAACAAAAACTTTGGTTTTATGAGCAAACTTATTTGAAACTTTTATGAGCAAGTTTGGTTTTATGAGCAAACTTATTTGAAAATATTTTTTTTCAAAATTTACAAATAAAAGTAACTTTTTTAAAAGGTATAACATCTGTACCAAGAACAAACACAGGCAAGTGATTACTTATCAATTTGTTTGCACACTATCAATACCTACTATATTTTGTTTGCAATACCATACCAATGAGTGCAATAAGGTCACCTAAAAGAAACTTCCTTCTAAATTGCTGGAGAAATGCCAAAATATGTAGAAAAAAAGTGGTGGTGTTTGGCGCCCAGTGCCCAGGAAGGATGTCTAATGCTCAGTAGGGGTGCCACATGATACCCACTGGTGCCAAATGGTGCTCTGTGGTGCACACTGCCCAATGTCTCTGGTGGTGCCCAGTACCTGCTGCTGCCCAATGCAGCCTGTTGATGCCCAGTAGGGGTGCCCAGTAGGGACGTCTGGTGGTGCCCAGTGGTGCATACTGCCCAATGTTACCCAGTGGTGCCCACTCCCCAGTCCGTAAGTATGCCTGGTGCTCAGTTAGGACGCCCAGTGCCCACTGTCCACTGGTGCCAGATGGTGCCTCTTGCCCATTTGTGTTTGCTGTCCACAGGGTGCCTGGAGGTGCCCGCTGAGGTTAGGTGGTACCCAATGCCTGGTGATGCCCACTGGGGACTGCTGCTCACTGCAGAGTGATACCCACTGCCCAATGGTGCCCAGTGCCTGCTAGGGATTTCCCGTGCCCACTGGTGCACACTGAATCCCGCTGCCTGGTGGTTCTCACTGCCCATTGCACAGTTGTGCCTGGTGGTGCCAATGCTCAGTGGTGCCTAATAAGGATGCCTGGAGGTGCCAATGCCCAGTGGTGCCCAACAGTGATACCTGGTGGTGTTCACTGCCCTCTGGTGCCTGCTGCCCACTGTATGGTTGTATCTGCTGTCCAGTGGTGCCCATTAGGGATGCCTGTGCTCTCTGGTGCCCACTTCCAATGGTGCCTGGTAGGGATGCCCAGTCCCCACAGGTGTCTGTTGGTTCCAAATGCCCACTTGTGCCTGCTGCCTGGTGTTCACCAGTGCTCACATGGGTCCAGCCATGCCTGGAGCCCACAAGTATTCCAGAAATTTTACTTTGCAATGGCAGATTCATTCTGCTAGTTTCCTATATATAATTTGATAGAAAATGATAGAATTGCAAAATTGACTCCCACCTACATCTCAGTATCCTAAGTGAAAACTGTGATCTATGCCTTGGTCATCCACCTTTAATTATCTACAACACCTCCAACCTACACATAGACCTCATTTTATGTCAAGGGGCAGAACCATATGGCTCCTAAGTCACCCCATGGCAAGCCTACCAGTAAGATCAATTTCCCTGATCTTGGATCTCAGAAGATGCAACCATCTCATCTGCTTGCCTAAACCTATTCAAATTGCATGACATTGTCCTCAACCAGGGTTACCATAAGTCCTATTTTTCCAGGACTCATCCTCTTTTTTAGCCTTGTGACCCGGAAAAAAAATATTCGTTACTCTCCTTTTCCCTTTGAGTAGGCAGTATGTAGCCTTCTTATCTTCTATATTGCGCACGGGGGAAGTTGCGCATTTGGGAAGTTGCGCATGGGGAAAATTGCACACGGGAGGAAGTTGTGCATCGGGGAAGTTGCACATATGGGAGGAAAGTTGCGCATATTGGAAGTTGCGCATGGGGGAAGTTGCGCATGGGGGATGATGCACATGGAGGAAAGTTGCACATGGGGGAAAGTTGCGCACGGGGGAAAGTTGCGCGTGGGGGGAAGTTGCGTATGGGGAAAATTGCATATGGGGAAAGTTGCGCATGGGGGGAAGTTGCGCATGGGGGAAGTTGCGCATGGGGAGAAGTTGCGCATGGGTTTGATGCATATGGGGAAGTTGCTCATGGGGAGAAGTTGCGCATGGGGTTTGATGCATATGGGGAAGTTGCTCATGGGGGGTTGATGTGCCTGGGGGAAGTTGTGCATGGGGGGTTGATGTGCATGGGGGGAAGTTGCGCATGGGGGGTTGTTACGCATGGGGTAACTTGTGCATGCTGGGTTGATGCGCATGGGTGAAGTTGCGCATGGGGGGTTGATGTGTATAGGGGAAGTTGCGCATGGGGGGTTGTTACGCCTGGGAGAAAGTTATCCATGGGGGGTTGATGCATATGGGGGGATGGCATACAGGGGAATTTTACTCCCACAACGCGGGTATGCCTTTCGCTAGTTTATGCGCAGCATCCTTGCCAGCTGCTGCCTCATGCGCAGCATCCTTGCCAGCGCAACCTCTTCCTCCAAACAACATCCCCCAGTGCACCAGGGTCTGAGCACCAAATTGGCTGGAGGTTGTTCAGTCTCCCATGTTAAGTATAGGAGAGAAACACGTTTCCCCCTTTTCAGCCCCTGAAGGGTTAATTTCTCCAGATGGTTCTTGGTGGGAGTTCAGGTGACAGAAGGAACTCCCAGAATTCCATGCTTCAGGCCCAGCAGTTGGGGCGGAATGTTGCTGAGTCAGCAATTCTCAATGCAAAGTATAGGGAGGAAAACGCATTGCGCCCCTTTTCACCCCCTTCCAGTTGGAATTTCGGAAAAACCGGTTCTTAGTGCACCTCTCCATCACGGAAGGAACACCCACCCCAAATTTCACGCTTATAGGCCCACCGGTTTTGGCAGGGCGGTGATGAGTGAGTGAGTGAGTGAGTGAGTGAGTGAGTCAGTCAGTCAGTCAGTCAGTGACTTTTCTCTTTTATATATATAGAAGAGAAAAGTCACTGGCTGACTAACTCACTCACTCATCACCGCCCTGCCAAAACCACTGGGCCTAGAAGTGTGAAATTTGGGGTGGGTGTTCCTTCCGTGAGGGAGGGGTGCACTAAGAACCGGTTTTCGGAAATTCCAACCAGAAGGGGTAAAAAGAGGCGCAACGCGTTTTCCTCCCTATACTTTGCATTGAAGAATTGAGGACTCATCAACATTCCGCCCCAACCCCCGGACCTAGAAACATGAAATTCATGGAGTTCCTTCTGTCACATAAACTCCCACCAAGAACCATCTGGAGAAATTTAACCCTTAAGAGGCTGAAAAGGGGTACGACGTGTTTTGTCCTATACTTAACATGGAAGATGGACCAACATCCAGCCAATTTGATGCTCGGTGCAGTGGGGGATGTTGTTCAGAGGGAGGGGTTTGCACTTGGGGGATGCTGTGCATGAGGAGATGATGCACATTAGGGGAGATGTTGTGCATGGGGCAAAGTTGTGCATGGGGGTTGATGCGCATGGGGGGAAGATGCGCATGGGAGATGAACATGGGGAATTATGTGCATGGAGGGTTGATGCACCTGGAGGTTGATGCACATGGGTAGATGATGCACATGGGGGACTGATGTACATGGGGACGTTGTGCATGGGAGGATGAACATGCGGAATGATGCACTTGGGGGTTGATGCACATGGGGGATGATGCGCATGGGAAACTGAGGCACATGGGGTACTAAGGCACATGGGGAATGAACATGGAGAATGAGGTGCATGGGGGTATTGTGCATGGGGGAAAGTTGTGCATGGGAGTTGATGCACATGGGAGATGTTACTCATGGAGGCTTTGATGCGCATGGAGGTTTGATGCACATGGAGGTTTAATGTGCATTGGGAAATGGTGCACATGGGGAAATGGATGTGCATGAGGGGATGTTGTGTATGGGTGATTGATGTGCGTGAGGGATTGATGCACCATGGGGGATGGCGTATTTACGCTTTTTGCTAGTCATTCATAAATTAACAGGTTTATACAAATCTAATGTGCCATTGACTCCAGTCCACAACCTTATTTTAAAAGGCTTGAGATAAAAAACGTTTACTGGCAAATGGAATGTGCAGCTGCAACGCATACAACAGTGAGTTTTATGACAATAATATCACAATGAGATTATGTTATGATTTTGACCTAATTGCTCTACGTTATACAACAATGGGTTTATGTTACATTTTTAATTACAAAAAGTAGAACTCAGTACTGAACTGTACTCATAATTAAAATACCATATTTACTCAAATCTAATCTGATTTTCAAGACTACGAGCACAATCCTAACCATGTCTACTCAAAAGTACGGTCCATTGTGTTCAATTGGTTCTCACTCCCAGGAAAGTGTCTTTAGGATTGCAGCATAAATTTGGCTGACATACCCTACAATCCAGAGTAACTATGGGAGCATGTAAGAGACATTATGTGCACCTGTAGTTACTGCACTATCTAGTGAAAACCTATGGGAAATTCACATTACAATCCAGAGTAAATTGTTCTTACATCGGAGCAAGGACTCCATGTAGTTACTCTGGATTGCACCCAAAGGAGAGCATTCGATTAGAGTAAATACAAAGTATACGGAATAAATTTTATATATATATAGATAGATAGATAGATAGATAGATAGATAGATAGATAGATAGATAGATAGATAGATAGATAGATAGATATAAACAATACCAAGTAAATATATAACTATACGCAATGCATATGTAATAATTTTAAATATAACAATAAGCAATGTAGGCTGCAATCCTAATCTCCACTAAGGCTGCAATCCTGAAGACACTTTCCTGGGAGTAAGACCGATTGAACACAATTGGGCTTACTTTTGAGTAGACATGGTTAGGATTGTGCTCTAAGTGAGCCTACGCCCTGGCATAAGTTCTGTGCTGACCTGGGTATATCACAGAAGTCTAGGAAGACACTTCTGCCCCACTCCTGGGAAGTGGCGGTTAAACCAATGCAGAGGCATATGCCAAACTCCCCACATCCTCAGGGAAAGATAGATCAGGTGAGTTAGGCCGGCCTAAATTTCTTAGGATTGTGCCCATAGTTTTTAATTAATCACATGAAAGTAATGTGAAATATAAATGCATATTTGGAAATGTCCTATTTTTTCCCTTGGGTGTCCTACTATTTGAGGTGTTTGTCCTCTTTTTGGGTTATAACATATGGTTACCCTGTCCTCAGCACCCCCCATTTCCCTCCAATCCTATTGAGCATAAATACCTGTCCTTCTTGACTTTGTCCCATCCTATTTTTTGATACTCTCCCTTCCTATCCATAAGTTTTGATTTCTTGCTTTTGTTTTTTTTTTTTTTTTTAAAAAAGCACATTTAAAGGCTTTTTCCAAGCCCATTCAATTGCAGAGGAGAGGTCAACCACGATGGAACGAACCCAACTATTAGAAAGGATTAGATTATTTTGAAGGAGGGTAAAAATGCTCCCCAAATCTGATTATGGGGCTGAATGACTTTCATAAACAGATTACACTGTTGAGCCATGAGTTTCCAATGGCACTTGTTTTTCAACCTACAATGTGTTGGACACTGAAGGAGCAATTAACGCTCCAAACAGTGGTGAGAAGTATGGTCCGGTATACCAAGTGGAAACAATATTTGCTTTGGTGGGAACAATTTCCTCGATTTCCTGCACTGACCACTTTAAGGGCATTTTATTGTCACATTAATGCTTTCTGCAGCCACCTGCAATCTGATTTGCAATACAGGTTAAATCCCAAATGGCACAATTTTTCCTCTGCAGAAGACTTGGTTTCAATGATAAGTGGTTTTAGGTCATCCCGTGGTTGTTTTCTAAATCATGGCAGTCTTTCCTACTTCAAGGTAGCAGCTACTAAAAGCAAGAGAAAAGAAAGTTTTTCAGGTGTTTTTCACTCTGTCTTGCAGCGCTTGACTCAGAGTTCCTTCTGCTTAACAAGAAGGTTGCAACCACAAGAAACAGTGTATGACAAATATAGTTGGTATGTGTGTGTGTGTGTATATATGTGTGTGCGGGTGTGTACTTGTGTGTACATACATATATACATACATACATACATATACATACATACACACACACACATAGGGTGAAATCCAGAGTAACTACAGGAAGTCCTTGCTCCAGTGTAAGAACAATTTGCTCTAGATTGCAATATGAATTTCCCATAGGTTTTCACTAGGTGGTGCAGTAACTACGGGTGCATGTAATGTCTCTTATGTTCCCCTGTAGTTACTCTGGATTGTGCCTATACTGTATTTACTCAAATATAACGCTCATCTTTTTCAGCCGAATTCAGTCTCCAAAATCAAGGTGTGCGTTAGATTTGATGTTGATTAGAATTGAGTAAATGCAGTATTTTGATTATAAGCATTGCACGCGCATTATATTCTATGGTCATTATATTTGAGAGAATATGGTATATGATATAGTTGCTATATTACCCTTAATATATCCAAGGTATTAACCTTCCTCTAGAGTTATCCAAGGTATTAACCTTCCTCGAATAGCACTTTTAATAGAAGACATGCCACCCAGGGTGACCATATGCCATAACCAAAAAAAGAGGACAATGGCCCCCAAAATGTAGGACACAACAAATAAAAGCTAAAAACACTCATATATATATATATATATATATATATATATATATATATATATAGTTTTTATGTGCTTAATTTAAACATATTATTATTAAATTTAAAACTGTTGCATATAATTTTACATCTACTTCATTAATTGCAAGAAGGTTATGTGCTGCCCACTTACAAGAAAAAGGAGGACACTGAAGTTTATTCCAGGACACAAGGCAGCATGTCCTGCAGAAGAAGGGGGGCCTATGGTCACCCTGCATGCTGCCAAAAAATGAAGGAACACCAAGCATAATGTGGCAACCAACAGGACATGTTGACAAGGTTTCCAGTGTCTTACAGAAATGCAAAATTCAGACATGGGCTGCAATCCTAAGCTCCAGTTAGGCCAGCCCAAGCCCCAGCATAAGTCCTGTCCTGACCTGGGGGTGTCACAAAAGTGCTGTAAGACACATCTGCCCCACTCCTGGGGTGGGGGGTTCAGGCCAATGCATAGACATACACCAACCTCCCCACATCATCATGGAAAGATAGGCCAGGTAAGTTAGGCTGGCTTAAATTTCTTAGGATCGTGCCCTTAATAAATATTTTGGTATTTGCTAAATAATTTCAGCTCTACTAATAGCAAACAGCCCAATCCAACCTCCCTCAAAGCCAATGTAGTGGCACCAGATAGCGGCAGTTGTTACACACGCCCTGGAGTTAGCCCCAACCAGCAGAATGGGTCTGCTTGGACCAGCACATGATAACTCACATGGCATAAATCTGATTTGATCCAGGTTGGAAAATCAGTGCTGGGAAGGTGAATAGGATATGGCAGGCATGGCAGACATAATTCCTGCCCCCACCCTTGTCCTTCCCTGCCCCACATGTGCTTGTAATCAACCACATTATAACCACATGTGATTGTAATCAGCATTGATATAATTGCTGCACATCTCCTCTGCACATCTCTCCAAGATGCATACACTTTTTCGCTTGCTGGTAAGTTGGGAGATGCTCTTCTAAGACTGAAAGGTTCTCTTGCAAGACAGCTCTATCTTCCAAAGCTATATATCAGAGAAGACTTCACCCAATAAAGGGAATGCCATCTATCCCTTTAAGTAAGGGTTGCCATATGTTCCAAAAAATCCCAATTTGGGGGGATTGTGTTCACATACTGGCAAATGGGACAGAGGGTCCTGTCTTGATTTTGTGGAACAGAATGATGGCAACCCTAATTTAAATGTGTTATTTTAGTTTGTATTATTGTGTTTATCTTAAGGGAAGTCAAGGCAGCAATTCTACACAGCTCAATATGTGTGTACAGGAGATCAACACACAGCAATAAGTCTCCCCTGAAATTCATACAACCTACAGACGCTCATATGGCTAAATAGCAAGCCACTATTTAAACTGGAAGGATACGTAGGGTGCAATCCAGAGTAACTACAGGGTGTCCTTGCTCCGGTGTAAGAACAATTTGGTCTTGATTGCAATATGAATTTCCCATAGGTTTTTGCTAGGTGGTGCAGTAACGACGGGTAAACGTAATGTCTCTTATATGCTCCTGTAGTTACTCTGGATTGTGGTCAGGAATATAAACCACTGCAATAGAAATCCTCAAGACCCTCTAATTGTCTTCACACATGCCTACACCTTTGCCAAATTCCAACTAATGGAATCCTGATATTTGAACCGAGCGGGATTTAGTCAAATTAACTTCTATTGAATTCTCACCCACCCTGCCCACAACACTGTGTGAAAATTGTTTTTTGCTCCTTAAAACAGAATCCTGGATTTGGAAACAAGATGCCCTTTTAAAAAAATAAAATAAAAACATATGATTAAAAATCTTCTTTCTAACACTGAAACGTTTTCAGCTGGTACCCTAAAAACGTCCCACCAGCTACTGACAAGTCAGTTATCAAATGACTAATGTAAAGGGCTCCAATTCATTTACATTTGTAATTAATCAAAACCGTTGAAGTCATAAATCAAACCATGACAATATAATTCAGATGATGATTAATTATCGTGAGGTTCACAGCTGCCAAAATAATGGAAAGTGAGCTTATGATGGGATGGCCGACATATTTGATTTTTATGATCACGACTAAGAAAGATACAGTCGCTCCGTCAAGTCCCAGATAAATGAAAGGATTGCTTCCTGGTCCTTGAGTAGAACCAAAAACAGCCCATTTGGATCAGGTCTACCTAGTCTACCATCATGGTCCCCCCCCCCCCCGCCCCAGTGATCAATCAGATGTATCGGTACAACCCACAAGCAGGATACTGTATGATGGAAAGTCCCTCTCCTGCTATTGCTACTTTACAAAGTTACTGCACTTTTGCTTGGATCACAATGTTACCTCTCATATTATGTGGGGGTCACATTCTTGAAAATCAGGGTATACTTTAAAAATCCATAAATTATACATTAAAAGGAACACAACCAAAGGCAGCCAAACACTCTAGAAAGACAGAACATTATTTTGAAAATACGAATGCATGAAGTAGATTTTAATTACATGTGCTTTTTAAAAACATATAAATGCAACTAATATAAAATGAGAGGAAACCTGTACACAACAATCTACATACAGGTCCAACCTAGTTATACACACATTTTTTATACATAGATTTGACTCAGCACGAATGGCCACTGCAAATCACAGTTTAAAAAATTGCTTTTCTACTGTTGTAGAGAGGCAGCCATGCAATCAGTCATTCCATTTTCAGTCCCAGAATCAAACTCAGATATCGAGACACTGCCTTATTCCAGGAGTAACAATAGAGGAGCAAGAAAACTGGAAGTGGGTCTTAAAACCTATTTTTCCATTTTTTTTCTTTATATACTGAGCTTTTATCCATGGGAAGTTCTGGAATGGAACTCTAGTGGATAATGAGGGACACCAGTACAATCAAATCCAAATTTTATATAAAGCATTGTAGTTGTTATTTTCAAACCCTTTCTCAATGACCCTAGTACAGTATTTGTATTTTTTTCCTATTCTGTAGCCAATTAAAAGCAGGCATCCATCAGTCTTGAGAGACTATGGCATCGTGCTTGGTGCTGCATACGCTGCATATGAAGCACGAAGGCCTGGGTTAGATTGATATGGAGGACAGGCTGTTACCCAAGCAGCAAATCCCCCCTCTCCACGCCACTGAATTAGTCCAATGGAACGGCAGAGCCAATACGATTGGTTCCAGCTGCGTCACAGAGCTAAGGAGAAGAGCTCACCCTGTCTTGTGGGGCCGACCCAGATCTCGAACCCTGGCCTGCTGGTTAACAGGCACAGTGTCTTAACCACTTGCGCTACCCACAGCTCTATTTGTTAAAAGGACTTGTCTTCTGATCCCATACTTATCTGAACTAAGTTAACTTGAAAGAATTTTTGAAAGTGCAAGTATACCATGTCCACCAAATCATATCTATTGCCATACAGACAGCCCAACCGCTTACCATAACCCAGGCTGTAATCCACTGTCCAATGGTGCCTATTGCCTGCTGATGGCTGCCAATGCCCACTGCTTCCCACCAGTGCCCGCTGCCCACTGGTGACCAAAAAATATTATTTAAATTTTACCCTCACAACGATGTTCAGCTAGTACATTATGCTGCAATCCTAGTGAAAATTTTGTGCAAGTAAGACCCATTGAACACCAATGAGGCCTACTTCTGAGTAAACATGGTTCGGATTGTGCTTTCTATAGTAAATTATATGTGTAATACCATATTTACTCAAATCTAATTAACCATAGAATCTATTGTGCACCCTAATTTTGGAGATTGAATTTGGCTGGAAAAAATGAATGTTAGATTCAAGTAAATACAGTAGTTTTTAATTTAATTAGAAATAATACAGAGCACAATCCCCACATGTCTACTCAAAAGGAAGCCGCATTGTGTTAAATGGGTTTTACTGCTTGGAAAGTGTCCTTAGGATTGCAGCAAACAGTGTTTAAATTAACCACATGAAAGCAATATATAAGAGTGTTGCTTTTATTTTATTATGTCCAAATTTTTCTTGGGTGTCCTACATTTTGGGGGCCATGTCTTGTTTTATTAGTATGACACTTGATCACCATGTTGTAATACACACAAATCCACACAAACACACAGACACAGAGAAAAATCAACGGGATACCCTACAAACCACGGGAGCATGTAAGAGACATTTATGTTGATGTGGTTACGGCACCACCTAGCAAAAACCTATGGGAAATTCATATTGCAATCCAGAGTAAATTGTTCATACGTCAGAGCAAGGACTCCCCGTAGTTACTCTGGATTGCACTTTAGGTTGTTCTGGATTACTTTAGGTTACTCTGGATTACTTTAGGTTACTCTGGATTAAGTAACTTTCCTAGGATAGGATAAAGACACTGGATAAAGACACTTTCCTAGGAGTAAGACCCATTGATCACAATGGGGATTGTTTTTGTGTAGACATGGTTAGGATTGTGTGCTATGATAATACAAATATTATGATTAATTCAGGCCAACCATATCTCATTCATGAATCATTGGTTTGAATGGAGTCAACATGAACGACAGCACGTCCACTAAGAACAATTCAGGGATTTGGAAGCAAATATGTTCTATACACACTGCCCACTAGATGTCACTATAACTCAAGAAATAACACAATCAGTATTTACTGTACAACACAATATTGCAGTCTGAATATTGCAACCTATCAGTTGCATGAAACCAGGTGCATTTTTTAAACCAAAGTTCACCTACTAAGGTGAATATAGTCTAAAATAAAGGAATGGCAAAGGACAGGATGCTTAATCTAGATTCTGGACATTTATGATTCTGGAGTCTTAATTCTGGATTCTGGACATTTAAGATTCTGGAATCTTAAATCTGAATATTTGTTTTCTGTCCAGGATCTTCTCTGGATGTGAATGATTGAAGACATCTACTAGGAAAATAGAAGGAAAGGGGTTAAACCGTTTCCTTGTCCTTCCCCTGCTCAAACTGGCAACCTAAAATGCTGCTTTTGGTTTAAAAAAAAATTGAAAGCCAGATTTCATCATGGCTGGAGGGGATAAGCGTTTCACAAAAAAGGGAAATGGTTCTGCAAATGGTTCATAATGTAAAGCTTCTAAGATAACGAGCTTCTAAAATAACAGAGTGGCAATTAGAAGTGCCATCACTAGATGACTGGAAAATGAGAGGCTTGTTTTATTTTAGGTATTGCGTTGTTTTTTGCATTACCCCTTGGGATGTGTATCTTTTTCTTCCTCCCAAATGATAAAAAGGTCACATTTGCATTATGTAAAGTGTTGTAAAGGTCACAGTTACCTGATGAATGTGCCCTGCTCTTTTGATCACGCTTTATATTTCCAGAGTTGGAGAGTCAAGTTTAGTGTACCTTCTTCTGCAAGGTGCATTCCCATTTACAGAACACTAAAATCAATTCCAGACATCAGGACAGTTTAATCGGCTTAATAGTAATTGGTTCAATAATAATTGTTTCAACCGTTATTTGGTTCAATAATGAACTTCTAAGAAAGTTGCAACAAAAAGGGCTGTTGGGGCCTTAGCTGGTTTTGAACACAATCCTAACCAGGTCTACTCAAAAGTATGCCCCATTGTGTTACTCCCAGGAAAAGGTATTTAGGATTGCAGCCTGGCAAAGGTAGAAAAGCAAAATTGCAGTGTGTCTCCATTTTTAATTCTAATCTAGGTTTGCAATCCTAAGAAATTTAGGCCACCCTAACTCACCTGGCCTATCTTTCCATGGTGGTGTGGGGAGGCCAGCATAAGCCTGTGCATTGATCTAACACCCTCCCCCCCAGGAGTGGGGCAGAAGTGTCCTACTGCACTTTTGTGACACTCCCAGGTCAGCACGAGTTATGCCAGGATTTAGGCCAGCCTAAGTGGAGATTAGGATTGCAGCCTAAGTAATAACTTCAGGATAAGGGCTTTTAAAAAAAAATCACTCTCACAGTAAATTTGTGCATCTGTGGCTTTTGGCCCCCATATTTACTCTACACTTCACACTGGACAAAGTTTCCATCCAAGTTAACAGCAAATTTGCTAACTTTTTTTTTTTAAGTTTGGATCAGAACACTTTACTGGCATATATATCACGTAAAAGTTAAGAAAAGTTATGAACGATAACCTAAACATATTCAAAGCTGAATTTCCTTCTACGCAGTTCCATCGTTTGCTGATAGAAGACTTTTACCCAATTAACTTTCTCCATTGAGAAACCATTTAACACATAGGCAGGAGTCCACATGTTATAAACAAAAAATAGGACAAGGCCTGCCCAAAATGTAGAACATCCAAGAAAAATATAGGACTTGACAAAATAAAAGCTGAAAAACTCATATATCTATTGGTTTCACATGCTTGATTTAGGGTGAAATCCAGAGCAACTACGGGGAGTCCTTGCTTCAGAGGAAGAACAAGTTACTCTGGATTGCAATATGAATTTCCCTTGGGTTTTCACTAGGTGGTGCAGTAACTACGGGTACACATAGTGTCTCTTACGTGCTCCCGTAGTTGCTCTGGATACTGCCCTTAAGCACTATATTGCTTATTATTAAATTGCAAACAATTGCATATAATTTATAATTATAGGAAGCTATAAAGTAGGTCTTGTACAAACTCATGATGGCAAGGAAAAGGGGGATAATGAAGATTTTTTTTCCCAGAACACAAGTCTAAAAAAGGAGGACATGTCCTGGAAAAAGAGGACATATGCTCACCCTGTACCAGAGCAGAATCAGGCATCCCCCAATTGGTTCTCAGCACAGACTCGGAAACATTGCTTACTACTGTCCTTGTGCTAGTGCCTGTTTTATTTTGTTTTCTCCCATAAGGTTCTTTTTATCCCCCCTCTTTTTGAAACAGAAAGCAGGGCTTCTTAACTCCAATCTCACTCCCACGGTGTTCATCTCGAAGCCAAAAGAGTGCGAGGACAAAATTAAAATTCAATGTATTCTGCCCTCATTGTGATCTTTCCTGACTCAAAAGCAACATTCTTACCCAAAAGATACCGGAATGAGAACAAGATGCATTTTTGCAGAACTCTGATGTTCCTCTGAACTTGATTTAAAAGATGGACATCAAAGGGTGAACATTTAAGTAGCAATTCTTCCTCTGCGGAAAGGAGGGTTTGGAAAAATACCCCCCCCCCCAAAAAAAAAAAAAAAAAAAATATTCCCAAGAACATTTGGCTCAGCTCTAAATACGAGCCGGTTAACTTCAAATTCCATTAACATTATAACATTTGACACAGTAACACATTCTGGAAAACAACCTACAATGATAAACCCAGGAATGAACAGTAAACTCTAGTGGTTCAGAAGTTGGGGTTTTTTAAAGTTGTGCTTTTTGTTTTATGTATTTATTTAAATAATTTATACCCTGCCTTTCTCAGCCAAAGGCTGACTCAAGGCACCTAACAAGAAATATTTATAAAATCATAGAATCCTAGAGTTGGAAGGGACCTAGTAGGTCATCTAGTCCAACCCCCTGCCTGCAGCAGGAAGTCCTGCTGAACCGCCCTCACACATACACACACACATAAAAACATAAAAAGATATTTAAAAACAGTTAAGAGACAATTATGTTGATGTGGTTACAGCACCACCTAGTGTAAACCTATGGGAAATTCATATTGCAATCCAGTGTAAATTGTTCTTACGTCGGAGCAAGGACTCCACATTGTTACTCTGGATTGTGCCCTAAGTGTTTTTTAGAATAAATGAATGTCACTCTTTAAGAACAGAATTAAGGATAACTATATTCAACTATATTCATAATGAAATACATGAGGCCAAAAAATTATAAAGGCTGCAATGTTATACACACTTTCCTGCGAGTAAGACTCATTGAACACAGTAGACATTACTTTCCAGTAGACATGGTTAGGATTGTGCTCAATTCTAAAAACATACCCTACAATCCAGAGTAACTACAGGAACACATAAGAGACATTATGTGCACCCATAGTTACTGTACCACGTAGTGAAAACGCATGGGAAATTCATATTACAATCCAGAGTAAATTGTTCTTACACCAGAGCAAGGACTCCCCGTAGTTATTCTGTATCGCACTAAAAGATGTCAAAATGCCAAACATTCCAGCAACTGATGTTTAAGTTGTTGTTGGAAAAGAAACATCCTTAGTGATTTAGGCTGCAATCCTAAAGACACTTTCCTGGGAGTAAGACCCATTGAACACAATGGGGCTTACTTTAGAGTAGACCTGGTTAGGATTGTGAAAAGCATATTTCCCCCTTCCCTTAAAAAAACTCTAGGACACGCATTTACAGATTATAACACAGGCAAAATTATATACGTTTCTCCCCCACCCCATGCAAAAGTATGGAAAGTCCATTACCTGCAATGAGAAGGATGCATATGTAACAGAGAAACAGAGAGTATCTGCTGGAATCCCCTGGCCCCTGCACAGGACTCTCTATCCCATTTGGTATTGTGTTTATTATTATCACACAACACAATGTCACTTGTTGTTCAGTGTAGTCCTTTCTGGATAGAAGTGACTGACAGCAGCTTGAAACTAATAAGCATCAGGTGATTTCGGAGTTCAAAATGGATACTGCTTACTACAATGGGGAATTTTATTCTGGGGTGTGTGTATGTGTGTCCATTCCACAATAGGATCAGACCAAGTTCACGTGTGCATATACAATTTTGCATAATGTGTGCAAACTGTGCACATGCAGCCATGTGCAGCTGCAAGAATCCTGAGTTAGTTACTATACACTGTGGAGCTGCATTTGAGCACAACCCCCTAACCATGTCTTCTCAAAAGTAAGCCCAACTGTGTTCAATGGGTCTTACTCCCAGGAAAGTGTTTTTAGGATTGTAGCCATTGTCAGTCATTTACATGCATTTTATAAAGGGTTAGTACTGCAGCCTCCAACAGCAACACCTCCATTGCTCGGGGTTAACCCTTGAAGGGCTGTTGTCCATTAAATTAAATCATTAAGCAGAAATTGTTTAGAGTTTTGGGGGGGAAAGTGACTAAAAACCACCTAACAAGCCACTGAAATTGTCAATTAATTGTTTTTACCATTGACAAGGCACACCAGACTATTCAAATATTAATGTATGTCAATCCCCAAATTCCTGCAATACACCTGAGGATTATCTGTGGCACACCAGCTTAACAGAAAGAGAGAAATAAGAGCTTATAGCTGCAATCCTAAACTCCATTTAGGCTGACCTAAGTCCCAGTATAAGTCCTGTTCAAAAGCACAGTAAGGCACTTTTGCCCCACTCCTGGGGGGAGAGGGGTTTGGTCAATGCACAGATATATGCCAACATCCCCACAGCATTACAGAAAGATAAGCCAGGTGAGTTAGGCTGGCCTAAATTTCTTAGGATTGCACCCTATGGGGCAAAGCAGAAATAAAATAATCTCCAGTTTCTGATCCACCAGGGTTTGACCACCACTGAATGTGGAAGCAGGGAAGCAATGAAGTACTTCATTGATAAGCCAGGTGATAAGTACTTCATTGCTCCACAAAACTTTAGCAGTCAGTATATTTTATCTTTCTACTCCAACTTGGAAGCAAATCAGATTCTTCCTGATCGGTCTGAATACTGCACTTGAAAAACATTAAATCCAGATTTTATTGGGCAACCCACCACTCCTAAAGGTTGGTCCCTAGACAAGATTTTGCTGATCCAAAGCAACAAAAACCAAAGTTATTTATCTGTGTGAAAGTCTTTGGGCAGAAGGTCTACAACAGCCACTTACGTCAAACTCATTCAGTGCTGCCGCGAGCTCCCCGATGCCAGTGTGCCCCTTGTTTTCATCGGTTGGCGAGGTGGCCTGAGCAGCATTTGAGATGCCAGCAATTGCTTCTTGGACTTGCTTGAAGACATAATCCCTGTTGGCTCTGGTGGCCGCTACGTCAGGGTGGCGAAGGAAAGCTTGGGAAGCCGTATATAACATGGTGGCATTCTTCTTTAGGGCACCGCGGGCAGCAGCCATCTCGTCTCGACAGTGTGGATCCTTGAGTTCCTGTTCCAAAAAGATATGTATATAAATGTATGGTATTTGCATAATGTACACCCAAATGGATGGATGATTATTTAGGATGCCTGAAGTATCAATCCAGCCCAATCTCCCTTTCATCCAAACAGCTTAGTTCAGTAGTATTAAACTGAGATGATGGTGTGCAGGGTGACCATATAGAATAGAGGACAGGGTGCCTCTACCTTTATCCATTGCAGAGAAGATGGCGTTTAGGCAGGTGCTGCTTTTTAAACCCTTCTATGTTGAGCTAAACCTTCCTCAATTCCTTCTTCTATTCAATGGTTAAAGGTACAGGCACTTTGTCTTCCATTCTATATGGTCATCCTGGGGCTATACAACTAGTGCTTCCCTACCATCAACATCTTTGCAACCCCCAACCCTGAGTTATCATACACAAACAGAGTATATAAGTGAAAAGTAACTGACTCACTCGCTCACTTGCTCACTCACTCATCAATGCCCAGCCAAAACCATTGGGCCTAGAAGCGTGAAATTTGAGGAGGGGGTTCCTTCCATGATGTAGGCACGCACTAAGAACCAGTTTTTGGAAATTCCAAACAGAAGGAGGGTAAAAGGGGTATAACGCGTTTTCCTCCCTATACATTGAAGAATCCCTGACTAATGGATGCTCTGCCTCAACCTCCGCGTGGTAGGGGTGTCCATGGTTGAGGAGGATGGTGTGGGTGTTGCATGGGGGTGTTTCAGAGGATGTGTGTTGCACAGGAGATATTGGGGGTGTTTCACAGGAGGTGTTGCATGGGGAAGGTGCATTGCACTGGGAGGGTGCATTACAAAGGATGTTGTGTGTTGCACAGGGATGTGTGTTGCATGGGGTGTGTGTGCTGCATGGAGGGTGTTGCAGGGGGTGTGTGCTCCATGGGGGACTGCAAGGGGGAGGATCAAATTCTGCCCAGGAACATAAATATTCTTGAAATTTTACTCCCGCAACATGGGTACATATCGCTACATGAAACAGAACTAAGATTTTGGTTTTATTGGGGGGGGGGGGGGGGCAGGAGTTCTAAGCAAGTGTTCCACCAAAAGCATTTTAATGAAGTGCAGAAGCAAGGATGTCACATTAGTTGGCTATGCATTCAAAATCTTACCGTACAATCCAGAGTAACTACAGGAGCACATAAGAGACACTACGTGTAACCGTAGTTATGGCACCAGTGATGGGATTCAAAGAAATTAACAACCAGTTCTCTGCCCATCTGGCAGTCACTTTTAAATGTCTATTTTTAAACTTTATATGTCCTATCTCTTGTTAACAACCGGTTCTATAGAGTAGGTGCGAGCTTGCTGGAGCCCACCACTGTATGGCACCACCTAGTGAAAACCTATGGGAAATTCATATTGCAATCCAGAGCAAATTGATCTTATACCAGAGAAAGGACTCCCCGTAGTTACTCTGGATTGTGCTCATAGGCAATGTTCTCCAGCAGAATATGTCTTAAACAAGAACACCTCGACTATTGCTTTGAGCATCCTGGGATCAAGGACCAAAAATAGCAGCATCTCAAATCATATTTGCCTTCTTTCCCCCCTCTCTTTTTAATAAAAACTTTCTTTACTGGAAAAAGTGAATCAATCATCTTTTGTATAACCTCCCAAGATTAGTGACACTATTGTGGACATAACTCTGGTTCCTCATTAGGAAGAGGAAAGCTCTTCATTTTTTCCATAGCCTCCCAAATAGGGCACTTTGTAGAAAAAGAGCTTTTCTATACCCAATTCTTGCACCAATTTGTTAAAAGCTTTTGTAATTGCATGGCCTAATTTTCAGAAGGGCAACCCTTACTTTCCACCAACTGTGAAGAAAGCATTCTATACCCAATTTGTGACGGAAACACTGAATACTTTTAAATTCCACTTAAGGACATTCAAAGGGCTCTGATTTCTGAGAAATAACACCCTTGCATGGAAAAAAAAGAAATAAAACTGTCCATAATAGCTGCAACTTCTGACACAACAACTCTAAATGAATTCCCTTTAGATCCAAAACTTGCACTGCAATCAGTGTATTAAAATTGTCTTTACAATGATCATTCATGTACATTGGTGTGTGAGTTGGGGGGGGGGAAGTGGCCCTCTTTTCAAAGTAAAAATATATACATTAGATTCTCTCCCAGGTATTGTTCTCTGCATTAGCACGTGAATAATTGGGGGGGGGACTTACTCCCAAATCCAGAGTAACTATGGGAGCACATAAGAGTCTTTACGTGCACCTGTAGTTACTGCACTACCTAGTGAAAACCTATGGGAAATTCATTTTGCAATCCAGAGTACGTTGTTCTCACACCGGAGCAAGGACTTCCCATAGTTACTCTGGATTTTGCCCATCATCTAGAAACTAGGAGTGTAAATTAAACTAGCTTAAAATCAAAGACAGATGTACTTCCACATGCTGTAAGGTTCTCCAAAGTATGTTACTTACAAGTTCATAATATTTGTTTTGATGGCTTGATCTCCGATTCGGAGCTTAATACTCAGATAAGTAAGTAAGTAAGTAAGTAAGTAAATAAATAAATAAATTTAGATAGATAGATAGATAGATAGATAGATAGATAGATAGATAGATAGATAGATAGATAGATAGATAGATAATTTGAGCACAGATAATTTGGCTCCCGATTTCCTGGGAGTAAATACTGTTGAACACAATGGGACTTACTTCTGAGCAGACATGCTTAGGGTTGTACTGTTTGTAGCTCAGATTTTGACCTGATTCTTTGTCTTGGTGCTCCCAGCCCTTCTCCCAAATTTATCTGGCTGCGGAGCAGGGACAGCTTTGGTAGGAAGGTATCAGTCTCCCTCCATTGCACCCTCTCGACTGCTTACCAGGTCCAACCTTCTTATACACTGATTTTTCAATACATGGATTTGTCTCAACACAAATGGCCACTGCAAATCACGGATTTAAAAAACTGCTTTTCTACTGTTGTAAAGAGACTATCATGCAAGCAATCATTACATTCATCAGCTGAGCCAGGCAAAGGCAGGGGACACTTCTAATTTCTACTGCCTCTCTACAACAGTAAAAAAAGCTGATTTTAAACCATTTTGCTGAAACCAAATCAAGCAAGGAGATACACCCACTGGATGTAGAGAATGTGCAAAATATGCTTCATGTTGCCCACAGCTCCTCATTAAAACAGTTGCATGGACGCTGGCTACCAGAGAAGAGGTGGGAACGGGGTATCAAGCAGGATGGGTGGTGACAAGGTCAGACAGAGTTGTGGCTCCTGCTTCCCAAACACCACCCCACGCTGGACAACCCCAACATTCCTGAGCTGTGCCAGGAAAAGAGCAGTCAGGATGTACAGGTACGCCAGCCCCTTTTACCCCTTTCAACCACAATGACCATATGTCATAATCAAAAAAGAGGACAAATATCCCTCAAAATATAGGAGACCCCAGAAAAATGTAGGACATGACAAAATAAATGCTAAAATCACTCATATATTTTGCTTTTATGTGGTTAATTTAAAATCTGTACTGCTTATTATTGAAACTTAAACTATTACATATAATTTATGAATTACAAAAGGCTACATGCTGCCTGATCTCAAGGGAGAGGAGACACTGAAGATTTTTTTCCAGGACACAAGGCTTAAAAGGAGGACATGTCCTGGAAAAATGGGACATGTTGCTGCCCTGCCTTTGAACTGCCTTCTCCACCATGACAACCTAAATTTCCATCTGCTGTACCCACGCAGGGTGACCACATGACCGGAAATTTCCAGATTTGTCCTCTTTTTTAGCCTTCTGTCTGGGTGTCCTCCAAAACAGCTTCATTGTCCCCCATTTTGGCTTCATTTTGCAACTTTGTAATGATGTGCAGTACCCATCATGTCATATGTCATTGGATTCATACTGAAGAGCAGAATCCAATGCAACAATCAGTTTTGAAATATCTCCCTCCTATAAAAAGATATGGCAAAAATAAAATAAAAATATGCATTGAGCTCTATGGGAAAGTGAAAGTGCCCCAAATCAAGGCTTTACTCTTGAGTAGGTAAATGTGCCATTGTCTGCTGGAAATGCCAGGCTGAGAGGAATCCAAGACCTTGCCCTCCTTTTGAGGTTTGGGCATATGGTCACCCTGTACCTACGGATGCCACTAGCACTTGTTAGTGGCATCCTGCTCAAGAATTCACAACACCTGAACTGGTAAGCCAAATGCTGTGATTCTCAGGTGATAAGCCAAACTCTGCTCTTTCTTCTGATCTGGCTCAGCACACTCTTCCTCTCTGTATCCCTTCCTTAAACGTGCATAGGCAGACAGAGATGTGTGCCACCCATCTGCTGCCTAAGGTGATAACTTCATTTAGCCATATGGATGGGCCAATCCTGGACACCTTTACTCATCATTCTTTCTTCTGAACAATGTAGTAGCAACCTGAGAGCACATGATGGCCATGCCCAATCAGTGCTAGTAGAACCAATGCCACAAGTTACCATAGTTCAATGTTCCTTTTAAAAAAAGTCAAAATGTTTCCCTGTTATTGTTAAAAAAATAAAATTCAATTTATTTAAAATTTTTATTTTTCTAATTTATTTTTTTAAATATTAAAATTCAATAAAACAGAAGAGAGCATTTGGGCACTATCCTACTTTATGGCATAGCTACCTGTTGTCTTCTAGCAGCGACGTAGTTAAGTTTTACCATCTCTTTTCCAAACTCTTTGAAACGGTTTGCAAGGTCTTGCTCGTTTGTGGCATTTTTTACGGCTTCTAGCGCTTCTTCTACCTATAACACAAAAAAGCAATACAGAAATGCATTTAATAATAATAGTAATGATCATCTTAATTATTTGTAGAACACCATTTGAGTGTGCAAAGCACTTCACCTGCATTTATAGTAAGTTAATGTAATACACACTTGAAGGTAAGCAGTATATCCCCAAACTGCCAATGGCGGGTTGAAGTTGAAGCATGCATAAGGCTGCCCAAGTTCACATCAGAGGCAATATCTGAATCAGGCTGCAATCCCATATGTGGTTTCCTGAGAGTAGGTAGGTAGGTAGGTAGGTAGGTAGGTAGATAGATAGATAGATAGATAGATAGATAGATAGATAGATAGATAGATAGATAGATAGATAGATAGATAGCAACACTGAAACAAGGATAATTGTTTCAAACCTTCACTTGCTAAACTGTTGCAAAAACTAACTTTTTCACAAACGGCAGACAGACAGGAATAACGCCCAAATTAGCTGTCAATAGCAAAGAAAACCTGAGCTACATATTTCATTAGCACCGCAAGAAAATAAATAGTCACGAAAATTACTAGCTTGAAAATAAAAGCTGGGGATCGTGACAATAGTGGAAAAGCATCTCAACACAAAAGTTTTGTCTTGTTCACCAAAACCTCCCTCCCACAGACTGATCAGACTTGCGTCAAACAAAGTGGTGCAACTCCCACTTCTACAAATTGAACACTGCAGGTCATTCTACCCTGTCAAGTGCCTCGTCACATATCTTGCATCTTTTAAGAAGAATAATCTGTAAATGCTTTCACCCCAGACCCTATTTACAGCACTGAAACATGCTGAGGAAAAGTGAATCTGTGAAAATTCTGGGATACCAAAGGTCAGAACACTCCCCATAGAGATACTGAGTGGAGATCCTAAAAAGCCCTGGTCCCCTAAACTGTCCAAGTATCCCCAACTCACAGCAGAATCCTAACCACTGGTTAGGCTGGCACAAATCCCAGGACAATTCCTGTGCTGGCCAGGGGTGCAGCAAAAGTGCCATAAGGCACTTCTGTGCCATTCTGGGGGGCGGGGGTTATGGCAGGACACATACATGCCAGTGCACATACATTTTTTTGAGGGGGGTGATATCCCACTGTAGGAATGAAGTGATGGGTGAGTTGCACTGGCCTAAATTGGTAAGGATTGCACCTTCACTCTATTTACTAGTATTTTGTTTTTAAAAGACCTATAAGAGAAAGACATAGGGCAAAATCCAGAGTAACTACAGAAAGTCCTTGCTTTGGTGTAAGAACAACATGGAGCACAATCCTAACCATGTCTACTCAAAAGTAAGCCCCATTGTGTTCAACGGGTCTTACTCCCAGGAAAGTGTCTTTAGAATTGCAGCCTTACTCTGGATTGCAATATGAATTTCCTATAGGTTTTCACTAGGTGGTGCAGTAACTACAGGTGCATGTAAAGTGTCTTACGTGCTCCCATAATTACTCTGGATTTGGGGGATATTGTATTTACTCAAATCTAATGCTCACCTTTTTTAGCCAAATTCAGTCTCCAAATCAGGCTGCACATTAGAATTGATGGTTAATTGGATTCGAGTAAATGAGGTATTTTAGTTATAAGTATAGGGTGCGCATGGATTCAATGGTGCATTAGATTCAAGTAAATACGGTATGTGTATATAAGACCTATAATAATTAAAAGTAATTATTATTACTTTTGATTGTCTTAACTACAAAACACAAGCTTTAGAAAGGGTTAGCACATCAAAAATATGCTCACACCCGTCCCACACACACACACAAAGTTTAGATTATGTACCATTTAGCTTTAAGTCATCAAGTGGCAACTGATGTTCTGCTGGGATAAATGATCCCTGATTCCTAGGGGATTTTTAAGACTCTGATGAATGACAATCAGTGTAGCAACAACATGCAGGTGCTGAAATTCAGAACACCAACAATTTATCATTGCAGCTTCTCATCTCAGATTGTCTTCAAACCAGGCGATTGGTCTTGTTCAGAAAGAAAACTAATCTGGGCAACAGATCTTACTGGCATCCATCAGTCTTGAAAGACTTTTCCTACAATCCAGAGTAACTACGGGAGCACGCAAGAGACTTTCTGTGTACCCATAGTTGCTGCACTCCCTAGTGAAAACCTATGGGGAATTCATATTGCAATCCAGAGCAACTTGTTCTTACACCGGAGCAAGGACTCCACAAAGTTACTCTGGATTGCGCCCTATGGTATCGTGCTCGACGCTGTATGCGAAGCACGAAGGTCTGAGTGGATTAATATATAGGATAGGCTGTTCCCCAAGCAGCAAATCCCCCCTCTCCACACCACTGAAATAGTCCAATGGAACGGCAGAGCTGATACGGTTGGTTCCAGCTGTATCACAGAGCTGGACTAAGGCCAGGAGTTCACCCTGTCTTTTGGGAACCCGGATCTCGAACCCTGGCCTTCTGGTTAACAGGCAGTATCTTAACCACTTGCGCCACCCACAGCAATTGTGCCAACCATCATAATTTTACAGCCACCTCCTACCAACTTGCATGACAAGCCTGAGCTGATATTGATTAGTTTTATTATTCACTTATTTATTACCTTTATTAGCTTTCTTCTTTTTTCTTTCTTTTTTCTTTCTTTTTACTTTCTTATTCATTCATTCATTTGCTTTATATTGATTTAAAGGGAGGAAGAAATAGCCCGAAATGCATGATGAAGGATGGCGGGAAACAGAGGTGGCCATATTACCAAGAGAACTGTCATAAGGGAAGTAGCAGAAGTGCTCTGCTTTGCCTTTTCAACATCCTATTTAATTAATTCTCAAAGCCAAATAAGCATCTCAAATGAGAAAAAATTGTCAAAACAAATAAAAATAAAAATAAAAATGTACAAACCAAGCCTGATTAGATAAGCAGAAGATCAGAAATTGAAGCAAAGGAAGTGGTAAATTGAAACATGTCCTTAGGGAAAGCGAACCACTTAGGCTTCATTGCAAACGGGGGGGGGGGGGGGGCGAGGGGACTGTGCAAGCATCACAACATACAAATTGCATATAGCATTTGTGTTTAGATACAGGGTACTACTTTATAAGATTTTCAGCAGAGGCCTCTTATGAAGTAATTTAGACCAGGGCGGTCCACACTTTTAACTTTAGGGTTCTCGGACCTTTAACAACTGTATAGAGGAGAAAATTTCAGCAGGTGCAGCTTTTCATCTCACAAATCATGAGCTACACCTGCTGAAATTCCTTCTTGTCCAGGATCCCTAAAGCTGAAGGATTGGACACCCCTGGACTAGACAGAGCAATAATAACTAACATCCTATTTGATAAAGTTAAAGGAGTCCTTGGAGGAAGCCCGCTGGTTGTGATTGACCGTAGGGGCACAAGAGGACAAGGACAAGGTCTTGAGGACAAAGTATGTCTTGGATTCCTCTTGGCCTGGCCTTTCCAGCGGTCAATGGCATGTTTGCCTCCTCATGAGTAAAGCTGTGATATTGGGCACTTTCACTTTCCCATAGAGTTCAATGCATTTTTTTTTTATTTTTAGGTTTTTTGGGCATAACTTTTGATAGGGAGGAGATCTTTCATTGGATTCTGCTCTTCAATACAAATCCAACAATATATGACATGAAGGGGTACTGCACACCATTGCAAAGTTCCAAAATGAAGCAAAAATGGAGGACAATGAAGCCCTTTTGGAGGACACCAAGACAGAACACTAAAAAAGAGGACAATTCCAGAAAAAAAATCTGGTCATATGATCACTCTGCATAGGGGACAGTGCTCATCTCTGTTTCTAAGACCGTGATCTAGCACTGTCCATCAGTGTTTCCACATTCACGTACAAAATGCAGATTGCAGTTAAAAGGGGAGGTTAACTGTTGCACCATATATTAAAAAAGAAAAGTTTAAGATTGCAATCCAGAACACACTTTCCTGGAAGTAAGAACCATTGAACACAATAGGGCTTACTTTTGAGTCAACATGGTTAGGCTTATGCTCTTAGGGCGCAATCCCAAGTAACTATGGGGAGTCCTTGCAAATTATAAGAACAATTTGCTCTGGGTTGCAATATGAATTTCCCATAGGTTTTGACTAGGTGGTGCAGTAACTATGGGTACAAGTAATTTCTCTTACGTGCTCCTGTAGTTACTCTGGATTGTAAGGTAAGTCACCCAACCAAGCCTGACATATGTAACTGATTCAGTGCCTGTAGATAACATTTGATATGCTCAAAAGCTACACGCTGCTTTTTGCTACCGCAGCCTAATTACTAAATCGTAGTAGGTACTCATTCCTTTCCAGCTGTACAAGTACAGACCTTGCTGATTGCTCTGTCAGTTAAGAAAATTATGGTGAAAACTAGAATCTCATCAGTGCGAAGTTAGTTCCTGTTGTTTTCTTCAGCCTCAGAAATACTCAACTATTTTCTGATACTAAAATTGCTACATCCCTAACATTTAAAAGTCTACTGTCACTAACATTTCCATGCAAATGAATTTATTCCCCATTTCTGTTGTAAGACCGGCTTTTGTTCCTTTTCAATTAATGTCAATATCTTTTGTGGAGTAAGGAGGACTATAAAACCCTGCTTATTGGATAGCTATGAAAATGATTTCAGTTAAGGATGGGTGCAATCCAGAGTAACTACGGGGAGTCCTTGCTGCAGTGTAAGAACAATTTACTCTGGATACCAATATGAATTTCCCATAGGTTTTCACTAAGTGCTGCAGTAACTATGGGTGCACGTAATGTCTCTTACATGCTCCCATAGTTACTCTGGATTGTAGGGGATGAAAGCGTTTGAATGGGGCCATGACTGAGACATATCCATGGGTGGATAGAGGGAAATCCCTTTCCAAACAACATCAGAACCAGGGGAGATCCACTAAGGGTGCAATCCTAACCTAGGCTGGCACAACTCCTCTGTCTTCCCATTCCTATAGTGATGTACTGTAAGCACATGTCTGTGCACTAACCCACCCCCCAGGAGTGGTGTGGAATTGAATTACAGCACTTGTGTCACACCCCAGATCAGCACAGGACTCATACCAGGGCTTAGGCTAGCCTAACTTGAGTTTAGGATTGCAACTTAAAACTTTCTGGCAAGAGAGTCAGAACAGAAAAAAAAACAGAATATTTTTTCACACATGGAGGATGGTGCGCATGTGGGGATGGTGTGCATGGATGTTGTTGCCAGTGATGGGCTTCAAAAAATTTAAGAACCGGTTCTCTGCCCATCTGGCAGCCACTTTTAAATGGCTATTTTTAAACTTTATATGTCCTATCTCTTGTTAAGAACCGGTTCTATAGAGTAGGTGCGAACCTGCTAGAGCCCACCACTGGTTGTTGCGCATGGCAGGATGTTGCGCATGAGACATATTGCACATGGGGGGTTCATGCGCATGAGGGACGTTGGACATGGGGGATATTGGGCATGAGGGATGATGCGCATTGTGGGGATGTTGCACATTGGAGGTTGATGTGCATTGGGGGGGTTGATGCGTGTTAGGGAGTTGATGCACATGGAAAGATGTTACGTATGGGGGTTGATGAGCATGGGAGGGTGTTGCGTATGGGAGGGTGCACAATGGGGGAGATAGCGTACAGCGAGTACTGTACTCCTGCGACATGGGTACATTTTGCTAGTCCTTCTAGATAAATATACAGGATTACAGAACTTTTCATAGAAAGACATATGGAAGTATGAGAGTTGCTTGCAGTTAATCTTTTGAGTATAGATTGTATATTTTAAAAACTGTAGGCTGTAAATTTTCAAAACTTTAAAAAAGCTAGACAGACAGACAGACAGACAGACTCGACGGCTGCCCTAAAGTTCTGACCTTCTGTAAGGAAGCAATGATGGAAGAGATGACACATCATTTGTTACAAAAGCATCTGAAACATAGATTTAAATATTTCATCAGATGCCTAAAATGGGAGCTTCTTGCAGTTGTTGGTACCAGAAGGGGAAAAAAATAGATTTTTTTTTAGGGTCAACATCTCTGTCAGCTCAGCCAACATCTACATAATTAATTAGGATTTTCTCTGGAGGAGTTTGGATGTCTCAAGGTAACCAGCATTACAAGGCTCCATCTGCTCAAGTCAGAGCTGTTGACATGCAACCCTTTCATGAAAACTTCCCAGACTTTTAAAACCAGGCTCTTCCCAACCTGGGCCACCTTCATTGGGATTCACAGGAAAGCAAGGAAAAGCATGAGAGAGGCTATGCGGGACTCACAGAAGATTAATGATTGATGGCGCTATCATCATGGTCAGTGCCAATGATCTACAGCGGCACAACAGTACTCAAAGTGAGGGTCAGGACCCTCTGATTAAGGAACTGGAATCTGCCACTGAGCTCTCCTAGTAGTAAATTTCGTTGAAGAAAATGGGTCTTACTTTTATTTAATTAATTTATTTAATTAACTAGCGAAAAGCATACCCACATTGCGGGAGTTACATTTCCCATACGCCATACCCAAAGTGCATAAACACCCCATGTGCATAAACATCCCATTCGCAACATGCCCCCATACGCAACATGCCCCCATGTTCCACTTCCCCCATGCGCCACTTCCCCCATGTGCCACATCCCCCATGCGCCACACCCCCTATGTGCATCATCCCCATGCACAACTTTTCCCCATGCGCAACTTCCCCAAGGTACATCAACCACCATGCACATCATCCCCACATGCGCAACTTTCCCCCATCCGCAACTTTCCCCCATGCGCATCATCCGGCCATGTGCAACTTTTCCCCATGCGCAACTTCCCCCATGCGCATCATCCCCATGTGCCTCAACTCCCCATATGCAACATCAGCCAACTACATCAGTCCCCCATGTGCATCAACCCATGCACATCATCCCCCCATGATCAACTTTCCCCATGCACAACTTTCACCCATGCGTATCCACCCCATGCGCAACTTTCCCATGCGCAACTTTCCCCCATGAGCAACTTTCCCCATGTGCATCAACCTCATGCGTATCATCCACCCATGCACATCATTCCCTCATGCGCAACTTTCCCCCATGCGCATCAACACCCATGTGCAAGTTTCCCCCATGTGCAACTTCCCCCCATGCGCAACTTCCCCCATGCGCATCAACCCCCCATCCGCAACTTACCCCCATGCGCAACTTCCCCCATGTGCATTATCCCCCATGCGCATCATCCCCCATGCGCATCAGTCCCCCATGCGCAACAGTCCCCTCATGTTCAACTTCCCCCATGAGCATCATCCCCCATGCGCAACTTTCCCCATGCGCATCATCCCCCATGCTCAACTTTCCCCCATTCGCAACCTCTTCCCCATGCGCTTCCAAATAAACATGGAAGAACATCCCAGTAAGTTTGATAGGGGGTCTTGGACAGATTGTTAAATTTGAAGGGGTCCTGGGCTGAAATACCTGAATACAACTGCCTTACAGGGTTGTTGTAGAGGCACAAGAGGTAGGAGAAAATGGAGGTGGTAAGGGGAGGATGAATTCCAATTCCAGTCGCAGGAGATGGGCAAAATCATCAGTGAGATCCCAGTCTCAGGGCACAATCCTAAGCAATTTAGGCCACTGCAACTCACCCATATCCCTATTTCCATGGTGGTGGTGGTGGTGGGGAGCTGGCACATGTCTGTGCGCTAGTCTAACCATTTAGACACTTGACACCTGTAGGCCAGCATGGAACTTTTGCTGGTCAAATTGGGAGGCTAGGATTGCTAAATTACTTTAATTTTAATTATAAACTTTATTATTTACTAGCGAAAAGCATACCCGTGTTGGGGGAGTAAAATTCTCCTATATGCCATCCCCCCATATGCATCAACCCCCATGCGCATCAACCACCCCTGCACAACTTCCCCACATGTGCAACTTCCCCCCATGCGCATCCATATAGGACAAAAACCCGTTGCCCCCTTTTCAGCCCCTCAAGGGCTAAATTTCTCCACCTGGTTCTTGGTGGGAGTTCAGGTGACAGAAGGAACTCCCAGAATTCCATGCTTCAGGCCCAGCAGTTGGGGCGGAGTGTTGCTGAGTCAGCAATTCTCAATGCAAAGTATAGGGAGGAAAACACATTGCGCCCCTTTTCAGCCCCTTCCGGTTGGAATTTCCAAAAACCGGTTCTTAGTGCACCCCTCCGTCACGGAAGGAACACCCACCCCAAATTTCACACTTCTAGGCCCAGCAGTTTTGGCAGGGCGGTAGTGAGTGAGTGAGTGAGTGAGTGAGTGAATCAGTCAGTGACTTTTTTATATATATAGATTAATTGGGGTCTTGATATGCTCAGTTTCCTTTTGCCTGGTATGTGAAAGTTTCAGAGTGTGCTGATTTAAAATGTTGCCAAAGACGTGTTTGTGTGAGTGTGTGTGTGAGTGAGTGAAAGTGAGTGTGTGCGAGTGAGAGTGTGTGTGTGTGAGTGACAGAGTGAGTGTGTGTGAGTGAGTGTGTGTGTGTATGTGAGTGAGTGTGTGTGAGAGTGTCTGAGTGTGAGTGAGTGAGTGTGTGTGTGAGTGAAAGTGTGTGTGTGAGTGAGTGTGTGTGTGTGTGTGAGTGAGTGAATGAGAGTATGAGTAAGTTTCAGAGTGTGCTGATTTAAAATGTTGCCAAAGACGTGTTTGTGTGAGTGTGTGTGTGTGTGTGTGTGTGTGAGAGAGAGAGAGAGAGAGAGAGAGAGAGAGATCCTAGCTAAAAACAAGAAGGACGAGAGAAGGAAAAACACTAATAATGAAGTGTTAATGTTTAATGTTCTCAAACATCATAATGTCATGCCAACATTTCAGCACAAAGGTACTTATGATGTTTCAATTACAAACCGAGTTTCTGAAAGTCTGCTGTGTCAAGAGATCATCCAAACTGACCTGGTATTCACTTACAAGTGAAAATGTGGTTGCGTATGAGAGAGACATGTTGCTTACTATGCGCATATTTTTATGGGATAATGTGCAGACTTTTGAAGAGGGTGGCACTGCGTGCATTAAAAGCAAAGATTTCCATCTTGCCTGCAGGAAAGGATTTGGCATTTCCCTCTAGTAGTTAGAAATGTAGGGAATTTAAATGGGCCTCCATAGATCTCCATGGATCCAAAGATCTCCAGGCATCAGTGCCATAGCTACCTTTGCGTTAAAGAAACTTAAGGGGGACAACCTGGATCCAGATGATGACCAAGACTGATCCAGACTGCATCCAGATGAGGAACCATGCTGCTTGATCCTATTTATAGAGCAGATCTCTCCCCTCCCCACCCTAATCTTCAATTAGCAACAGCCAGCTATAGAGAGAGGAAGGGAAAATCAATCACCATCCTGGTTAGTTCCAATTATAAAGCATTTTCTTATATGCCTCCGTAGGCACAAAGGCAGACAGCGGCAAACCCACAGTAAATCACTTGGCGCTCCGTAATTCCTCTGTGGCTTCCTTACATTTTTCTATCTTTGATGATTCATTAAGCACTCACTGTTTCCAGATCCAATCAGAGTTCTGACATGGATGTACCTTATTTTCATTACCATAAATCCGAGGACGAGTATACTGCAGAGCCCTCAATCTACCACAAGAGGGTGACAGCCCACCACAGCTTCTGTGGATGACGGATCAGAAAGCCTTTCTGCAAAGCAAGTTTGACTCTTCACTGGCTACACCAAACCAGGTGACTTGATGTCCTCTTTTTCAAGGACGTGTCCTCTTTTTAGAATTGTCTCCTGGAAAAAAAGCTTCACTGTCCTCTCTTTTCTTGTGAGCAGGCAGCATGTAGCCTTCTTGTTGTTAATAAATTATATATGATAGTTTAAAGTTTAATAACATGTGATAGTGTTTATGACATCAAAGAAATATATGAGTGGAAGGCATACATATGATTACACACACACTAATGTACATGTGTGTTTGTGTGTTCACATATATAGGCATGGATTTTTATTGGTTCTGAAATGGAATCCTAGTGGATAATGCGGAACACCAATACACACACACATTTTTCATGGGTTCTGGAACAGAACCCTACTTGATAATGAAGGACAGCTATATATATAGTGACTCTGTACACGGGCAGCCCAATCCAGAGCAACTAATCTGTCCACATAAGAGCCCTTGGGTTGCCCTATCTAACACTAGGTTGGAGCAACTGCAAGATGCTCCAGCCCAGTTACTCTGAAGGAGGCTTAGGGCAGAGCAAGGCAAGATAGGGTGCCCTAAGAGAGGTGGACCTGCTCTGCCCTAACTGGGGCAGCCTAAGCAGCTCAGGAGAGGCCTGTTGAGGGCATGTTTAGCATTGCCTAGGGCAGAGCAGTTACTCTGAATCCAAAGCCTGTTTCCAAGGCAGAAATGCCCTCTTTCAGCCCTCAGAGTTATACCACCTCAGGAGCAGGTATAGTATTGAGTAGACCCATAGGGGTCCATGATAAGGCCCGAGTAAGAATGGCAGTGCTGACCAAAAATCTGAGTTCTTGGCCATCCTAGCTGCAACCCCTGCCTCTCAACCTCAGGATATGGAACAAACTACGGCTGCCCACAAACCTCAGGATACAGCAGGCCACTCCAAGAAGCCCCTTGTATTCACTGTAGAATGTACTGGCATCTCATCAGGGACTCCTTATAAGGCAGGCACCCAGTGGCGTCACCAGACTGGTGCGGCTGGTGTGGGCTGCATTGGGGATGCGCTCCGTATGGGGTGATGTGCCGGAGGAGTTTGACTGTCCTTTGGCAGGCCCCAGGCGTCAGCACCCCCATTCAGGCCTGCTCCAAGGCGGAGAATCAGCCAGAAGCTGCCACTTGTCTGAGGAGCTGGCCTGGCCATCTGAGGTGCACTGCGCAGAAACACACTGAGCATGCCCAACAGCTTCAGAGGAGACTTCCTTAGAGCAGAGAAAGTCCGTGCCTCTGCACAGCCATTTGGCCTCACTCAGGAGGCGGAGCGGCAGCCGAATGGCAGCCGAATGGTGCATAGGCACCAACTCTGACGACTGCACAGTCTCCCCTGAAGCCAAAAGGCTTCAGAAAAGTACTGCACAGGTGTCAGAGATGGTGCCTGCGCAGTACTCTTTCTGAAGCCAGTTGGCTTCAGAAACAACTGCACAGGCGCCAACTTTGGTGACTGCGCAGTCCAGGTGGGGGGGGGGGGCGCGCATCCCAGGGATGACGCACAGACTTCCGCACCAGGTGATGTGCAGAGTCATGTCACCACTGTAGGCACCACAGCTGTTCCTTGTTCAGTGTGCTCTGAGGGGTGTCTCCTCAGGAGCAAGTCTTCCCCTTGTGTCAATTACTTAGCATGCTCTGGAGCAGTTACGGCCGCCCAGGCTTCCTGACTCTCTGGATTCAGCATAACTTTCTGCTCTGGATACAGAATAGTTAGGAGAGTGCAGTTAGGTCAGAGCAGGCTGAATTTGCTCTGGATTGCAGCCTAAGTCAACTAGGCACAAGGACAGTTTTTTTTTTCCTTGTGCCATTAAATTGCTGAACCATCAACTATGCTGAGGGACTTTTGGAAATACTGAAGTAGTGTTCTATCTGATGTATGCTCTGTATGTATTGTTTGATATTTGTGTGTTGGTGTTTGTATGTCTGCAGCTGTTGCCGAAGCCAAATTCCTACTTGCCGAAGCCGTTGCTGATGCCAAATTCCTACAATTGCCGAAGCCGAGTTCATACTTGGCCAATCTGTCTGTCTGTCTGTGTGTGTGTGTGTGTGTGTGTGTTAAATGTATATATTGTGTTAAATGGGTCTTACTCCCAGGAAAGCGTCTTTAGGACTGAGGCCTAAGTAGACTTCATAGGATCATGCACACTGAATGCATGATTTGAATTCCAATGTTTTGTCATAATTTGTCAGAGAGAGAGAGAGAGAGAGAGAGAGAGAGAGAGAGAGAGAGAGAGAGAGAGAGATTGATTACATAAACAGAGCAGAGCAATTTGGAGAGCCTTACAATTTTGAGGTGAGACAAAAGTCTCATGACGTCTGCCATGTCAGCCAAGATGAGCAAGCGGGTGACGGCTGAAAGCAGGGCTCGGGCTGCTCGTACCATGGTCCCTCGCTTGACCGAAGAGCAGGGATCATCAGCAAACTCTGACGAAGCAATTCGCATTGTTTCACCTAAAGAACAGACAAACACAGGCAAACTAGCTGATTAGACAGCCTATTCAATAATGCATCCTAGAAAAGTCCATCTGCGTACTCAAGTTCCTCCAGAAATACTGCACAACCTGAAATTAGATAACAGTCCAAGCCTATACAAGTCTACTCAGAAGTTAGTTTCACTGAGTCCAATGGGACTCGCTCTCAGGTAAGTGCATACAGGATTGCATACGCCAAGAGTTTAGTTTTGCAATAAATAGCTTCAGAAGTATTTAAATGGTGGCATAAAAATTGCAGTGTAAAGAACGAAGAGGAAAGGAAAGGAAAGGAAAGGGAAGGAAGGAAGGAAGGAACAAAAAAACAAATAAACAAACTCTATTCCTAACCTTTCAGTGTCATGTTGTGAATTACTGCTGTCACTTGAATATAACGTGCCATAAAATCTAATGTGCACCCCATACTTGTAATTAAAACACCACATTCACTCAAATCTAATTAGCGGATGATGGTTTCCGCTACAAAATTGAATCTAATGCGCACCCTGATTTTGGAGAATAAGGGCACAATCCAGAGTAACTACCGGGAGTCCTTGCTCCGGTGTGAGAACAATTTGCTCTGGATTGCAATATGAATTTCCCATAGGTTTTCACTAGGTGGTGCAGTAACTATGGGTACATGTAATGTCTCTTACATACTCCCATAGTTACTCTGGATTGTAGGGTCAATTCTGCTGGAAAGGGTATGCTTTAGATTCGAGTAAATACAGTATTTAGAAATGGTCTCTGTTGTTACTCCTATGGCTGCTATTGTATTCATTATAAAGCAGAGGCTCGACGAGCACCTGTTGGAGATGCTCTAGGGGGATTTCCTGCTGCAGGCAGGGGGTTGGACTATATGACCTACTAGGTCCCTTCCAACTCTAGGATTCTATGAAATCCTTAGCGGAAACTTTTGACTGTTCGCTCATCATACAGCTTATGTAATCCTAAGCGAAGGGTGAATAACCCAACAAACAAAATACAGCTAGTACAAGTGAAGCCAAATCCTAAATAAATAGTATGGCAGGGAAAAAAGCAAGCACAGGCTCGCCAGACTCT
This sequence comes from Cryptoblepharus egeriae, assembly GCA_030015325.1. Taxonomy (NCBI): domain Eukaryota; kingdom Metazoa; phylum Chordata; class Lepidosauria; order Squamata; family Scincidae; genus Cryptoblepharus; species Cryptoblepharus egeriae. The sequence continues at coordinate 4,382,113 of JAREYC010000007.1, read as the reverse complement.
GAACACCACTCACTATCCCGCTCCTTCAAGCTGCAAAGGTTGAAAGCAAATTATTAACTCAATTTCCACGCTACAGATGTTTCTTCTTGTTGAAGATCTGACATCCTAATTTAAACACACAATATTGATTTTCTACTTTTGGAAGTTGTCAGATCGGCACCGATCTCTCTGGTATGACTCAAATTGAGCTGAAATAATAATTTCCCAAATTGAATTAAATAAGTGGACGTTGCAGAGAGCACTTGAGCAAATACAGACAGGATTTTCGGAACTCAGAATCAGGACTGTATTTTACAGTATTTCTGGATGGCTACAATGGGCAGCCTTCCCATGCTCAGGTTTGCCTCCAATTCCGTTTCCAAAATGCATATAGTAATACAGAAGTAACACTATAGTAATACAGTAATACACTATACTAATACACTATAGTAATACAGTAACAGAAGTAATACATATAGTAACACTATAGCACTGATTTCTATAGCATCGTTTCTTACAGTGCTGTTTGTACCAGTGTGACTGAGCACTAATAGCTAATATGAGCAGTGTATTATGGTCCAGTAATCTCATACTTCCTACCAATTAGATCAGTGGTTCTCAATCTTCCTAACACTGTGACCCCTTTATAAGTTCCTCATGTTGTGGGGACCCCCAAACATAAAACTATTTTTGTTGCTACTTTATAAGTGTAATTTTGCTACTGTTATGAATATGCATAATTTTGCTACTGATTTTGCTACTGTTATGAATATTTACTGTTGTAAATATCCGATATGCAGGATGTATTTTCATTGTTACAAATGAAATGTGTGTTCTATGCACACATTGAACACAATGGGATTTATTTCAGAGTAGGCATGCATAAGATTGGGCCCTGAGGCTGCAATCCTATCCACATTTACATGGGAGTAAAGGCCCCCTGACTATAATGGGATTTATTTCAGAGTAGGCATGCATAGGGTTGGGCCCTGAGACTGTCAGTCAGCCCCAGTGCGCATGCAGCTACAGCCAGAGGTCTGGCAAGCCTGACCTGGCCCCCTGCATCAGGGGTCTTTAGGCGACCCCCAGGAAAGCTCTAGGCAACCCCCAAAGGGGTCCCGACCCCCACTTTGAGAAACACTGAATTAGATGATGATGATGATGATTACAATTACTATTAAGAATCTGGAATTCTCCTGGTAAGCCTCCCACTCTGCAATGCGTCCCTTTGGACCTGTGTCAGCCCTATATGCCAGAGGATATACAACATATATATGTCCCAGCTCTATACAACAGAGGATAGAAAAAGGGTGGAGAGGCTACAGGGGGTACAGGTCCCAACATTGCAGCTAGATCCACTCCCTCCCGCAGCCTCCACACGTTCTCATTTCTTCCCCCTTCCGGGCCAGTTTTTTCCCATTCCAAGCTCTGGTGGCTGTGGTGGGCCAAGAGATGGGTACACCTGATGGCTGCAGTGGTGGCTATGGTGGGGTCCAGAAGGGGATGGGCAGTGCTGCCACCACTTGCAACAGGTTGATGATGAAGCACTCCCCAATCTATTCTGCTGTTGCAAAGCATGACAGATAGCAGCCTGATCCTCCAAAGGAGGATGTAGCAAGAGCACCACTGTGGCAAGAGCACCACTGCAAGAGCTCCAGTGTAGCAAGAGCACCACAAACCAGCTTGTCTAATCCAGCACAAGTTAAGGATTGTGCTATAGTCCCTCTCAGCCACACCTACCTCACAGGGCTGTTGTGAAGTCAAAAGGATAAAAGCTTCGTAAGCATCATTGGCCGTTCATTTTTTTTCAGGGGAAAGGTGGGCTATAAATCCCTTAACAAATAAATCAAATCTATCTTTATTGTGGTTGTGTTTGCAAAGTGAACTGTTATCTTCCCTCAATAACTACCATCTAAAGAAAGTCCATATAATTCCTAATTTGGAATGCGAGCATAAGAAAACCCCTAAAAAAAGACCTACAGAACACTCTATCAGTCCTCATGTACTTATTTTAAACCCACTCATAAAAGTATTTCTGTTTTATAATCAAAATGAGTGGCGAGTCAAAAGATGTCGGGGGATGAAGAAAGATACCGATCCGTGCTTGGCACGTATCATCTCACCAAATGTCACCCACGCTTCATATTTAATGAAGCTCAAGGTGCACCACGTCTTTAAATAACAGTGATTAACAATTCTTCTGACAATCTTTCACACTCCCACTCTTCGAAACCTTCAAATAGCTTCCATCTATTTGCCTCATGTGACTCTCATGTAGTCTATGTGCCTCTCCTCTGCACAACTGTCAATGCACTCGCAGTTGTAGGGCTTGAAAAGGAGCTACGAAACCACCAGAATCACATAAAAATCATTTAATATCAGTGAAAGATTAATAGAGAGTATATTGAATTTTCCTAAAGCTATTAACATGTCTCTCGATGTGTCAGCCACAACTTCACAGGCTGTTAAATGTATGGATTTTAATTACTGTAATGACAGTCTTTTCCCAGGAGGACAGTGTAGAACGTGATGATGGTTTGCGCTACAAAAGAATCAACCTGATGTACAACACCTTGTAAATGTCACCTTGCCAAAACTGCACAATTTGTGTTAAGTGTTAGCTGCTACCCTATGACTCAACCACAGTCAGCTGCACATCATATACAGCTCTCATCAGGGTCATTCCATATGAACTCAACCAGAGGTCCCATGGTGAGCAACTCAGAAAACTAATTTACATTTTAAATTTTAATACATTTAATAAATTTACATATAAGAATGTATTGGAGTGGATTACAAGGCTTGCCCAAGGGGTGGATAGAGGGGTCTAGCCAGGAGCCACACTGAGGCTTGTCAAGGGCCGCATCTGGCCCCCAGGCCAGGGATTAGAGACCCCTGCTCTAGATCCATATTCATGGATCTTTCATCCCTGGATACTTTCATCCCTTCTTTCACTTTCTTCACTGATGTTCATCCATTCATTCATTCATCATTGAATTAAAAACAACAACACAATTATGGCACTGCCACTGACACAACTGCTTGAGAGTGTTATTCTATGCATGTCTTACTACTAAAATTGCCCTACAATCCAGAGTAACTACAGGAGCACTTTAAGAGACATTTACGTCGACGTAGTTACGACACCACCTAGTGAAAACCAATGGGGAATTCATATTGCAATCCAGAGTAAATTGTTCTTACGTTGGAGCAAGGACTCCCCGTAGTTACTCTGGACTGCGCCCTTAGTCAAATTTATTTAAGTGGGATTTACGTCCAGGAAGTTATAATAGGATTGCAACCTGAATCATATTGCGAATGGAAAAACCAATAGTATAGGTAACAACAAGAAAGAGGCACTATCATGGCTCCCCTATGAATTGTCCCAACATTTCTTCCAAATCTTTATCCTACCAGTAAGGAGCTGGGGTCTTGACTACGGCAGCTGTAGAATAAAATCTGATCAGCTTGTATCAAGTTGCTCGCTATTAAGCAGTACAGGTCAGTTGCTAGAAAAGGGAGGCTTTATTTATTTCTGTTTCAAAATGCTAATACTGTACCAGCTTCCTGCTTAGCTAATTCTTGAGTTAACCCTATATGAGTGAGAGATCACTTATGGATTTTGGATGAGGACTCCAGCATGTCTGTTTCAGCCAACATTTAGGTGATAGAGAGACATTACAGTATTTACTCGAATCTAATGTGCCGACGAATCTAATCTGCACCCAATCAAAATACTGTATTTACTCAAATCTAATTAACCATTGAACCTAACGTGCACCCTGATTTTGTAGACTGAATCTGGCTGGAAAAAGGTGAGCATTAGATTCGAGTAAATACAGTATTTTACTTATACATTGTACAACTTTATTATAAAACTTCGTAATCTGCTTTGGGCATTTGCTTCAGCATTGGAATGGCAGGATAGAAATTTTTAAAATAATAATAAAATATGAATGCAATCCCAAAGACATTTCCTAGGAGTATGACCCATTGAAAACAATGGGGCTTACTTTTGAATAGTCTTGGCTAGGATTGTGCTCTGTCTTTACAAAGACTAGGGGGCAGTTAGGGGCTGCTATGGGGCAGTTGCCTGGAGGTGCCAGAAGCAGCTGCCCCTAACTGCGCCCACACGACACCTTGAACCTCCAGCAGCAGCCCAGGTAAGCCGCCCAGGAATGTGTCTTTGATTGCAGCCTCCTAGCCATGTCTACCCAGAAGTAAGCCCCATGGGTCTTACTCCCAGGAAAGTATTTTTGATTGCATCCCCCTAACTATGTCTACTCAGAAGTAAGCCCCATTGTGTTAAATAGGGGCTTACTCCCAGGAAAATGTCTTTGATTGCAGCCCCCTAAACATGTCTACCCAGAAGTAAGCCAGGAAAGTGTCTTTAGGACTGCAGCCTAAGTAGGCTTCATAGGATCATGCACATTGAATGCATGTTTTGAATTCAATTCCAGTGTTTCGTCATCATTTTTACATAGTTAATATTTTTATATAAATATTTTTGGGTTGTGGAACCAATCTTCCGAGTTTCCATTATTTCCTATGGGAAAATCCACTTCACTTAAAGAGCGTTTCACTTAAAGAGCATGCCTCCAGAACAAATTAAGCTCTTTATGTGAGGCACCACTGTACTACATATTGACCATCTATTCAGAAAATTCAGTAACATACAGCCCAATCCTACCCTCCCACCACTGAAAGCAATGCAGTTGCACTAACAGAGGGGCATCCTGTACTGAGTACTGTACTGATGAACTGCAGAACATCATTTGTGGCATTCAGGGGTGTAGCTAGAGGGGGTGCAAAGCACTATGTTTTGCAGGGAGCCTCAATGCCATGTTCAAGGGCACAGAGCCAGGCATATGACTCCATTTTGCTCCATAGGAAGCCCTTTGTATGCTTCAGTGAGACTCCCTCCAAAGCATAGTTTTTTGCACCCCCTCTAGCTATGCTACTGGTGGCAATGCTACTGCCTTTGGAGAATTCAGCTGGTCTACAAATGGGCTGTTTCTAAATACATTAAATACCATATTTACTCAAATCTAATGAGCACCTTTTCCAGCCAGATTTGCCCTACAATCCAGAGTAACCACGGGAGCACATAAGAGACTTTACGTGCACCTGTAGTTACTACATCACCTAGTGAAAAGCTATGGGAAATTCATATTGCAATCCAGAATTGTTCTTACACCAGAGCAAGGACTCCCCGTAGTTACTCTGGATTGCGCCCATCGTCTCCAAAAGGGTGTGCATTAGATTTGATGATGTATTACAGTTGAGTAAATAAGGTATTTTGATTATAAGTTAGTAAGGGGTGTGGTGTTGCAAGTGGTTATGACACTGTGCCTGTTAACCAACAGGTCAGGGTTCGAGACCTGAGTGTTACAAGACGGGGTGAACTCTCGTCCTTAGCCCAGCTCCTGCTAACCTAGCAGTTTGAAAGCATGCAAGTGCAAGTAGATAAACAGGTACCACTTCAGTGGGAAGGTAACAGTGTTGCATGCGCATGCGAGGCAAATGACTGACTCTGTGTCTCTAGAAACAGGGATGAGCACCACACCCTACAGACCAGCACTATTGCCTTTATAGGTTAACCTATATAGGTGAGTATTTTGTTGATAAATTTAACGAATTGTAGTAAAATGTAAAATGTAATAAAATGTAATAAAAATAAATTCAGTGTTGTATAATGTAGCGCAATTAGATAAAAAATCACAGAATAAACCCATTGTTATATTTTTATTGTCATATAACTTGTTGTATGCATTAAAATTAAATTTTGCAACTGCTTTGCAGCAGCGCATTAGTCACCAGAAAACATTTTTAAAAAATTGAGGTGCGCATTAGATTCAATTACGTATTCAATTTGAGTAAATATAATATATAATGAACTTCCCAAGTACAATCTTTCCATCTCAGTCTAGCAAGCAGGAGGATAATAAAAACACCTATATAGAATTGTCAACACCTCTCACCAATCCTACAGTGTTGTCAAGTTACATCATGATATTATATTAGAAATCTTGGAAACATTATATGACATAGTTTTATAAGCATCACCAAAAACTATTTGTCCTCATTCAATCACTTCCCAGGTAAGAGTGACACTCAGGAAAACTCAATATAGACAAATCTTCACTTAAAGTTGCCCCCTTTAATCATTGTTTTAAAGATGGTCAGAAATTCTCAATACTCTGACCTCTGCATTCTCCTCGGATACACATCGTAGGGCTAATGGAAGCTACTTACAGGTTACACCAGGCTCACAAACCATAGCCTAGTGGCACTGCAGAATGGCCTGCAGAGCGGATACTGCAAGAGGTAAGCGCACCATGAGTCCACCACATTACTGAGTGTGTGTATATAGTTTTGTGTGTGTGTGTGTATATACATTGTGGCAGGGTGCAAGATGCAGGCAGGAACAGCATACTTTGAACGGCACAACCAAGTAGCCGGCATCATGTATAGGAACATCTGCTCAGCCTATGGACTAACCCTTTCCAAGACCAGATGGGAGACCCCTCTGAAGGTTGTGGAGAATGACAGGGCTAAGGTCCTGTGGGACTTCCATATCCAGACAGACAAGAAGGTACTGGCTAACCAGCCAGACATTGTGGTGGTAGATCAGGCCCAGAAGACAGCCCTGGTGATAGACGTAGCGATACCAAACGACAGCAACATCAGGAAAAAAGAGCATGAAAAGGTGGAAGAGTATCAGGGTTTGAAGGAGGAATTAGAAAGACTGTGGCAAGTGAAGGTGAATGTGATCCCAATAGTGACTGGAGCACTAGGGGCTGTGACACCCAAGCTGGAAGAACGGCTCCAACAGATCCCAGGAGGGACAGCAGAACACTCGATCCAGAAAAGCGCATTGCTAGGAACAGCTAAGATACTGCGCAGAATCCTCAAACTCCCAGGCATCTGGTAGAGGACCCCAGATTGAAGATAACATACATATATAACAATAAAAATTGTTTTCTCACCCTCCATGGGTGGTGTACGTATGTTATCCTCAATCTCGTGTGTGTCTGTGTGTCTGTGTGTGTGTGTGTATATATATATATATATATATATATATATATATATATATATATATATATATATATATATAGTTATATATATAGTTATATAGTTATATAGTTATATATATATAGTTATATAGTTATATATATATAGTTATATATGGTTGAGCTTATAATTTTGTTGATATGTGATTGAGCTTAAAGTTGCAGTTTCCACAAACTATCAACAACTTTAAATGAGGACCTGCTGCTCTTTTTAACTAAAGATGTTCTGGCTCTTCCATACATGTTCTTAAAATAATTAAAATAATTATTAGTACTTATTAATAATTATTAGTACTTAGTAACAATTATTAGTACTGCAAAGTTCTGAATGATAAACCACTCAAAGGATACAATACTCCATAAAACACGTGAAAAGGAACAGAGAAGAAGAAAAAGTATTTGAATGTAGGTCTAAGTATTTGTAGGCTTGAGATATTGTGTTTTTTAATTTTTTAATTTCTCATTTTCCAAGCATACACATCAATATAAACTTATTGGTCTTTCCCGCACTGGAATTGTTTTCCCCTTTTCAAAGGCAGAACAATGCAGTCTACTATTTTTTTCTGATCAAAATTAAGTGATTTGAAAGGAAATGCAATAAATGATCTGCTGTTTTGTGGGCAAATCTTACAGAAAAACAGCATCACGTGATCACGGCTTGCACACAATCCTAGAACGGTGTTCTTTATGGCAATTCACAAGAAAACGAACTGCTGGTTAATGGAGCTGAATAAAATGCATCGATTTATTAATACTGAAAAAGGTGACAAAGATGTAAGTATTTCAAATGTGACGTGAATATAATGGAAGTACTTTTACAAAAGAAGAAAGAACAAACAAAGCACCGGCATCCTGCACAAGCCAGATTTTGTAATTGCATCAATTTGAAGCTTAAGGGGATTAGAGATCCTATTTTGTGGAGCGAGCCAGGATAGTATACAGTATCACACCTGTATTGTAGACTTAAAAGCAAATGTACTTCTTTTCAGGTGATATTCAATATGCACGTTCCTTTCCAGTACAGCAAGTGTCGAAATCTGCCAACACACCTGCTTGCAAGCTTTTCCAAGGAATTGTAATCTCTTCGTAGGACAAGAAAAGAGAGGATGATTCCTCTACTCTGGGGAGAGATCATTTGGCTTGTGGTCCGGCACAGGGTGACCAGATATCAGGACCACAAAAGAGGACAAGGACACCCCCCTTGCACAAAAATGTAGAACGTGCAAGAAAAATGTAGGACACAACAAGGTAAAAACTCAAAACACTCATATAGATTGCTTTCATGTGGTTATATCTATCTATCTATCTATCTATCTATCTATCTATCTATCTATCTATCTATCTATCTATCTATCTATCTGCCACTTAGAGAGAGTATGGTGACTCCTTAGGGCACAATCCAGAAGTGCACTTGGGTTCCCCTGTCTATCACTGGGCTGATCCAACTGCAAGATGGGCCACCCTAGTTACCCTGGAAAAGGCTTGGGGCAGCCTTAGGCAACATAGGCTGCCCCAAGACAGGTATAGCTGAACTGCCCTAGCTGTGCCAGCCTATGCAGTTCAGGAGAGGCATGTTGAGGGCATGTTCAGCATTGCCTGGGGCAGAGCAGTTACTCTGTATCCAGAGCCTGTTTCCAGGGCAGAAATGCCCTCTTCCAGCTCCTCAGAGTTCTACCATCTCAGGAGCAGGTCTAGTAATGAGTAGACCCATATAGGTCCATGATAAGGCAAAGTAAGAATGGCAGTGCTGAAAAAACTGAGTTCTTGGCCAGCCTAGCTGCAACCCCTGCTTCTCAACCTCAGGATATGGAACAACTACTACAGCCACCATCCTAGGGATACAGCAGGCCACTCCAATCATCCACCCTCGACTAGACAATTTGCTGTACTGGAGACTCATCCTGCAGCTGTTACTGATTGTCAGGAACTTCTGGGCTTCCTTATAAGGCAGGCACCACAGCTGTTCCTTGTTCAGTGTGATCTGAGGGGGTCTCCTCAGGAGCAAGCCCTCCCCAGGTGTCACATAATTGATGTCTACTTAGCACTCTCTAGAGCAGTTAGAGCAGCCCAGGCTTTCTGACTCTCTCTTTATACAGGAAGTGAAATAATATAGTAATTTAAGACATTTTTAATTTGGTATAAATCTGTATAATTTATGTATTTTTGTATAATCAAGCAATATGTTTGTTATTAGTAGGGCAATCAGTTGACAAAGGCAGTATGGTTTCAATAAGTACAAATAGGTGGTGGACAAATAAATCCCCTCCAACTTCATACATGGTGGGGAGGGGGGTTCAGCTGGTTTTGAGAAACCAGTAAAGACATTTTGAGGTGGATAACTCCACGATAACTGAGATACAACATGTAGTAGCAGTGAAGGAAAGAAAATTCATGCCAGAGTCATCAGAAAAAAAGATTATGAACAAGATTGAATATGAGCACAATCCTAACTATGTCTACTCAAAAGGAAGCCCTGTTGTGTTCAGTGGGTCTTACTTCCAGGAAAGTGTCTTTAGGATTGCAGCCAATATCAACATTGCCAAGATAAGCCCAAATTGTCAAGAAAAACATGCTTCAGTTCCCTGCACATGATAAATATGGTATTGACAAGAATTTTTATGAGTTGCCCCTGCAGAGATATACATCTCAAAAACACCACTCTTACATGCTATCTTGGAATATATATATATATATATATATATATATATATATATATATATATATATATATATATATATATATATATATATATATATATATATATATATATATATCCCGCAAATCCAGAGTAACTACACGAGCACGGAAGAGACATTATGTGCACCTATAGTTACTGCACCACCCAGTGAAAACCTATGGGAAATTCATGCTGGAATCCTGAGTAAGTTGTTCTTACACCGGAGCAAGGACTCCCTGTAGTTACTCTGGATTTTGCCCTATGTCTTCTCCAAATGCCACCATATATGCCAGCCACGTCCATTGTTCTTGCTTATCTACAGTATACAAAACAGATGAAGCTGGATTGAAAGGAAAACGCCGGGACTGTAACAAGCACTGACCTATTTTTGATTTCTGTAAAAATTTTAATACTTGACATTTTGCATCTGATAAAAATCAGAATTCTGTGGCAGTTGATGTTAATGCAATATAGATAACCTTTTATCACAAGACGCATAATGCATAAAATGCTTCAAAGACAGAACACTACCATAATAGTGAAGCAGCTGCTCACAAAATATTGTATACCATTATTATTTTACATGGACCATTATATTACATAGTTTTGGGAAGGGACAAGGAGGGGAGTGAGTACATGAGTGCATTGGTTGCTATCATGTTTGTTATCATTTAATTAGATTCCTTCTTGGGCAGCCTCGTCCCCAATGTGCTGATCCGATCTGTGCCACCTCCAGGATGCCAGAAAAGGGGATGGGATTTGGCTTAAGTACCCTCCACTTCACCACTACTTGTGGGTAAATAAATAGACTGCAAGATCATGAAGGAGCAGATGCAAAATTTCAATTAAGAATTTATGACCAGCACCCAAGTCCAGAGTAACTACGTGTAAGAGACTTTTGCTGCAATCCTAAAGGCACTTTCCTGGGAGTAAAACCCATTGAACACAGTGGGGTTTACCTTTGAGTAGACATCGTTAGGATTGTGCTCTTTATGTGCACCACGTAGTTACTGCACCATGAAAATGTATGGGAAATTCATCTTGGAATCCAGAGTAAGTTGTTCTTACACCGGAGCAAGGACTCCCCGTGGTTACTCTGGATTTTGCCCATAATTTTAAGTTTTGTGTTGTTTCATGGTGTCATTCTCAAATGTTAAGCCATCCCACAGCAATGGGCAAAAGGTGAGAAAGTAATTAAAATTTTTAAAAGTGCACATATATATTTTGAAATTGTCGATGATTAATAAATAGAGCTTTGAGTTTTGCTTCTGTGCCTTTTGTCAGCAACCAATTCCTTCTCCCGCTGTTTACTATATGATAAAATTATGTGTTTTCAAAATGGCAAACCCAACATTATATTTCCATCACCTTTATGATCCCACACACTGTCTCCTCATTCATCACAAGTGTTCTTTATCATCTTGGAACAGGAAATGTAACGCTTTTCACCATCTCTATTTTCCGAAAGCAGAAAGATAATTAATGGATTTGGAGAGCCCTGAGAGGACTAACAATAGAACATTTGCATAGAGTGACATTTAGCACACAATATTTCATGGAACGAGTACCAGCAAACCGGAATAACAATTGCAACTGATAGGAAACACTTTTGAGCAAGTTATGACTATTTTTTCCAATAAAATATGGTTCATGTTTAAGGGTGTGTCAGCAGGAACCCCACTGATTGACTGAGGGCAAAATCCAGAGTAACTACGGGGAGTCCTTGCTCTGGTGTAAGAACAACTTACTCTGGATTCCAATATGAATTTCCCATAGGTTTTCACTAGGTGGTGCAGTAACTACGGGTGCACGTAAAGTCTCTTACATGCTCCTGTAGTTACAGGTTTTCACTACGTGGTGCAGTAACTACATTGACACAAATGTCTCATGTGCTCCTGTAGTTACTCTGGATTTGGGGGCATATTTAGTAGGAACTAATATATATAGGAGAGATTGTGACACAGCCCTCCCCCATCCACAAAACATGCCATTGACTTGGAGGGCTAAAACATTTATTTCCTTATAAATACAAGGTTTATTTCCTTATATAAAAGATTTCAAACTGAGAAAAATAGAACAAAAATAATTTTGAAAGCTATATGACAAGCACAGAGTTCCCGTTCTCTTTAATATTAATTTCCACTGCCTATGATTGAATATATTTATCTTGTGTGGCTCCTGAAAATGGTAGCCAATTAAATGAAAAACTTGTAAATTTGCTTGTTTCACACACTCCGTGACCTAAAAATTACAGGGGGGGGGGGGGAAGGATACTATTGGTTTTGGCAGGCAATACTATTACTCCTAAGGTTTTGGCAGATATATCTTTAATTTTGTGAGAATTTAAATGGTATGAACTAATAACATTTAATGATGCTGCAACCAGAGCGTATTCCTATAATTAAAGTCAATAAATATGAGACGTTTCCCAGGAAAGTCTCTAGCAATTTTCCGTGCCAACCTACTACAGGTTCGAAGAAGCTGCCATATGTTCTCTTTGGGCACAATCCAGAGTAACTACAGGAGCTCTCATGTTGACATAAGAAAAAATTTACTCTGGATTGCTCTGTGAATTTCCCATAGGTTTCCACTAGGTGGTGCCGTAACTACGTCGACGTAAATGTCTCTAACATCGACATAAGAGCACCCTGTAGTTACTCTGGATTGTGCAGTTAGTCTATGCTAAAAAAGTGCAATTTTCTTCCTCGGTTTTTAAAATGACCCACTATTGTGGTTACAATAATTGTGCCATAACAATGTGTACTATAATGCAAATGTTCCGTATTTCAGAAAACGGCAATCACATCATCTCCCGGGGAATACTGATGTAGATATTTAAAGATCTTGGATTTGTATGGAACTATGAATTGCATTTATTATACACATGTCACACTCTAAACTGTTTTGACAAAAAATTGTGATGGGAAGTAGCCGTCCCCCTCTTTGCTCACTGGATAATGAAGCCACTGACAGATTGTAGGAGAAGAAAGAAGATCCACAAACTGACAGCAAAGGGCTGGAAAGAAAAAGGGGGAAGAACCCACTCTAAAATTGCTTTCTTTCTACCATGCACTGAAGGAAGTAGTGCCTCTTCTACTCCGACATGATCAGGTCAAGGTACAGGTACACCAGGGCAAGCAAAAATGTCCACCAAGAAAGCACACACCACACTCCGCAAGAACACATCAAGGGGTTTCCATGGACAGTCTTAAGCAAGGGAGCCAGACAACTCATAATTGGAGCGCTAGGGAAATAAATTTATCTACTCATTTAAAATACAGGTATCCCCCACTTTCTGATGATTCATTTTTAATGATCCACTCTTTCAACGCTGTTCAGTTATACCCAGATCTGATTCATTCAATGCATGTTCTGTCTTTCAACCTCTCTCCACTGTTCTAAAAGCCAAAACTGCCCCCCACCCCCCATTGTAGCTCCTGGTTTAATCCCATCCTACAAGGAATTAATGAGAATCCATTTGTAGAAATCTTTGTGTGGCAGCAGGAATCGGTAAGATCAAAGGGGCATTTGCAATTTGCAAGCAAAAAAGCATTAGAAACAACATTTATAAACTTAAAAAAGATTAGGTTTCACTTTTCAACGGTTTTCACTTTTGGCCAGTGCTCTGGTCCCTAACTCATCCAATAACTTGGGGAGAGGTGTCTGTATTACCTTTCCATAGGCACCTCACATCTCAAAATTTGTTCTGCTTATGCCAGACCTAAGTCATAAATCACAATATACTTAAGTAAGTATATATGCTATATATGTAAGTTATATGCTATATATAGGAAGGTGCAAAAGTTGTCATACAGTTATAAGAGCAAAGAATGTGTAAATGCTGAAGGCTGCAATTATAAAACTTTTTTATTATGGTTGTAGGCTGCAATCCTAAAGACACTTTCCTGGAGTAAGACCCATTGACTACAATAAGGCTTACTTTTGAGTAGTCATAGTTAGGATTGTGCTCTAAATCAGTGTTTTAATATAGATGTTTTATATTTATTGTTTTTTATATGCCTGTTTTAAATGTTTTAATGAATTGGATTTTATTGTGATGTTTTTATGGATTGTTTTTTGTAAGCCGCCACGGGTCCCTCCGGGAGAATGGTGGGGTATAAATAAAGTTGGTTTTGTTACTTTTATTAGTTTTATTATTCTTATTCTTATAAACACTTTCCTGGGAGTAAGACCCATTGAATACAATGGGCTTACTTTTGAGGAGACATGATTAGGATTGTGCTCAAAGGCTAGCAATTTAAAGTTAAGAAAGTGTAAATTTGAGCATTTAAGAGATTGTACTTGACTGCAATTTGTATGTCATCCTTATTGTGACAGTGTTTTTTTCATAATAAAATCTGTATTACCAACTAGTGCACACCTATGTATATTTTTTGCAAGCAATCATTTTCTATCTAAAAGGAATACTTGGGTTTGAGTGTGAGATTTGCTTTCTTACACCCTGTTTTGACCCCCAATAACTATGGCTTCAACTACATAAAGCAACTCGGGATTGAATCACCATCCATATTACTATGTATTTGAACAACATATCAAAAGCTTGACAAAGTAATCTATACAAGATGCATTAATGAAATTATAATCCAAGTGGCTTTGGTTTTCCCCGAGACGTTTCTACGCACCCTGCTTGCGCACATCCTCTACTGCAGCCACCAGTTCTTCTTTGAGGTCCTGGCTTTCCTTTGCAATCTGTTCTCCTTTTTCCAAAAAGTTTTGCGTAGCTTGTTCCACTGATGCGGCCAGTACATGAGCCTTCTTAGAGCGCCCTTTCTTTTTACCGGACGGTCCTTTGTTACTTGTATTTACAAGGGTCGTCACCTTGAAATGAGAAGGAAAAAAATATTCAAAATTTAGCTTTTCATACAATGATGCTACCCAGTGATGGGATTCAAAAAAATTAACAACCGATTCTCTGCCCATCTGGCAGCTACTTTTAAATGGCTATTTTAAACTTCATATGTCCTATCTCTTGTTAACAACCGGTTCTATAGAGTAGGTGCGAACCTGCTGGAGCCCACCACTGATGCTACCTAAATGTGCATGTTTTCATAAGATGCTCAAATCAATGCATCCTAAAACACCTCTGACATTCCTTGACGTCAGAAGTCAGAAATTATTGACTACCAAGACAACTACAAACATTCAGGGAAAACAAGCCTTTGGGCACAATTCTTACCATGTCTACACAGAATTAAGCCTCATTGTGCTCAATGGGTCTTACTCCCAGGAAAGTGTCCTTAGGATTACAGCCAAAATTTGTCTGTTTCCCCTTTCCCATCATCAGCTTGACCAGATGCCCACACCTCAAAAGGAGGACAAAGTCTCGGTTTCCTCTCAGCCTGGCCTTTGTGGCTGTGGAGAATGGCATGTTTGCCTACTCATGAGTAAAGTTGCAATATTGGGCACTTTCACTTTCCCACAGGAAAAATCCATATTTTTAATTTTTTCTTTTTTTGGCCATAACCTTTGATAGGAAGGAGATCTTTCAAAACCAATTTTTGCATTGGATTCTGCTCTTCAATACAAATCCAATGATATATGACATGATGGGGTATTGCACACCATTGCAAAGTTCCAAAATGAAGCCAAAATGGAGGACAAAGCAGCCCCTTTGGAGGATACCTGGACAGGAGGCTAAAAAAAGAGGACAAATCCAGAAATTTCCAGTCATATTATCACCCTGCCTATCACCTACTTATAAACTCCTTGGAATCAGAATCGTAAACTTTGTCAATGATTTATATATCCGTTATGTATTATTTACGGTAATCTATTTATTAGACAGTAAACTCCTTGGGAGAGTTTTAATTTTTGTTATTGTAGGACTGTGTACATAAATGGTTCTGTATATCTTAATATATACAGATATATAAGATATATGAAGAAGATATATGAAGTTAATATATCTTCAAAAAGTATGTCTATCACACAAATGCTTCGCACTCACACACACAAGTATCAAAATCAAGTGATCTCCACTTTTTTGCATCAATATGAAGTCAGAGGAAGGCGCCACCAACTTTCCCTAGTTCTATTTTCTTCAACATAAGCCAAAAGAGTATTGATGCAACTGACAGCATTTGCAGCAGGGAAATTAAGAAATTTTTAATTACAAGTATTTGCACAAGCTCTACCACCAAAATCTGCACAAGCTCCAGGCTACGTTTGCACAATCACCTTAACTTACCATCCGTAGGTGCATTATGAGAAGCCATAAAAATGGACAGTAATTTACCAGCAGTGCTTGTATAGGGTTGCTCTTGGTTTGTATGCATACATGCATCATCCCACTGAACACAACGGGGCTGACTTTGGAGTAGACGTGGGTGGGATTGTCCTCATTATCAAAGAAAGAAAGAAAGAAAGAAAGAAAGAAAGAAAGAAAGAAAGAAAGAAAGAAAGAAAGAAAGAAAGAAAGAAAGAAAGAAAGAAAGAAAGAAAGAAAGTTCACAGCAAAAATGCTCCTCAGTCCTTCAATAGTTATTTATGTGTCACACTTGCCCATAGCTTGGAAAAACATTAAAACCTTACAAGAAAATGCAGCAAAATATTGTCTGAATGTATTTGGGGGAAAATTTAAATAGTCGCCTGGCCACCAAATCATATAATTTATCTTCTCAAGCATCTCCACATCCCTTCATGCACTATAACCTATACATCAGGAAGGCAACACAAGAAGCTTATTCCTCCCCTAAAGACTGATTATTGCACTATTATTTGTTGCTGAAATTTTCACCGCCTGAAATTGGCCGCGCTGCAGCCACACAAATAATGTCGTGCCAAACAACACAAGCGCCCAAACACATGTTCCCAACAATAACTGTTGTATGACTACTCTTAAATATTGGAAAGTTTCAGAGAGATTTTGACTGCAATCCTAAACACACTTCCCTGGGAGTAAGCCCCATTGAATATAATGAGATTTACCCTACCATCCAGAGTAACTATGGGAGCATTTAAAAGACTTTACATGCACCCGTAGTTACTGCACCACCTAGTGAAACCTATGGGAAATTCATATTGGAATCCAGAGTAAGTTGTTCTTACACCGGAGCAAGGACTCCCCATAGTTACTGTGGATTTTGCCCTTACCCTACAATCCAGAGTAACTACAGGAGCATGTAAGAGACATTACGTGCACCCGTAGTTACTGCACCACCTAGTGAAAATCTATGGGAAGTTCATATTGCATATTGTTATGAATCTGATGGGTTGATAATTGATATAGAATTTTAAAAATCTAGATCCCACTTTGTGTCTCAGTCTGTAACCTGGCTACCATTGCAATCCTGCAATCCTAAAAACACTTTCTTGGAGTAACACCCATTGAACACAGTGAGGCTTACTTTTGAGTAGACATGGTTAGGATTGTGCTCTAGGTTTCATTGGTCTCATGAGAATGACAGGAGTACAAAAGAGGCAAGAAATCTGATGACATTTGTTATGTACAATAGGCTTAAATAACACAAGTAATTGCTTAGTTCGGACAATATGATCTACTCCAGTAGTTCCCAAACTTTAAGCCATGGAGAGAAAATGGACACCAATTAGGGAGCCACACAGAATCCTCATGAAAAACTATACATCCTCCACTTATATGACAGTTTAAGGACCAGAGCTGTGGTGAAAAGTGAAAATGGTTGTAAAGCAGAACCCAGTCTCCTTTTATACAGTCTCCTTTTTATATACCCAGTTTACAAATGGAGTTGCCATAATTCTCTTCAATCAGGACGAACCCTCTTGTTACATTTGCCAGTATGTAAACACAATCCCCCCAAATCAGGATTGTGCCTGTTTTTCGGGACATATGGCAACACTAATGCAAATGTTGTTTTTGATGCTTTTCTAGCTAGCAAATTGCAATACCCTATTTATCTTACAAATTCCTTCTGTCAAAGATAGATTTCTGCACATGGATTCTTGTTAACTGGAGCTCGTAAACCAGGAGCTCAAGTGACCATGTGTGCTCCATCTCTCTCTCTCACACTCACACATGCCAAAATAGTCTGAATCCTCATGCCATAGGAGAATCAACATGGGGAGAGCAACTTTAGTCTTTGAAACAGCAGGTTGAAAGAGTGAAACGTGCATTGAATGAATGTTTTCTGGATAAAATAGAAAGATGTTGAAAGACTGGATCATCAGAAAATGAATTGTCAGAAAACAGAAAATACTTGTACTCTTTGTCCTCTTGTCTTGGTTCTGCCTCTGCCTTGGTTCTGCCTCTGTCTTGGCTGATCCCACTGTTCAGCCAGAGGTGCCTCAAGATCCAGAGCACTCCCTCCTGAGTCTCCTCCTGGCCGTCCAAGGATAACATCTGATGTCACCATTGGCTGATGGCTCAAATTGAGACTGATCCAAATTGGAGAGGGAAGGATGGCTGCAATCCTAAAGACCCTTTCCTGGGAGTAAGACTCATTGAACACAATGGGGTTTACCTTTGAGTAGACATGGTTAGGATTGTGCTCTTTGGCTGCAATCCTAACCCCCAGCGTAAGTCCTGGCACAAGTCCTGTGCTGGCCTAGGAGCACCACAAAACTTCTGTGCCACTCATGGGGGAACTAGGCATGTGCCAGCCCTTCCACACCATCATGGGAATGGGACATAAGTGAGTTATGCCATCCTAAATTAGTTAGGATTGTGCTGTGAGATGATTTCTAGTTACAGGCTACACTGAACGTACCCAGGACATGGCATTTTCAATGCAGTCAGCAGAGTATTACATATATGGACAAATTCCAAAAGTCCTTGCTTCCGAAATACCTACTTGTCATCTGCCCTACCGTTACCATACCAAATACAATTACGACAAAATCTGGCAAGCAGTTGAAAAGCTGTTCCCACAGTGACAACGTGCCACTCAGATAAATCTGAAGGACCCTGCAAGGTACTAAAGAAGGTACTGAAGAGTGCTAAAAGGATCATGTCACCAGTAACAGGCATTTAGTGACATGAGAACATTGGAGGACTTTGCAGTTTTACAGAACAGACGGCATTCTTGGCACAAACAAAATGAAAGAAAGCATCAGAAACAAACAAAAAGAAGTTGTAAGTAGGTCTTACCCCAGGAATTGATAGATGCAGAACATGATATAATGAGGGGGGAAAAAAGGAATTTGAGATTCAGACAACAGGTCTTGTTTTAGTTTACTCTCAAGAGTACCAAAAAATTACAACGGTAAAAGGCTGGAAGCAATATACAGTGCAATACAGGTATTTGCCGTTTTCTGACGTTTCTTTTTCAGACGATATACTCTTTCAATTATACCAGAGCTCATTCTTTCAACACATGCTCTGCTCTTTCAACCTCTAAAGGCCAAAATTGCCCTCCCCCATGTAGCTCCTGGTCCAATCCCATTGCTGAAGGAATTAATGAGAATCCATTTGCAGAAATCTTGGTGTGGCAGCAGGAATTGCAAGATCAAAGGGACATTTGGGATAGGAAGCTACAAAACCACAAACATTGGGTTCCACTTTTCAACGGTTTTCATTTTGGGGCAGTGCTCTGGTCCCTAACCCATCCAATAAGTGGGGGATGCCTGTATTAAATCTATACAAATTACAGTATGTTTTAACCATCCCAGTTTGTAAATGTATTTAAAATAACAAATAGTTCCCCTCAAAAATAAAAGTAAAACAGATAAAATAAAACAACAGATACTAAAGTCTCAAGCTGCATATAATAAACAGGTATTTACGCAGGATATTTAATAGCTCAGTCCTCAAGTCCAAAATGTTCAAGAATATTTAGAAACAACCGACCATTTTTTAAAAAGATCCAATGCTGGAGGTACCAACGGGAACTGCAATAACCAGTTTGGAAGTGATCACAAAAGGAAGGGCTACCTTACTTTCCTGGGAGTAACACCTATTTAACACAATGTGGCTTACTTTTGCGTAGACATGGCAGCCTGCATAGAGCACCGAACCGGTAAAGGATCTACTCCACTTATATGCAGTTAGGTTCTGTAAAAATTATCATCACCCTAATTGATGAGATTTGAGAGATAGGGTTAGATCCTTTAATTACTATTTGCTTAATTATGGCCTCAGTCCAGAGAATGATACAACTAGTTTCCTGCACACCTGGAAAGGTTCCAAAGACTGTATACCGAAGGGTTGCTTGCATGGGGCATTCAGGCACCTGCAAATGTTAGTGCTTTGTACCTCCTCCAATTACCATAGGTGTAAAGCCTGAGAAAGATTTATTCTAAGTAAATTAAATGGCTTGTCAAAGTCACCTACAGAATATTTATCTGTAATAATAAAGCTTTTTGAGATCAGGGCTTACTTTGTCTTGGCAGAGATCTCTCAAGGTGTCCATATGTCCTCTTTTCCCAGGGCATATCTTCTTTGTGCTCTCAAGAAAAAACCTTTCCTTGTGAGCAGGCAGCATGTAGCCTTCTTGTTAATAAATTATAATTAATTCTCATTCTCATTAATAAATTATATGTAATGGCTTTAAATTTAATAATGAGAAATACAGTGTTTAAATGAAAGCATTATCTATGAGCACTTTTAGCTCTGATTCTGTTATGTCCTGCATTTCGGGAGGATTCATCTTTTTAGGGTGTAACATGATCATCCTGAGGTCTCTCTCTCTCTCTCTCTCTCTCTCTCTCTCTCTCTCTCTCTCACTATTATTTAATAAATATTTTAAAATATTCTGGAGCAGTTTAAAGATCATAGTTTAAAGGTCACTGGTTTTGGTACAGTTTTCCCTTTAAACCCAAAACGTGGTTATCACCATAATCTCCTTTTGACCTTGAAGAAGGGAATTCCTTCTAGGGTGACTGGTGGAGTTGCATTCATTGGATCAGGACCAGATTTCTCTCAGCCTGCCCTTTTTAATGATTTAGGGCTAGTTCATCTTCTCATAAGTAAAGACATGATAAGGACCCCATAGAGATCAAAGCAGATACCAGGGACTTTCTTCTGAGGTCATTTGTGGGGCTACGTTCATCACATCAGGACCATTCTGGTATCCTTGGATTCCTCTCAGCCTGCCTTCTCCAGTGGACTATGGCAGGTTTGCCTATTCATGAGTAAAGCCATGACACCCGGCACTTTCACTTTGCATAGAACTTAATGAGTTTTTTTTTTGTTTTTTGGCCATAACGTTTGATAGGAAAAAGATATTTCCAAACAGATTTGTGATTCGGATTCTTCTCTTCAATACACATCCAATGATATATGACACAATGGGGTTGTGTGCATCATTATGAAGTTGCATTTTTGGGGTGCCACAGCTCCCCAGTATGTGTCACCCCCGTGGAGGTGTCAGCTGGTGCAGGCCAAACTCCCAAACCCCGTAGCGATGCCCATGATCTAGTCTGTATTATGCTTAGACTTAGAGTAAGTGACCAGCTAATTACATTTAAAACACAATCCTAACCATATCTATTCAAAAGTAAGCCCCAATGTGTTCAATGGGTCTTACTCCCAGGAAAGTGTCTTTAGGACTGCAGCCTTAAAAATTTAAGAATACCCTGTGGACTTGTGATTTTTTTTTTCTCTCTCTGAATTCATCTCACCTTTTGGGGGGAAGGGGTAGCTCAAGTTTGGTTTTGGAAATATTATTCTAACACAGGGTTTCCAAACTTTTTGAGAGAAGGGCCACATCGGGCACAATCCAGAGTAACTACAGGAGCACGTAAGAGACATTACGTGCTCCCGTAGTTACTGCTCTACCTAGTGAAAACCTATGGGAAATTCATATTGCAATCCACAGTAACTTGTTCTTACTCCGGAGCAAGGACTCCCTGTAGTTACTCTGGATTTTACCCATCATCTTTCTGACACTGATTTACATTTCAGATTTAAATAAATTTACATACATTTACATATAAAAGTGGGTAATCCAAGGTCGGAGCTTGCTGTGGGCTGCACTGAGGCTTGCCGTGGTCTGTATCTGGCCCCGAGCAAGGGTCTGAGCACTCCTATTCTAACCATAAAGTAATTGCAGTCACCACTTTGAAATTAACAGTAATTTAAACTGCAATCCTAAATACACTTTCCTGGGAGTAAGACCCATTGAATACAATGGGACTTACTTTTGAGAAGACGTGGCTAGGCTTGTACTCTTAGTGTTAACTATGCTGCAGACATAAGACTGCCACATGGCTAGCTGCTTTCAAAAATAGCAAACCTCCTACTCCTAAAGTCTAAGAGAAAAATGGTTTTTACTTTCTTCGCAACACACACGCATGCACATATGCTGTATACATGGTAGGAACATCCAAAATTCCTCACACCTTCCCTCGAAATGAAACAAAAACAGCACATCTTATTTTGCAGTAAAATAGGCTGCAATCCTATATACACTCTCCTGAGAATAAGTGCCATTTAATAAAATGGTACTTACCATATTTACTCAAATCTAATGCTCACCCTTTCTAGCCAAATTAACCCTTCACATCTGGGATGTGCAGTAGATTTGATGGCACAATTGATTTGAGTAAATACAGTATTTTGATTATAAGTATAGGTCAGTATTTAGTTTAACAGTTTATTTTAATAAAAATGTAACTCATGGTGCAATCCTAACCTAGGATGGCACAACGTATCACTCTTCCCGTTCCTTTGGTGATATATGGAGGTAAGCATATGTCTGTGCACTGGCATAACCCTTCCCCAGGAGTGGCGCAGAAGTGTCTTATGGCACTTTTATGCCACCCCCAGGCTAAGCACAGGACTTAAGCTGGGACTTAGGCTGGTCTACCTGGAAGTTAGGCTTGCAGCCGTAAAGCCATTGTTGCATAAAGTAGTGCAATTAGATAAAAATCATAACATAAACCCATTGTCATATTATTATTGTCATATAACTCGCTGTATGTAGTAAAATTCAATTTTGCACTTGCTTTGCAGCTGTGCATTACAATTGCCAGGAAACCTTTTTTTTTTAATCTCAAGCATTTTAAAATCAGTGTGTGCATTAGATTTGACGGCTTATTAGATTTGAGTAAATACAGGTATTTCAGAGTAAACCTTCACAGCATTGGGGGGATACTTTGCTAGATCTGAAGCAGCCAGAAGTCTCATTCTGTGCTTCGTTTTAAATATAAAGAAAATTGTTGGCATAAAAGTTCTTTTTCCAAATTACAGCCCAATCCTAAACAAGTCTATCCACAAACAGGTCCTATTGTATTCAATGTGACTTACTACCAGACTGTATCTGCCTTGTGCATAGGATTGCAGCCATCCTTAACTAAAAATTAAAAAAAGAGATATAGGATGCAATCCTATCAAACATTTTAGCTCTGATCCAGCCATACCAATGGGGCTAGTCAGAGAGGCCTTCTTAAAGTAAGGGAGTGTACAGTGGACCCTCACAAATTTGCAGTTCAAAGTCCATGGACTCAGTTTTTGTGGATTTTGTACCACCTCCCTCTGGGACCCCTGCCTTACCTGGGGCTGCCCTTGGAGGGAGGACAGGAGAATGCCCCTTGCCGCTACCCCTACCAGCATGCCAAATTCCCTTGCTGGCAAGGGGAAGACCTGCCTGCTGTGGCAGGCAGATGTGCAGCACCCCTCTGCCCCAAGAGGGGTGACAGCAACTCAATGAGGAAGACCCAGCAGAAGTGCCATGAAAGTAAAAGGGGTGACGTCGTTCCCCACACGGCTGCCAGCTGGGGACTCTTGAGGAGGTGGTAAGTGGGGGAAAACCTGTACACGGCTTCTTTTGGGGGGATCATGGAGGCCTCCTTGAGATTTGAGAATGTTTTATCTCGTGTTGGGACTGCATCAGTGCTGCAACAGTAGGTAATGACTGGATCCTCAGGCTGCGATGCTACATATCCTTTCCTGAGAGCAAGACACACTGAGTGCAGTGGGATTTACTTTTAAGAAAGAAGGCATAGGATTGCCCTATCAGAGTTCCAAAAGTTGGAAAGGGAAAATGGATAAAAAAGTAATTTGGATGGAATCAGTTTCTTCTGATGACCGCTTGACCTTCTGTAGCTTTTGCTGAATGCAACGGACAGCCAAAAAACATGCCTTAAGGTGTCCAGAAGGAAATACTGCAGGTGGTTTTAAATCTTGATTAATACCTTTCTTGACATTTCCTTGAGGAAAGGAATCTATACCATAACGGCATGCACGCTAACTGTGAGACCGGGTGGCTCTATAGATTGACAACACTAGAAGCATCCTTAGATTGGAACAGCTCCGATGCTCGGAGCCGAACTTTGAAGTACGATTCTAGCATACCTGGGGGAATTTCGAGTGACACAGGGGCACAAAAGGGCAAAGAACTGAGAGCGGAGACAAGCGAGTGCAAGTTACTGTCAACCGCTCAAATATATTCTGCTGAAGAGACTCCTTTCCTGGAATTACTATATCTCTACTCAGGAGTTCTGAAGGAGGAAATTGATTCTCGCTGCTTCTTGCTGAGCCCTCAACAAATTTGTTTCCTGACGGCAACTTCAGTGCAAATACAAGTCACAGACCTGCAAGCTCCTGGATATACACGGGGGAGTACGGGGCATGGAAATGCATGGAAACAGTAGTTCTAGCAAAGAACAAAAATCATGCAAGGGTAAGAGAAAAGCATGGACTTGGGTGAATGCGGCAGAAGACAAGGGCAGCAGTTATGAATTTGGTGTCGTCGTCCCTCTTGTGGGGCAGATAGTAATAAAACCACCAAAAAAAACAAAACAACAAAATAAAATAACACAACAAAAAATGGTTAACAAAGGGTGTAATCCTGATTTAGGCCTGAGAATGTGCCCAGCTAAGCTGGCCTAAGTAGGCCATATCCTGAGCTGACAGGCCAATCCCTTTGTTAGGAGGCCTCCAGGCTGACACTTCGGCCAAATTCACAGTGGTAGGAGGCCTCTAGGTTGGCCTAACTACTGCAGCACAAGGGCAGTAGTTACTAAGTGCTCACTTAGGCTGGTGTAGTTGTGCCATATCCTGAGATGAGCTGGTGTAGTTGTGCCATATCCTGAGGTTGAGAGACAGGAGTGGCAAATTATGAGATGGCCTTTGAAGGTGCCCTGTAATATTGCTCTCTTATGTTTGTACAGTTTGAAACTTCCCCTACAATCCAGAGTAACTACGGGAGCACGTAAGAGACTTTACGTGCACCCGTAGTTACGACATCACCTAGTGAAAACCTATGGGAAATTCATATTGCAATCCAGAACAAATTGTTCTTACACCAAAGCAAGGACTCCCCATAGTTACCCTGGATTGTGCCCTTCATCTGAGAACTACCACTTCATCTGCTTGTGTGAATCATCCCCACAGTGATAAGCTTTGAAAAATGATCTGGCTGTAACCATAAAGAATGCTCTTTTCCTATAGCACTTCTTTAGGCATTCAGAGTGTCTCAGTGGATACAATAAACAGAGGGTTTTCATATTGTGCCATTTGCGAAGCAACGTAAATGACTATGCAATATTCTCCTGCTTTTCAAAATTGTGATATATCATTGACCTGGTAGGAGAAACAGTCAATGACCTGGATAAAAGACAGCCCTGGCATTTGAGAGCAAGGCCTTTATCCCTTCTGGATAGAATGCCAGCCTTCCACTTGAATGCACTATCTTGTTGCCTGACTGATTATACTAATAGCATCCCTGTAAGCACTGCTTCTTTTTCCATGGCATCATTCTGCGGAAACAACAAAACATTTTTTTTAAAAGCTTACAAATTATATTGAGAGTTCCTAAGCCTGCTCTTCTTCTTTCTAAAAAAGAATATTTTTTTTTCCTGCAGCAAAAGAAAGGTTTGAAACTGTAAATAACCATAAAATAGCCAAACAATTGAAGAAGTTAAATCTCTAGGATTCTGCTTAGAGTTTTGCTTTTACTGCACAGTAGCTGTTAGGATTTACCTTTACTTTTACCTTTAGCCATGAGGATCAAGAGTGTTTACTTTTGTACAATTTTCCAAGCAAAGTGTTACCCCAACCCACCCAAGCAGCTATTAATTTTGTGCCACCATAGCGAATGGCATAGCAAAGGGCACATGCCACAGAAGAAGGCACATGCCATAGCAAATGACATCTTCAAAGTAAATATTGGCTTTGAGGATACTAATTGTTGGCAGGAAAATCACACAGAGGTGAACGTGTAAGTATCCCCATATCGTTCTGCTCCCCTTACCAGGAAAGGCTCCAAAGGGGTGAAGCTCCCCCAAGACTCACTGCACTGCCCCCCTCTAGCTATGCCACTGCACAAGAAGAATTTGTGGCAGCACTGCTAATGGAAAAAGCAAGGAATGCTCTGATTTTGTACTGGTTTCTCCCAGAGATCTATAAAAAAGAAACATTCCTTCTGCCATTGCTTTTTCTGCTGCCCAAGTCAACTATTGCACCCAGCATGAACCACCTGGCCTGCTCTAAAGAAGTGGTCAAGTGGAGAAGAAGGTTGCAAACGAGGAGTAATGATAAGAAGCACGGGCACTCTGGGATCCCTCCATCACTTCTTCCTTGCCTGTCTAAACCTTCAAACGGGCATGCAGGCAAGGCGCAAGAATCAGACTGGGGCATGCGCACACAAAAGAAAGGGAACGGACCTATGGTGCACGACTTCCCAGGAGATGGTAGAGCAAACTACCCTTCTGAAAGGACCACATAAAACAGGTGGTGCTCGAGCATTTCCACCCAGAATCCCATTCTGAGCTCCATGTCTACTCAGAAGTAAGTCCCATTGTGTTGAATTCCTAAGAAAGTGTGGATTACAGTCTGAGTTCCCCTTTCTAAGTTGGGAGAACCAGTGCCAGATTCCAAGATCATGACCCCCCCAAAACAGGTGGTCCCAACCCCAAGTTGAGGAACACTGACATATACAACAGCCTCAATCATAGGAACATAGGAAGAGACATCACACTTTCTGTGACATTCATAATTATATATATAAAAGAGAAAAGTCACTCACTGACTGACTCACTGACTGACTCACTCACTCATCACCGCCCTGCCAAAACCGCTGGGTCTAGAAGCGTGAAATTTGGGTTGGGTGTTCCTTCCGTGAGGGAGGGGTGCACTAAGAACCGGTTTTCGGAAATTCCAACCGGAAGGGGGTGAAAAGGGGCGCAACGCCTTTTCCTCCCTATTCTTTGCACTGAGAATTGCTGACTCAGCAACATTCCGCCCCAACTGCTGGGCCTGAAGCATGGAATTCTGGGAGTTCCTTCTGTCACCTGAACTCCCACCAAGAACCATCTGGAGAAATTAACCCTTCAGGGGCTGAAAAGGGGGCAACGTGTTTCTCTCCTATACTTAACATGGGAGACTGAACCACATCCAGCCAATTGGGTGCTCAGACCCTGGTGCACTGGGGGATGTTGTTCGGAGGAAGAGGTTGCACTGGCGAGGATGCTGCGCATGAGGGGAAATTGCGCATGAGGGGAAATTGTGCATGGGGGAAGTTGCGCACGTAGGAAAGTTGCGCAGGGGGGAAGTTGCACATGGGAGGAAAATTGCACATGGGAGGAAGTTGCGCATGGAGGAAAGTTGCGCATGGGAGGAAAGTTGCGCACGGGGCAAAATTGCGCATGGGGAAAGTTGCGCACGGGAGAAAAGTTGCGCATATGGGAAGTTGTGCATATGGGAAGTTGCACATATGGAAAGTTACGCATGGGGGAAGTTGAACATGGGAAAGTTGCACATGGGGGATGATGCACATGGAGGAAAGTTGCGCAAGGGGAAAGTTGCGCACGGAGGAAGTTGCGCACGGGGGGAAGTTGTGCATGGGGAAAATTGCACATGAGAGGAAAGTTGCGTATGGGGTAAGTTGCGCATGGAGTTGCGAATGGGGGAAGTTGTGCATGGGGGGAAGTTGCGTATGGGAGGAAAGTTGCGCATATGGGAAGTTGCGCATAGGGGAAGTTGCGCATGGGGATGATGCACATGGAGGAAAGTTGCGCATGGGGGGAAGTTGCACGTGGGGGGGGAAGTTGCACGTGGGGGGAAGTTGCGCATGGGGGAAAGTTGCGCCTGGGGGGAAGTTGCGCCTGGGGAAAAGTTGCGTATGGGGGAAGTTGCGTATGGGGGAAGTTGTGTATGGGGGAAGTTGTGTATGGGGGAAGATGTGCATGGAGTGAAGTTGCGCATGGGGAGAAGTTGCACATGGGGAAGTTGCACATGGGGGGAAGTTGCGCATGGGGAAAGTTGTGCATGGGGAAAGTTGCGCATGGAGAAAGTTGTGCATGGAGTTTGATGCATATGGGGGAAGTTGCGCATGGGGGTTGATGCGCATGGGGGAAGTTGTGCATGGGGGGTTGATGTGCATGGGGGGAAGTTGCGCGTGGGGTAATTGTGCATGCTGGGTTGATGCGCATGGGTGAAGTTGCGCTTGGGGGGGTTGATGTGTATGGGGGAAGTTGCGCATGGGGGGGTTGTTACGCCTGGGGGAAAGTTATCCATGGGGGGGTGATGCATATGGGACGATGGCATACAGGGAATTTTACTCCCGCAACGCGGGTACACCTTTCGCTAGTATTATTAATAATAATAATATTTGCTGCAATAATAATATTCTCTTTCCTGGGAATAAGACACATTGAATACAGTGGGACTTACTTTTGAGTAGACATATTTAGGATCTTTTGTCTTTAACCAGCTTAAGGATAAGTGACCACACTATCAGTTAATGGAGCAAATATATCACCACAATATGCAGGCATCATCACTTTCTGATGGTTCATTTACTGACAGTTCCACTCTTTCAACACCTTCCGCTTATATCCAGAATTCAATCGTTCAACACATGCTCCATTATTTCAACCTCTGTCTGCTGGTCTAAAGGTTAAAATTGTCTTACTGGATGTTGACTTGCATGTGGTCAAACTGTTTGTGGCATTCCTTATGACGTTCTTCAGTAAATAACCAACATTCAGACAGATAAGGTATTTATTGTCCACATGTGCCTTTGTTCATTTTACTGTAATTTGTTTTTATTTTGGTTGTGTGTTAATAAACATGTGTTATTTAGGCTTTTGCGAGTGACATTTATAGCCTTTTTGCATTTGCAAGCTGAAAAAGACTGGGTTCCACTTTTCAACCGTTTTCACTTTTGGACCAAGCTGTGGTCCCTAAACCGTTCAATAAGTGGGTGATGCTTCTAATTACTCATCTGCAAAAGATTCACTGGCTACAATCCTAATCACACTTTCCTGGAAGTAAGTCCCATTGAATATAATGGGACTTACTTCTGAGTAGACCAGCTTAGGATTGCACCCATTGTCTTCTAGAGCTCACATTTACAATCTTGTTTTCAGCATGTGGCCCAGAGGGCCTATTCGTTTCCGATCTTCGTCTATTAGACCGTAAAATGCTGTCAGCGTGGGGGCTCACTGCCTTGACAGTGTTTCATTACACCTTCGTTAGTAACCAATATGCCCTTGTTTATCCAATTAAACAGCTACCTATTATGTCGAAGCAAGACTTCCATATTAAAGCGATCCCACGCAACCCATTTTCTCATATATCCCATTGTCTCCCTTGCACAAAGGATATTAATACGACTCAGGAAACAAAGGATGTGCATTAATACGACTGAGAAAGCCATGAGTGTTAATTAATATCATTAATGGGACTCAGGAAAAGGGTTCCTGGCATGCAGATGATGCAAACTAAGTGCACAATCCTAATCATGTTTACTTAAAAGTAAGCCTCATTGTGCTCAAAGGGTTTTACTCCCAGGAAAGTGTCTTTAGGATTGCAGCTTAACCCTCAAATCCAGACTAACGATGGGAGCATGTAAGAAACTTTACATGCACCCATAGTTACTGCACCACCTAGTGAAAACCATATTGGAATCCAGAGTAAGTTGTTCTTACACTGGAGCAAGGACTCCCCGTAGTTACTCTGGATTTTGCCCTAAACTCTGAAAAGCTGTTGAACTTGTTGGACCAAAATGGTGACTTGTTCTGGACCAACGAGTCACCTGTTATCAACCAACTTGTTCACCCAAAACAAGTGTAACATTTCAAAAACTTCAAACTTTGGGCACAATCCAGAGTAACTACAGGGAGTCCTTGCTCTGACGTAAGAACAATTTACTTTGGATTGCAATATGAATTTCCTATAGGTTTTCACTAGGTGGTGTTTACGTCAACATAAATGTCTCTGACGTGCTCCTGTAGTTACTCTGGATTGGAGGGTAAGTGAACAATATTTAGAGCACAATCCTAACCATATCTACTCCAAAATATGCCCCATTGTGTTCAAGCCTAAGACTGCAATCCTAAAGACACTTTCCTGGGAGTACGACCAATTGAACACAATGGGGCTTACTGGTACACATGTTTAGGATTGTGCTCCTAGTTATGAAAATCTATAGCATAAACTATTACTGTTCTATTTTAAGAGCTGTTGTATTTTTAGTATCTTCTCCATATGACAAAACTTCATTTCAGTCAAACTAGGAAATAACTGAACAGGTGTTTAATTAAGCTATTTAAGCAATAGGAAGTATTTTCCTGTATGAATTTTGCTCTCCATGAAGACAGAGTATTAACAAACTGATTATTTAACTATCTTATTTTTAAAAAAGACAACACTGATCAAGGTCTGAATATAGATTTAGTTGATGAATGTTTTAGATTAAGATCATTTTTTATAAAATGACATGGTTTTAATTTTAGAAAGACCATTAAAAGACAATGAATTGATGGTCCAGCTGAAGGAATTGGGATCATCGGCAGGTTTTAAGATGAATAAGCAGAAAATTAAAATTTTATTCACATATATGATAGAATATAACAGATGAGTACATTAGGGGAAGAGGATCACTTCAGGGCCAACTCAATCTTCTCCTTTCCCTTCTCCTTTTCCTTCCCCTTCCCCTCCATTACATTGCAATTTTTTTCCTCTTACCCCCAAATCCAGAGTAACTACGGGAGCACATAAGAGACATTTATGTTGACATAAACACCACCTAGTGAAAACCTATAGGAAATTCATATTGCAATCCAAAGTAAATTGGATCCACTATAGGTAATTCCGGAAACTGTAGTTGTATCCAACGAATTTCTCCGCTAGAATTGTCAAGTTGGAGGCAAATCAGAGATATTGGTATTGATTCAGAAGGATCAATCTATACCAGGACACACAGCAAGATGAATTAGATAAAGAGATGGTAAGACGGTGTAGAAGAGAAGGCTAATGGCAACTGGGAATGGAGAGGTTAACCATTGTTGTTGTAAAGGTTCTTGTGTTGAATTGCAGCCATCCTTCACAGCTAACCTTGAACCATGTCAGCAAGAATCAATCCTAATATTCCTCTCCAGCAGAGTTAGCAGCAAAATTCCCTTAGACCAGTGGTCCTCAACCTTCTTGGCCCTAAGGACCAGTTCTGGGGAAAAGTAATTTTCCAGGGATGGGGGGAGAGTCATGCCTCTGGCAACCTGGCGAGGGGCTTCCCCACCGAGCTGCCTCCAGCCGTAAATCCCATTATAATAAATAGAGCTGTTGCTGGTTACTGTGGCTAGGATTGCAGGTGAGAACCCAATGTCTCAATGCATGTCTACTCAGAGTAGGGATTTTCAACCTTTTTCAGTACAGGATGCATTGAAGATGCACAAAGCTATCCTAGTCACTCTTATTGGAGAGTAAGCCTCACTGACTATAATGGGACTTATTTCTAAGTAGACAGGCATTGGGTGGGACTCTGAGGCTGCAGTCTTATCCATGCTTTCCTGGGAGTAAGCTCTATTGACTACAGTGGAACTTATTACTGAGTAGACAGGCATAGGATTGAGCTCTGAAGCAGCAATCCTCCGACAGAACCCTCCTGCTGTGAGGAGGGGAAGAGGCACTCAGAGGAGTCATTTCGTGGACCAGTCAGGCAGCTGCCAAGGACCTCCAGTGGTCCCCGGACCTGGGAAATAGAAGCCTTGCCCCAGACAATGTCAGATCCTACAAATTCCTGTCTCAAAAGAAGAGAAAGAATGCCCTTTAGTTGCCTGCTCAGTCAATTTGGAGAGGTCCTTTTGGAGGACTTCACCCTTCGACTGCCCTGAATAGTTTTGTGTTATGTGCAAACTTGACCAACTCATAGTTTAGCCCAACTCCAGATCATCTAAGACCAGTCCCCAGGCAGATCCTGGCGAGATCCCAGTTCATACTTCACTGCACAAATTGCCCATTTATTTCACCCTCTATTCTTTAAACTGTTCTTTAACCAGTTACCGATCCATGAAAGGACTCATCCTTTTATTTCGTGACTGTTACGTTTACTCAAGAGTCTTTGGGGAGGGACTTTGAGCTTCAATATTATTAAGTGTAGGCTTTGTTTCCAATAATGAAGACTTCTTTTCACAGTTAAAACAATAAAAGGATTTAATTAATTCTCAAGTGGGAACCCAGGACTAAAATTCCAGACAGCATTCAGATCAACCTGGAAAATCAATTCACACAATTCCCCTGCGCATTATTTTAAATCTGCAAAGAGGCATTCAGACTTTTAATCAACATCAGGTGAGGAAGGAGACGCTCTCCACATATAAGTAGGGATTTAGTAAGCCAAGTTTCCTCACATTAGTAACAGCAATTGTGTCGCATAAACAAATCACAGGTTTCTTTAATTAATCAAAAGGCTTTAACACATATAATTATTTTTTCATCCCTTCTATTAAACCAGATTACAGTAATTACATCTTAAAAGTATCTTTGTTAACATGTTTTTTTGCAAGTCGGTTTTCTAGCTGTGGATGTGTTGCAGGAAGTAGATGGGCGCAATCCAGAGTAACCACGGGGAGTCCTTGCTCCGGTGTAAGAACACTTTACTCTGGATTGCAATATGAATTTCCCATAGGTTTTCACTAGATGGTGCAGGAACTACGGGTACATGTAATGTGTCTTATGTGCTCCCGTAGTTACTCTGGATTGCAGGGATAAAATGTTTTCATTAATTTCCAGTACTTGATAAGAAGTCCATTTGGGGATCAAATGAGACACAGAAAAGAAATTATTGTATTTACTCAAATCTAATGCGCACCGTTTTCAGTTTGGGCTCGCATTAGATTTGATGGTGGATTAGAATAGATGAAATATGGTAATCCTGCCACTACGAGATATTAGGATTACTGTATTCCATTGATCCAGCAGTGGGGAGAGGGCAACTACCTTGTCCATGGGACAATTGTTTTACCCCCAAGATGGAGAGGGAGTGGCCCAGCTCCTTCGCCTCCTCCACCTTCGCCACCCCAAGGCAGGCAGGAGCAGCATCAGTGCACATTACAATCACTAGCAATTTTTTTTTATTTTAAGCTTCTTAAAATCTAAGAGCATTAGATTTGAAGTCACTTTAGATATGAAGAAATAGGGTTATTTGCCAACACTCAAGTATTTCCAAAATTACAAGTTTCTTTCAAAATCTCAACTGAACAGGACAACAGCTGCCCATCAGTTGTGGGCAACGATGGGCAGATGTGGTGGAGATCCAGAGCCTCAGCATAGAGTGTTCAGTATGGAAGGACTGGCCAGATGGCAGGAATTGGCAGTATCTCTCCACTAATATCCTCCACTACATTTTGACTTGGAAATCCTTTGCCACCTCTATTCAACAAGTCCAAGCATATCCAAAGCAGTCCATGTGGCTGTGTTGAGAAGAATTAAAGGGCTCTGGCTGCATCCTAAAGATACTTTCCTGGTGTAAGACCCATTGAACACAATGGGGTTTACTTTTGAATAGATGTGGTTAGGATTTTGCTCTTTTGCCTGTTTATGTCCAAATTCCTTGTCTGGTGAACCGCACCTCTTCTCTTGCCCTCGGGCTGTGATTTTAAACCTTTTCCATTTCATGGCACACTGAAAAGACACAGACATGGTCAAGACACACCATCAGTTGTTTTACCATTCAAAAGGCACACCATGCTGTTGATAGGGGACTGAAATCCCCCAATTGTCCTTTTAATAAACGTACCTCCCCAAATTCCCATGACATACCTATAAACCAGCATACTGTCTGATAATCCCTATCCTACACCCTTCCCATCTTTCATTCCCTTTCTGTAAAGAGCAATCTTAAAAATAAAACATACAGAAGAGACACTAGCAACAGCCACTGGAAAAGATACCTATAGGGATATCCAGAAGATCTGCAAGATTTTATCCTTCGTGTTGGTGACATGGAAATTCTCAACTATTTGGTGTGGACTTGGACCCTTTGTAGGGGCTTTCCTTGGGGGAAAAGGATGGAAGATATCCTTCCCCCCGAACTCAAAAAAGAACCCCCCCCCCAAAAAAAAGAACTCTGGTAGTGCCACTAGATATGGTAGTTGCCATTTTGGTGCTGTTGCACCAGACGGCACTGCAGATGGTGCTCTTCCTTGGCTTTGGTGACCTCTATAGTCACCAGTGACCCGGGAGTTTTCCACTAGATACAAATACAGCGGTGCCTCACATAAAGAGCTTAATTCATTCCAGAGGCCTGCTCTTTAAGTGAAGCTGATTTTTCCATAGGAAATAATGGAAACTCAGACGATTGGTTTGACAACCCCCAAAATATTCATATAAAATATTAACTGGATGTAAAAATGATGACAAAACACTGGAATTGAATTCAAAACATGCATTCAATATGCACGGTCCTATGAAGTCTACTTAGGCTGCAATCCTAAAGATACTTTCCTGGGAGTAAGAACCATTTAACACAATGGGGCTTACTTCTGGGTAGACATGGTTAAGAGGCTACAAAGACACTTTCCTGGGAGTAAGCCCCATTTAACACAATGGGGCTTACTTCTGAGTAGACATAGGAGACTGCAATCAAAGACACTTTCCTGGGAGGCTTACCTGGGCTGCTGCTGGAGGTTCAAGGTGGTCAGTGGGGGCACTTGGGGGCAGTTAGGGGCAGCTGCCTCTGACACCTCCAGGCAACTTTCCCAAATTTGGGGGCAGTTAGAGGCAGCAGCACTGGCCAGCAGCCCTTATAAAGAGCCTCAATGCGGAGCATCAGGTCTGCATAGAACGCATGCCCATAGCACGCTTGCTTGTTAAGTGAAGCAGAACTTGTTATGTGAAACAAGATTTCTTGGAAATGTTTGCTTGCTATGTGAAATGCTTGTTAAACAAGGCACTTGTTAAGCGAGGTACACTATTGTCTGCGCTCTGGATGAATAGTCAGAAAATATATAGGACAATGAATATTCCACCTTCCTACCACCTACGTACCTAAGCTCATGGGTCTGACGAAGGCAACTAGAGTATAATGCAGAATACTGAACATAATATTTTATTCTATTATAAAGAACCATGTATCTTCTACTTTGTTAATTTAACTGAGAAAATCTATTAATATTAACAGATGGCACGCATAGCAGGCCAGGATTTAGAGTAGCATATCTGCATGACCAGTTATTTAGGGAAAAATAATTCAAAGTTACAAGGCCAAACACACTGCTTGCTATGTAAGGCCTATTTTAAGACATGTTTAATTGACCGCATTATGAAATAGCTCATCACAGTTGCGACACTGCAGAAATTATATGGAGATGGGAAAATCCATATCGTCTTAATGTCTTAGCAAACCATGTTTTATTTTTCAGACTTTATTTTAATTATTCTTGAGAAGCAAAAACACAGCTCTCATCACAATCTTCCTTGTAACTTATTAAAATATAGAGAGGACCAAAGATGTCCCAAAAATTAATAGCGCCCAGCAACACTTGTGTCTTCTTAAAAACTGCCAACAGAGATTTATCAAAACATGACACAGAACAAACCCTTGTTCTTTCGCTGGCCAATGAAACAAGGCTCAAGTTCTCAAAAAGCAACCTTCCCATTCAAAATCAGAAGGCACAGGTTCACAACACAGTGCTGACATGGTGATAAGACACACAACTGATGACTGATGATGTTCTGATGATGTGCATCTAATGCTCAGATGCAACTGATAATGATCTGACACACAATGAGATTCTGCTCCCATGACCTGACTAGACATGTTGAAAACTCATCGACAAACACGGCGCAATCCTAACCCCCGATTAGGCTGGTGCAAATCCCTTGCGCTGGTCTGGGGCTGTTGCAAAAGTTCTGTGCCAATCCTGGGTAGAGGAGTGAGGAGGCTAGCAAACAGATATGCACCAGCCTCCCCACACCACCATGGGAATGGGGAGATGGATAAGTTGTGCTGCCTTAAATTGGTGAGGATTGTGTCCACAGAAGGCTATAATCTCTCAACACACAATAAAACATTCACAAGCCCAGGCAGTTTTGCAAAATAAGGGCACAATCCAGAGTAACTACAGCGAGTCCTTGGTCCGGTGTATGAACAACTTACTCTGGATTGCAATATGAATTTCCCATAGGTTTTCACTAGGTGGTGCAGTAACTATGGGTGCATGTAATGTCTCTTACATTCTCCCATAGTTACTCTGGATTGTAGGGTATAAGTATCAGCTTCTGAAACAACGTGCTACCAAGATTTCTACTACTGCCAATATTCAAAGTGAATTTGTGGATTCCTCTGGCTGAACATCTGATAAAATACATTATTAGTACTTTTAGCAAATGTGGGGGAGGTGAACATTGATAGCTATTTTCCTACAAAGATAAATTCAAACTGGAAGGTAAAATTTAGCAAATGTGACAGAAGCAACATGTATGTATGTACGTATGTATGTATGTATGTATGTAGGTAGGAAGATAGGTAGGTAGATAGGTATATGTATGTATGTACAGTATGTCCTTCGTTTCTCCCACCCAAGGGGGATTCGGATAGCTCACAGTAAAAACATAAATACATTAGAAATTAAAAACACATTGCAAATAAAACAACAAAACATTAACACATTAAGATATTAAAATATTAAACCAACCTGGATCATTAAAATCAATTAAAACAATTGTCAAAACACTAGTCCTCAATATAAATTCAAAATTCTACAGAGTAAAGAGGTCTTAAGGCCCTGCCAAAAGCCCTCCAAAGAGGGAGAAGGTCTTACTCCCAGGGGAAGGGAATTCCAAATTGGGGAGCAGCCACCATGAAGGCCCTATTTCTTTGAGAGTACATCCTAATGGGAAACAACAGACACCCTCTTTCATACTTGGACTGCAGCTCTCTTAGTTCTTTTCACTGGAGTTGCCCAAGAAAAGTCATCAGCTGCAGGTTACCTGTAGCAAGTCATGGCCAGGTAAGATGATGCCCAAAGATGCTGCAATTCACACGTTGGGAATGAGATCCTTGGGTAAGATCTGGGATAAGATCCAGGGATAAGATCCTGGAGCAAATCACTGCTGTCAGCATCTCCCTCCTTCCCTTTTCCCCCAAGCTCTCTCTTCCTTCCCCCTCCCCACCCAAGCCATGCCTCAGTTTCCAAATTACTGGCACTGATGGAAAACACAGAAGCCACAACTTCACAAACCATGCTGCTTCTAATGTGCTACACTAGATGTGTACACTACACTACACTACTTCTAATGTGCTACAGTGCTGAATTGCAGCACTGACCATGGGAATCCAGACCAAGATATACTGAAGATCCCATCCCTGAGAGCACATGTTAATGCATATCTAAAAAGCATACAGTATACACAATAAAGCTCTACAATGTTGCTTCTATTATTTAGTAAGAGGCTAATTACATGAGCCTCCAACAGGCTTAGAAAACTAATTTCCAATTTGGAGGGGAAAAAAACTTTAATTACCCCATCTATATTAAGTGGGGACAACTCTCACCAATCTTCACTCAAGTATTCTGTCTAGTTTATTTTAAATATTGGGATCACCCATTTGGCTCCCCATTAGCTTTGAAAACTGTGGCTGCAATCCTAAAGACACTTTCCTGGGAGTAAGATCCATTGAAAACAATGGGGCATATTTTTTGAGTAGACTTTCCCTACAATCCAGAGTAACTACAGGAGCACATAAGAAGCATTACGTGCACCCGTAGTTACTGCACCACCTAATGAAAACCTATGGGAAATTCATACTGCAATCCAGAGCAAATTGTTCTTACACCAGAGCAAGGACTCCCTGTTACTCTGGATTGCGCCCATAG
This sequence comes from Cryptoblepharus egeriae, assembly GCA_030015325.1. Lineage (NCBI taxonomy): Eukaryota > Metazoa > Chordata > Lepidosauria > Squamata > Scincidae > Cryptoblepharus > Cryptoblepharus egeriae. The sequence continues at coordinate 4,344,406 of JAREYC010000007.1, read as the reverse complement.
TGAGGATTGTGCTCTTAGAACAACATAAAAGTAGCATTTCAAAATGAACCAAAGTGGTAAAACAAAGTCAATTAAACAGCAAAAAAAGATAGAATGTAGAATAATAAATTCTGCATATAAAATTATGCAAAGTCACATGAAACATACACATACATGCAACATGCTCATTGCACATACATGCAACATGCTCATGTGTGTCAACATGCAAGTTGATCAACACCAAGTCCGGTGTCATCCAGGTTATGGAAAGGTATTCAATGAACCAGATACAACCTTGTTATACACGGATTTTTTTATACATGAATTTGACTCAACACGAACAGCTACTGCAAATCATGATTTTAAAAACTGATTTTCTCTACTGTTGTAGAGAAGCAGTCATGCAAGCAATCCTTCCATTCTTCAGATGAGCTAAGCAAATGCATTCAAATTGCTTACAACAGTAAGAAAAACAGATTTTAGAACTACTGTAAACATGAACACTTCATTTTTTTATTAGTCCCAGAATCAAAAGCTTGCAAATATTGCAGCACAACCTTATTCCTTTAGGAGCAAAAGAAGAGCAAGAAACCTAGAAACCTAGAAATGAGTCTTTAAATCTATTTTTTCAACTTTTTTATCCCAGGAACTGAACCCTAGTGGTTTAGAAGGAACACCTGTACAGAAATTATCTGCTTTTTCTTTTTTTAATACTGACTATTATAACTTGTGATGCATCAAACGGCTGTATTTGTACAGATTTGGGAATCTGTCCAGGACCCTCTAGAAATTTGTTCGGATTGCACCTTCTCTATTTAAAATAACCACATAAAATCAATCAATATATACTAGTGTTTTTTACTTTTCATTCTGCCATGTTCTACATTTTTCTTCGATGTCCTGCATTTGGGGGAGCCTTGTTCTCTATTTCAGATACAACATATGGTCATCCTGAACTGCCACCATGTGTTGTTACACTATAACATAAATAAAATTTCCTTCATGATTAAGGAATAGCAGTATTTTGTAATAATTGTGTGTGACTGGTAAAGCTTGAAGGTCAAAAATAGTACATTATAGGTTGAAAATCACATCCTCTCTCTCTCTCTCTCTCTCAGCACAGACTATTGCTGCAATCCTAAAGACACTTTCTTAGGAGTAAGATCATTGAACACAATGGGGCTTACTTTTGAGTAGACATTATTAGGATTATGCTCTAAGTTTGCCTTCTTGCAGATGTCTGCCTAATTGCAAACATATCTGAGCACCCTCCAAAAATTGTATTATAAGATGCCTGCCAGCTGGGTCATTCAGATCCACTGAGATGCTGTCAAACTGTCACAAGCCTGCCTAAATCTATTATTGGCTGTTGTTACTGAGGCTGCCCAAGATTCGCTGGGGTAACCATATGAATAATACAAGGCATTAAGCTAGAATGTTTCAGCGGCAAGAAGACAGCGGCAAAACCTCCAAAATATAAATTTTTCTTCTTACACAAAGCAGCAGTTTGGCGAAACTTGTGAGCAACGTTAGCTTTGAATTTAATCGTGTCGCTCGATTACAGCGTTTATTTTATCCCATCCTGGGAAACACGGATGTTTAAAAGCAAACATCTGTTTGAATGAGCAAATACCCTAATTTAAAATGCATTTAAAACATTCCCTTCCAAACCATAAAATTTCCTTAAAATAAGATGACACTAAAATGCATTCCTTCTTCTAGTATCTCAAGTTTGTTTCTCATGCATCTTTTGCCAACAGAACATTGCTAATGGTTGAAGTACTTGGTTTTAAAGACACTCTGGAGACACCCAAAGAAGTTATAATATATGAACACTCCAGTCTTTCGTTTCTTTCTTTTCTCTCTGCTTATGAGGGGAAAAATAAGGGCACAATCCACAGTAACTACGGGGAGTCCTTGCTCCGGTGTAAGAACAATTTGCTCTGGATTGCAATATGAGTTTCCCATAGGATTTCACTAGGTGGTGCAGTAACTACGGGTACACGTAAAGTCTCTTATGTGCTCCCGTAGTTACTCTGGATTGTAGGGTAAGATTCATGATTTTCAAAACTATTTTTCTGCAACTGAAGAAAGGAGATCTATCTATCTATCTATCTATCTATCTATCTATCTATCTATCTATCTATCTATCTATCTACCTTTTTATTGATTGATTGATTGATTGATTGATTGATTGTTTGATTGATTGGCCAAGTATGAACTCCATACCCGGAATTTGCCTTCGGCAACAGCTGCAGACATACAAACACCAACTCACAAAGAACAAACAATACATACAGAGCATACAATCAAATAAAAACACTACTTCAGTCTTTTCCAATAGTCCCTCAGCATAGTTGATGGTTCAGCAATTTAATGGCACAAGGGAAAAAACTGTCCTCGTGCCTAGTTGTCTTAGTGTACAGAGTCCTATATCGGCGTCCAGAGGGAAGAAGCTCAAACAAAATGTGTCCAGGGTGAAGAGGGTCTGCAGCAATACTCACGGCTCTCTTCTCGACCCGAGCGATATATAGATCCTCCATACAGGGCAGACTGACTCCAATTATTTTCTCCGCTATACTTATAGTTCTTTGTAGTTTTTTCTTGTCCAGTTTGGATGCTGTGCCAAACCAGACAGTGATGGAACTGCAGAGAACAGACTCAATAATTCCCCTATAAAACAGGGTCATCAGCTCTTGAGGCAGATTGAATTTCCTCAGTTGGCGCAAGAAGAACATCCTCTGATGAGCCTTTTTAATGATGCTGCTGATGTTAGTTGACCATTTCAGGTCTTGGGAGACTACAGAGCCCAAGAACTTGAAGGACTCCACCACTGAAACCACATTACCACAGATGGAAAGTGGAAGTAGCATTAAGGGGGTGCTTCCTAAAGTCTACCATCATTTCCACAGTTTTTTGTGAATTAAGCTCCAGATGATTCCTACTGCACCACAGAACCAGTTGATCAACCTCCTGTCTGTATGCAGATTCATCACCATCACGAATAAGGCCAATGACCGTTGTGTCATCTGCAAACTTCAAAATTTTAACAGAGGGGTCCGAAGAGGTGCAGTCATTTGTATAAAGGGAGAAAAGCAACGGGGAGAGCACACACCCTTGAGGAGCTCCTGTGCTGATAGTTCGAGTACTAGATGTAATTTTCCCCAACCTCACCTGCTGCTTCCTATCCGTCAGAAAGCTAAGTATCCACTGACAGATAGGAGCAGATACATTAAGGTGGATCAGTTTAGAATAGAGGAATGATGGAACAATAGTGTTGAAGGCTGAGCTGAAGTCCACAAAAAGAACCTGTACATATGTCCCCAAAGAATCCAGATGTTGCAGGATATAGTGTAATGCCATATTTACAGTGTCATCCACTGACCTGTTAGTCCTGTAGGCAAACTGAAGGGGGTCTAGCAACGGGTCTGTGATGTCACCAGCCTCTATGCTATACCCCCTTGTAGCTATGCCACTGCCACTATCTATCTATCTATCTATCTATCTATCTATCTATCTATCTATCTATCTATCTATCTATGCTATACCCCCTTGTAGCTATGCCACTGCCACTATCTATCTATCTATCTATCTATCTATCTATCTATCTATCTATCTATCTATCTATCTATCTATCTATCACTTTTCTTCCTAAAAGGAAGAAAACCCAAGGATTCCCTTTTGGGACATGCAAAACATGCTTGTACAAATACCCAATTCACATTAGCACTATTCAATTCATGTATTCATTCATTTATTCCTTCATTCATTCATTATTTCCGGCCTTTTTCCCTTAAAAAGGAAACCAAGTTCAACATGTCTGAGGGATTTTAGGGATTCAACATTTTAGGGATTCTGCACAGGAGGGAATTTTCACATTCATCATCCTAAAAACACAGAATCTATTTCTGCCCCTTCCCCATACTAATCCAAAATATAGGAATAATATTGATTTACATTTGCACCAGACGCTGCATTTGCACCACATACAGTCAGCCTGGGATACTGGGAAGTGCAGCCCTATATGGTATTTCTGCCAGCAGCAGCCAATCACCTGTTTGTTGGATCAGTTTATAAAGTGATTTTAATTAATTCATTCAAAAGATCCGCCACTAATATTTTCATTAATGGAAATATATTCAGATTTGAAATGCAAATCAATTCTTTTTTTTCTCTTCTGGCTCCCAACAAAGGATCAGAAAGATGATGTGGCCTTCCTGCAAAAAGTTTAGAGACCCTGCTCAAGACCAGACCTCCTGCCTTGCATAACTCAAGCCTAAAGCGGAATTGAAGGCTGATCCTGATAAACCAAAGGGCCAAAGAAGAGTTAGGAGGGCCTGATATGTAAGAATTCCAGTTTGGAGAAGGATTTCCGGACTTTGAAAATGATGTGCAGTAGCTCTATTTATTTACTTACATTTTCCCCACTGTTTGTGCCCCACAATCCTAAGGCAAAACACCCCATCTTGATTTTGTAAGGAGCATTTCATGACTAGAATGATAGTCCAGAAAGCATCGAAAATACACTGCCAGTTAAAAATAATAACTAGAAAATAAAAAAGAAAATAAAAAATTAAATAACAAATATCAAATATCAAATATCAACTCTCAAATAAATAAATAAATAAATAAATTCACTTCCTCATGCTGGCTTGCATATGTCTCTATAATTACAAGCATAGCCTTGAATCAGAACCCAACCCCCGGGTGGCATCCAAAGAACGGAGTCATGGCTTAGTCCTACAGAAATTAATGAGAGTTATATTAGTCACAAATAAATTTGTCTCATTCACTTCCAATGGTGCTCCATCATTGCTAAATTTCTAACAAATTTAACCTTCCCCTACCACATATGGAAAACCTGAAGCCTGAACCTGAAGGCAATCCCAAAGGTACTGCGGCACATAAATAGGCCATGTAAAGAGACCTATTTATGACTCTCTGATTGCCTGTGAGTCAGTAACAGGCCATTTCGTTCCAATAGACAGGATTTTCGTATCACTCCAATGCACAATTATTTTCAATGGGTGCAGTTCTTATTTTCAGCAGTAAGTCAAAGAGCGATGAGAGGTTCAATAATGGGCGCAATCCAGAGTAACTATGTGGAGTCTTTGCTCCGGTGTAAGAACAATTTGCTCTGGATTGCAATATGAATTTCCCATAGGTTTTCACTAGGTATTGCAGTAACTACGGGTACATGTAATGTCTCTTACGTGCTCCCATAGTTACTCTGGATTGTAGGGCCTGTGAAGCAGTGCCAAGCTTCACCTCAAGTTTCTTACTGCTTTCCCATACCTGTTGGTGAGGGTAATTAGCACCTTAATTACACCTGTCCTTTGATTTTGCTTCTCCTTGTTTGCACCTACGCTGTCTAGTCCAGCGCTAAGAACAGTTTTCAGTCCTTCTAGTACACTTCATTTTGCTCCTGTTGCATTCAGACCCATTCAAATACATCACAAATACATCGCCCATTGTCAGTTCTTTTATAATCCAAAATCTGCATTCAATTTCAAAAGGTTCTGCAAACACATTTTTCCAGCACATGATGAACACACCCAATGAACACACAATCAAAGGTTTTTTTTCCAGATGAACACAAAATTAATCCAATTTTTCAACCTTCCGTGGTACCCGCTGAAAACTGCTTGGCTAGCAGTGCAAGCCTAAGCCTGTCTACTCAGAAGTAAGTCCCACTGTGTTCAATAGTACTTACTCCCAGGAAAGTGTGTTTAGGATTGCCGTTAAAAAAATATAAGTTTAGCCGATTTTCCAAACCCTTGGCACACAATTAAAATAGGGCTCCAAGCTCTGCCCCAGGTTTAGTAAAAACCATAATTTCTTCATCAGGGTAAGTGTTGAAAATTAAGGACGGGAAGCTCAAATTTAAATTGTATTATTGTTATCTATCAATACTGCAATCAGAATGAGTTTCAATATTTTCTTCCTTCTCAGCGCTCTCATTACCAAAAAGCCAAAGCAGATGGGAGATCTCTTGCAGAGGTTGATGCCTTAAGCATTCAGATGATTAAATGATTACAATAATTTTAGTTTTTGTTGATATGGTTTTAGCAAATCGCAGACTCAATATTTAAGACATCGACAACTGCAGTGTGTTTCCTTCATTAAATATTTGTAAGCAATCACACTTTAAAGTTGAAATCATAGCTACTCTACATGAGGAACAGCCCAGTCCTAACCTGTGGTTAGGTATGGATGCAATCCGAACCACAATTTCCTGGGAGTGAGTCCTATTGAACACAATGGGACCTACTTCTAAGGAGACATGCTTAGGATTGCACTATAACCCTACAATGCAGAGTAACTACGGGAGCACATAAGAGACATTACATGCACCTGTAGTTACTGCAGCAGGCCTCCTTCAGTCTTGAAAGACTATGATATCATGCTCTGCGCTGCATATGCTGCATGCGAAGCACAAAAGCCTGGTTTGGATTGTTATGGAGGATAGGCTGTTACCCAAGCAGCAAATCCCCCCTCTCCACGCCACTGAATTAGTCCAATGGAAAGGCAGAGTCAATACGATTGGATCCAGCTGGCATTGCAGAGCTGGGCTAAGGACAGGAGCTCACCCTGTCTTGTGGGGCCAACACGGGTCTCGAACCCTGGCCTGGTGGTTAACAGGCACAGTGTCTTAGCCACTTGTGCCACACCCACAGTTACTGCACTACCTGGTGAAAACATATGGGAAATTCATATTGCAATCCAGAGTAAATAGTTCTTACACCGGAGCAAGGACTCCCCATTGTTACTCTGTATTATGCTCCAAGTCTTCCATGCGACTGCACACATCCTTGCACTGACCCAGCCAACTCTGCAGTAGTTGTAAACATGATTTACGACATGTATGTGACATGTATGTGGCAGAAGGGACTGGTATTGGCCAAGCATGTCTTTTAGAATTGCACCCTAAATCTACACAGGATACATGTATGAGATTTTATACTGCACATTGCTGAAGAAAAAAGTTGGTCTAGGTTTAATAGGATTAAGAATTAATACCAACTTCTTTACGTGTCAAGCAACATGGATCAGATCACAAAAGAGAGAAGGAATGCTTTAATGCCAAGCACGGCAGGCAATGTTCCCACATCAAAAGTTGCTATTCTTATCAGTATAAAAGAAGCAAGAACATTAGTGTGTCTTATGGTTTAGGCTTATCACAACAACACAGGTCTACGTGCAATTTGTTGTCTTCAAAGTCAGACCTGTTTTTGTGTATTTTGGGGGTGCTGAATCCGATACGGCATCAATTTTGCCCTATTTGCTTTAATTTGGGGGGTTTTTTATGCCAATTTTATGCCACCTTTTATGCCAATTCATTTCAATGAGAAAACTTCCATTTAACCCCTTGTATTTATTATGCAATGTACATTTATCTATCATATATACTTGTGTATAAGCCTAGTTTTTTGGGCCCAAAAATGAGCCCAAAAACCCACCTTGGCTTATACGGGGGTCAGTAAAAAAATTAAGAAAAATGGCAGGTGCAAACTCCAGCGCATGCCCTCAGAGGCTCTGCAGCCTCTCCAGCTGCTGGTGCTGGCTCTCCGGGCTGCGGAGGAGGCGCGCGGCAGCAAGGCATGGAGTCCATTGCAGCCAAGCCCCTCCTCAGACTCAGTTACTTCTTTGTGGGCCATCTGAGTAGACATGCCCAGGATTGGGCCCTGAGGCTACAAGGCCAGCCACACTTTCCTGCTGTGGCTGCATTTCCCACCCTCGGCTTATACTCGAGTCAATAAGTTTTCCTAGTATTTGTGGTAAAATTAGGTGCCTTGGCTTATACGCGGATCGGCTTACACATGAGTATATACGGTATTTGTTTATTTGTTTGTACTCCGTCTTTCCCAGGGGGTCCCAATGCAACTTGTCCCCATCCCCACACTCCAAAAATTGCAGTTATGCAATGTGTTTTCCCCCAAATACTATTTATTATCAATTTTCAATATTATGATTTAAAATTCAAAGACTTGTTTCCACTCCTGTTTAATTTCAAGTTACATAAGATGATATAGGGTGCAATCCAGAGTAACTACGGGGAGTCCTTGCTCCGACATAAGAACAATTTACTCTGGATTGCAATATGAATTTCCAACAGGTTTTCACTAGGTGGTGCCGTAACTACGTCAACGTAAATGTCTCGTACGTGGTCCCATAGTTACTCTGGATTGTAGGGATAATAAAGGAATTGTGAAATTCAGATTCCTATCTAATACAGTTAGTAAAAATTTGGTTAAACACAATACAAATGTGCATTGATGCAATGTTTATTTATTATTAGATTTGTATTCCGCCTTTCTCGCCGAAGGGTACCTAAGGTTGCAAACAACCAATAAAACAACAACAATAATATATGACATAACCCCCAAATCCAGAGTAACTATGGGAGCACATAAGAGACTTTACATGCACCTGTAGTTATTGCACCACCCAGTGAAAAACTATGGGAAATTTATATTGCAATCCAGAGTAAGTTGTTCTTACATCGGAGCAAGGACACCCATAGTTACTCTGGATTTTGCCCTAAAACAATAAAATACAATTAAAAACAATATAAAAAACATTTGTTGGGGAAACTGTTTGAATTCGAATCATACAGGTTGGAATCCCAAATGAATATTTTAATCCAAACATTTCCTTCAATCCTTAAACATTTTTTTTCCCATAGGGCACAATCCAGAGTAACTACGGGAGCATTTAAGAGACATTTCGCGCGCAATCCAGAGTAACTACGGGGAGTCCTTGTTCCGGTGTAAGAACAATTTGCTGTGGATTGCAATATGAATTTCCCATAGGTTTTCACTAGGTGGTGCAGTAACTACGGGTACACGTAATGTCTCTTACGTGCTCCCGTAGTTACTCTGGATTGTAGGGTTAGTGATAACCATTTAGTGAAAACCATCTAGTGAAAACCTACGGGAAATTCATATTGCAATCCAAAGTAACCTGTTCTTACTCCAGAGCAAGGACGCCCTGCAGTTACTCTGGATTTCACCTATAATTGCATCCTAAAACCATGGAAACAGAAATTCAAGACTGCACTTGTATTATTTTGAACTGTGGTCAGTGTATAACCTTTATAACAATATATGGTTAATTAAAGCATTTCAAGCTACGAATCCAAGCTTAATTGCTCCGTTCTGCTATATGGAGATATGCTTAATTTGCTGTGAAAACTTCAATAGATGAATATATGTCCTCTAGAAATAATTCAATATTCACCCACAGATCAGGATGCCGGACTGATTATGCTTCCGCACGAACGGTTTGCCATAAAAGTTGCTACTACTTTCAAAAGAAAGCTAATTTGTTCAAGGTTTTCAATGAAAAGCAAAGGTCAAAAAAAATTTCCATGTACCTACAAATATAAAAGTTCTCGAAAGAAAAGGGAATCAATGTATAGAATAAATCACTGAAAACTGTGCCTAAAGAAGTAGTTTGCAGAAACTCTGTTCTTTAAATCCTACAAGCATTATCTATTTAAATGGTCCTCAGCAACAGTCAGAAAAGAGTGCGCACGTTGTGCTTTCACACAATAGTTCCCAAAGATAAGAAGCGCACTCTAGTTTTCTGAAAAATGCGCATAGACTGATAAGTGGCAGTGAAGAACTAAAGTCACAGCAAATACTAGTTCTATTATAATAGCTCCATGAGAAACACATCAGATCAGGAGAAGGATGTACCTGTGAGCATGATACGTATGCTATGTTCGAGGAGATAAGCACATAACAATGTGTTGCGTATTTAATAAGGAAAGAAGAAAATTAAAACTGAGCAGCTCCTGAACAAACTCTGTTCTCCAGCATGTTGAATTAATATAGAATAAAAAAACTGACCATGCATAAGCACATTAATTCAATGAAGATGGAAAGTACTGGTAATTGGCTTAGCTCTCAACCAGAGAAATGGCTGGGAAATTTTTCAAGCTAGAATACTACACGGTGTATAAGTAGTAGAAAGGCTGCATATAAATACATATTTTCCGAGAAATAAGTGTTGGGCATGCATTGGATTTCATTGTAAAATAGAGTGCCAATCCTATACACACACTCACCTGGGAGTGAGCCTCATAGCAGTCAATGGGACTTACTAGTAAGCAATATTCATATCCATACTGCTCAGTTTATATTCATATGTATAGAACATATGCTCAAAAGGCGTTCCTAAATAACCAGGTCTTTAGGTTATCTTTATATATAGGATATATATATACCTCAGGTATATGCATCAGGTGGAGGACCTGAGATTGAGGATAACATACATACACCACCCATGGAGGATGAGAAAACAATTATATATTTATATAGAAAATCTTTTTTTATTTAGGAAAACCTTTTGAGACCTCATGTTTTATGCTACAATCATGAAGTTATATCTTTTATTGCATGTTTTTATTGCTGATACCTGACATTTTTTTTTTATAATTTTAATGTGTTTTTTTTCCTTTTAACTGTATTTATTGTTTCATTTATATTACAGTTTACTGTATAAAATTATTGATTGCTAGCCATCCTGGCTGTCCTTCAGGAAGAAAGGTGGAGTACAAATCTAATAAATAATCATTATGATCTAATAAATAATCATTATGATTATAATGAATGAATTAATGAATTAATTAATGAATTAATTAATTAATAACAGCCCAATTTTATGTTTTCCAGTGCCTATTAACCAGTAGGCCAATGTTCGAGACCTGGGTTGGCCCCACAAGACAGGTGAGCTCTTGTCCTTAGCCCAGCTCTGCAACGCCAGCTGGATCCAATCGTATGGGCTCTGCCTTTCCATTGGACTAATTCAGTGGCATGGAGAGGGGGGATTTGCTGCTTGGGTAACAGCCTATCCTCCATAACAATCCAACCCAGGCTTTCGTGCTTCGCATGCAGCGTATGCAGCGCCGAGCACGATACCATAGTCTTTCAAGACTGACGGAGGCCTGGAGTGCCCAGAGAAACTGTGGTATGACTACCACTGTATTCTGTGGGTATTGGGAAGCCGCCAGATATCTGGTAAAGAAGGCTTCCAGGAACCCAGAAAGCACTATACCCTGTACCCTTCCCAAAAACCTGGTGTTAAAGGTCCCAATCTGATCCAACTTCCCAGTGTTGATACAGCCACAATGCAACCAGAAGGTCAAGAAAGGCCTCTGACTTTTTTCCCACCACGAGATCCCTTTTGGCAGGACTGCATCAGTGTTGGAAATTTGGATAGGATCGGGTCCTTCTTTAATTTCTCAGTATGCAATTTCATTCTGATGGAAATTAAAAGAACAAAAATAACTGATGATTTGATCCCGACAGAGAGTGTCACATCAATACATGAGCAACTGCCAGATTTGAAGGAAATAAGAAAGCATCATGATCAAGATTTGATGAAGCACAAATACATAATATATACTATGCACCGACACTATTCGTGAGCTCGTTCTATCAAATTTAGGAGATGGACAGAAAATACGTTGCAAGCATACTTTATATATCTGTGATTGAAAATCTATGCTTGTTTTATTTTTTGGTTCAGTTTTAAAAACAATCCATTTTATGAGCTTCTTTTAAAATCATTAATCAATACACTAACATTACCATTTGTCCCACGTGCCGGAGTTGGTGGTAATTGTTTGAAATTCTTCAGGAGAAGCAAAATGTGTTATAAAAAATCCGTATAACTTAAAAAAATCTCTCTTTAAAAATATGTCAGTAAATTTCACAGTTATGAAACAAACCTGGTTAAGTAAATACTGATTTATTTTTCTTTTAAAATAATAAGTAAGCAGCATAACAATTTTATTTGTGTTGCTTATGTTTCCATTTTCAATTCCCAAAGTAATGGCAGTCTTACTTTTTCACCCCTTGGGAATTATATATTTCAAAGTATCAAGAGAGATGCATGATCATTCATGTATTTAAAAAGAATAGGGAAAAAGGGAAAACAAAGTAGAAATTAAACTACCAGTATATACAGTATTTATATAACTCTTTTCAACTAAAAAGTTCACCAAGCGGTTTACAAAGAAATTGAAAAAATAATAGCTAATTAATAGCTAATGAATCCATGGGTCAAAACTAACAGCCCAGTCCTACCTGAGAGTGCAATCCTATACACACTTTTCTGTGAGTAGCCTTACAATCCAGAGTAACTACGTGAAGACATAAGAGGTACTTACTCTGGATTGCTCTATGCATTTCCCACAGTTTTCCCATAGGTGGCACTGTGACTATGTTGGTGTAAAAGGTCTTGTAGTTACTCTGGATTGTAGCCTTAGCCTCACTGACTACAACAGGACTTGCTTCTGGGTAAACATGCATAGGACTGGGTTCTCATTCCCCTTGTAGCAATGTAGTGGCGCTTGGAAGGCTGCCATTTTATTGTGGGTTGGGGGCTATTGGAAATTGCTGGGAGGTGGTGCAACCTCTCAGAGGTTGGGGTAGGACAGAACAAGACAGGAGGAGGAAGAAACATCATAGGCCCTATTAATGTGACCCATATACTAGTATATATTATTTATATTAATGGGACCTAGATAGGACCTATTAATGTGATCTACCCCATTCAAGTCTGATTCGCTCATCCTCCAATGTGGTATCTCCCAACAGTGTCCATATCTCCATAGGGCTGATGCAAATGTGACATCAGGAACATCAACACCTAGTTGGGGACCATTTAAATCTCCCAAATCCTTTTGTAGATTTTACTCCTCCAACTGGAAAACTTTAAAAGGGAGATGCATGAAGCCGAAGCTGAATTAACATTTACGATGAAACGTGGCGCTGTCACAGAAAGGGATCTGAGTCGTGACACTGCGCTACTTCTCACATTACCAAGTTAATTAACTTAAGAGTTGCTGTGAGGTCATTACCACTAATTGTGAATTGCCAATAGGGTTCTCTGGCATAATTTTAAGCTTGTCACACCATCAGCCTTGTTGCATTTCCTCTTTAAAATTCACTCTACTGTTTGTTACACACAGATACAAACCTATTTTGGGGGGATCGCTGCACTCTGAAGAATTCAGTTCATGCATCTGATGTAATGAACATCAGAGCACTGAAGCTTACACTGGGGTAAATGTTAGTCTTGAATGTTGCATTCACTGTTTGTGCTCAGGAAGGAAGACGGCAAGTGTGCCTTATGGAATGAATAATTCAACACAGAGGTGAAATATTGCTTTATTGCAACAAAATATTGTTGCAACAAAGCAATGAGATACTGCTTTTACGATACCAGCCACCGAGCATAAGAAAACAAGTAACAACAGTCTTTTAATAATCATGTCCGTTACAGTGGTGCCTCACGTAAATTTAATTCGTTCCGGAAGCATGCTTGTTATGTGAAACGCTCTTTATGTGAAGCGGATTTTCCCATAGGAAATAATGGAAACTCAGACAATTGGTTCCACAACCCCCAAAATATTAATATAAAAATATTAACTGGATGTTAAAATGATGACAAAACACTGGAATTGAATTCAAAACATGCATTCAGTGTGCAAGATCCTATGAAGTCTACTTAGGCTGCAATCCTAAAGATACTTTCCTGGGAGTAGGACCCATTGAACATTATGGGACTTCTGAACAGACATGCTTGGGAGGCTGCAATCAAAAACATTTTCCTGGTAGAAAGCCCCATTGAACACACTTCTCAATAGACATGCTTACGAGGCTGCAATCCTAAAGACACTATCCTGGGCATAAGCCCCATTGAACACAATGGGGCTTACCTCTCCGTAGGCATGCTTAGGAGGCTGCATGGAGGATAGGGGGCTTACCTGGGCTGCTGCTGGAGGCTGGAGGCCGGTGGGGGCACTTAGGGGTAGTTAGAGACAGCAGCACGCTGGCTGGCAGCCCTTTAAGACAGGCTCCATGTGGAGTGTCAGGGCTGCCTTGTACGCTGCCCATTAGGAAGCAACGCTTCCCGGTTGCTTTCAGGTTGCCTGGGGCTTCTCAAGTGAAGCGGGCTTGTTAAGTGGACCACAATCCCAATGGGAATTTGTGCTTGTTATGCGAATCACTTGCGATGTGGGGCACTTGTTATATGAGGTACCACTGTATGAGTTTTTTATGCTTGCTGTAACCTCTGAGACACATAGCCCTGTTAAGTACAGGAATTGTGCAGCGTCGTCTGCCGTTGCTTATTCCTGTTGGTTCAGAAGTCACAACTAAGGTGTAAAATCACACAAATTTCCCTTTCAGAGTAAATCCTATTATTGCACTACAGATCTTGGTGAATCAAGGATGCTAAATCAAGGATGGATAATTTGTTCAGCACTAAAGGCCAAAACAGAAGGACATCATCAGCTCCATTAAATGTGCACATTTTAATTGTGTATGATTAGCATATTACGGACAGCACTTTCCTGAACCAGAAAGAAATGAAAATTGGCTGGCAGATTACACTCTCTGCTACATTCTTATTTTGCACCTGTTATTTGTTTCTTAGAAGTCATGCAGGTCACTCATTAAAACATTTATAAGATCTGAAATCATGAGACTGGGGAGAGAAACATGAATGTATTTCCTCCACCGTCCCTGTCACTTGGCACAAAAATTAAACTACTCAAGAACACTGGGCTGGAAAAAAATTATAAGGATTCCATACGTTGCCTGCATGTTAATTAGAAATGGGAGGACATATGTCTTGAGTGTCCTACCTATCATACCAAGATCGATTCCACCCCATTATCTGCATCATACCACGACAGAGTCGTGCATCATACCACAATAGAGTCTACCCCACTCTCTGCATCATACCACCATAGATTCCACCCCATTATCTGCATCATACTACTATAGATTCCACCCCACTCTCTGCATCATACCACCATAGATTCCACCCCAGTATCTGCATCATACCACAACGGAGTCCACCCCATTATCTGCATCATACCACAACAGAGTCTACCCCACTCTCTGCATCATACCACCACAGATTCCACCCCACTCTCTGCATCATACCACCATAGATTCCACCCCAGTATCTGCATCATACCACAACGGAGTCCACCCCATTATCTGCATCATACCACAACAGAGTCTACCCCACTCTCTGCATCATACCACCACAGATTCCACCCCACTCTCTGCATCATACCACCATAGATTCCACCCCACTATCTGCATCATACCACCATAGATTGCACCCCATTATCTGCATCATACCACGACAGATTCCACCCCACTATCTGCATCATACCACGACAGTCCACCTCATTATCTGCATAATACCACGACAGATTCCACCCCACTATCTGCATCATACCACCACTGATTCCACCCCATTATCTGCATCATACCACGACAGATTCCACCCCACTATCTGCATCATACCACCACTGATTCCACCCCATTATCTGCATCATACCACGACAGATTCCACCCCATTATCTGCATTGTACCATGACAGATTCTACCCCACTATCTGCATCATATCAAGATAGATTCCACCCTAATATACTTTATGCCGCCATTGACTTCCAAAAGCTCAGAAAAGTTCCTGCATAATTTATTGTGTCCTCATCCCTCACTATCATCATCATGGAAATGAAAAAGAAGTACTCATGGCTCTGCTCCACAGTGTTCTGGGGTTCCACATGCACAAGTAAGACACCCTGAGACTCCTTTTAGGAGTGAAAAGGTCTACAAGAGACCAAAACATTTAAAAACTATAGACCTAGAAGTTTGTGCTCCCCTCAAATTTGTGGTCTTGAAGGTGCCAGGAAATTTTTGCAGGAATAAAAAAGTTGCTCTATTTGGGGATCAGAAGCTAATAAGTGCTCTGCTTGCCAGTGGAGCTGTCAAAAGGAATTATGGCTGGCTGCTAGAACTGCTTTGGTATCCTCCTGTGGGTTTGATTTGCCCAGAAACTCAAGTTCTTTTTATTCCAACAGCCTGTTATTTCTACTTATTTTGCACAATACTTGCAATTTCCTGAGTGTGTTCCAATCTTGATTGTGTTCACCATCACAAAAAATGGCTCCTTTTTAAACAAGCTGGCAATTTGGGGCACAATCCAGAGTAACTATGGAGTGTCATTGCTCTGAGGTAAGAACAATTTACTCTGGATTTCAATATCAATTTCCCATAGGTTTTCACTAGGTGATGCCATAACTATGTTGACGTAAATGTCTCTTACGTGCTCCCGTACTTACTCTGGATTGTAGGGTTGGACACATTGTTCTGATTCCGCCAAAGGCTATATAGTGAGTCTATGGAAAAGGTAAGGCTGGAAACTCAGGACTTCCATATCTAGCTCAATGCACTGGATGACATGCAATCTATGCATCCCAATCTATGCATTTCTTCCACCAATGTAAATGTCTTATACATAAAAATTTCTAATACTGCATCATGGGGGGGAAAATCACCAAATGTTCCCTTACCCAGGAGTAAACCTTAATGGTATGGAGATGTCTACTCACTGGGGCAGGTCCACATAGATCCTAGCCACTGAGATCAGATCTGGGATGGGGGATAGGATTCTGCTGTGCCATTGTAGCCCCTTTCCATGGGCTAGTTCCAACATCAGAATTTACTCACAAAATTAGGCAAGAGGTTTCCAACCCATGTCTACTCAGAAGTAAGTGCTAATGTGATTAGTGAGAATGACTCCCAGGTAAGTGTGCAATGGATTGCATCCTTCAGATATGTTACACCACTTGATTGGCATCTATACTTGGTGCCCATGGGAACTGGGCACAGCTGGATTTTATTGAAGTGCCAACTGGGAATCCCACTGTGATGTTTTCAGGGATCAAGAAATTGATTGAATCCAACTTTTTTTGTTCTTAGACCCCCTCGGCCTTCTATACAGCCTAGTTTAAAGAAAGGTATCTCACTGCTGATATTTAATACCTATGTCATTTAGGGCTAAAGGTTGCAATGGTTGTATTCAGACAAAGGAACCCGGACTTCATCTACCTGCAATTCATTTTTGAAAGACAGCTCTCCATTCTGAGATAACAAGAAGCTGCACGTTTTCTGTTTCCAGCTGTTTCCAAGAGTTTGGGAACTACACAGGGGCAAACTTTCCATGCCCTTCAGGTGCGGCACGTATTTATAGAAGAATGAATATAGAGGAGCAAAAGCTTTCAGTGTGCAGAATTTGGAAAGCATTTCAAATGTGGAGTTCGTTTTTTTCCCCCTCTATTAATTTGCCTTATACCATGTCAGATCTATTTAACACTGTCACCATTATTTCTCATTGTGATTAGTAATTATCTTCTCAACCGAGAAGTAGGTGAGATGCGCAGCCAGACCACCAGATGACTTCCTGTGCAAGATTAGTAATGAGAAATTTAAATGCTATCATGCACATGGCTTGCAAGAAGAGAACTGCTGACAGCCAGTGGACCGCAGATCATCATCACAGTGGCCACAGATTTCCATGTCCAGCCCCACCAGCTATCCTTCCTGTACAGAGGGACGGAGACTCTGATGTGCAAGTTGTTGTGATCTCTGATGTGCAAGTTATGTTCCAAGATTCACTCATTATTGGCAAGCTACTATTACAAAAAAAGAAGGGATCAGATTGATTCAATATGTAAATAGACCCTGCAAGAGCAACACTTAGGGCACCATCCAGATTAACTACGGGGAGTCCTTGCTCCAGTGTAAGAACAATTTACTGTGGATTCCAATATGAATTTCCCATAGGTTTTCACTATGGTGGTGTGCCATAACTACAGGTGCAAGTAATGTCTCTTACATGCTCCTGGAGTTACTCTGGATTGTAGGGTTATTGTCATTAGACTGGCATTCATTTCTGTTGCTTGCAATGGTGTAGCTACTTACATGCTATCATGAGGCTCCTTTCAGTACTTTCAGATTTGCACCCTCTCTAGCTACACCACTGATTACTTGACACTGATTATTTGATTTTTAAGCCGAGCCTTATAAACATCCCCTACTTACCCCTAAATGGCTCAAGGGGATGAAATATATATATTTCGTATATATAAGTGAAGGTGAATGTGATCCCAATAGTGATTGGAGCACTAGGGACTGTGACACCCAAGCTGGAAGAATGGCTCCAACAGATTCCAGGAGGGACAGCAGAACACTCGATCCAGAAAAGCGCATTGCTAGGAACAGCTAAGATACTGCGCAGAACCCTCAAACTCCCAGGCCTCTGATAGAGGACCCCAGATTGAGGATAACATACATACACCACCCATAGAGGGTGAGAAAACAATTTTTTATTATTTATATATACTTTACATTATATACTATTACATATATTGCTTCTTTCTTTAAGCTTACCAATATTAATACAGGTCAGAGTGTGCCCAGTCCAGCAAAGAACCTGTATTGAGACTTGTGTCAAGACATGTGCCAGCCTGACTGGGGTTTAGGATTGCATGAATGTGTCGTATGGGCTAATACCTTTCATGGATTTATGTGCAAGGTTGATAAATTATATTGTATGAATAAACAGGTAGCAACAGAATATCAACTCTTAGTAATCAATTTTACAACTGCAGTATCATCCACATTAATACAATGCTCTATGATTCCAAGGTGGGTTTGGGAGGGAGGAGAAAACGAACCCACTGATTGGAATTCCAAAGCTTCTGGCAACAAAGCAGCCCAAAACAGTGGGAAAAAGCCAATCACATAATAAATAGAAGCTAAAACAATAAAGAATCAACAAAGTTAACTGAAAAGATAGCAAGAATGCCTGCAAAAAAACAAATCCTAGCACTTGCCTAGTAGCAGAAGGTAGATATAAGAACATAAGAGCCTCCAAAAAGAACCACCAAGTCCAGCTTCCTGTATCTCACAGCAGCTCACCAAAGATGCCACAGAGAGCACATAAGGCTACAATCCAGAATAACGACGGGACCTTTTACACCAGCATAGTTACAGTACCACCTATGGGAAACCTATGGGAAATGCATAAAGCAATCCAGAGTAAGTGCCTCTTACGTCTTCCCATGGTTGCTCTGGATTGTCGGGTTGGACACCTAACTCCAGGTGCTCTCCCCCGCATCTGGCATTTTGAGGTCTACATCTATCTACGCTCACACACAAACAAACCTATCATGGCTTGTAACCTGTGATGGCCCTTTCCTCTTGGAATTTGTCTAGGAATTTCTCCAATCCCTTCTTTGACCATTCAGGGTGTCTTCCAGGGATGTGTGTGACATCACTACTGACCCAAATTACTATGGTTGTTAAGAATAATAGCATCATGTTATATACCATTTGATGCATAATTTACAGTGGAATGTAAGTGTGTCTTCAACTGAGAGTTTTAATAGCACATTTATTTCTAGGTTATATAATGAGCAGATGCCACTGCTGTTGCATCTCCTGATACAAGATAGAAGCTGATGTTAACCCTACAGTCCAGAATAACTACGGGTGCACGTAAGAGACTTTACGTGCACCCGTAGTTACTGCACCACCTAGTGAAAACCTATGGGAAATTCATATTGCAATCCAGAGCAAATTGTTCTTACACCGGAGCAAGGACTCTCCGTAGTTACTCTGGATTGCGCCCTAAGAGAAGAAAAGCATTTATCTGGTACAAGCAACTCCGGAAGAAAATAACAGCACACATTTATTCTGGCACAGGTCAAAGTACTTTCCGTCAAGATTTATTGAATTATTGTTAATGACTTCAAAAACTGCAGAAAAATTAATCTTCCTTATACATTAAATTTCAATTTCAAAGTTCAGAAAGTGATGGGGAAAGCATGATGTCAGAAACTGGGTCTAAATTTAACAGCTACAAAACTATTTCCAGGCAGAAATATTAATTTATTATAACTGAAATTTTAGCATATGATTGATGATGCCATGAAAACCTCAATCAAAATATCCACACAATATTCTCTTATCAACACAATATTATCCAAACAATATTCTCACAGCAGCATTCTCTTATCTATCTGTCTGTCTGCCTGTCTGCCTGCCTCCCTGTCTGTCTACAGTATTTATATACCACTTTACAACTATAAAGTTAATAATGCAGTTTACAGAGAAAATGAAAAATAATAGCTAATTAAATTTCAGATTTGTTTAACATTTACTTAAACTGAGTAAAGCTTGGGAAAGATACAGCATAGGTAACCCAGCCTTAACTCGTTAATGCAAGACAGAGGACAAGTATGCCGCAACCACAGATAACTAAATGCACAATCCAGAGTAACTACGGGAGCTCTTAAGAGACATTTATGTCAACGTAGTTACGGTGCCACCTAGTGGAAACCTATGGGAAATTCATGGAGCAATCCGGAGTAAATTTTTCTGACGTCGATGTAAGAGTTTTTGTAGTTACTCTGGATTGTGAAGTAAGATACAGCAAAATGTAACAACAAAATCAGAACATATATATATAGTTTACCTGAGTAACTAGTGGCTCCAACAGTCTCTCCACAGTAAGAGTCCTGATTTCCAAACTTTTGGGGTCCCATTTTAAAATGATAGGTGATGTTGCAGAAGTCATGCTCCCTAGAACAAAAATATACTGGTTATTCATAAATCAGAATTATGATCTGAGCATTTTTTCATGGCTAGAAGTCAAGATAAATTTTTTAATCAGAACCTACTTTGAGGATGGGCTTTATTCAATTATGTATCATCTTCTGTGAATTTAATGTATTTGAGCTTATTTTACATACTACTGTACATGTAAGCAAAGACGTATGGCTCTGTTTTGTATGCATGGTATGTCTTCAAAGGGGAGAGGCTCCCTCCGAGACTGACTGCTCTGCCCCCTTTAGTTCCTCCACTGAGAGCATGATCCTAACCATGGCTGCAATCCTAAAGTCACTTTTCTGGGAGTAAGAACCACTGAACAAAATGAGGCTTACTTTTGAGTAGACATGGCTAGGATTGTGCTCCATGTCTATTCAAAAGTAAGCCCCATTGTGTTCAATGGGTCTTACTCCTAGCAAAGTGATTACAGCCTAACTCACACCTTTATGGTGTTGCTACGTGCAACCACTAACCATCTCCATGGTTAGCAAACTAACAGCTCAATATCATATCAAAATATCCACAAAAAACTATATATATCACGTTAGTATTTCCACAGATGCTGGTGCAACCACAACCCCATCACGGTACAAGTCTTCCCACCGACAGTTGTGCCACAGATGGTGGAACACCAGTATACATCTGTGCCACAGATGGTGGAACACCAGTATACATCTGTGCCACAGATGGTGGAACACCAGTATACATCTGTGCCACAGATGGTGGAACACCAGCTAAGCAAGATGCATAAAGTTGAGCCCCATTTTTGAAGCTGCACCTTGTGTCTCTGTCCCAATTAGGGAAGAAAAGAGAAAAGAAAAGAAAAATGGGAGGTAAGGGTACAAAGAAATACGAAAAAGTAATTTGGGATGCGGGTAAGGCGAGAAGAAATGCAGGAAAAATATTTAGAGAAAAATAAAAAAGAAAGCAGTGGTAATCAAAGATGATATCAACACCCTTTAGGTAGAAGCACCTGTCATTAGGTACCAACAGAAACCAACAGAAACCCCAGGGAGTCTTGCTAATGGAACACAGAATGACAGAGGTTGCCTGAAACATCTCCCAGCCGCAAAAGGAAATGGGAATCCGTAAGGCAGATGGTTCAGAGAGATGCTTTGTACCGTCTGAACTGCACATCTGACATGCTTCACTGCATATTTCTTATATTTTGTTGCCCCTTAAATCATTTGTATAAGGTTAACAGGGAAGAAGATATACCGTGTTTATCTAATGTGCACCTTTCCCAGCCGAATATAGGTTGCAATCCTAAGCACACTTTTGTGGGAGTAAGACCCATTGAACACAATGAGGCTAACTTCTGAGGAGATATGAATAGGATTGCACCCATGGTCTCCAAAACTGGGGACCGGATTAGTTTCCATGGCCCATGAGATTTTAGTACATACGATATTTTGATTATTTTGATTATAAGGGCACAATCCAGAGTAACTATGGAGTCCTTGCTCCAGTGTAAGAACAATTTACTCTGGATTGCAATATGAATCTCCCATAGGTTTTCACTAGGTGGTGCAGTAGCTACGGGTGCACGTAATGTCTCTTACATGTTCCCGTAGTTACTCTGGATTGTAGCGTATGTATAGTTCAGTATTTAGTTTAACTGTTTACTATATTGTATAAATACTGTGGATGGATGGAAGGATGGATGGAAGGACAGACGGACCGACAGATGGATGGACAGACAGAAAGACAGACAGATGATAAATGCATTGTTATATAAAGTAGTGCAATTAGGTAATAGTCATCAGATGGATGGATGGATGGATGGATGGATGGGTGGGTGGGTGGGTGGGTGGGTGGGTGGATGGATAGATAGATAGATAGATAGATAGATAGATAGATAGATAGATAGATAGATAGATAGATAGATAGATAGATAGATAGATAAACCCATTGTTATATAAAGTAGTGCAATTAGGTAAAGGTCATAAAATAAACTCATCGCCATGTAATTATTGTCATATAACCCACTGTTGTGTGCTGTAAAATTTAATTTTGCACCTGTTTTGCAGCTGTGCATTACAATTGCCCATAAACATATTTTATCTGAAGCCTTTTGAAATAGGGGTGTGCATTATTTTTGATGGCGCATTAGATGTGGGTAATGTGGAAATTTTAACCCGCACTCTTACCTTGGTGTATGCACAGCAAAATAGCCATGACAGCCACATTCTTGTTTTAATAACAATTTTTGTTATCCAATATGCAATATTTGATATACGAGAAATAAGTCGGGGACCGCTGGTCACCATAGAAACTAGCTTACCATTGCCTTTTTTGTTGCTGTAAAATTCTCTTTGAATTGGAGACAACTTAAACATGTTTCTCGTCCATCATTAAACGATGACAATACCAGAAATCAAAGCCAGTACCAACAAAGTGCCCACATGTTTCTGTTCATTTCAAGTGGTTGCTCAGTTCTACCTATTCCACCCTTCACACCCACTTCAGTACTGTCAATCATTCTGAGTACTGTCTCTCACCATATATATCATGATAATAAGTGTCTCATATGGTACTGTGGGTGGTGCAAGTGGCTGTGCCTGTTACCCAGCAGGCCAGGGTTCAAGACCCGGGTCGGCCCCACAAGACAGGGTGAGCTCCTGTCCTTAGCCCAGCTCTGCGACGCCAGCTGGATCCAATCGTATTGGCTCTGCCTTTCTATTGGACTACTTCAGTGGTGTAGAGAGGGGGGATTTGCTGCTTGGGTAACAGCCTATCCTCCATAACAATCTAACCCAGGCTTTCGTGCTTTGCATGCAGCGTATGCAGCGCCGAGCACGATACCATAGTCTTCCAAGACTGACGGAGGCCTGCTTTTTTTTTAAGTGTCTCATCAAGTACATTAAACAAATCATTCCACTGGAAAACCATCCAGTTCAGGGACTAAAGTGATCTCAGGATCACATATCCAGAGACACAAAGGGTGCACTCCTGACCTTACCCAGCACAACTCATTGGTCTCTAACCCCCAAATCCAGAGTAACTACAGGAGCATGTAAGAGACTTTACGTGCACCCAGAGTTACTGCACTACCTAGTGAAAAACCTATGGGAAATTCATATTGGAATCCAGAGTAAGCTGTTCTTACACCGCCACAAGACTCCCCACAGTTACTCTGGTTTTTGCCCATAGCTTAATAACTCATAACCCATTTAGGTCAGTGATCGTAACCCATTTAGGCCAGCACAACTCACCCATATCAATCAATCAATCAATCAATCAATCAATCAATCAATCAATAGTATTTATGCTGTGGCATTTGTAGGGGGCAGGGTCCTGAGTACCATACTCAGGGTAGTGACACACTGGGGTGAACAAAATCATAAAAATTGATAACATTCCTAGAAACCTTTGAGTAACCCCATCAATTCATATACCATTGGATGTATTTTCCAGCTGAAACCAATGCAAAAAACTGCTTTGAAATATCTTATTCCTATCAAAAGTTATGGCCAAAAAACTTTAAAAAGAATGCATTGAAGCCCAATGGAAAGTGAAACTGAGATGTAATTGTGCCTTTACTCCTGAGTAGGCAAATGTGCCTTCGTCCATTGGAAAGGCAAGACTGAGAAGAATTCAACGACCCCAGGATGGTCCTGATCCAATGAATGCAACCCCCACCAAATCAACAGACAAGAAATCCCTGATAATTGTATTGAGCCCTATGGAAAGTGGAACTGAGCTACTTACTACGCTTGCTGCAATTCTAAAGGAACATTCCTGGAAGTAAGACCCATTGAACACAATAGGTCTTTCTTTAGAGTAGACATGGTTAGGATTGTGCTCACAGCCACATTTACTCATGAGTAAGCAAAGGTGCCTTGGCTCTTGTTCAGGTCAGGCACACAGCATGCAAGGCAACCAGAATGATGCCAATCCAATGAAAGTGGAGTTTAGCAAGTGCTCCATAAGCCAACTTCACTCCCTTCCCCCCCAAAATAAAACAGAGGCTTAATTCGTAGCATGGTTTTTTAATATGAAAATATTAATAATAATAATAATAATAATAATAATAATAATAATAATAATAATAATAATAATAATAATAATTAGTACAGTAGAACCTCTTTAAGTTGACCACCCAAAGGACTGGAGAAAATTGGTCAAAATAGGGAGATGGTCAACATACAAAAAAATACGCAATACATACCCTACAATCCAGAGTAACCATGGGAGCACATAAGAGACATTATGTGTACCCTTAGTTACTGCACTACCTAGTGAAAACCTATGGGAAATTCATATTGCAATCCAGAGCAAATTTTCCTTACAAGGACTCCCCGTAGTTACTCTGGATTGTGCCATATGTTTATAATATTTTTAGAGCTTTTGAGCCCAATCCTAACCATGTCTTCTCAGATCTAACCCCCATTGAGTTCAGTGGGTCTTACTCCCAGGAAAGTGTCTTTAGGATTGCAGCATTTATTACAGAAAAGGTGGTTAATATAGAGATATGGTCAACTTTGGTGTTTCTACTGTAATTAATTTTTATAATAATTAATTAAATAATTTTGACATATAGGGTGACAACAAATTTGTGGGCCGCAGATGCCAAATGACCCATGTACGCCACAATATTTATGTACTGCTTTTCAAAAAAAAGTTCACAAAGCGGTATACAGAGATAATGGAATAATTAAATAATGGCTAATGGCTCCCTGTCCCTAAAAGATTCACAATCTAAAAAGAACACTAGCAGAAACCACTAAACCAGACATTGTTGGGGTAAAGAGGGCCAGTTACTCCAACCCCAGAACAGCTGAAGATATGGTATTTTGCTCTTTTATATAGCGCCCAAGTTCTCCACATTTCCTATTAGCCATTTAGGAAAGAAATTCAAACTTAGATTGCAATCCTAAAGACACTTTCCTGGGGGTATAACCCATTGAAAACAATGGGGCTTACGTTTGAGTAGATATGGTTGGGATTGTGTACAAAATCACTTTTTCCCCATCTTTTTTCCCCCTAAGTTACCTCCTTTTCCCCCCCTTTTTCCCCCTTTTGGAGGAAACCCCACATTTTGAATTCTGACTGATTCCTGCTCTGTATTTCTTATTTTACCCCAAAACAGAATTGTTTCACTCCGTGCTGCATTCATAAGTGTGTATTGTTACCAATTTACCAATTCATAAGTGAGTATTGTTACCAATTCCAAAAATGCAAGGCAAAAAGGGATAGAAGAATAGGAGGGGAACAGCTTGGAAGGCTGTCCGTGATGAGACACAAGAGCATCAATGAAGTTTGGCAGAAACCAGAGACGGCTCAGAGCAGCCAAGCAATCCAAGACAGTAGCCAAAGAAGCCCTATAGTGAGCCAAAATAGGTTCTGATCCAACACATGATCCTTCTGTACAGTTTCTAGTAAACCAAAAGCCAGATCAATCACACACTGAAGAAATGGTTCAATGATGCGACCTTGAAGTGACTTTTTTGAACATATGGAACAGAACCCCTTTAGAAAATCCATCTACAAATCCTTATGAATAGTTTTAATCCCATACTCATGTTCCTTTACATACCTAGTACAGTTTGTCAGATGAAACTAACGTGTGAAAATGTCACTGTGGGTTCAATAGCAGGAGTTGGATGGACCAGATTCTGAATCACATCTACAATGCAGAAGTAAGGATTCATACAATTCATCTTTTATTCATCTCTACCATTTGGCTACCATAAATTCCCTCCCTCGAGGATGTTGTGGATCCTTGAAAGTGCTTTTGACTGCTGGTAGGACCTTCCTTTCCATAAATCCTTGGCAACGCAGGATCACACTGATATGCGCCATGTCTCCATTTCCCATCTAGCATGACCAGCAATCCTCTTCCCATGACTTTCTTCCTTACATCCTTACCTTGCACCCTTCGTCATATGATTTTCCTCCTTGCATCTATACGCTTACCTTGTACCCTTGTGACCTATATCGTGATTTTCTTCCTTACATCTATATCCGCACCTTGCACCCTTTGTCATATGACTTTCCTCCTTGCATCTATACCCTTACCTTGTACCCTTGTGACCTATATCGTGATTTTCTTCCTTACATCTATATCCGCACCTTGCACCCTTTGTCATATGACTTTCCTCCTTGCATCTATACCCTTACCTTGTACCCTTGTGACCTATATCGTGATTTTCTTCTTTACATCTATATCTGCACCTTGCACTCTTTGTCTTATATCATGATTTTCCTCCTTGCATCTATATCCACACATTGTACCCTTGTGACCTATATCATGACTTTCTTCCTTACATCTATATCCGCACCTTGCACCCTTTGTCATATGATTTTCCTCCTTGCATCTATACCCTTGCCTTGTACCCTTGTGACCTATATCGTGATTTTCTTCTTTACATCTATATCCACATCTTGCACCTTTTGTCTTATATCATGATTTTCCTCCTTGTATCTATACCCTCACCTTGTACCCTTGTGACCTATATCGTGATTTTCTTCCATATTTTCTATATCCGCACCTTGCACCCTTTGTCTATATCCGCACCTTGCACCCTTTGTCCTATATAACATGATTTTCCTCCTTGTATCTATATCAGCACCTTGCACCCTTGTGACCTATAATTTTCCTTGTTGTATCTATAGCCACACCTTGGACCCTTATGACCTATATCAGGTCACTGTAAAGCAGGAAAGAAAAATGCAAGTTCAAGTGTAGCCGTATTCATTGGCAGCAAAGTCATGCGCTCTCCTCTTCTGCTCAGAGAATTTTTGGCCACACTGGATAAGGATAGGTAAGCCAAGCACTTCTGATGTACTTGATGAAGGCACAAATGTGCAATCTCTGTGCATTTAATGTCTTGCTCCAGAGCATGGCAGAAGCAATATAGAAGCAAGACGGCTTATTTTTTACAGTTAGAGATTTTCATAATTTTGTTCAACTGACTCAATTGTTTTACAATTCAGAGGACAACACTTCTCAATAAATGCCTAAAGCTTTTGTGGGGCTGGCGCTGAGAAATTGTCTGTGAAGTTCTTTGCACAATCCATTTGATATAGAAGGGGTCTATTACACTTCTCCAAATGTACTTTCCATAATCCCGGAGAGGGAAGGGAATGCATATCACAACTGGCAATATTGGCTCTGCAGTTCAAGCGTAGCTGGCAGAATGGATTCCAATAACAGATTGAATTTCCTCCAGTAATTACTATATCAGGCCCCATTAATTTGTATTTGGCTACTACATCTCTTTCAGAAAGGCATCTAATCTTCATTCAAATGTAGAACGTGGTAAGATCCACTTTACTCTGCTGTAAAGCCTTCAGTTGAGCAGTGGTAGAATGTAGAAAATATTTCATTTTATGCATTAAAAGAATGCAATATGCAATTAAAGCAGGCCTCCGTCAGTCTTGGAAGACTATGGTATCGTGCTCTGCGCTGCACATGCTGCATGCAAAGCACGAAAGCCTGGGCTGGATTGTTATGGAGGAGAGGCTGTTACCCAAGCAGCAAATCCCCCCTCTCCACGCCACTGAATGAGTCCAATGGAAAGGCAGAGCCAATACGATTGGATCCAGCTGCATCGCAGAGCTGGGCTAGGGACAGGAGCTCACCCTGTCTTGTGGGGCCGACCCAGGTCTCGAACCCTGGCCTGCTGGTAAACAGGCACAGCATCTTAACCACTTGTGCCACCCACACCCTGTGCAATTAGTGCAAAGAAATTGATAAAGATGTTCACTTTGATCTTAACCTATTTAAGCCAGCATAACTCCCATCTCCCCATTTACGTGGTGGTGTGGGGGACCAGCGCATGTCTGTGCACTGGCCTAACCCCACAAGGTGTAGTGCACTTGGCACTTTATTGACACCCCCACATCAACATGGAACTTGTGCCGGAATTTATGCCGGACTAAGCAAGATTGAACAGCCCCTGTCTATGCAGGGTGACCAGATGCCAAACCCAAAATTCCTGAACCCCAAGGCCAAAATTCCTAATCCCAGGCCAAAATTTCTACCCGCTGAAAAAAATTGCCAAAAATGTAATTTTTTTGTTTTTGTTTTTTGTTTTTTTGACCATAACTTTTGATAGGAAGGAGATATCTTCAATACGAATCCAACGACATATGGCATGATGGGGTACTGTGCACTATTGCGAAGTTTCAAAATGAAGCCAAAATGTAGGACAATGATGCCAAAATGTAGGACACCTGGACAGGAGGCTAAAAATCTGGACAAATCCGGGTTTTTCTGGTCATCTGGTCACCCTGCTGTCTATGGGAACTATTCCTGACCATAAATGTATGTAACACATTGTCCTCTGAAATCAGAAGCAAACTATTGTATTAGGATTGTTCATATTATCTTCTTTACAAACCATGGTGATGCATTACATAAAATTCGTGCAAAGAACAATAATAATTCAGCTTTGAAAGGGACAGTGAATATTACACATTTATCTCTATAGTTTGCTATGCTTTCGACAACTGGTGTGCAAAGTTGCAGAATGATGTCTAGAATAAGTTCATTAAAATGAATGAACATAATGTTGAAAATTATTTTGAATTATTTTGAATTAAAATTATTTTGAACAGTTTTTTTCATTTATTTTATTTTTCCTTTTTGAAAAAAAAATTGAAATTAAAATTGAAAGACGTATTAAGAGTTCAAGCTGTAAAACCAAGCATAATCATTTGCGGGTTGGAAAGACCATTTTAATATGATTTTTCTAAAATTTAGATCTAGATGGTAAAATGTATATGCCTAGTAAATTTCCCAAGCAATTATCTTGGTTGTGAAATTAGAATCCTTGACATATAAAAAAACGAGTAACAGACTAACCCTACAATCCAGAGTAACTACAGGAGCACATAAGAGACATTACGTGCACCCGTAGTTACTCCACCACCTAGTGAAAACCTATGAGAAATTCATATTGCAATCCAAAGCAAAATGTTTTTACACCAGAGCAAGGACTCCCCGTATTTACTCTGGATTGCACCCCAGATTAAGCATTCATACAAGCAAGTGGAATATTTATTCTGTTTTAAAAGTCTCCCCACCACCTCCCAAAAAATTGCACAGGATAGTACTGTTATTCTCCAGTTAATACCATTCTGTTTTCACTCCACTGGAGTGCACAAAGAGCAGTACCAGAAAATGCGGAGGCATTTCCCAGGAAGATAAGAAGTATAGCTATAAATTAAAGTGAAATATTATAGCACTGTTGTTATCTTGACTGAGGTTATTATACACCAATTTTTTTTCTTACATACCGTCAAACTAGCTGGGACCACCAAACTTTAATGGTAGCTTCATTCACAAGGTAAAGGTGGAATTAAATTGGTGTCTGAAACTGTGCCATAATTTATAATTCTTTAAATATTAAAAAAGAGGGGAGGGGAGGTCCAGAAAAAAGAAATGCCACTGACATTTTGGAGTGGTTGCTGTTAGAAAAATGTAAATGCAAGGAGCAGATGGTGGCTGTTCAAGAACAGAGAGTTATCAACAGACCCAAAAATCTGGAGACATCCACTTAATGGCGTTAATGTAACCATAGGGAGGAGATCACTGGCATTGCACAGTTGGTCTACTAAGCACGGCAGACCCAGTTTGGAAATTTACTACATTCTCGTGTTATTCCTGTCTTATGGAGAAAACTGGGGATTTAATTTCACAGTGCAATAATCACCTACATATCCATCCAGTCTATAAGAACCTCTATGAGCAGAAGCACCACGTCTTCCATTCAAACTCTGCCGAAAGATTATTCAGAAAATAGTGTAGTCTATGAGACCAGCTACAGTGATGCCTCGCTTAACAAGTGTTTCACATAACAAGCAAAAATTTCCAAGAAATCTTGCTTCACATAACAAGTTCCGCTTCACTTAACAAGCAAGTGCGCTATGGTCATGCGTGCTATGCAGCCCTGACACTCCGCACAGAGGCTCTTTAAAAGGGCTGCCAGCCAGTGTTGCTGCCTCTACCTGCCCCCATCTTGGGGGCAGTTGCCTGGAGGTGCCAGAGGAAGCTGCCCCTAACTGCCTCCAAGTGCCCCCACCGACCACCTTGAACCTCCAGCAGCAGCCCAGGTAAGCCTCCCAGGAAAGTGCCTTTGATTGCAGCCTCCTAACCATGTCTACCCAGAAGTAAGCCCCATTGTTTTAAATGGGGCTTACTGCAAGGACTTAATTGCTATTTTACCTGCAAACATACTGAAAATTTTGTTGCAAGGTGGGATGCAAATATTGTATATATTTAATGCCTTTTTAATGCCAAGTGAATGAACTGATAAGGACAACTGGTGCGTTGCTCCCAGAAAAAGTAAATTCAGTACAAAAAAATTGAACCAGATGAATCTTGCACAGGACCAGCCTGGGGTAGCGAACTATAGTGATCCGTAAAAGCTGACATTATACTATTAAAGTCATACCAGCTTAAATGGCTCAGCAGCACATACTTTCTGTCCCCCACAAACCACCCGGAGGCTTCAAACCCTATTGCAACAACAAAAACAGATTCTAACAAGATATCTTCCTTCCTTGGGGAGAGATGCCCTGAAATGCCTCCTTCCCGAGAGTGAGTTGATCTTGCCTCAATCTTTCTTATACCGCGCATTACTAAATCATAGCGCTTTAGCAGTCCCATGTCTTGTTTATCACACCAGAATAGATTTCGGAACGCAACCGCGGCAGCAATTTCACTTGCTAATAGAAGCCGAATATCAGATTGATTTTGCTGTCCATCAGCATTTACTGCAGTTGTCGCTTCAACCCATGACAATCACTACAAGCCAACACCGTGCAATATCGTGCCAAAATGGATTAAGGTGGATGCAGTTGCAGAAGTTTTCTACCCCAAAAGAAAATGTAGATTCACATTTTTGCACTCTTGCATAATGGGCAAAATCCAGAGTAACTACGGGGAGTCCTTGCTCCAGTGTAAAAACAACTTACTCTGGATTCCAATATGAATTTCCCATAGGTTTTCACTAGGTGGTGCAGTAACTACCGGTGCACGTAAAGTCTCTTATGTGCACCCGTAGTTACTCTGGATTTGGGGAAATGTCTAACAAACTGGTGCACGTGGCTTCGTAAAAAAACTGCATGTTTTAAAGAAACATATCATGCAATCTTACGTGTCTACTCATAAGTACATCTCATTGTATTCTGTGGTACTGGCCCTACAATCCAGAGTAACTACGGGAGCACATAAGAGACATTACGTGTACCCGTAGTTACTGCACCACCTAGTGAAAACCTATGGGAAACTTATATTGCAATCCAGAGCAACTTGTTCTTACACCGGTGCAAGGACTCCACGTAGTTACTCTGGATTGCGCCCTTACTCTCAGTAAAGAATTGATAGAATTGCAGCCATAATCAGAGTGAGATCTGTGACATTCTAACCCTCACGTTTTCTTGTACATAAAATCTTATTTTAAAATCTATTTGAACCTAAACCGAGAAAGTCCTAAACCATGAAGCAACACCAGTTCATAAAGGTGGTAAGCAGTGATGGGCTTCAAAAAATTTAAGAACCGGTTCTCTGCCCATCTGGCAGCCACTTTTAAATGGCTATTTTTAAACTTTATATGTCCTATCTTTTGTTAAGAACCGGTTCTATAGAGTAGGTGCGTACCTGCTAGAGCCCACCACTGGTGGTAAGCATGAAACACAGAAACTGTGTGCTACCTCAGGGATATCACACCAATCCCATAATACAACTTATGATCCATTCCTAACACATCTCTAAGCTACTGTATTTACTCGAATCTAACGCTCACCCTTTTCAGCCAAATTCAGTCTCCAAAATCAGGGTTAATTAGATTTGAGTAAATACAGTATTTTCATTATAGGTATGGGGTGCCCGTTAGAGTCAATGGCGCATTAGATTCGAGTAAACACGGTATTTAACAAGCAATCAGGATTAGGGGATGGTCTGTCAATAGCCACAGGAACAAACAGCAAAGCTGAACTTGCTTTCTGACCTTGAAGCATCAGATTTTATCAGCTAAACTTGCAGGGGTCTCTAAACTTCTTGACCAAAGAGCCACATCAAATAACCGGCACAGTGTTGAGGGCTGGAAAAATATTTTAAATATAAAATTTAAATAAGCAGATTAGAGATCAAACTTAGATTACGGAATAAATGGGCTCAAATTTCCAGGATTTGGGGAAGCACCAACACACAGCACAGAAATAAAGCACATACTTAAATGGACCCCCATTTCCCCCCACTCCACCATCACAGCTCCAATTATGTTTGGGCAACGTAAGGGCATCAGATTAATCCTTAAATTACACATATTCCAAGGGATAACCTTGTAATTATCTTAGAATTTTGCAGCTTTGAAACCCAGGAATTTGATCATAAAAGATTACCGGTAAAGGTCACTTGAGATCTTTTCAGTATTTAACTTTTCAATAAAATAATGAATGATGCTCAAATCTTATCCAACAACCACAATGCAGTTCCAAGGTAAAGGAGCAAAAACTAAAAATTGAGTCTCATGATACATTAGAAAGGCTTCATTAGAGCTGAACATTGGATAGGACTGGGCTCTAAGGGCCAAATTCCAACCAGATCTTGTAGGTATCATAGAATCATAGAATCCTAGAGTTGGAAGGGACCTAGTAGGTCATCTCACCAACCCCCTGCCTGTAGCAGGAAATCCTCCTAGAGCAGTGGTTCTCAATCTTCCTAACGCCATGACCCCTTTATAAGTTCCTCATGTTGTGGGGACCCCCAACCATAAAATTATTTTCGTTGTTACTTTATAACTGTAATTTTGCTACTGTTGAGAATTGTAATGTAAATATCTGATATGCAGGATGTATTTTCATTGTTGCAAACGAAATGTGTGTTCTATGCACACATTGAACACATTGGATTTATTTCAGAGTAGGCATGCATAGGATTGGGCCCTGAGGCTGTCAGACAGCCCCAGTGCACGCACAGCTACAGCTGAAGGTCTGGCAAGCCTGACCTGGCCCCCTGCACCAGGGGACTTTAGGCGACCCCCAGGAAAACTCTAGGCAACCCCCAAAGGGGTCCCGACCCCCACTTTGAGAAACGCTGTCCTAGAGCATCCCCGACAGGTGCTCGTCGAACCTCTGCTTGAAGATCCCCAGTGAGGGAGAGTCCACCACCTCCCTTGGCAATCTCTTCCACTGCCGAACCGCCCGAACCATCAGTAATTTTTCCAGATATCCAACCGGAATCTCCTTTCTTGGATTTTGTACCCATTGGTTCTAGTTCTGCTTTCAGTAGCAGCTATGAACAAATGAGCCTCTTCCCCCCTATGACAGCCCTTCAGGTATCTGAAGAGGGCAATGTCTCCTCTCTTCTCCAGGGTGAACATCCCAAGATAAGATAAGATAAGATAAATTTATTGTCATTGTACTCAAGGTATGAGAACAACGAAATGAGGTGCTCTCATAATTCAACACAGATATACAAATATCCATTTGAACAAATCAAAACACACACAATTAAAAAGAAAAACCTATACACAAAATATATGTATTACACTGCATCCACCAGATTTCATAATTTTGCAAGTCACAAACAACACATATCTACGGAGCACTGAGCTGCTGCAAGTGGTTGCGCCACCCCAAGTTCCCCCAACCTTTCCTCGTAGGGCTTCCCTTCCATCCCACTGATCATTCTTGTCGCTCTCCTCTGGACTTGCTCCAGTTTGGCTGCATCCTTCTTAAAGTGAGGTCCCCAGTGCAATATCACAAAGTGATGCAACATCACAAAGTGCCATATTGAAAAAGTGCCATAAAGCACTTTTCCTCTAGCTTGGGGGTCTCCAAACTGCAGCCCCAGGGGCCAGATGTGACCCTTTAAAAGTGCCATACTTTTGCACCACTGGGAGAGGAGGGAGACTGGTGCGTATTCATGCGATAGCTTCCAGTGGCCAACACAGGTCCCACCAAGCTGGCACACCAATAAGTTCATGACGGTTGAGTCAGGTGGGCATGTGGACTTGGGGAGGGTGGAACATGGATGTTCAGGGGCTAGCAATGAATGGGCTGGGCTGAATGGGGAATAGCCAGGATTCAGCCCATGTGCCTGATGCTAACCCCATTCCTGGGCAACTCAGCACAGTATTAGGCTGCTTGGATCTGTGCCACCCCTTTAGGGGGTGCAGATCTGAGTAAAACCCATTGGAGCTTCAATAGTGTTACCCAAGATATGGAGGATAATTTCCCCTTCCCCTGGGCTGAGCCCTAGGCAACCCCAACTCCACACAGCATACAAGCTAGTCCAGCCTGCCTGCCTCTTCCAGCATGCATTAGGATTGGTTTGTGAATGGGTTACAACATCATGATAGAAAGATGCACTTTCCAAATGTTTAATACATCATAAAATAAGAATTAAACATGGGAGCATCAAATTTACATACCTTTACTAGCATAAAATAATAACAATTATTTTATAATAACAATTATTATAAATAACAATCATTATTTTATTATTATTTTATTGGCATAAAAAAACCTTAAACACAAATATTTAAAAACATTAGCTACTCTGACTTCACAATATTATTGGAATGTATCCTTCTCTTTACAACTATTTTCAAAAAGGTTGCCACTTTCACAGTTAATTCAATATTTACACCACCAAGTCAAAATCCAACTTTTTCTTGACTCATCCATGCTTTTGGTTTCCTTTTTTAAAAAATTCCAGTCAAATGAGTGTTTATGGAGTAGCTTAACAGCCTACCTTCCAACATCATGTGCATTGATGTTCTATACATTTTTTCCTTTCCTTGGCTCCTCTGCCTACTATTCTTTGCACGTACCACAAAAACTTCACAACAATTTCCATAGCAACAGTTAAAGGGGTACACAGCTCCGTGATCCACATACCTTAATGTGATGCTGCATTGTTTAAATTGTTAGTAGCTTTCTATACTCTTTCCATGTTGCAAAACCTGCTGGTCTGCTGCGTCAGAGTATTCTGTATCTCATTTTTAAAAATTATTTCAAAATTGTCTCAATCAACTCTGCCCATTATCCTATATTTATTGCCCATAATATATATATATATATGGGCAATAAATATATAAATATACTTTATATATATATAAATATATATACTTTATATATATATATATATATATATATATATATAAAGTAGGCCTCCATCAGTCTTGAAAGACTATGGTATCGTGCTTGGCGCTGCATACGCTGCATGCAAAGCACAAAAGCCTGGGTTGGATTGTTACGGAGGATAGGCTGTTACCCAAGCAGCAAATCCCCACTCTCCATGCCACTGAATTAGTCCAATGGAAAGATATATCTATATATCTATATCTATATCTATATATAGATATAGTTATATAGATATAGATATATAGATATGTATAGTTATATACACAGAGAGAGAGACAGAGAGAGAGAGAGAGAGAGAGAGAGAGTCATTCTGTATGTGATGAAAAATTTGCACATATCCAAAGCACTGCTCTTTGAAACTCTGTGCAGAAAAAGTGCATTAAAAGGCACTGTACTCATGAGATATATAGATTATGGGCACAACCCTATCCATATTTACTCAGAGGGAAGCTCCATTGTGTTCAATGGGTCTTACTCCCAGCAAAGTGTGCTTAGAAGTAAGCACTTTCCTTGGAGTAAGTTCTCTTGAACACAATGGGACTTACTTCTGAGTAGACATGCTTAGGACTGCACTGTAAATGTATTTGTTCTGTCACTGACGACATAGTAAACTTAAATCCTGGTTCTCAGACAAATAGCAACTTTTTTCCCGTTTTCCCCCAGTAGGATGCAAAGTAGGCCACCAGGGTGAAGATCTTTTGTTCTTCTGTGTGGTCCCTGCAGCATCTGGTGGATCACTATGAGCAGGAAGCTGGACTAGATGAGCCTTTGGCTTAACTTCTTACCTTAGCTTTTCCAAATGCATCTGAAAATTTCATGTGTCTGAACATCACGTGTGCAGCACGGCTGCCACAGGCAATAACTCGTTGTGGCTTTCTTGAGTTTTTTTAATGATTGAGAAAGCATATGCACTGCTGACTGGGGACTGACACTTCCCATGGCCTTCCCCCACACTCCAATGGCACACTTGCAGACACTTTGTGGCACATCAGTGTGCCCCGGTAGTTCAAAAAAACTGCTCTGGAATTTGGTGCCTGGAATTTTTGTTAGGGTTTTTGTTTTGTTTTTTGGTTACACAATTATTTTGATTATTGTTACAGTATTGTTATTTGTTTTTATTTTTAAAATTTATATCCCGCCTTTCTCTGGCTATTTAGCCCGACTCAAGGTGGCGGACATAAAAAATAATTAAAAACATAAATAGTTCAATACAATAAAAACAATTAAAACATATAGGATAAAAGAGTATACATTAAAAACAATAAAACAACAGCCCCCCCCCAACCTCTGCCCCATTAAAAAGCCCTTTTGAAATAAAAGGCTTTAAGGCTCTGCCTGAAGCTCTGTATTGAGGGAGCTTTCCTCAGTTCTAAGGGGAGGGAGTTCCAAAGCCGGGGTGCCACCACCAAGAAGGCCCTATATCTGGCCGCCACACCTCTCACATCTCTTAATGGCGGGACAGTCAGTAGGGCCCCTTCAGATGACTGTAGGTGACTGGTCGGATTGTACAAAAGAAGGCAGTGCCTATATTATATTATAAATATACTATATTATAAATATAGTACACCTAAATATAGGTGTACTATATTTCATTCCTTTTTCTGCATCCTCATTTCTCTTTTATTATTTTGTCTGCCTCTATGAGCACTCCATTTATTTGGGCACAAGAAGGTCTAACACGTTATGTACAGGGGGAGTAGAGGATGCAGAGAAATTCAGTGGATACAGCAATGCACAGCACAATAGTAGTGTCTGAAGGCTGCAATCCTAACTATACTTTCCTAGGAGTAAGTACTATTGAAAACAATGAGACTTATTTCTGAGTAGACATGCTTAGGATTGCACTGGAAATTAAAACTTAGGTCACACTTTTTAAAAAAAAATCTGTTTTCGCACATTTTTGCAGGCAAAAGTTGCTCGCAGGGGTGTGATGGAACTTATATATTAGCATTGTATATAAGCTATACTTATATACCACCTTATGTACCAACAATATACAAGCATCTTCTGCTCTCCTGGTATGTTATGTCAAGAATGCAGCACTTTCCAGAGACGTTGGGAAACAGCATCATTGGCCTGCGCACAAACCACATTCAGATTTGAATGGGTTTTGTCCAATTTTGTTTTCTGTCTGTCACTCATGAAGACAGCATTACTTCACCCGAGTAATACTGTCTAGACTGCGGCAACGTCCTTTGAAACACGTAAACAAATAGTTGCTAAGCTCTCAGCCTCAAGCACCATGGAAAATGTGCTGACCGCAATCAATGCAGGACTAGTGGTATAATGAGGGTCCCGTTGGCAGAATGCGCGGGACGACAGCGGCGGATTTTGCTTCAGCCTGGCTAATCCTGCAGAGAAAGCCAAATTAATATGGACAGCCAAACTGATCAGCAAAATACATATTGCAGGCAGATGGGAAATAAAGGACATGCTATACACACATACCACACTACAACTGGCTACAATGCAGGTTTATGCGCCAATATTTGGCCAGGAAAAAGCCATTTATGTACTCATGGCAATAGTTTCCAAAATGCATTTTGCCAAATTTTGAGGTTCTTCAGATATTTGCCTTGCATTCTTCTATAAGATATATAATGATGAATGAACCTAGGCCAGCACAACTCATCAGACTTCCCGTTCTCGTAGCAATGTAGGGAGGCAAGCGCATGTCTGTGCACTGGCCTAACCCTCCCTAGGAGTGGCACATATGTGTCATACAGCACTTTTGTGACACCTCGAGGTCAGCACAGGACTTATGTTAAGGCTTAGGCTGGCCTACATGGATGTTGATCCTAACTTGCACTGGAGCAGGCAGAGTGACATGCCTGCACTGAATCCAGTGCAAATTGGGGCTGCTGCTACGCCACCCTTGGGTGGTATAGTAGCAATCCTAATAGGTCTACTCAGATCTGTGCCATTTCAGTAGATGGTGCAGATCTGAGCACAGCAGAGTAGCATGGAATGCCAGGGAAGGGGGACAGGATCTGGTATAAGGAATGCCTCCAGGAACACCTGCCCCACATACTCCTGTCCTGTTCTGCCAACTGCTCAGCCTCTGCACCAACTCACATAGTAAAGTTTATTATTCAGAAGCAAAACTTTTAAAATAAGCACATGATACTCTCTGGACACTCTCGGTTAAAACTCGCATTCACTGAAACAGCCTGTTAACCCTGTTAAGAAATTCCATCTGCAAACTTAAAATCTTGCTATTTCTGCAGCTTTCATCTATAGCAACCCATATTGCAGATTATGTGGATTTTCTATATCTGGACTACACATAAAAGATTCCTTGCTACAGCTGCAAAATTGTCATATATTACATAGTAGCATAGATTCACCATAGTATGAGGAAAAACTACCAAAAAATTAACTGAGAATATTTTATTCCAAATAGTAGTACCATTTTATTTCACAGGTGGGCATGGGAGGAGCTGGATCCTGACCCAAGAAACAGGTAACCTTCACCACTTGGATCCTGAACTTGACTTGTGCTAGATCCTGACCCTGGATCCTGATGGATCCTGACTTGTGCTGTATCCTGACCTTGTATCCTGATGTGTTGGTTCCTGACAGTGCATCTTGACATGTGCTGGATCCTGAACCTGGATCTTGACATATTGGATCCTGACATGTGCTAGATCCTAACCCTGGATCTTGACATGTTGGATCCTGATTTGTGCTGGATCCTGATGTGCTGGATCCTGACCTTGGATCTTGATTTGTGCTGGATCCTGACCCTGTATCCTGATCTGTTGGATCCTGAACCTAGATCTTGACTTGTGCTAAATCCTGACCCTGGATCCCGATGGATCCTGACTTGTGCTGTATCCTGACCTTGTATCCTGATGTGTTGGATCCTAACAGTGCGTCTTGACATGTGCTGGATCCTGAACCTGGATCTTGACATATTGGATCCTGGCATATGCTAGATCCTGACCCTGGATCTTGACATGTTGGATCCTGATTTGTGCTGGATCCTGATGTGTTGGATCCTGACCTTGGATCTTGATTTGTGCTGGATCCTGACCCTGTATCCTGATGGATCCTGAACCTATATCTTGACTTGTGCTGGATCCTGGCATGTTGGACTCTGACTTGTGCTAGATCCTGACTCTGTATCCTGACTTGTGCTGGATCCTGACCCTGCCTCCTAACTTGTGCTGGATCCTGACTCTGATCTTAAGAAATCCAGAACAGCTACAGGCTGCTTGGATCTGCACCACAAATTAAGTATGGTACTGGAAAAAGGGAAGCAATTCACCTTGTCCTGGATTGCTCCAACCCTTTTGTGGATGTGAAACCAGCTGGCTCCCGGGCATTTTAGGATTGGGTTGCCCCTTGCTTCACACTCAAACAGAGCGAGAAACAACAGTCTTTAGGAATAAGTATCTTTACTGGTAACCATACAATAAGGTACATATGGATGGACTAAGCAAGAATCAACACTTCCTAACAAATTGTTCTGTTCCATCTGCCAGAGCAGCAAGGCATAAACCTGTTTCGGCACATGATTAGCCTTGATAGGGAAGGAACAGCTCAAACAAACACCTACAGGAGTGTTTTCAAAGTACTGAACAGGTTCTTGGCACCTTTCATGACAGAACACCACTAATTTGGGATTCTGCACATCAAAGTTATAAAAGGAAAATCTCAGATATAATGTCATGCACACATATTACTGCCCTCTTACTTTGCTGCAAAACTGGTATATTTAGAGGCTTTCCACTGCTGAACTTGAAGGTAAGCTTAAGCATGATTAGTAGCCATGGATAGGCTGGTTAACCATGAACTGGTCAGATTCCCTTTTAAAGCTGGTGGCCAACAACAATTCCACATTTTGTCCATCCTAAATTTATGTCAACTCAGTATCATTTACTGATACTATATAATAATAAACCTTTATTACGGTCTTAGACCAGCACAAATATTATATCAGTATCACTTATGATGACTTCTTGCGCTAGTTTTATTTTAAAAAGGGGGAGAGAGAGAAAAACTTCTGCCTCCCATTCATAATCTCAGAACACAATCCTAACCAATTTAGGATGGCATAAATTAGGATGGCACACACTCCCCAGTGGTGTGGAGAGCCTGACACATGTCGTTGTACTGGCCCATTCCCTCCCCAGGAGTGACGGAGAAGTTCCTTATCATATTTTTGTGATAATTTTGTATTTACAATTAATTTGTACAATTAATTGGGATTAATTAATTAAATTAAGATAAGGCTGTGGGTGGTGCAAGCGGTAAAAGACGTTGTGCCTGTTAACCAGCAGGCCAGGGTTCAATTCCCGGGTTGGTCCCCACAAGACAGGGTGAGCTCCTGTCCTTAGCCCAGCTCTGTGACGCCAGCTGGATCCAATCGTATTGGCTCTGCCTTTCCATTGGACTAATTCAGTGGCGTGGAGAGGGGAATTTGCTGCTTGGGTAACAGTCTATCCTCCATAACAATCTAACACAGGCTTTCATGCTTCACATGCAGCCTATCTTCCATAACAATCCAACACAGGCTTTTGTGCTTTGCATGCAGCGTATGCAGCGCCGAGCACGATACTATAGTCTTTCAAGACTGACGGAAGCCTGCTTTTAATTGGGATATTAATATCTATAATATCTCCAGCCTTCTAAACCAAACACTGACTGATCTAACGACATACTACTTAGACAAATGTACAAAGCTCTAATTTGGGTGCTCAAAAAACAAAAATGCCGGTCAACAAATTTTTATTGTTATTATTATTGCTCAGTTGTGAAGTTGTGGCTGACTCTTCATGACCCCAATGGGCTGCAGCATGCCAGGCCCCCCATCTTCCAAAGTTTGTCCAAAGATCAACAACTGTAATCTTATAAACCTTCTTGGGGAAAAACCCTTCAACATAATGAGAACTTCCTTTTGAGCAGACAAGCATAAGTAAACAGTTCACATCTTCTTATTACAACATTATTAGTCCATATATATTCTAGATGTGCATAGAATCTGAATGTATTCTCTATGTGTATCTGTGTGTGTGAGCACCATCCGAACCATGCCTACTCAAAAGAAAGCCCCATTCTGTTCAATAGGTCTTACTCCCAGGAAAGTGTCTTTATGATTGCAGCCTGTGTCTATGTGTTCACCTTTAAAATCCATTCCCACCAAGGACTGAAAGCCACTAAAACAAAAACTATGGTATGTTTTTACTCCGAAATAATGATTGAGCTTTACTCACTCAAATCACTTTTATAACATCTGTTTTAAAATACAAATTAGGTACCTTTCTCATAGTTTTCAAAAAAAAAAAAAGGAATACTAAAGCTTTCCCCAAACCTCAAAACGTGGTTTGTCCTAACAATGTGTTTAGAGGAATATTTTTCACCTACTGGGTTTTTGCGCATCAGCTTTGAAGAGCACATGTTTCCCTACAATTTCTCAGTACAAAAGAAGTTTGTTCAAAGATTAGCATGAAAGCCGAGCATTTTGCATAGGAAAGTTCAATGTACTTCCACCTTCACTCATGTTTTTACTGTACAACTTCAGGGGGAAAAAATGTTGTGAAGGGGCCAGGTTGTTCTGCCCCGTTTCCACCTTTTTGAAGCTGGATGCTATTTCTGCAATGCTATAAGGCCAAATTTCCAGCCGATGACATTGCTCTGAAATGTGATCAAATTACAGCCGGCTGATTTATCAGAAGACATGCACATCACATGAGTAGTTCTCGATTTAAAAAAAATGAATTTGATCATTTTTTCCCCAACCTGTAGTTTAAATCTTTCATTGTGTCGATGATAGATGACTGCTTCCAAAACCCTTTTACACTTTTCTAAAATAACTCTATCATTACCAACTACAAGACCAAAAAAAAAAGAATAATATTTTATTAATATTAATTAAAATTTAATCATCAGAATTCATCATCAGAATAATGATTAATCATCAGAATTAGCAAGGGTAGTACAGGGGTGA
The DNA here is from genome assembly GCA_030015325.1 of Cryptoblepharus egeriae. NCBI lineage: Eukaryota > Metazoa > Chordata > Lepidosauria > Squamata > Scincidae > Cryptoblepharus > Cryptoblepharus egeriae. Next base: position 4,301,881 of record JAREYC010000007.1, on the reverse strand, counting down.
GCATGTGATAGGGGTAGTTTAAGGGTGAGCATTTGCATCTTCATGCTCTGCCCAACCTTGGCACATGCACACTGCACCTCTGAAGGTGGCATGCTTCAGAGGAGATTGTGCATGCGCCAAGGATGGCGCATGTGCAGCCAGAACTCTCAGAATCCTCCACCCTAAGGAGAAGCAGCCTGCTCCTCCTTAAGAGTGGAAGAATCTGAGCACTTTTAACCCAGCATGGATGTCCAGAGTTTCCGGGCATGCGCACTTGGCGTGGAGCAGTCAAACTGATCCACTCCGAGAAGTAGCAGCTTGCCTCTTCTTGGAATGGAACAGTCTGAGCATTCCACTCTGCACACGCCTTGGAAACTCCTTGGAGCAGAGCAGTCTGAGCCTACTGTGCATGCCTGAAAAGTATGAGCATGCGCAGTGGGCTCAGGGTGCTCTGAGCTCACTGTGCTTGCCCAGAGTTTCCAGGCCCAGAGTTTCCAGGCATGCACAGTTGGAGTGGAGCACTCAGATTGCTTCCCTGGGACTGCCGGTGGACTGTCAAACTCCTCCACCACGTCACCCCCCACAGGCACATCATCCGGTGCAGCCCGGACCATCTGCACCACCCTGGCAAAACCCCTGATGAGAATCCTATGTGGTCAAGGCTGCTAGAGATCTTACAGTACTTATCTATAGATGTTTGCTAGACTCTCTCTAGAAATGGTGTTCAAGGATTGTCCTCCAAAAAGTTATCCTCCAAAGGATTGTCCTCCAAAAGGATGCTGCACAGCCATGCCACATTGATACAGTTGCATCAAAATTGACAAGTTGGATAAGATTTGGCCTTGTAACAGTAAAGATGTTTGAGGGAAAAAACTGAATGAGACAATGAACAGCAAAAGGGCCAAGATGTTGTAAAACTCTGGTAGTATTATGTCAGATCTAGGACGCATTCCAGATTTAATGTTGCAGTGCCAGCATTATATTCTGAATTAGTCCAGACCAATTTGGCAACAAGAGACCTTTGATACCCGGCCAACATTTATTTCATTTAGGCCTTGCTCAGTGGGACTTTGGCCCAGGAATCTGGGGGACTGATATGTATTACTTTTGAAAGCAAGGATGTTGCTAAGTCTAATCATTATCAAATGTTTCCAATATGTCATCCAAATGCAATTTTAGGTGTGGTTCCTCCACCTCTCTGTACCCCATATTTGACAGGTGACATCAGACAGAATTGATATGTTCACCATTAAAAACTATTTGGGATTAGGATTCTGCTTCTAAGTGCAGAATACACTCAAGCCCAGCTCAGTAATAAATGACAAAACATTTTTTTTCATTTAAAAACCAGCAGAAGTAACCTGTCATTGGAGGAGTAAAATTTCAAGAATATTTCTTGGCCCCTGGCATGCCTAGGCACCAGCGGCCACTGGCAGGCTCCGGACACTGGCACCAGGTGGCAGGAATCGAACCCTGGCACCGGAGGATACCAGGGAGATCAGCAGCAGGTAAAAAGAGGCACTGTCAGACACCGAGCATTCCTACTGGGCAGCACCGAACTACACCAGGCACCGTGCATCCCTACTGGGCATTGGGAACTACTGGGCACCAGCAGGCAGGTACCGTTACTGGACACAAATGAGCAGGGAGCACCAGGCATCAGGCATCCCTCCCAGGCACCAGGCACTAACCACCAGGTACCAGGCACTAACTACCAAATTGGTCCTTACATCACAAAAAGAATACACTCCCCAAATTTCATGCTTCTAAATCCAGGGGTTGGACTGGATGTTGATCAGTCTTCAATGTTAAGTAACAGGACCATAAACACGTTGCACCCTTTTTCACCCCCTTAGGAGTTAAATTTCTAAAAATCCTCTCTTAGTCATTGCACACGTCATGGAAGGGATGCGCTCCCCAAATTTCACACTTCTAGGTCCAGCAGTTTTGGCTGGGTGTTGATGAGTCAGTCAGTGACTCTTCAATTTATATATAAGATGTATATGAGATTTTGTGTCATGTTCTCCTTTCCGCCATTTTAGAAGAGGCTGAACATTTCCACTTCTGAACTAAACACAGTATTAACCTCAAATCTGTGCAATTGTGCTACATAGAAATGAGAAGTGTTTTGTTTTGTTTTATAAAAAATCCTAATTATCAGCAGGCCACATAATCTGAACCAAAGCCAATTCCAATTGTGCCAGCCTAAGAAGGGGTTAGGATTGGTAGGGGATAGGATTAGATCTTTCAATGCCATTGCTTACATTTTGAGAAAAGTGCTGCAGTCACAAATCATTCCCATTTCTGATAATATAGACAGGAAACCAAACACGACCAGTTCCAAGAAATGCTGCAACTGATTTTCCATAAATGTGCCACTTTTTATTGAAGTGGTTTGCTGGACTATGGAGAGCAGCATATGTACATCAACTCCGTTCATACACATGGTAATTTTATTAAAACTTGAGCTATGCAAAGTAAACAATGTAGCACTGAATCAATGACAAAAATAGTTATTTTTTAAAAAAAATGGAAAAGTAAATTAAGGATGTGCATCACAGTTCATCCAGCAAGTGCAAGCTTTTTGGAACCAGCAAGTCTTGGGAGGCATTGGCACTAGCAATAAATCTACCCTCCAACAAATTTCTGCCAATGCCCGTGCCTGCATGTGCATCATTCTTGGCACTCACCAGGATAGCATGGAAGCTTCTATTTTAACTAGCAGGACAGATTATATTCAGTCCTTGAGCAAAAGAGCAGCAACCATCTCATTTGCCAGATGTCGGCAAAAAATACTGTACTTACTTAAATATAATGTGCCATCGAATCTAATGTACCCCCTTACTTATCATCAAAATCCTGTATTTACTCAATTCTAATTAACATCAAATTAAATGCGCACCCTGTTTTTGGAGACTGAATTTGGCTGGAAAAGCTGAGTGTTATATTTGAGTAAATACAGTAAGTAGATATAAATAAATAGCCGGTGAATAGAATCATAAGACTTTTTTTCCCTTTTATTGTTATAAATGATTGTAATGTGATGGATTGTTAATTTTTAAAAAAGTTAACAATATATATATAATTTTGCTATCCATTGCAAGAGAACAGGTTAAAATCTTAATTAGTAAATCTAGCTACAAAAATTCAACCTGTTGAAGCAACTTGCAGGAGGTTAGGAGGACTGATACCAGTTAAGGTATTATATCTACTGAGGCTGTTAATGTCTCTTTAGAATAAAAAGAAAGGGGAAAAGAGTGCCTGAGACACAGGATGCTGTCACATCTTTATTCCACAGCACGGATCCAAAACAATGGACTAATATTTTCAGTGGAGTGAATCATCGGCACAATTATAGATACCGAGAGATTTATTGTGCCTATATTCTCCCTTCCTTTCACACAGTTGATTCAACTTTTCAATCACAACCTTTATGCATTTGAACTGCAAAAGTTTTTTAAAAAATAAACTCCCCTTCCTAGCGTTTTTGCCGCACTATGGCAGGGTCCGCTATTCTGGATCAGAGTATTTTAATGAAATTGGAGTATTTTTTAAAAATGAACTCCCTCTCGTTTAATTTCTACAGGGCCTGTAGAGGAGATATTCCATATCATGGGCAGATACTGAGACTGCTGTTCAAGCAGTCTTGCCCTTACTCCATCTACAAAAATACATCTCCCAAACAAAGTCAGAAGTTCTGCAACACATCTAGAGTTTTATCTTAAAAACTAATCCTAAACAGTAGTGGAACAGTCAGGCTAACTGGTAGGGCACTCCAATAGCATAAGGTAGGTGCTGGCTTGGGCACAACTTGGAGTAAGGGGATTTTATGACATGGGATAAGAGAGAATAAAATCCCTTTTACCCCAGGTTATCCACCAGCAATCCTACTTGGATCTTCGCACTCCAATAGCATAAGGTAGGTGCTGGCTTGGACACAACTTGGAGTTAGGGGATTTTATGACATGGGATAAGAGAGAATAAAATCCCTTTTATCCCAGGTTATCCACCAGCAATCCTACTTGGATCTTCGCACTCCAATAGCATAAGGTAGGTGCTGGCTTGGACACAACTTGGAGTTAGGGGATTTTATGACATGGGATAAGAGAGGATAAGAGAGAATAAAATCCCTTTTACCCCAGGTTATGCACCAGCAAGCCTACTTGGATCTTGGATCTCATGCAAATCCAAGCAGCCCATGAATGAGAATGAGGATGGGTTAGGATTCAGATTGCAGATTCCAGTTCTCCCCACCTCCAACATGCTCTTCTAACCCCCTCTCCAGTCTGCCTGGCCTGCCTGGACCTGCACAAATGTCCCCAGAGCAGGTCCAACACTGCAAGATCAGGACCCATCCCTGCACTGCCAATCCTGCTCCCGAGTAGCCACAAACAGGCTTTACATTACAGCATGATCACAACACCAAGAAGCTGGCACAAGGAACTTGCACTATGGGGGTTAGGATTGTGCTCCCAGCAATATCCATACAAACACACAAGTTCTCCACATACCTATTTTATATGGCAGCTCAGTTTGTTATTTTCTGCTCAGATAAGAAACTTTTCAAAACCGGACTTGTAGTCCAGAGTTTCCCTATCTTTATTTGCTTGTGGCTCCTACTGATGGTGTCCCTCATATTTGTTTTCAGTTGGGGAAAAGGCACTTTACTGTCTATGCTGTTTATTCTAATAATTCATACTTTATTTCTAAGTAACAGAATATGGTTTAGCCCCCTCGGGGTGGCATATCAACCATATTGAGAAGCAGTGATGTAGAAGAAATTGTTACATTTGCATGATTCTGTGTTTATGTTGATAATATCTGCCGTTAGTTCTATTTGAACAACATTCCCTTTGCACTGTTTTTATTGAGCAGGAAAAGACATTTACATATAATCAAAGAGCCACTGACTGACTCACTGACTCACTCACCCATCAACGCCCACCCAAAACCACTAGACCTAGAGTGAAATTGCCCAGCCTAGAGTGAACCATGTGAAATTTGGGTAGGGTCTTGCTTCCATGATGAAGGAACCCACCAAGAACCAATTTTTAGAAATTCAAACCAAAAGGGGGTGTAAAGAGGTACAACGTAATTTGGGGAGCATATTCCTTCTGTGACGTAAGACCTAAGAACCAATTTGGTGCCTGGTGGTACTGGCTGCCCAATGTTACCCACTGTCCAATGACCTGTGTTGCACGGTGGTGCCCAGTGCCCAGCAGAGATGTGTGGTGCCCAGTGGGACTCAGTGTCCGGTGGGGCCGGCTGCTGCCCAGTGGTACCCAATATCTGTTGGTGCCTGCTACCCAGTGGTACTCACTGCCCAATGACCCATGTTGTGTGGTGGTGCCCAGTGCCCAGTAGAGATGTGTGGTGTCTGGTGGAACCCAGTGTCCAATGGGGCCAGTTACTGCCCAGTGGTACTCAGTATCTGCTGGTGCCTGCAGCCCAATGGTAGGGGTTCAGCCCTGATTCATGGGCCTGCAGCCCTGATTCATGGTAGGGGTTCCCAGTGATGCCACTTCCCACCAAGATGGTACATATTTATCTATTTGCATTTACATACTTTAGAACAGCTAGATTGGAAGGACCTGGGCTAAGGACAGGAGCTCACTCCATCTTGTAGCACCCGGGTCTTGAACCCCAGCCTGTCAGATAACAGGCACAGTGTCTTAACCAGCTGAGTCACTGAAGCGCATATATACAACTTTTTGATACAACTATATTTCTCCATGCCCTTCAACATCCCATAAATGATCAAACAGTAATGTGCTTGTGAACACAACCCAACCCTCCATTGGCCCAACACAAGTTCATTGCAACAACCTGGAAGTGTCACAAAAGTATTAAGGCACTTTCATGCAACCTCTGGAGTTGGTGTCTCCAGAGGCTGCACCTGGTGATGCTCTGGCTGACTGGTCTGCACTGAGGTGAGCTTTCACTGGCCATGTTGGCCCAGCACAGGGTCTAGGACGGACTGGAGACATTCCAGGATTGGGAGAGGAGGTTGGCAGGTGGACCCACAAGTGGTCCAGACCAAGCAGAGGATGGGGCCAGTGTCACTTAGGCCAGATCCCAAGTGACCCAGCACCGCACTGGGCTGCTCAGATCTGTTCCACCTCTTTAAATCCAAGAAGCCCCATTGGTGCTGTTCCCTTTGCCCTCCACATAACCACAGCCAGCCCCAATTCCACATTAAACTGGGGCTAACCAGTTGGTCATAAATTGTTTATGAATTGATCTGAATTCATTCATAATTTCTATTTCTAACATATTCATTTATGTCAATTTATTCTAATTTGAAATTTAAATCAATTCTCATATAGGAAATACACAAGAAAGGCTCTCCTCCTACGATCAAGCACCTTGCTTCCTTAAGGATCATGAAGACAGTATCCATGTGTATGTGTGTATGCGCGCACGCACTACATCTGTGCAAAAATATATTTTCTTCAGACTTTCATGAATGCACAGGTAAGTCAGAAGTGGCATCTGTTGCCATATGTTTGCTCTTCTCCCTCCCATGCATCTTCATTTGAGTATCTGAAAGGGGCTTCTGTGATACACCTTAATTACTTGAAATCAGGTTTTATAATGAGAAGGGAATGGATGCACTCCAGGTGCAGTGCCAGTTCAAGCAACTCTTATTATCTATATCCTTGTTTTACAACCTCACATGCCATCAGTCCAAATGAAGTAGGATATCGCTTGGATGGGATGTCTTCTGGGCACTTAGATGGGATGTCTTCTGGGCACAAATCATAGTATCAGTACAGGATGCTTTCCCCATCCAGCCATGGAAAATTTGCTTGTGGATCCTCAGCCTATGAATCCAGTACTGATTTAAAGAAAACCCCTTTGGATTCCTTAATAGAATGACCCAAAAGTGTTCAAACCACTGTTTCCACACCTACACCCCACACACTTTACATGGGACCATTTTGCTTTAAACAGGAATATCAAGAAAATCTTTACATAATCTTACCCCCCAAATACAGAGTAACTACGGGAGCACGTAAGAGACTATCCCTACAATCTAGAGTAACTATGGGAGCACGTAAGAGACATTATGTGCACCCGTAGTTTCTGCACTACGTAGTGAAAACCTATGGGAAATTCATATTGCAATCCAGAGTAAATTGTTCTTACACCGGAGCAAGGACTCCCCATAGTTACTCTGGATTGCACCCTAAGTTGTTCTTACACCGGAGCAAGGACTCCACATCGTTACTCTGGATTTTGCCCATTGACCACAATCCTAATCATGTCTACTCAAAAGTAAGCCCCACTGTGTTCAATAGGTCTTACTTCCAGGAAAGTGATTTTAGGACTGCAGCCTTAAGCATGCTACAAAGACCACATCTTTTCATGTCTCTGGTGCAGCTTCTGTTCCATAGAGATACAGAATAACCAACCACAGAGAAATTGAAATATAGACCTGATAGCCTGAGAGTAGCCTGGGGGTGGAAAAGTCTCTTGGTAGTCAAACCTCCATCCTATCAAAACTGAAGTATAAAAATAATGCATTAAACAGCAGTTAAATTCTGCTTTTCTCATTGAAATTCAAAGCAGTTGAATCATAATGAATCATTCCCACCCCCCACCCCCCCTCAAAAAGACCCACACCAGAGTTCTCAAACAGGATGGGTCTACAAAGTCAGTCCAAAACCATGTAAGAGATCCTATAGCCAGTCTATAGATTTCCTAATATAAATATCATATTTAGGGCACAATCCTAACCAATGTAGGCTGGCACAACTTACCTGCTCCCCATTCCCAGGGTGGTGTGAGGACATAAAGTGCATGTCCATGCACTGGCATAACCTCCCCAGGAGTGGTGCAGAAGTGTTTTATGGCACTTTTGTGACATCCCCAGGCCAGCATGGGATTTGTGCTGGGACTTATGCCGGCCTAAGTGGGGATTAGGATTGCAGCCTTACTCAAATCTAACATGCACTTTTCTCAGCTGAATTTAGTCTCCAAAATCAGGGAGTGCATAAAATTTGATGATGCATTAGATGTGAGTACAGTATTTTGATTATAAATATAGATCAGTATTTTGTATATATTGTTATGTTACTATATTATAGCAAAAACTATTTGTATAAAGTAACGCAATCAGGTAAAAATTAAATTAAATTTTTATTATTTATTTTTATTTTTATTTATTATTTTATTTATTAATAAAATATTTTTTATTAAAATTAAATTAATTTTTATTTATTTTTTATTTATTAAAATTAAATTAAATTTTGCACGTGCTTTGCAGCTGCGCATTACAATCACCAGTAAACTTTTATTATCTCTCGTCTTTTAAAATCTGGGTGCACATCAGATTTGATGGTCCATTAGATTCAAGTCAATATGTTATGTAAAGAATATGTCAGGGGAAAATCTTTAAAGGGGCAAAATTGCCACTTCCGTGTTTTATGCACGGGAAGGTAGACTGCATTTTATTAACGCACACTGAGCCAAACGTACCACCTATTTCTGGTTCAAGTACCGCAGAAGAAGGTAATTGGCTGGTTAAAAATCCCCACAAGGCCTTAAGAGAAAGCTTCTTGGATGAAAGAGATTACAGTTATTGCCAGCTATTACAAACAAGGGTGCAGAGAAGATGATCTGTGTGCTACTTATTACTTGTATAAAAGTAGCTTCATTCTGAATTTTTAGCCACTGTGAGATCCACTGTGAATTTTTAGCACACTGTGATGTGCAATCATCATCATCATCAACAGTATTTATACAACACTTTTTAACAAAGTTGTCAAAGTGGTGGCTCTCCATCATGTACACCCCATGCATAGGTGCCCAAATGCATAGGTGAGCAGGTTTCATGCTTTCTGGATTGTGAGCTCCTTAGGGACAGGTCTATCAAAATGTAAAGAAAGAAAAACTTAATGGTAAGCTACTCAGAGCCCATGGGATGCAGCGAGATTGAAATGAAACAAAGTCATATATAAATATGTGTTTGGCGTTTCTTGATTCCCTTTCACCAGGAAGCAGCTTGACAAGCCTAATTTACATCACTTTTATTCTGAACATTTTGTGGGCTGTGGGTGGCACAAGTGGTTAAGACCCTGTGCTAACCAGCAGGCCAGGGTTCGAGACCCGGGTTGGTCCTCACAAGACAGGGTGAGCTCCTGTCCTTAGCCCAGCTCTGCAACGCCAGCTGGATCCAATTGTAATGGCTCTACCTTTCCATTGGACTATTTCAGTGGCGTGGAGAGGGGGGATTTGCTGCTTGGGTAACAGCCAATCCTTCATATCAATCTAACCCAGGCCTTTGTGCTTTGCATGCAGCGCCAAGCATGATACCATAGTCTTTCAAGACTGACTGATGCCTGCTTTTTTTTTTATTCTGAACGTATAGGAAGAGGGGCACAAAAATCAAAGCAACTGGGTAAAAGAAAGCCAAAATTTGGCATCAAGATTTTTCTCGTGGTTGGCATCCTACGAACATCTCAACATCACTGCAGGAAAATTTGATTCTGTGCAACAATTGGTAACATGGGCTGGACTGGCACCAAAACCACAGACTGGTTTTCACCACTGAAGATGAAATTGTTGTCACAAACTTTTCCAGGTCTGGGTAGACTTTCCCTGGGTTATGTTGTGGCACAGATGAACTTTTGTGCCTAAATAGGTACCAAAAATGAAGACCCTACACAGTGGTATAGCTAGAAGGGGTGCAAAGCACTAAGTTTCGCAGGAAGCCTCATCACAGCTTGCAAGACGCCCCATTCCGAGCCATTCCAGGCAGTTGAGCAAAAAAGGGGATAGTTCTCCATTTATACAGTGATACATAGCTTTACAAGCATAATTTGTTGCAGAAGCCCTGCTTGTAATCCAAAATGCTTGTACAGTATATCAAAATGAATTTTCCCATAAGAAATAATGGAAACTCAGACAATTCATTCCACAATCCCAAAATATTCATATAAAATGAATACATCTATCTATCTAGCTAGCTATCTACAGTATTCATGCACGGCTTTCCGATTAAAAAAATTCCCAAAGCAGTTTACAAAGAAAATGAAAAAATTAACGGGTCCTATTTTTTTCCTAGGACTAATTTTTCATTTGTTTATCAAGACATCACTTGTACAGCAAGTTAAAATTTATTAGAAATGTTTGCTTGCCTTGCAAAACACTCTCAGTTAAAGTTACTCACAATCCATGGTTTTAGATGTATAAAGTATATTCCAAAATACTATGGCTGCAATCCTAAACACACTTTCCTGGGAGTAAGACCCATTGAACACAATAGGGCTTACTTTTGAGTAGACATGATTAGGATTGTGCTCTGAATCTAACGCTCATCCTTTTCAGCCAAATTTAGGGCAAAATCCAGAGTAACTATGGGGAGTCTTTGCTCTGATGTAAGAACAATGTGCTCTGGATTGCAATATGAATTTCCCATAGGTTTTCACTAGGGGTGCAATAACTATGGGTTCACGTAAAGTTTCTTACGTGCTCCCATAGTTACTCTGGATTTGGGGGTATGTCTCCAAAATCAGGGTACTCATTCGATTCATAGGTTAATTAGATTTGAGTAAAAGTGGTATTTTGATTGTAAGTATAGAGTGCACATTCGATTCGATGGTGCATTAGATTAGAGCGAATGTGGCATTACTGCATTTCAAGAGTTGCAGGAAGGAAAAAAAGAGGAACATCCATACTTATCAGCAATGCTGGACACAAAAGCAAGCAGTGTTCCCATGGTCCATTTAGGCATACCCCGTAGTTTACCACACATCATTCCAGTATCAGCTGAGAGAACTGTACATATTTTCAGATGTATAAAATACTTTTAGATGTATAGATCTACTCCCAGGTCTGAGCATCCAACTGCCCCTTTCTGTCTTAAGACAGGCTCCCATCAATGCAACAACAGTGGCAAGACTTAAGAGGCCAAATGCAACTATAGGGAGAGTGCAAAGCTGTTAAACATAAAACATTTCATAAAGGAAAAAAAGCCATTTTTATGGCTTCCCCGAGGTCAACTATTAAACACAGACAACCTAAATGTGTGCATAAATCACTCTTCCAATACTGCAGTAAAGGGTAGGTTAGCTCTCCCATTAGGAACATTCAGTAACTCTCCCGGAACAGAGAAAGGCCACGCCATACCCTACATTTTCTATCTGCAAGAGAACACGGTTTGCAAGGCCCTTGGGTCTGCTCAGAAAGGCAAGTACAAAGGAACGCTATGGTTTCCTCCGCACATTCGGTGTAAAATCATCGCTCCTATATAGACAATTTCTGGATTCAATGGCTGTAAAATGTGTCAAAAGTGAGATAGCAGGAGCTCAAGAATTCAAGGAACTTCATTAACTATTTCTCCTCTCTTTCACTAATACAGAAGTCTAGTTGGAAAAGAGACATTAAAATTATCTGGTATTGTACAAAGTTTTATTTATCATTTAAATCAAACCGACGAGATGATTCCAAAGAGTATAGCTCAAGGACAATCAAGCACTGAATGGTCAAGGTTAAAGGACACCCTAATCTAAGTCCTTCCTATTTCCAGGACAGGAATTCCTAAATAGATAGTTTTAGTATAAGCCCCTCAAAAACATTCAATCCCACAGGAGTCTCAACACCAGTGATTTTCAACCACTGTTCCATGGCACAATGGTGTGCTGTGGATGATCTGCAGGTGTACCACAGAATTTTGAGGAGGAACTTACCATATGCCACGTGTCAAGTGATGGGATTCAAATAAATTAAAAACAGGTTCTATGTCCTAATAACCTAAATTAACAACAGATTCTATGTCCCATTAGTAACCGGTTCTCAGAACCAGGCACTCACTAGCAAAGGGTACTATAGAACCTGTGAGAACCCTCTCAAGCCCACCACTGCACGTGTCCCCAAAAACATATGTCCCCATATATGGGAATTTGGGGTACATAAGGAGTGCAGTAAAAGTGTGGTGCAGTCAGTGGGGAGAAGTCTGGAATCCAGAGTCTAAGAACTTCACATTGATGGTATATAAATTATGTACATATTATTATTATATCTCAGATATATTATACAAATCAAATTTGCTACTGATCAGCTATCAGCGTCTAATGATAATGACAGATGCAAAGAACTTTATTCCCAGGTCAAACACAAAAGCATAGCATTGGTTCATCTGATATTTAGCATATACATGTGAGACCTTGGTATCCACTGGTTTTATATCCACTGATTTGACTCACCACTGATTTAAATACCTTGTAACAATCACGGTGCACATTTAAATACCTTGTAACAATCCCTACAATCCAGAGCAGCTACACCAGTACAAGCATCAATGCAAGTTCCATTTACGTCGCTGCAATTACAGCACCATCTATGGGAAATTCCTACAGGAAATTCATAGAGCAATCCACAGTAAATTTTACGTGGGTCGATGCAAGAACTGCAGTAAGTTACTCTGGATTGTACCCATAGTAAAAAAAAAAGCATCAAAATCCAATTTCCCACCTCTGTGCTGTTAGATAATTATAATTTCATTCCACTAGGGTTTATTATTGCAGTGTACAGCAACTATACTAATGGGTCCTGGTGACAATGGAAGAGCAAGAAACCTGGAAGTGGATTTTTAAAGCTATTTTTCCACTTATTTGGTATCCACTGATTTTTTTTTTAATCCACAGAGATTCCAGAATGGAATCCAGTGGATAATGAGGCATGACCTGCATCTCATATCCATCATTCCAGATCATTAGAAATAATATTATCTTGCACTGCCCAAATCATGATGTAGAAATCCCAAACTATTTCCATGTTGTCAGATCATGAGTTCTGCACCTCAAGGCCACTCACACTAGATTGTTTTCCCCAAACCCTATGGAAAAACATTGGAGTTCTTGCAATAATAACATGTCAGCAATTCTGCTAAATAAAGAAGAGATCCTGAGCTACAAAAATGTGCTTCAGGCAATAATCCGATCTGCAAAGTATCAGTCAAAGAGAAGCCGTACTTGTTTTCAGCACACATTTATTCTGTGTGTATTTTAAGTGGAGCTGAAACGGAGAAGAACAAGACACCAAAATAGTGTAGTTCATTTGTACCTTTTTTCACCGGAGTTTAGAATAATTTCAACCTTCAGCATCTTGCACATCTGTGCAACTTATACTATGATTCTGCAACTTTAAAACTATTAAAGGATGCTCTCGCTCCATGTCTCATTGAAAGAACACTGAATATGCATTACAACGTAATACTATCACAACACCGATATTGCAACCGGCAGAATTTGGTACATTCCACTTCCATAGAGTTTTCAATTTTTTCTTTTAAAAGAATATTCTGGCCCTATTTGATAGGAGAAAAATATATACCCGTTTTGGTGTTAAAAGGACACATTCCAAACACAGTCTTACACAAACCATCATGAATGCCATGGAGGAAGGTCAGTTTAAAAAAAAAGCAAGAAAAATAAATAAAGCAACAAACTATTCCAGTATGGTGTGTGGTTAGGGAATCAGACTTACCCTACAATCCAGAGTAACTACAGGAGCATGTAAGAGACACTTACGTCGACATAGTTACAGCACCACCTAGTGAAAACCTATGGGAAATTCATATTGCAATCTAGAGTAAATTGTTCTTACGTTGGAGCACGGATGCCCCACAATTGCACCCTTAGGCTACAATCCAGAGAAACCACGGGACCTTTTACACCAATGTAGTTACGGTGCCACCTATGGGAAACCTATGGGAAATGCATGGAGCAATCCAGAGTAAGTGCCTCTTACATCTTCCCATAGTTTCTCTGGATTGTAGGGTAAGGCTGCAATCCTAAGAGCACTTTTCTGGGAGTAAGTCCCATTGAATTCAGTGGAATTTATTTCTGTGTAAACATGAATGGGTCTACTATGCATGATACATTCGGAATTGGTGGCATAATTTACTGATAAGTTAGGAATTCGTAGTATAAAAATTTGAAAATAAATAATGTTTTGCTAAAAATAATAATAGTTTGCTAGAATCTTCACAAAGGAAGACAATTGTATGACTGTGATACAGTGTGCACACACACACACACTAGAGCTAGGGTAATGTTTCTCAAACTGTAGGTGGAAATCCACTATGTGGGTCATGAGCTAATTTTAGGTGGGTCCCCATTCATTTCAATATTTAATTTTTCATATATTAGACTTGATACTACCATGGTATATGACTGGTGCTAAAAGTTGGAGAACCACTGAGCTATAGAAAGCTATAAATCATAACAAATATGATAATTCTTTGTGGTTTGGCCAACTCATTTCTGTTTCTTCCTAAACAGACATGTTTTCCATATAGGAAGGACATAACAAGTCAAGCACCCCAACATAATTAGCCAACACCAAACATTGCGCATTATACGGTTGAAGTTAATACAACATGGAGTAGCTAATCACTACTCAAATTATCAAAGGAAAACACTGTGAAATAATTTGAAATTTTTCATAAATAAACAGAAAAACTTAACATTTTACCTTTCTTTGCATTGTGGATAAAACAGAAAAATGGAAACTGCACAGTGAGTCTGACCTTGTGAATCCTTTTCAAAGTCCGACAAAATGAAACATTCTCATAAAGGCTTGACTCTCTGTAAGGTTGCCTCTACTATTTTTCCACTCTACTTTGAAGGGTAAAAACATAAAAGCTATGGATTTGTTATTTATGAAAATATGATTTTTTTCTCCATTTTTTTCTCCCTCTCCTGCACTGCCTTTCTTTGATAACCTGAACAGTGGTGAGTTGTTCTGTTTCATGTGTCCAATGAACTTCTTGCCCCTGGTGCTTAGAAAGGTCATACAAACTAACCCTACAATCCAGAGTAACTACGGGAGCACGTAAGAGACATTACGTGTACCCGTAATTATTGCACCAGCTAATGAAAACCTATAGGAAATTCACATTGCAATCCAGAGCAAATTGTTCTTACACCGGAGCCAGGACTCCCCGTAGTTACTCTGGATTGTGCCCTAAGCTTAGGTTTTTTTAGGTTTTTTCAATAGTTCTTTAAACTCAACCCCAAATCCAGAGTAACTACGGGAGCATGTAAGAGACTTTATGTGCGCCTGTAGTTACTGCACCACCTAGTGAAAACCTATGGGAAATTCATATTGGAATCCAGAGTAAGTTCTTACACTGGAGCAAGGACTCCCCATAGTTACTCTGGATTTTGCCCTAAGGTTAGTTTTTTGTACCAGTGATAATGGTTGAAAAACTATGGTGATGGAAAAGGCTCCTCTGAAATTAACCGGATATCCATCCCATACTATGTTTTCAACATGTAATCATTCCAATGGAGGAAACTAGAAGGTCTGGTCTAGAGATAGATAAGAACTGAAGGTTGCCGGATCGAGATAACTGGAAGTCAGATCCGAAGCAAGACCTTGAAAAGCAGCTGCTGAAGCTGAGATTTTCCATCTGCTTTTCAGTGTGAGTGAAGAAGCTATCTCAGCTGCCCTTTGTGTGAGAGCTGACGGAGAAGTTTGTCAACCAGCATCTCAGACATTGGGAGCCAATATTGTTAACCAGACTGTGAATGGAACATCTCGAACACAACCCGTTCTTGAAAGATAGAACCACTCTGTGTTGGTAAAAATCCCTTCGGGGATTTACCCTACAATCCAGAGTAACTACGGGAGCACGTAAGAGACATTACGTGTACCCGTAGTTTCTGCACTATCTAGTGAAAACTTATGGGAAATTCATATTGCAATCCAGAGCAAATTGTTCTTACACCGGAGCAAAGACTCCACGTAGTTACTCTGGATTGCGCCCTTAGATTCACCTGCCTATGTAAACCACTTTGAATAAAGTCTGAGGAGCAATCCAAAAAGACCAAGAAAAGCGGTATATAAATGCCTAGTTATTATTATTATTATTACACAGACTCTATAGCTGGAAAACTAGGAAAAACATTATTATATTTCTCCTTCACCCCTGGAATTAATAATTTTAGAGGATGGTGACTAGAACATGTAATCCTTTAACAACTTTGTGCCTAGCTGACCAGGCACAAAGTCAGCCAAGGAACCAAGGAACTCATTGTCCTTGGTTGGTCAGCCAACCAAGGAACCAAGGAACTCACTGTCCACACATTTCAATATTCATTATGTTGATCCCATAGCTGGAAAGGCTCAGAGGACCTCCTGGAAGCAACTGCAAGTGATCTCTGGACATGTCCAGCGGTGTTTGGAGGCATTTCAAGGCTATGTGTGGCGTCCCTGTGCTGTAGAAGGTCAGATGGGAACCCAAAACCTACATTAACTGCAGCAACTGCATATGATCTTGTTGAGGGCCACATGTTGGCTCTCAGGCAGGGGTTTGGAGATCCCTTCCTTATAGGCTGGCAAGCCCTCCAGGGAACCGGAACTTGCCCAAGTGAACATTCCAATAAATTGTTCTTATACCAGAGCAAGGACTCCCCATAATTACGGTGGATTGCACCCTTATACCTGTGGTGTTACCTCAGGAACTAAAATATGGTTTTCAAGCTTTCATATCAAGAGATCACATCATGATCACTAAAACAAGTTGGTTGTCACCATCCTCATAAAGTTACTTATGGCTGCAATCCTAAAAACACTTTCCTGAGAGTAAGCCCAATTGAGCACAATGGGGGCTACTTTTGAGTAGACATGGTTAGGATTGTGTTGAACAGGAGGCGGCATTTGACCGCATCAGCCTTGGGGTAAACAGAGAGAATGCTTATTAGAAATCCTAATAAATCAAAAGGCAGACCAATATGAACAAAATAAAAATATTATCTCTGGATCTGGATTAGACAATTTATTCTATGCTTCTGTAAATATGGCTGGAACTAGCATGTGATAAATCACGGGAGAATTATTTTGAGAGCTCCGCAAAGAATGGATTGGTGAGTTAAAGAATTAGTTGAGCTACAGCAACAAGCATATTCTTTCTAAAGGAATCATGCTGTCAAGGTAAACACAGTTTTAAAAATGTAGTGAGGGGAGGCATGAAAATTATTATTTTTTTTTCCTTTCTTGAATAATTTGCCGCAGATGAGATTAGTTTGATGCTTGGCTGACTTAAGGAATAATTGTAGTACTCGGAATAAGTAGTCTTCCGAATAATACAACTTATAGTTAATACAGGTAAGGGATCATTGGGTTCACTGAATGTTTTTGATGCAAAACAACACATCTCATTCTATACAACACCTTCTTTGATGTCGGTTTTTATTTCGTCAAGGCAGGGAAATTTAGATTGCGTGGAAGAAGGTGTGTAAAGCCTTGTGTAAAGAATGTGTAAAGCCGTTTCCACCTGAAAGAATCACAATTGTATTCCCACCCCTACCTCCAAGTAGTGCTAGAGAGAGAAATTTGACTCAGGGTTCAATCCTATCACCCCCTCTTATGCAGCCAGGTATGCTATATATACCAGAGGGGAAGGGTAGATTTGGAAGCTTCCATAGGTGTAAGCGGATTTGAATCCATCTTCAAATGCTACCTACTTGCAACATATCTAACTATATAGATACGTTGCAACATATCTAACTAAATATACTGTATTTACGCGAATCTAACGGTCACCTTTTCCAGCTGAATTTAGGTTACAAACCTAAAGACACTTTCCTGGGAGTAAGACCCATTGAACACAATGGGCTTACTTTTGAGTAGACATGGTTAGGATTGTGCTCTTGGTGCAATCCAGAGTAACTATGGGGAGTCCTTGCTCCGGTGTAAGAACAATTTGCTCTGGATTGCAATATGAATTTCCCATAGATTTTCACTAGGTCATGCAGAAACTACAGGTACACGTAAGGTCTCTTATGTTCTCCCATAGTCACATAGATATTACGTGCACCCGTAGTTACTGCACCACCAAGTGAGAACCTATGGGAAATTCATATTGCAATCCAGAGTAAATTGTTCTTACATTGGAGCAAGGACTCCCCATAGTTACTCTGGATTGCGCCCTAAGTCTCCAAAATCAGAGTGCTCATTAGATTTTATGGTTTTTAAAGTAAACATGGTATTTTGATTATAAATATAGTGTGTGCATTAGATTCGTTGGTGCATTAGATCTGAGCAAATACTGTATATCTAAATATATAAATACACTGCAATTATATTTCTAACTACAGTGGTACCTTGAATAAAGAGCGTCTTGAATAAATAGCGTTTTGTATAAAGAGCAAAATTTTCCTCAGAAATTTTGACTTGCTTAAAGAACACTGTCTTGAATAAAGAGCACTTCTGAGGAAGTTTGGAAGAGGCTTCCATGGCAAGGGAACTCACAGGCGGGTCGAGGAGACTAGCTTGAGTTCCAGTGGGGCCCTGGGCAAAGTTTGGAATAGGCTTCCATTGCCAGGGAACTCATTGGACGTCCGGGGGGAGCAGCCTGAGTCAGGTCTGTATGTGGGATCTGTGTGTGGTAGCGTGGAAGGTGTGCCTGATCAATGTTCTAGTGCTGCTCCCCGTCAGCAGCTTGGGAATGTTCAAGTTGCGCAAAAAGGCAATAGATTCCATTGAGCCAATAGATAGCAGTGACTCCATTAGTGATTGTGAAAGAGCACAATCCTAACCATGTCTACTCAGATGTAGCCCCATTGTGTCCAATGGGTCTTACTCCCAGGAAAGTGTCTTTAGGATTGCAGCCAAAGTTATCCCCTCTCTGTAACCCTCACACCAGCCATGAAGGTTTTCAAAGGTACAGTACAGTTCAGTACTGTCTGTAAGCTCGCTAACCCTATACAAGTGCCAGACGTTGGGAGTCTTAAAGAATTAACCCCAGTTCAAGTTCAAGGTCTGCCTTTTTATTATTGGATTATTGATTAAATTAATTGATTATTGATGATTATAATAACCATGCAATAAACTGGCCCATCTCCTCCAGTCGTTTGTCTGTATGTTTAATGGACCATGCGTAGACCAATTTTCTTTCTTGCAGTGTTGTGTGTTACTGTATATTACAGTGCTTTGTACTGTGCTATATTGCAGTGTTTTGTAATCATTTTTATAAACAGTTAATATTTTCATATGAATATTTTTTGGGTTGTGGAACCAATCATATGAGTTTCCATTATTTCCTATGGGAAAATCTGCTTCACTTAAAGAGCGTTTCACTTAAAGAGCATGCCTCCTGAACGAATTAAGCTCTTTAAGTGAGGCGCCACAGTATATAGATACTAACTATATAGATACTTACACCTATGTTGCAAGTTACATATCTAACTACTTGTCTTGGCTAGAACAAATCCAAGGAGAAAATGGGAATGCAAAATGGGGGATAGAATTGGTGATGCGCCACTGCTGTTCAATCCACCGACATCTCTAACAGGTTTCACCGACACATGAAGGCACGTGAAGGTGTGCCTTCTTGCTGACTTCCCAGAAGCACACTACAAAGTGAGTAAAGACACTAAGAACACAATCTTAACCATGTCTACTCAAATGAAAGCTCCATTGTGTTCAGTGGGTCTTACTCCCAGGAAAGTGTCTTTAGGATTACCGCCTAAGGCTACTATCCTAACCACACTTTCCTTGAACTCAGTAGGACTTACTCTTGAGTAGACATGCTCACGATTGCACTGTACGTGTACAATCTTAACTGAGGCGGCCAGTTAAAACTGTAGGCCAGTCATTGGTCTTCTTATTCCTGTGGTGATGTAGGGAGGAAGCACAATATGTTTGCAAACTGGCCCAACCCTCCCTGAAAAGTGGCACACAAGTGTCTTATGGCACTTTTGTAACAACCCCAGATAAGCACAGGATTTATGCCGGAACTTAGGACAGCCTAAGTAGAGGCTAGGATTGCACCCTAAACAGCAAACTAAACAGCAACTTTATGGCACTTTTGCAGCAGTTAGCATTAGTGGAATGCTATCTCCACCATAGGATATGACTATAAAGCATAGGATTGGACTATCAGGTTACATACTGATCACACCTGAACATACTACCAGTATATTTGTATAAATGCTAGTATCTGCACCCCATTTGTTTTGTGGTCACAGTGGTATGCTATATTATCAGCCAGTGAAACAGATGAGGCAAGATGTGAACTTGGGCCTCCTGGGTACAAACCCAATTCTCTATTAACTTGACTTTATTTTCACATTCCTGGGATTTGTCGAATAAAACAGAGGAAATTGTCTGATAGTGATTGTCTTGATCTGGCAGTTCACCGGATCAAGGCTGCATATACCTCATTTCCTTATTAATTAGGACTGAAGCACTGGAACCTCCTGGGTGCTGAGTATGTTCATGTGCTATTAAGGGTTTGATTCGTATATGTATAATACTAATTAGGATGCAATCCTTAAGACACTTTACTGGGAGTAAGACACAGTGAACACAATAGGGCTTACTTTTGAGTAGACATGGTTAGAATTGTGCTTTAAGAGAAAGAGGCACTGTCAGAGCAGCACCCCCCAATTACTTTGTTTTGATGAAGCATAAATGGAGTAACTAATGTAGAAACAGACATCAGGATTCAAATTATGACCTTTGATTATTATTTCCTAATTGATTTCTATTTTCGGCACTGCATGAGCAGTCAAATAATCTTGTTCCTGTGAACACTGGGTGTCTTCTGACTATACACTAGAACAGGGTATAAAACATAAGATCTGTAGATTAAACACAGCCCCCCCCCCAAAAAAAAAAACCAATTTATTCAGCCCCTTAATAATTCTGCCCTCCCAGCTTATCTGGGCTATATCAGATCTTGAAAATATAAACAAGATTTGTGTATTTTCTTTTCAGTCATTTGCCAATATTAGGCTGCAATCCTTAAGTCACTTTCCTAGGAGTAAGACCTATTGCACACAATGGGGCTTACTTTTGAGTAGACAAGGTTAGGATTGTGCTCTTAGTTGGCATTAGTTATTCATTTTCTCTGTAAACCACTTTGTGAATTTTTTGTTGAAAAGTGGTATTATAAATAGTGTTGATTGATTGATTGATAATGAGTTCCTACATGAAAACAAAGTGCTGACCATAAGTACAGGAGAGTAATGAGTTTTACATCCCTGCATGGAATTTGATGCTTTAGGACATGGGCAGTTTGAAAATCATCTTTGTGGAATGTAGGTAGAAATCTTTAAATTCCCACTATATCAAAACTTTATGATAAATCTATATACAGTAATACACATTTTAAAAAATATCCTCCTTTCTGATCATTTTCCACTCATTCATCACCTTAATATACCCAAAACTCATTCATTCAACACATGTTCCACTCTTTCAACCGCTCTTTGCTGTTCTAAAGGCCAAAATTGCCATCCTCCATGTTGTAGTTCCTGGTCTATTCCTATTTCTAAAGGAGAGAATCCATTTGCAGAAATTTTTGTATGACAACAGGAATTTGCAAGATTAAAGGGCATTTGAAATTTGCTAGCTCAAAAAACATTGGAAAAAAACATTTATAAACTAAAAAAAATTGTGTTCTGCTTTTCAACGGTTTTTACTTTAGCACAGTTCTCCATTCCCTAACTTGTTCAATAAGTGGCGGAATGCCTGTAGTGGAATCCTAAGCTAAAGTTGTGCTATTTGGGCACTTTACCCATATATACAACCCAGGAAGAGGGGAAAAGAAGGGGAAACTCTAATTGGCACAGCTCTCCAAGTAACACAGCCATGGAAGCCCCAATATAACCCATCAATCAAGTGTCAGCCAGATGACAGCCCAGCATTGGCTCAATATCAGCCGAATGTGCAAGGAGCGAAACACTATGTACCTAGCTCAGGTATTAGTGGTCAAAAAAGCAATGCCAATGAACCAAATTGGGGTCAAGAAAATGTGCAATGTCCAATGTGCAATGATCCCAGCAGTGGATGCTCATTGGTACTTTATCTGCCCACAACTTGGTTCACCAGAGCTGGTAGCCCTTAGGCGACAGTATCACAGTGACAGTCACCACCACCAGCTATGAGAAGATGTCCTAATAATGATACACTTTACATTCAGAGCTGAGAGCACCAGTGTCCAGTACTCATGTCCAGAACTCCAGGCATGCACAGCGGACTCAGGGCACTTCTGGTCCAATGTGCATGGCTAGAGTTCTGTGCACTTGCACTGGGCACCAGCACCATCAGTTGGCACTCAGTGCCAAAAAGGTTCACCATCTATATATAGTTTAGTGATAGAAGTCACTAGTGATGGAAGTCTAAAACCTATACTGGCCAATTCCCAAACTTAGGGCACAATCCAGAGTAACTATGGGGAGTCCTTGCTCTGGTGTAAGAACAATTTGCTCTGGATTGCAATATGAATTTCTCATAGGTTTTCACTAGGAGATGCAGTAACTACGGGTGCACATAATGTCTCTTACGTGCTCCCGTAGTTACTCTGGATTGTAGGGTTACTCTATCTACTCAGCCATAGTGGAAGACCAAGGATCCAAGAATCATGGAATGGACCCAGTAGTCCAACCCCCTTTCCTACACCAAGGAAGAGCAGCAGCTGTTATAGAACAGTGCTATAGAACACTATACAGTGGTGCCTCATATAAAGAGCTTAATTCATTCTGGAGGCATGCTCCTTAAGTGAAACACTCTTTAAGTGAAGCAGATTTTTCCATAGGAAATAATGGAAACTCAGACAATTGGTTCCACAACCCCCAAAATATTCATATAAAAATATTAACTGGATGTAAAAATGATGACAAAACACTGGAATTTAATTCAAAACATGCATTCAATGTGCAGGATCCTATGAAGTCTATCGAGACTGAAATCCTAAAGATACTTTCCTAGCAGTAAGCCCCATTTAACACAATGGGGCTTACTTCTGGGTAGACATGGTTAGGAGGCTGCAATCAAAGACACTTTCCTGGGACGTTTACCTGGGCTGCTGCTGGAGATTCAATGTGGCTGGTGGGGGCACTTGGGGGCAGTTAGGGGCAGCTGCCTCTGGCACCACCAGGCAACTGCCCCCAAGTTGGGGCAGTTAGAGGCTGCAGCGCTGGCTAGCAGCCCTTTTAAAGAGCCTCTGTGCGGAGCATCGGGGCTGCATAGCACACATGCCCACAGTGCACTTGCTTTTTAATTGAAGTGGAACTTGTTATGTGAAGCAAGATTTCTTGGAAATTTTTGCTTATGTGACCTGGTCACTTTAAAGTCAGTGACTTTTATTAAAAAAAACCATCTAGGACAAAATGTAAGATGTCTTACATTTTGTCCTACATTTTTAGGAAAACTTTGGGGTCTGGGGAGTCCTTTGGGGGGTGTGGGAGGGTGACTGGGAGGCACTGGGAGGCACTGGGAGCTGTTTCCGTTCAGCAGTGGTTAGACGCAGCTAACCACTGCTGAGATATTCAAAAAAATTAACTGCGCATGCGCGCACAGCTAATCAGTGGCCAGGAGAGCTCCTAGAGAGTCTCTGCATAGGCGGAGACCTCTGTTGAACTCTTCCTCACTTTCAGTTGGCATGTGCTGGAAGAGTTCAATTGAGGTCTCCACCTACGCAGAGACGCTCTAGGACAGAGGTCGGGGAACAGGGGTATATTACCCCAGACGGGGTAATTTTGAGATTTCTGGGGGTAACAGTGCTGCCCATGTCTCATTTGAACTAGGTGCACTGCGGTCCTTGGTCCTGGGCTTTGCACGCTGCTGTCCTTGGTGCTGACCGGGCGGGAGGCAGCATCCAGGCACCACCTTCCGTTCTTATCTCCTTCCTATCTCTTCCCGCCTCTCCTGCTTCCTGCTGCTGGTATCAGAGCCTCCTGCAGAGCTTGCCAGAGCACAGCCACCTGGCTGGGGCCCAGAGAACAGGGGCAAAGAGCGGAAGGAGCACGCAGGCACCCACCCGGAGGTGGGGAATCAGCCTGAGCTCCCATTTCTGTAGGTGAGAGGACAACGCCTGAGAAGACCTCCATCTCTGAGCTCCTCAGTAGAGGCCATTTGGTACACCACTTCATGGTCTCATTGCTCGCACCTATCAAGCTACTACCTTCTCCTCAATTAACTCAAGGTAAAGGAGAAGGCACTTGAAGGAAACTAGATGGGGTTGTAGCCTCTGTGCACATCATGTGCATATGATCTTAAATAAAACAAAGGCACAGAGCCTAGTTTGGGCCAACTCAGAAGTAAATCCCCTTAAATTCAGTGGGGCTTACTCCCAGGAAACTGGCTTGGGTTGCAGCCTCTGTGATCTTAAATAAAACAAAGGCATAGTCTGAGCTCCATCCTAGTTTTGTCTACTCAGAAGTAAACCCCCTTAAATTCAGTGGGGCTTACTCCCAGGAAACTGGCTGGGGCTGCAGCCTCTGTGATCTTAAATAAAACTAAGGCACAGTCTGAGCTCCATCCTAGTTTTGTCTACTCAGAAGTAAACCCCCTTAAATTCAGTGGGGCTTACTCCCAGGAAACTGGCTGGGGTTGCAGACTCTGTGATCTTAAATAAAACAATGGCACAGTATGAGCTCCATCCTAGTTTTGTCTACTCAGAAGTAAACCCCCTTAAATTCAGTGGGGCTTACTCCTTCAAAAAATATTGAATAGATTCAATAAAATTTTAAATTTAAATAATTAATAATATATGATTTCCTTCCTTTCAAATCAATGGGGTAACGACGGCGTATCTAAATTTATTTTGGGGTAACAGGTTAAAAAGTTCCCCGACCCCTGCTCTAGGAGATCTCCCGGCTAGTAATAAGCTGCGCACGTATGCGCAGTTAATTTTTTTAAATATCTCAGCAGCGGTTAGCCGCGTCTATGCCGGACCAAGTTGCCACTGACCAAGAATGCCGGACAGTCCGGACAATGGCAAAATTCCTACTTGGTCCAGGCATTTCTGGGCATCTGGACGCCCTACTCCTGGGACAACCAGAGGTCATGGATGCAAACTGGAAGATGCTTCCAGATGCTTCCTGGCAATATCTGGCACAGAGACCATTTACTATTATTTAAACTCATGAAAGCCAACAGTAGACACCAATGAGTAGGATCCCAAAAAACAGGGACAGTCCTGATTTGGGGGGATTGTATTCACATACTGGCAAATGTGGCAGACAGTCCTGTCCTGATATTGTGGAAAAGAATTATGGCAATCATACTGAGGAGTCCACTCTTCAAATATGTTACTTTTGTCTTCCTTTACAGTAATTAATAGACGTATGGATAAGTAGGGAAAGAATATGCTCTTCTTTCAATTGCATATACTTAAGCTTAGTTACAAAGGGAAAGTGGATCAAGGTCAGTAGCCTCTGAGAATAGGAAGACATCAGAAAGAAGTAAGAGAAGTAAGAGAAGAAGCCTCACACGAGGGTTCCAGGAGGCAGTTCCAAGCATAAGGGGAAGCAAGTGACTTTCAGAAGATTAAGGGTGGGATAGGTGAACTTAGGTCACAGGCACAAGCATAAGGAGATATGAGGTCTCAGATAAAGGGAAAGTCAAGGACCTGGAGGGCTTTGATGAAAAAGATGAGAAGCTTGTTCTAGATCCAGAGGTGCATAGGTAGCCAGTGAACATTTAAGTGGGCAAAGGATGATGTGCGCTGAATGTCTGAGTATGAGGAGAATATGAGATACAAATCAGGGAACTGAGAAGAACCAACGGGTAAAAGGTTCCACTGGTTAAGGATGAGGGATACAGTAGTTAAGTATTTACTCTTGAGTGCCAGTTCTTACAGGGTTGCATATGCAATGGGTTGAGTTGTCACTTGGGTGCTCGACCAGAAGCAACAGAACTTAATTATTCCAATCAAGGAGCAAATTGTTAAGCCAAAAGTGGTTAAGAGATGAAGGATCCAACCCTATCCAACATGCCAGTGCCAATACAGCCGTGCCAAAGGGCCATGTTCTCCATCCCGTAGTGGGGGCGCAGTTTGAGGAGAGTTTCCTCTCCCTGGGACTGTACCATGGCTGCTGAAGACTTGGGTAGGAGTGGGATCACAGGATGGATTGATCTGAATGATTTGAATTAGCAATTTTAAAAAAATTTAAATAATCAATGTATAAAAACCATGCTTTGTTACATCACTTTCTAACTAAAGGTACATACAGCTTAATATGCTAATTAAATCCTGCGTTAAAGCAGGCCTCCGTCAGTCTTGAAAGACTATGGTATCGTGCTCGGCGCTGCATACGCTGCATGCAAAGCATGAAAGCCTGGGTTGGATTGTTATGGAGGATAGGCTGTTACCCAAGCAGCAAATCCCCCTTCTCCACGCCACTGAATGAGTCCAATGGAAAGGCAGAGCCAATACGATTGGATCCAGCTGCGTCGCAGAGCTGGGCTAAGGACAGGAGCACACCCTGTCTTGTGGGGCCGACCTGGGTCTCGAACCCTGGCCTGCTGGTTAACAGGCACAGTGTCTTAACCACTCGCGCCTGAGTAGAACCTTAATAAACTTCAGAGGCCCATAAAAACTGTCTCATTTTTCTGTTACAGAATTATAAAAGATATATTACTTATTTTTAGATAATGAAATGCTTGTGATCATGTCAAGATGGGTTAGAATTACACTAGATATCACTAGATATTATACTAGAATTACATTACATATCATGTATTATTTTTTTCTTGATTTTGGACTGCCCATTCTCCTGAGTCACATAACTAGCAGAGTAACCCTACAATCCAGAGTAACTACAGGAGCATGTAAGAGTTGTTTACACTGAAGTAGTTACAGCACCACCTAGTGAAAACCTATGGGAAATTCATATTGCAATCCAGAGTAAACTGTTCTTATGTCAGAGCAAGGATTCCCTGTAGTTACTCTGGACTGTGTCCTAAGTTACCTTAACTCCACTTAGGCTGGCCTAAGCTCTGGCATAAGTCCTGTGCTGGACTGGGGGGTGTCGCAAAAGTGCATTAAGACACTTCTACCCAATTGGTAGAAGGGTTAGGCCAAGGCTCAGCCCTATGCTGACCTCCCCTCACCATCACAGAAATATAGGCCAGATGAGTTAGGTTGGCCTAATTGACCTATATTTCTTAGGATTGCACCCTAAGAGAAGTAAGAGAAGTCGCCCGGCAATGGGACTACTCAATTCTGCACTGGCTTTTATCCAGAGAGGTCTCTGTGGTCATGTAGCTGGCATGACCAAACACCAAAGGTGCATGGAAAAGCAGGTATGAATGTTTTAAATAAACAAATAAATATTTATGTATTGTTTTAAAGACATAACTGTGTTATTCAAATGCAAGACTCTACTGGTCTTTCTACTTCAGCCTACCAGTAGATTAGTAAAAATCAACTTTGCCCTGCAAATACAATGGCTTGAGAAGGCAGTATGACTCAGATGCATTTCCAAAACATGTATACATCAGCGTCAGGGATTTACAACAAATTTCTCGAGTGACTCAAATACTCAGTGGAACTTGGACCACTGCTAATTGCTACTGACGTTATATTTTACATTTAGCAATATTCCAAGTCTGCAAAGACACTCAAATAAATGCAATTCTTCCAGCAACAAAAAAGCCATTGAAATGTTGTTAACCATCAAATGAGCTGATATGGGTACTATAGGTGGAAGACCCCGTCCTCACCACACTTTCATGCACTGAAGCGTTATTGAAATGAACATTATAGTACAGTGGTGCTCTTGCAAGACAAACTTAAATTCATTCTGGGAGCAGATTTTCCCATAGGAAATAATGGGAACTCGAGCAAATGGTTCCACAACCCAAAAATATTCATATAAAAATATTAACTGTATGTTAGAAAGATGATAAAACAGTATAATATAGTACAGAACACAATTACTGTAATAAAACACTGTAAGATACCGTACAGTAAATCAGAAAAGAAAAACCTTTATGGCCAAGGATGACTAACCCTACAATCCAGAGTAACTACGGGAGCACGTAAGAGACTTTATGTGCACCTGTAGTTACTGCACCACCCAGTGAAAACCTATGGGAAATTCATATTGGAATCCAGAGCAAATTGTTCTTACACCGGAGCAAGGACTCCCCGTAGTTACTCAGGATTGCGCCCTAAGGCTACAATCCAGAGTAACGATGGAACCTTTTACATCAATGTAGGTACTGTGCCTCCTATGGAAAACGCATAGAACAATCCAGAGTAAGTGCCTCTTATGTCTTCCTATAGTTACTCTGGATTGTAGGGAAATTTTCACTAAAAGAATCGCTTGTGTTTTTTTGAGCGTCTTTAACAAGGAACCTCTCTCTGTATGTAAGATCTGTCTATGCAAACCACATTGGCAATTTGCAGCAGGAGCAACAGCAAAGGCTTCTGCCTGAATGCAAGAGGCAAGATCCTATGCTGTCTACTCAGAATCAACTCCTATTGTATCCACTGAGGCTTACTCACAGGAAAGTGTGTAGGATGCCAGCCTGACTCTTTCCAAGTTTGCTGCAGCAGCAGCAGAAGGAGCAATGGCTTCTGCATGGATTGAAAAGGGGCACAATCCTATGTTGTCTACTCAGAATCAACTCCCATTGTATTCAGTGGGCTTACTCACAGGAAAGTATGTTGGATGCTAGCCTGTCTGTCTCTTTCCATGTCTGCATCAGGAGCAGCAGCAGCAAAGGCTTCTGCCTGGATGCAAAAGTGGGGTAGAGTGGGGTCCAGGCAGGGAAGGTGGTGGATGAGTGGAAGAGGGGTAGTTGTAGTGGGGTCCAGACAGGGGAGGCTTCCTTGGGGGGAAGGGGTTTCTTTTGAGGGAAGGTCAAGGAGGGGGTTTCCCTTCTACCTCATGGTGGCTACTGCAAGGGCTCAGCTGGCTGGATTGAGGCCACATGCTGGCTGGGGAGGCTCAGAGGATGCTGCTACCTGTGCATCCCTCTGCTGGCCAGGTGCGGGTACTGCATGCAGGAGGAGAGGGAGCCCAGCAAATGGGCAGTCATCTTACAAAGCACTTTCACCTTACAAGGCAGAATCCCATAGAAATTTTAATTTGTCTTTCAGGGCATTCATCTTGCAAGGCGAGCATATTAGTGATGACGACCCCCAGGTGTACAGTTTGGAACATCACGAGGAAAGCACCTTCAATTTCCCAAAGGAAAAAATAGCAGGGTCAATTTTGAAAAATGAAAGTCAAAATTTCAATCAATTTTGACTTGTTTAAAGTATTTACTCAAAATTAATGTGCCACCAAATCTAATGCACAGCTCAATTTCAAAAGTCTTAAGATAAAAATTTTTACTGGCAATTGTAATGCACAGCTGAACAGCAGGTGCAAAATTTAATTTTCCTGCATTAAACAATGAGTTTTATGACAATAATAATATGACAATGGGTTTATGCTATGATTTTTATTTAATTGCACTACTTTCTACTTCACTGGGTTTAAAATCACAATCCGAACCATGTCTACTCAAAAATAAGCCCCATTGTATTCAATGGATCTTACTCCCAGGAAAGTGTCTTTAGGATTGCAGCCTATGTTAGATTTTAATTAAAATATAGTAAACTGTTAAACACTGACCTATACTTATAATCCAAATACTGTATTCACTCAAATCTTATGTGCCATTGAATCTAATACACATCCCAATTTTGGAAATTAATTTGTTTGAAAAAGGTGCTCCTCACTCCATTTTTAATTCCTTTGTATTGTTTTATTAAACATATGGATTTTAAATGTAAATATTCAACAAGCATTCAAAATCAAAAATATATTTACTAGAATCTAATGCCCTAATGAACGCACCATTGATATATTTAAAATCAGAATACTGTATTCACACAAATCTAATATGCATCCTGATTTTGGTGACTGTATTCAGCTGGAAAAGGTGAGCGTTAGATTTGAGTAAATACAGTACTTTTTAACAGGCTAATACCTGTACTACTCTTCATGACTTGGGATTGTTTTTCAAGACAGTGTCATTATGGATTTTTAATTTATTAGCAATAAAACACCATTCCTATGACCTTCTGGTTAAAGGAATGATTGACTGAACTCCTTCCAAACCAAACTCCACCACACACAAGCAATAAGTGCACAAACTTTTGGTTCTGCCACCTCCCCAGAATACACAACTAAGAACCTGCCAATTTTGACAAGTTAACAGAATCTCTAAACTCTCGGAGGAAATATGTGTCAGCCATAATGTTCAAACTCTTGTGCTGCTGATTATAGTATTTGGAAAATGTCAAAGTCCCACAGCACGTGCTTGGATTGATAAAGCACAAAATAAACTTCTTTGAGTTCAATAGGCAAATGTTAAAAAAAGTAAGTTGTCCAGACTATATTATCCATAAGCGCAGTTGTAAATGTCACAGTACCAACAACAGCAACCTCATTAGGAATATTAAATGGATCTTGATACACAAGCAACATCTAAAAAGTGTGCGGTGAGCATGACAGCCTCTCAACATCCTTTTCTACCTGTGAGAACAATACTGAATATTTGGCATCAGAAAAGAAGGTGCAAACTAAGCACAGGGGTACATGGAAGGAGCCTCCCCAAAGACTACTACAAAAATGATAGTCGGGCAAACTTTGGGTAGCACTGGAAACAACCAGTGGCAAAATCTTGCACCACCAGACTCTGGACTTGGTAAATAAATAATAATACCAACCACATAAGTGTTTTTTCATGCATTGTTCAGGACTATATTGTACAACGCAAGGCGCATCATCTGACCCCATTTTGATAACTGAACTCCAACATATTCCATATTCCATATCCATGAACTCCAACTCCATATTCACCATGAATATGGTCAATGATGTCCCATCCCATTAGATTGATGTCCCATCCCATTTGATTGATGCCAATGACATCCCATTAGATTGTAGGTGGTAGATTCAGGGTGACCAAAAAGAGATCCTGCCCCCCAATGTAGGCCACCCCAAAAAATGTAGGACATTGTAGAATAAAAACACACGTACATATTGCTTTCATGTGGTTAATTTAAACACTATAAAAGGAAAAGGCATGTAAGGGAAATGTATCCCCCACAGGTTGCACTGCTTGTCGTGCACTGCTAGGGAGTGGAGCTCAATCCCGTTTCTTAAGCCATCCAGCCAGGGTTGTCCTCCAAAATCATGTGGCTCACATGTGCATAGAACGCTGTTACTTTCCCACCAAAGTGGTACCTATTTATCTACCTGCACTTACATGCTTTCAGACTGCTAGGTTGGCAGGAGATATATTACTTATTATTAAATTTTTATTTAACTATTACATATAAAAATACTATTACATATAATTTATTAAAGAAGGCTCCATGCTGCCTGCTCAAAAGGAAAAGGAAGATTTTTTCCCCAGGACAGACAGCTTAAAAAGAGGACACGTCTTGGAAAAACAGGACATATGGTCACACTGTGTAGACTACATTTTAATACATGGGGGAATATCCAAAACATTTAGGACTTTCTTGGTCTATGCTCATAACTCCACTTGGTCCACACACCATTGATTGATTAATTGATTTTTTTCAATGATGTTCCATCCCCAAATATTCTTCCCCGCTCTGTTTGCAGGTGGTAGACTACAATCCAATAGGAGGGAATGTCCCAAACATTTAAGACTCGCTTGGTCTATGCTCATAACTCAATTTGATCCACACATGATTGACTGACTGATTGATTGATTAATTGATTGATTTTTCTCAACGATATTCCATCCCCAAATATTCTTCCCCCACTCTGTTTGCAGGTGGTAGACTACAATCCAATAGGACGGAATGTCCCAAACATTTAGGACTCTCTTGGATTATATTAATTACAAATGTAAAATCCTTAAAAATTTTAAATAATAATAATAATTTTTAAAAAGCAAATGTCTTGACAGGACCAGACACCTCTTAGGCTGGATGTCCAGAGAAACATTCATCTGATAGTTTGTAACTGCTCAGATACCAAGAGGCCTAAGAGGAAACAGGGAACAGCCGGCTGTTGCCACCCTGTCAGTCACAGCCTCTTCATCCCTGTTTCCAGGTGGCTTCCAACAAGAGGAACAAAAAGAGATACTGGAATCTGAAAATAACCAATGGGGAACTTTAAAAATAAATGCACATACTCCAACGCATGAAAAAATGCAGTATATCTTTGCATAAATATGCAATATTCTTATGAATAAATTTAAGTAGATGCATGAAAAATACACCAATGCATAAAAAATGCAATATATTTTTTGTATAAATAGACAATATATTATTGAATAAATTTAAGAAGAGCATAAACCTGTACATGCACATAAACACAAATAATGTTTGACTGATTGATTGAAACAATTGCATAAAAAATGTAATATATTATTTGATAAAAAGGCACTCTTTCCATAGGAATCTGAGAAAGTCGTGGGATCCTGAACCTACATTAGAGTCTCTCGGACCCTTCCCCCTCCTAATGCACACCACAGAAAACACAGATGCTACACAAGGGGGGACGGGGGAAATGTGCACTTATTCACATCCAAGGGGGGATTATCTGTCTGATTCTTTGCCTGTGCGTGTAACCAGCACATGTGTGTGAATGGGGTGGGGAATGGGACAGAACACACACAAACACACATGCACAAAAAGAATAGGATATGTGCATCTCCCTGAAGGTTTTCAGTATGCATGCACACACATGGGGGTGGGAAATAAAAGCCTTAATATAGTATTGCTATAGTGGGGGAGGGGAAATGCACACACATACACACACACACACACACACACACACACAAAGAGTAGGATGTGTGTGTTTCTTGTTCTTAATAGGCATGCACACACATGGTGGGGTGGTTGGAATAGATGCCTTATAGTACTGTTGTTGGAGGGGGGAGGATGGACAGAGACACAAAGAACAGGATGTGTGCCTCCCTGGATGCTTTCAATAAGCATGCATATACATGGGGGTGGATTAGATGCCTATAGTATTATTATAGTGGGGGGAGGACAAACAGACACAAAGAGTTTCTTTGGATGCTCTCAATAGGCATGCATAAACATGCATATACAATAAGCATGCATATACATAATAATAAATGTCTTGTATTACTATTAATATAGTAAAAAATTCTATAAAATTATAGTAAATTATAGTAAAAAATCTATAAAATTCTATAAAATTTAAATTACTATTAAAGTTGGGGGTGAGGGAAGACACACACATGCAGAGAGAGTTCAGGATTTGTGTGTCTCCCTGAATGCTTTCAATGGGCATGCACACACACTGGGGGTGCCTTATACTGGGGGATGCCCTATAGTGGAAAAGGGAACACACACACACACACAAAGTGTAGGATTTTGTGTGCTCTCAATAGGCATGCCACACAGGGAGGGTGGTTGGAATAGATGCCTTATATAGAGTATTACTATTTGGGGGGGGGGGAGGGAAGACAGACATACATCCTACCATAGAGTAGGATGTGTGTGAATCGCTGGGTGCTCCCTATGGATGGTGGGTGGGGATTGGGAATAATAGTACTGTTATAGTTGGGGGGGGGGACAGACAGACACAGAGGATGCATCCCTGGATACTCCCCCATGCATATATATGGCGAGGGGAAATAGATCCCTTACAGTTTTATTATAGGGGGGACAGACATACACAGAATAGCAAGTGGATGTTCCTCATGCATATATATGGGGGGGGTGGAATAGATCCCTTATAGTATTATTATAGGGGACACACGCTCTCTCTCTTTCTCTCTCTCTCTCTCTCACACACACACAGACAGAGAGAGGGAGGGAGGAAGAAGGAAGTGTGTGCATCTCTGTATGCTCCTCATGGAATAGTTGCCTTATAGTATTATAGGGGGGAGACAGACACAGAGAGTAGGATGTGTGGGTCTCCCAAGATGCTTTCCATGCATATATGGGGGATTGGGAATAAATGCCTTATAGTACTGTTATAGTGGGTGGGGGACAAAGAACAGGGTGTGTGGGTCTCCCTGGATGCTACCCATATATATACACATGGGGGTTGGAATAGATGCCTTATAGTACTGTTATTTGGGGGGGGGGGAGACAGACAGACAAGACAGACAGAAAGATGCTGGATGCTCTCACTAGGGATGCCCATACATGGGGGCAGGCATTTTATAGTGGGGGGGGGTAAGAGGATGGGCCTGATCACAAAGGCAAGGGGGTCCTGGGGGTGGGGGAGGTGAGGAAGAGGAAGGTGACAGATGGAGGGATGAAGGGGGTGGGGTGCAGGCAGGGATGGAGGGCTGGAGAGATGGAGGCTGCTGTGCCCCCAGCCTCACCTCTCTGGCTGGCAGGGTGGATGGGTGGGAGAGCCGCCACCTCCTCCTCCTCCTCTTCCTCCTCCTCCTCTTCCTCGCCCAACTGAGGCAGCGCAGCCCGGCAAGGCTCCCCAGCAGGCAGACAGGCAGGCAGGAGCAGCAGCAGCAGCAGCAGGCAGGAGGCGCGCGCAGAGGCAGCCCCGTCCCCGCCTCCCTCTCCTCCTCCTGCTGGTGCTGCTGCTGGGGAGGGGGCCGGGGAGGGAGGGAAGGGGGGACCCTGAAGGGCCACCTGACTGCGCAGGTGCCGGCAAAGGGAGGCTGCGCTGCGGAGGATGCAGGAGGCAGGCGTTGCTAGGCGCCCACCAGGGATGCTGCACCACCAGGCGCATGTGCAGCACGCAGGGAGGGGCAGGACAGAGGGCAGCAGCCCCCCCACCCCAAGGATGCTCTGCCCTCCCTCCTTCCATCCATACCTCCATCCTCCCTTCCATTCATCCATCAATCCAACCTTCCCTCCTTCCTTCCATCCATCCCTCCTTCCTTCCATCCATTCCTCCTTCCACCATACCTCCTTCCTTCCATCCATACCTCCATCCTCCCTTCCATTCATCCATCCATCTATCCAACCTCCCTTCCATTCATCCATCCAACCTCCCTTCCATCCATTCATCCCTCCTTCCTTCCATCCATCCCTCCTTCCACCATACCGCCTTCCTTCCATCCATACCTCCATCCTCCCTTCCATTCATCCATCAATCCATCCAACCTTCCTTCCATCCCTCCTTCCTTCCATCCATCCTTCCATCCATCCCCCTTCCTTCCATCCCTCCATCCCCATCCCCCCTTCCATCCATCCCTCCTTCCATCCATCCCTCCATCCCCATCCCTTCTTCCATCCATCCCTCCTTCCACCATACCCCCTTCCTTCCATCCATACCTCCATCCTCCCTTCCATTCATCCATCAATCCATCCAATCCATTTCATCCATCAATCCATCCCTCCTTCCTTCCATCCATCCCTCCTTCCACCATACCTCCTTCCTTCCATCCTTACCTCCATCCTCCCTTCCATTCATCCATCAGTCCATCCAACCTACCTTCCATCCATCCCTCCTTTCTTCCATCCATCCCTCCTTCCTTCCATCCATCCCTCCTTCCATCCATCCCTCGTTCCTTCCTTCCATACCTCCATCCTTCCTTCCTTCCATTTATCCATCAATCCATCCCTCCTTACCTCCATCTATCCCTCCCTCTTTCCTTTTTTCCATCCATCCCTCCTTTCTTCCGTCCATCATCCCTCCTTCCTTCCATCCCTCCTTCCATCTATCCCTCCTTCCACCATACCTCCTTCCTTCCTTCCATTTATCCATCAATCCATCCCTCCTTACCTCCATCCATCCCTCCCTCTTTCCTTTTTTCCATCCATCCCTCCTTTCTTCCGTCCATCATTCCTCCTTCCATCCATCTCTCCTTCCTTCCTGGGTGGTAGTTGGAGAGGCAGGTGAGACAGAGTCTCACCAGCAAGGCAGCATCCCCTTTTCCTTTCTTCCTATCATCCAACCCACCATCCATCCCTCCTTCCTTCTCTCCATCCATCCTTCCTTCCATCCATCCATCCATTCCTACTTCCTGGATGGTGTCTGGGGAAGCAGGTGAGGCAGTGCCTCCTTGGAGTGTGCATGGGGAGCCGGGTGAGGCAGAGCCTCCCTGGTCCGAAAACAGGAAGGCAGATGTAGCAGAGCCTCACCAGCAATGCAGCACTGCCCTTCCTCCATCCAACCATCTTGTATGGTTGTTCTGGCAGCAGGTGAGGCAGAGCCTCCCTGGACAGTAGATGGGGAGGCAGTTGAGGCCAAGCCTCCCTGTGTAATTTATCCATCCATTTATCCATCAATCCATCCCTCCTTACCTCCATCCATCCCTCCCTCTTTCCTTTTTTCCATCCATCCCTCCTTTCTTCCGTCCATCATTCCTCCTTCCATCCATCTCTCCTTCCGTCCTGGGAAACAAGTGAGGAAACACCGCCTGGGAAACAAGTGAGGCACAGCCTTCCTGGGCAGTGGGCTGTGTGGCAGGTGAGGCAGAGCCATCCAGCCATCCTTCCTGGACAGTGCATGTAGAGGAAGGTGAGGCAGAACCCTCCTGGGTTGGACAGGTGAAGCAGAGCCTCTCTGGTTATTGATGTGGAGGCAGGTGAGGTCTCCATAAAGCCCCACCACTGCGGAAGGCACACAAGAGTGTTCGAACACCTCCCACGGTTGCAATGCTTTTCAATGGACTCTTATAGTGAGGCTCTGCCTCACCAGCCCCCTCACCCACTGCATGCCCTTGGTATCATGTTACACACGTGCATATTTCCATGCAGATCAACAGTACGTGATGGATGAAAGAGGGAGACGCTCATGTCGGCTGGGAGGCTTTCTCATTCCTGTGTGAATTTTACCTCAGAAGCTGTTTGGCCTCCATGCGGGTTGAAATCACCTCAGGGAAGGTGTGAGTTTAGAGTCTCCTCAGGAAAGGAGTTGAGACCTCACCAGAGCTCTATATTATTATTATTCTATGCTCTGAGTAGTGATTTGTGTGGATTTGACAAACAGACTGGATATATGACTGTGCTATAGGGTCTTCTGATTTCATACTGGCTGTTGTAGTATTAATAAATAGTGTTCTTCCTGAAAGAATCTGTCGAGTGCTGCCTCATTTTTCTCCCACACACACACTGCCACAGCCCTCATCAGAGGAAGTTCTGACAGGGGCTTATTCCACATAGTTCCGCTGCGGTTGCGCAGTGTATACGTATACACCGCTGTGCATATACTCTTGCAGCAATACTATATATGTATACCCTGACAGGGTCCCTATACTATCCGTTTATTCCATGCTCAGTGAAAACATACCTTTAAGAAAAAAGAAAAAATATAAGAAAAAAATAGCAGAATTCCCTATCTATCTTGGCATCCATCAGTCCTGAAAGACTGCATATCATGCTCGACGCTGCATATCTGTCTGTCTGTCTGTCTGTCTGTCTGTCTATCTATCTATCTATCTATCTATAGTATTTATAGTATATACTGCTTTTCAACTCCTTACCACTTTTCATCTCCTTGAAGTCCTTGGAAGGAAGTGGGAGGTTATAAGGGTGCAATCCTAATTCCCAGTTAGGACAGCACAAATCCCATGCTGGCCTTGGGGTGTCACAAAAAGTGCCATAAGACACTTCTGTGCCACTCCTGGGGGAGGTTTAGGCCAGTACACAGTCATGCGCTTGCCTCCCGTCATCATTATGGGAAGACTGAGGAGTTGTGCTGGCCTAGGTTGGGATGACACCCTAACTAACCCTACAATCCAGAGTAACTACAGGAGCAAGTAAGAAACATTACGTGCACCCGTAGTTACTGCACCACCTGGTGAAAACCTATGGGAAATTCATATTTCAATCCAGAGTAACTTGTTCTTACTCCGGAGCAAGGACTCCCCGTAGTTACTCTGGATTGGGCCCTGAATGTAATAAAATCCTATTAAATTAGAACATAAAAACATAAGAAAATCCCCACTAGATCAGAACAAAAGCCCATCTAATCTGGCTTCTTGCATCACAGTGTCCCACCAAATGTTCCAAGAAGCACACAAGACAACAAGAGACCTGCATCCCAGTCTCTTCCACTGCGTCTGAGATAAATTCTGGAAAGAAATAAAATTATTAATAGCAAAACAAAACAAAAAACTCCAAACAGCCAATACCAATAATAAGATTCAAGTCTTGAGTCTTGGCTGAAACTTAAGACAAGAAGGACTGGTTTCATGACAATTTATGTGGCACTCACAAGATATGTAACCCCCAAATCCAGAGTAATTACAGGAACACATAAGAGACTTTATGTGCATCCATAGTTAGTGCACCACCTAGTGAAAACCTATGGGAAATTCATATTGGAATCCAGAGTAAGTTGTTCTTACACTGGAGCAAGGACTCCCAGTAACTCCAAGCAAGGACTCCAAGTAACTTTGGATTTTGCCCTAAGTCTTTTTGTAAGAAGGTCCAAAAACCTTGTAAGAGGGTCCAAATAAAGAAGGTCCAATACGAGGTACAAGACTCTTATGGGGGAAATATTACTCGATCATCTCAAGAAGAAGGTGGCCACAAATGGGCTGAAGCTCACCTGCTGGACATTTCCATCATGTAAAAAATATAATTTTTATCTTTAAAAAAGCATAATTCCAATAATGTAAAAAACATTTTAAAAATTTGCCACTTACGCCAATGTAAAAAAACATGCCAACTACAGCCAGAATATTATGTTAAAAAAACAATTGGGAAAAGTCAGCGCAATGGGTATCTCCAAAGTTCATTTTTAAACCAGCTTGAAGAATAGTAACACCAAATAAAAGAAATATGATCTACCAATTAAGTCCCTAGTAGGAAGATTACTATCATTTTCTTCCCTGAAAACATTTATTGTAATTTCAGCCACAGCTACAGGTGACTCTTACAGACAGGTTTATAGTGTAGTGTTTGCTTTCATTATTTATAGCAGATGACTCTCCTTTCCTGAAGGTATGATGATGTCAGGAACCACTTTCGGGAAGTCTAATCTGTACAACAAAATTCCATCCTATTTAATGCCATTATATGTTTACAGGCAATTGTAATGTGTAGCTGCAAAGCAGGTATATAGAATCATAGACTCCTAGAGTTGAAAGGGATCTATTAGGTCATCTAGTCCAACCCCCTGCCTGCAGCAGAAAATCCTCCTACATCATCCCCGATAGGTGCTCGTCAAGCCTCTGCTTGAAGACCCCCAATGAGGGAGAGTCCACCACCTTCCTTGGCAATCTGTTCCATTGCCAAACTACCCGAACCATCTGGAATTTTTTCCGGATATCCAACCGGAATCTCTTTTCTTGCAGTTTGTACCCATTGGTTCTAGTTCTTCTTTCAGTAGCAGCTATGAACAAATGAGCCCCTTCCTCCCTATGACAGCCCTTCAGGTATCAGAAGAGGGCAATCATGTCTCCTCTCAGCCTCCTCTTCTCCAGCAACATCCCAAGTTCCCCAACCTTTCCTCATAGGGCTTCCCTTCCATCCCACTGATCATTCTTGTTCCTCTCCTCTGGACTTGCTCCAGTTTGGCTGCATCTTTCTTCAACTGAGGTGCCCAGAACTGAACACAGGACTCAAGGTGAGGTCTGACCAGTGCAGAGTAAAGAGGAACTAGAACTTCTCATGACTTGGAAGCTCCAGTGCTCTTAATGCAGCCTAAAATGGCATTTGCCTTCTTTGCAGACACATCACACTGCTGACTCATGTTCAGCTTGTGATCCACGGCGACTCCAAGATCCCGCTCACATGTTGCGCTTCCAAGCCAAGTATCCCCCATTTTATACCTGTATTTTTGGTTTTTATTGCCCAGGTGCAGAACCTTGCACTTCTCCCTGTTGTAGTTCATTCTATTTGTTACAACCCCGGATTCCAGTTTATCCAGATCCTCCCGGAAGTTTCTCCTGTCTTCTGTTATGTTTGCTACTCTTCCCAGCTGGGTGTCATCCACAAATTTGATCAGGCTCCCCGTATCCCTTCCTCCAAGTCATTGATGAAAATGTTAAAGAGGACTGGACCCAAGACAGAGCCCTGGGGTACCCCAGTTGAAACCGATCTCCAGGTTGATGCAGACCCATTTAGTAAAACCCTTTGAGTGCGGCCATCGAGCCAGTTGCAGATCCACCTAACAGTTGCCCCGTCTAGCCCATATTTTTCCAACTTCCCAATTAAGATGTCATGTGGGACCTTGTCAAATGTAATTTAATTCTACTACATGCAACAATGTTATATGACCATAGGTTTATGGTATGATTTTTACCTAACTGCACCATACAACAATGGGTTTTATGTTGCATTTTTATTTCAGTATAGTAAACTATAAAATGCTGACCTATACTTGTAATCAAAATACTGTGTTTAGTTGAATCTAATGCGCAATCAAATATAATGTATACCCTGATTTTGGAGATTAATTTTTGGCTGAAAAAAGTGCACGTTAGATTCAAGTAAATTTGCTCTGGTTTGGTACCAAAAATAGAAGATGCTCTTTTCTAAGGAGCTTATTGTACCTTCATTTTTTCGAAGAGAAAGCAGTATTTTTCAAGTATGGGATGCCAAGTAACAGTCTTTACCAGCTTTAACAGAACATGGTGATGTAGTGATATCATGCTTTGTTTCAAAACAATAACCTCCCTAATGGTCATTTAATATTATTAGTAAGACAGATAAAAAAACTTAAAAGCAGTTATATTTAGATTTTGCAATGAGGTCTCATCAACCATTGGAAATTGAGTTTCTGCTGGAGTATGGCTTATCAGGACTTCCCATTGCATATGCTGCAGAAAGTTGCCCAGGGATGCTTCCAAACTCCAAAACACACGCTTCAACCGCAGAAAAGCAGGCCTCCGTCACTCTTGGAAGACTATGGTATCGTGCTCTGCACTGCATACGCTGCATGCAAAGCATGAAAGCCTGGGTTAGATTGTTATGGAGGATAGGCTGTTACCCAAGCACCAAATCCCCCCTCTCCACGCCACTGAATTAGTCCAATGGAAAGGCAGAGCCAATACGATTGGATCCAGCTGGCGTCGCAGAGCTGGGCTAAGGACAGGAGCTCACCCTGTCTTTTGGGGCCGACCCAGGTCTCGAACCCTGGCCTGGTGGTTAACAAGCACAGTGTCTTAGCCACTTGCGCCACCCACAGCCCTTCAACCGCATAAATTACACCTTTTATGTGCGTGGGGCAACCTGCGTTGATTTTGAACCACAACCACAATTGTCTCTTAGGTATTCCAGTAAGAACCACAATATTTTAATTTATTATTAGCATTATTAATAGGAATATTTATGTAATGTTACAATTTTCAACAAAAAACGAGTCTGCAAAGATATTTACATAGCGTAATAAATCCACAAACGGTGACACCCAACGGTTCACAATTTTAAAAAGATGCCGTAGAAACACCAGCAACCACTGCTGGGGAAAAAACAAATAAAACAAAGCCTGCTGGGGTAAAAAGAAATAGTTGCTCTTCTCTTGCTAAATGTAAGAAGATCTACTTTAAGTTTTGCGTCTTAGCAGGTGTGGATTTTGTGCTCCCATCTAGGACAACAAAACCATGTTGATCAGTCACAAAGGCTGAAATCCTAAAGATACCTTCCTGGGAGTAAGACCCATTGAACTCAATGGGATGTATTTCTGAGTAGACATGAATTTATTGTAGTTATTCATTAGATTTATTAGATTTCTTCCTTAACAAAAGGAACCCAAGGCGACTAAGAACATTTGAAAAAAACAATAAAATACCATTAAAACTGATAACAATAAATCCCATGAAATCCAACTGAATAGGATTGCACTGATAGTTACAAAAACCTGTAAATTATGCAAAACCAAAAAACAAATTTTGTGTAAAGGTATCCCAAATTTTCACAATTTTTCTACCTGATCATGTAAACAAATGTATAGTAGAATCCCATGCATGTCTATACAGAAGTAATTGTTCATTGAGGTTTCCAGGAAAGTGCATGTAGGACCATAGCCTTAACCTGTTATATAGATTTAAAATAGTATATGTTTATGGCTACAATCCTAACTTCCAGTTAGGCTGACATAAGCCTTGGCATAAGAAGTTAGGATTGACCTGGGGGTGTCACAAAATTGCCATAAGGCACTTCTGCCCCACTCCTGGAGGGGTTAGGCCAGTGCATAGGCATATGCCAATCTGCCCACACTACTACAGGAAGATATGACAGGTATGTTATGTTATTATTTAATTTAGAGCAAAATCCTAACCATGTCTACTCAAAAGTAAGCCCCATTGTGTTCAATGGGTCCTACTCCCAGGAAACTGATTTTAGGATTGCAGCATTAGTTATCCTACATTGGTTAGAATTGCACCCTATGGGTGTAATCTTATATCTGCTGGGTCCTAATCCCACTCCCAGGCAGCCTGGACTGCCCAAATTCTGGTGGTACAGATCTGATTAATCCCATTGGGACGGCTACTGCGTTACCCAGGGTAAGGAAAAGGTTTACCCTTGTCTAGGACTGGTATCGCAGCAACCCTAAACTTGTGCTGGATGTAGCGCAGGTAAGGCAGCCTGCCTGCTTCAGTGCAAGTTAACCCTCAAGGTCCCAACTGGGTCAATCACTGATCTGCCAGGAAGTTTGTGTTGTGTTTTTACTGGAATTTATTATTATTACCTGACAAGACTTTCTGACTTTTTTTTCCTACTAATTAGACAGTCACAATACCAAAAGCATGAAGATTTTGAATTTACAGTTTTTCTGTAAAATCCAAACATACCTTAGTTTACCTAGTGGGTCATATATGATTTGTACTAAAATCATTATACTAATTATAATCATAATTATTATTCATTATATGTACATTATGTATACATTATATGAACATTGTATGTACCTAACTATAGTACAGGGTCAAAATTGACCTGTGCAGACCTATGCAGTCTTAGGTGATAAAAATTGTACTAAAAATAATTATTTCACAATAAAAATAATTATACTAAAAGTTGACACAACATTTATTCATTATATGTATATTATATGTACATCATATGTACATTATATGTACCTAACTATAGTACAGGGTCATATTGAACCCATTTTGCCTTTTATTGGTTATTCAATATTTTGCTAGCTAAAATTGTACTAAAAATCATCATACTAATTATAATCACAATTATACTAAAACTTGACACAACATTTATTCATTATATGTACATTAAATGAACATTGTATGTACCTAA
This sequence comes from Cryptoblepharus egeriae, assembly GCA_030015325.1. Classification (NCBI taxonomy): domain Eukaryota; kingdom Metazoa; phylum Chordata; class Lepidosauria; order Squamata; family Scincidae; genus Cryptoblepharus; species Cryptoblepharus egeriae. Next base: position 4,259,019 of record JAREYC010000007.1, on the reverse strand, counting down.
CTATAGTACAGGGTCGCATGGGTCAAAACTGACCCATGCAGACTCTTAGTTGATAAAAAACTGTACTAAAAAATCATTATTTCACAATAAAAATAATTATACTAAAACTTGACACAACATTTATTCATTATATGTATATTATATGAACACTGTATGTACCTAATGTACCTATAGTACAGGGCAGCACAGGTCAGCACGTGACCCATGAGGTCTTATGGGGGCAAAAAAAATTGGTATTCTAAGTTAAGAATATTATATATGCAACTTCTCAATCACTTTTTCAATTGAGCAGCTGATAAAGAGGGTCAGTAGGAATCATTGTACCACGGGTACCCCAGGGTACAGACCTAGAAATCTAGAAATCCATAAAACATAAAGGGCAATATTAGATGTGCCACAGATCTTTGCAGCTCTAAATATATTTGGAATAAGAACAGACTGACCCATTCCCAGCTCCCTTGCCTGATGATATCTATGCTAGGGACATAACAGGGACAATTACTCTCCGTGCCAGAATAACCTCCACCTTGACTGAGGTCTGAGCACTGGAGAATCAGATTTGCTAATAAATTCTAGTTCAGCAGCTTCAGACTGCAGCCTCCTTTATATGTTTTGTTGTTGAATTGTGGTGACATTAAGGTTAGCAACAGATGGTCCCATGAGACAAAATGATCTCTCGCTCGATTCTGCACATCACTGTGCTTTTTATGCCTGATTTGTTTTCATTTATTCTTTTGAATACAGCCCTCCTCTTCATTTTGGACCAAGAACAAGCATCATCTGTCTGGAAAGTCATCAATGTTTCTTGCAGGTATACCTCATTAATACATGATGTAGAATAGGGGTGTCAAACATAAGATCCATGTGCTGAATGCAACTCTTGGATGCTCCTTATCCAGCCACTGGGCTCTCCCAGAATCACATCAGCTGCTAACATGTCACTGGTGAAATTATATTACTGTATGATAATTTGCAACCTCAGATTGCAGCTGGGGACACCCATGATGGAATATTACACCCGATAACATCTGTATGGTTTTAATTTGTATTTGTACACATATTTGTTTTTCAGATTTGTTGACATTTTGTCCTTTACACAGAAAAGGTATCACAGGCCAAGTTTTGTAGCTTGGCCTTTTCAGGGTGCAGTCTTGTCCTATGCAGCATGGTAGATTAACAGCCCAGTACAATCCCCAATGCCACAGCCATGGACTGTGATACCTGAATGGGTATCACTGCATCAAGTGATGCTTGCTGGAGATCTCTTTGGGGCTTTGAAGTGGACTTCCATCTCTTTCCTCTTGGGAAAACCCAAAGCTCTAAAATGTAAGGTTGCTTGTGTTTCTGTAGGGCAGGGGTCTCCAAGATTTTTGCTTAAAGAGCTGCATCAATTATTTGGCACAGTGTCTAAATCTGTGGAAAAAAAATTAAATATAAAGTTTCAATAAATACACCAGAAATGGAACTTAAGGAATAAATGGGCTCAAATTTCCGGGATTTTTACAAGCACCAACACACAGCATAGAAATAAAACACACTCTTAAATGGACCCCAATTCTCCATCTCACCATCACAGATTTGATTGTGTTTGGTCATCTGGATCAGAGGTTTTTAGGGGGCCAGAGACTGGTTGCAGACCATGGTCTGCATCTAGCCCCTGGGCTGAAGACCCCGTTATAGGGTGAATCAATGAGGTGATAGTGACAAATGTGGATTTTGAACTTGGATTTCAGTGAAGGAAGAAAAGAAGGGCTACAATTTAACCACAGGGAAAATACAAGTGGGCAATGCTGGATGGCCAGTCCAATAAGGGAATCTAATAAGGGATGATGACATTATTTGAAGTGAACAATATATGATGATTGTGGGCTAAACATCCCATTCTATAAGTGCCCCCAATCACATGGGTCACCCCTTGCAATCTGTAGTAGTTTTGCCTATGCACAGGCTCGACACCCAGGAGAATCCGGACCCCTAATCAAATCCGCTCTCGTTTCATCTGCAACCCCACTCATGGTGTCAGAAAGCTTCTGATTGACAGGTATCCATATTAACAGCTTGGCGGGTGAGAGGAAAGCTATCAAGCCTCAGAAGTAATTTAAAGCAGGAATTGTATGTGAAGTCATTAGCAAGCTGAGGTCTGGCAGTCGTGGTCCTTCACCATGCCCTGAAGTCTTTCCTTTTCTTGTCTGGCTTGGAACAACCTGTCATTCAAAGCAGCCAAGGACTTTTTCTGGCTTGAGAATGCAACAGCTGAAAGCAGGCAGTGAATATAGTTTATGTTGGGAAAAACCCCAGGGAACTTCCCTCCCTTATGTTTCAGTGATGATGGGGTAGCATCTTCCAGCAACTCCCTATATTAAGCTGAGTTTGGAATCACTGAAAGTGGATAGTAGCAGTTGCCCTCTACAAATGAGCTTGCATCTAAAATAAATTTCAAATCCTCTTTTTAAAATTTTATTAGTTCTTTTCCTCCAGAATCCCAGAAATAATTTTTTGTGATCTTGTGCTCTTTCCCCTTCTCGTCCTTTGGTATGCAGACATGCACAGAATATGGAACATGTATCTTTTGTATGGTTTTAGGAAAGTGGTTTAGAAAACTTGGAATATATTCCAGTTATACAGAACAGCCAGGCTTGAGAAACACATTTGGAGGCAGGTGTGAGTATTTTTATGGCTGACAAGACATATAATTAACATCCTGATGTCACTTTGAGCCAGTTCCTATGCATGACTACAACAAATTAAGTATCAGTATAGTCAATAGGATTACTCCCAGGTGTGGATTAGATTGTAGCCTCTGACATACATCTTATTGATGCTCAGATTGAGTGCTTGGTATTTCCAATTGAAAGATCTCAAGTAGCAGTGTTTGGCAGGACCCCTACCTGTGACTGAGGCTGCAATTTCCGGGGAGTAAGATCCATTGAATACAATGGGGTTTACTTTTGAGTAAACATGGTTAGGACTGCACCCTTAGATGAGCTGTAGCAGCTAGTCAGAGGATGCATCACTGGAATAAACTGGCCAATTTTATCCACAATTTTGCATCCAAATCCTGAATATGGGAAAACCAGAATTTGTACTGAATATAGTTCTGGTTGCCACATCTCAAAAAAGATATCATGGAACTGGAAAAAGTGCAGAAGATAGTGACCAAAATAATTACTGGACCGGTGCATCTACCTTATGGGGAATAGTTACAGAGTTTGGGATTCTTACGTCTCAAAAAAAGGCACCTAAGGGGACCATGTCTGAGATATACAAAATTATCCAGCTGATGGAAACAGAGCACAATCCTAACCAAGTCTACTCAAAAGTAAGCCCCATTGTGTTCCATGTATCTTACTCCCAGGAAAGTGTCTTCAAGATTGCAGCTATACTGTTCTTTTTTTTCACTCATGCAAATACCAAACCAGGGAACATCCACTAAAGTTGAAGCTGGATTTACTTCCCATCCTATTGCTTAGGATGAATAGCCAACAACAATCTTAGTTGCTGCTAATTGCACAGTATTTCATTGATTTGTTGCTGTGACTTGATTATTGTGAATTTTCTTTGTTTTTGTTGTGTATTAATCATTGGTATGCTGCCTTGGGAGCCCTTGTTAGAGTGAAAAGTCAGGGTATAAGTGGTTGAATACAGAAATCAATAATAAAACCCATTTGTGCAGCTTGTGTCTATTCCCGTTTACCCAGAAGTAAATTGAATTTAGTGGAGTCAGCTTCCAGCTAAGCAGGCATAAAATTGCAAATTTAAATATAGAAAATAACTAAAATACAGAAATTAATTAAATTTGCCACCCAGTCATAAGCTCACTTACTCAGGAATAAGTCCCATTAAATGCAGTTGCACTTCCTTCTAATAAACACATAAAGGTTCAAGAGATGAAGCTATATCTTGTGAAATTTTTACTTGGAAGGGAGATCCACTTAAGATAAGCAGCAAACCTATATACGGTACCCTTTCCTAGAAGTAACCCCAATAAACACAATGGGACACAGTGTCTGAATGGATATGCATAGGATTGTGCTGTTAATGTTACTGCATGCCCAATTCTATCCCCTGCCAATGGTGCTGATATAAACATTGCATCCAATGCGGAGGGGCAATTGGACAATTGGAAAGAGGAAAATGCCATATTGATTTGAATCTAATGCTCACCTTTATCAGCCAAATTCAGGCTGCAATCCTAAAGACACTTTCCTGGGAGTAAGATCTACAGAACACAGTGGAACTTAGTTTTGAGTAGACATTGTTAGGATTATATTTTTAGTCTCCATAATCAGAGTGTACATTAGATTTGATGGCATATTAGATTTGAATAAATGCAATATTTTGATTAAGTGCTGTGTTTAGTTTAACAGTTTACTATATTGTAATAAAAATGTAGCATAAACCAAATGTATAAAGTAGGGCAATTAGTAGTGAAATTGTCATATGACGCACTGTTGTATGCAGTAAAATTACGTATATTTTGCACCTGTTTTGCAGTTGCACATCACAGTCACCAGAATACAGTTCCAGCCTTGTTATATATGGATTTTTATACATAGTTTTGACACAAAATGAGTGGCCAGTGCAAATCACAGTTATAAAAACTGCTTTTCTATTGTTGTAGAGGGAAGTCATACACGCAATCATGCCATTCTTCAGTTCTAGAATCAAACCCCTGCAGATATTAAGGCACTACCTTATTCCATTTAGTGCAATGGAGGAGCAGGAAACCTGGAAATGGGTCTTTACATCTATTTTTTCCATTGTTTTCTTTATACACATTTTTTGTGTATGTACATTTTTAAAATCTCAAGACTTTTAAACTTGGGGTGGAGATTCGAGTAAATTAGATTCAAGTAAATACGGGTAGTATTTACTCACCCCTGGTAGGATTGGATTTTTCATGCATTTGCCAGCCATTTGGCTGGTGTGTCTTCAAGGAAGAAAAGGGGTGGGCAGCTTAAGAAAGAGAGAACAGAAAGAGAGAATAAGATCTGGTGCATGGTGGTGCTGTTATGATCTGTCTTTCCCTGCCCTTCTTGAACCTCCCTGCCTCTTTCTTTACCTTTCCTATTCCTCCCCAGGATTGCACTGGAGGAGGATTGCAGGACTGCACAGTTGCACTGGAAGAGTATGGCTAATATACAGATAAAATAGCCTGTTTCTACCCAAAGGAGTTCTGTTTGCCGTCTCCACCAAAAAGAGGGTACAAAGACTGACTTGCAAAGTTATGCAGTAAAGTGTTTATGAGCTGATTTATTTTTCACCACCTTTTTTATTTCTGTCTTAGTGGAGATCTCAATTGTTTTTTTATTCCCTCTCATTTCAGGGAATTGACAAAGCATTCACATTTCATTAGATAAGTTTTGCACGCTGTGATAGTTTCCAGGTGGCTTTATATCCCCGGCTGTACGACTCCACCAGTCGCTCACAAGGCCTTTTGAGAGAATCACAATGCGCAAAAGTGTATAGTAGCTACTTAGCATTTGTGGGATAATCCAAACGCCTTTCCCATGGGGGATGTACTTTCGTTACAAATAAGTCACTGTGAAAATGCCATGTTCTCATCATTCTCAATGTTCATTGACACCGTTACTGTATCAAGTGCACCATGTGGAGTGCATTATGAAAAATGGTTGTGCTGTGGGAGTCAATCACTGAAACCTATTCACTAACACTGCTAATAATGAGCAAAATGCACCTTTGTTTTGTGAACTTGTGCCCATTCAGTTCCAAATACAGCCAATATGCTCCCTTTTTGTGTTGTTGGCAAGTACCAAATCTGGACTACGACACAGAAAGTGATGATCAGCAACAATATATCCAGAATACATCACAGAAGGTGATGGTCATAACATATCCAGAATACAACACAGAAAGTGATGATCAGCAATAATATATCCAGAATACAACACAGAAAGTGATGATCAGCAATAATATATCCAGAATACATCACAGAAAGTGATGATCAGCAACAATATATCCAGAATACATCACATAAAGTGACAGTCAGCAACAATATATCTAGAAAACAATACAGAAAGTGATGGTCAGCAACAAAACGAGTATAATGAGAATACAACACAGAAAGTTATGGTCAACAACAATATATCCAGAATACAACACAGAAAGTGATGGTCACAACATGTCCAGAATACAATAGTGATGGTCAACAACAATTTATCCTGAATTGTGACAGAAAGAAAGAAAAGTGACTGTCAGCGACAATATATCCATAATTCAACACAGAAAGTGATGGTCACAACATGTCCAGAATACAATAGTGATGGTTAACAACAATATATCAAGAATACAACACACAAAGTGAGGGTCACAACATGTCCAGAATACAGTAGTGATGGCAACAACAATATATTCTGAATGCAATACAGAAAGTGACGGTCAGCAACAATATATCCAGAATTCAACACAGAAAGAGATGGTCACAACATATCCAGAAAACAATACAGAAAGTGATGGTCCAACACCATATTCATAATGTGGGATTGTATGACATATTAACACCAGTCTAAGAGCCAGTTAGGTGTTGCTGCCCACATGTACAGATACGGTTCACAGCTGTGGGCTAGTGATACGGAGTTGCTAAGAAAGCAAATCTGGGTGTCCTCAGTTCAAATGTAACCATAGCTACAAAATTTCTTGGGTTACAATCCAAAAGACACTTTCCTGGGAGTAAGATCCACTGAACACAATAGGGCTTTCTTTTGAGTAGAGATGGTTAGGATTGTGAAGTGTTAGTTATTTTCCCCTCTCTGTCCCTCATCTCTCATTCAAGGACAATGATACTGGCCAATGTTGCATTTCATTTCTTATCAGAAGGGTTATACTGCCAAGTATGATTTAGGTCCCTTCTCCTATATTGCCAGCCCATTTCAATGCTGATGGAGCTCATGATAAGGTAAGCCCCATTCAGGGTAAGCCCCATTCAGGCAATACACACACCATGCTGACAACGGGTACTTTGGAGACACTGGTGCTGATGGCGAAAGCCCCTACCCATGTCCCAGAAGCTCCTCTACGCCCAGCCAGAGCAGGTAAGATGGTGGAGGCCAGTTGGGGTGAGGATTCAGATTGGCCAATCTGGAGGTGGTGCAGTGATGGAAGGAGAAGATCTCAGTGTCAGGACAACATGCCAAGTTCCTATTCCCCTTTTCACACCCTGTCTCCCATCCCATTTTCTGTATATAGCTTGCATAGATCTGAGGAGACCCCATTGGAGGTTAAGCAGCCTACAGTAAATATTTTAACTTACCTCTGCCAGGCCGTCTGGTCACCTCCTACAGCAGAAGTTCCATCGATCGCAATGGGCAAGCTTGGGATAGGTTTAGCATTCTATTTATTATGATTTTTCAAAGAAAGAAAGAAAGAAAGAAAGAAAGAAAGAAAGAAAGAAAGAAAGAAAGAAAGAAAGAAAGAAAGAAAGAAAGAAAGAAAGAAAGAAAGAAAGAAAGAAAGAAAGAAAGAAAGAAAGAAAGAAAGAAAGAAAGAAAGAAAGAAAGAAAGAAAGAAAGAAAGAAAGAAAGAAAGAAAGAAAGAAAGAAAGAAAGAAAGAAAGAAAGAAAGAAAGAAAGAAAGAAAGAAAGAAAGAAAGAAAGAAAGAAAGAAAGAAAGAAAGAAAGAAAGAAAGAAAGAAAGAAAGAAAGAAAGAAAGAAAGAAAGAAAGAAAGAAAGAAAGTCAAACTTGCTACTTATCACCTAATTACTGTATTTACTTGAATCTAACATCCTTTTTCAGCCAAATTGAGTCTCAAAAATCAGGGTGCATGTTAGATTTGATGGTTAATTCAATTTGAGTAAGTGTGGTATGAGATTTGCACATTGGTATTAAATGTGTGCATTAGATTTGATGGCGCATTAGATTTGAGTAAATACAGTATTCAAAGGCAGTTTGGAGTGTCAGTATGGACTTTCAACCCCTTGGAGTATCAATATTTGTTGCATCAAGGACATTGCAACCACACATGAGGAACATCTTGCTTGCTCTCCCCATCCGTCTGCAGATTTCTCAATAAACGCCTGTCTCATCTGTTCAAATGCATCATTCATTTCAGCCTTATAAATATGTGGTTGGAGATTGTAGTGATAGTGAATCCCAGCAGAGAGCAGGAAATGTTAAAAGACAAAAGGTTAACCACATGCAAAGCAGTTTTTAAAGGATAGCTTGGAAGGCAGAAATGAGGGACCACATCCTATAAGTGTGTGACATGCTATATGGCAATATTAGCATGACAAGAGCATTCATTTTGCAAGAGAGATCCTGGGTTTCAGCCCTCTGCAAGTACTCCAGAGACCAAGCCTATGCATGTCTACTCAGAAGTAAGCCACATTATAGTCAATGAAACAATAAGCACAATCTTAATCATGGCTACTCAAAAGCAACCCATTGTGTGCAATGGGTCTTTCTCCCAGGAAAGTCTCTTTAGGATTGCAGCCTTACTTCTAGTTAAGTGTGGATAGGATTGTGGCCCTAGTCTCAAGTGAAAGGGGGTAAAATAAAACTTTTCATTTCAGTGGAAAGGTTGTTTTCTGCTTATCTTGGAGATGTTGTATTCTCCAACTGGAAAAGACGTTATCTGCTCATCTAAGGGTGCAATCCAGAGTAACTATGGGATTAGTAACTACTTGCTCCGGTGTAAGAACAATTTGCTCTGGATTCCAATATGTATTTCCCATAGGTTTTCATTAGGTGGTGCATTAACTTCGGGTACGCATAATGTCTCTTACCTGCTCCCATAGTTACTCTGGATTGTAGGGTAAGAGATGCTGTGTCCTCCAACTTTCTTGTTTACATGTGTGCATGCATGTGTATTCATGAATGCAGTGTGTGTGTGTGTGGGGGGGGGGGGGGGTTGGAGGAATGTAAAACCTTGCATATGTACCTCCCATGTTCCCAGAAATGGGGAGATTGCTCCCCACTTGGAGTCAGAGTTGGGTTTTGGATATACTGAGACCTTGAAAGAATGACCTTTTGCTCGTGAAAGGGAACAACAACAACACCTGGACCGGCACCCTTTTGCATGACACTTCTCTGAGTCTTCCACATTCAATCACTGGTTGCATTTTTAGGTAGAACTGGGAAAATCTGCCTGAAGGGTCATTGCCATACAGTACTGGGCTGGATGGACTGATAGTATGACACAGGATAAAGCTGTTCCACATTAGTCTGTGGAACTCCATGCCACAGGATGCGGTGATGGCATCTGGCCTAGATTCCTTTAAGAGGGAATTGGGCAGATTGATAGCATGACAAATCTATCACAGGTTACAAGTCATCATGGGATGTGCAACTTCCTCCATATGTTCTCCATATGTTCTTATGTTCACATGGCTAGCCAGAAGGGAATTCTCACTGTGACCAGCATTATGGAGCTCCTTGCTGGAGAAGATGCAAGAGAGTATGGCTGCAATCCTAAGTATACTTTCCTGGGAGTAAAATACACTGAACACAATGGGGCTTACTTCTCAGTAGACATAGGGCAGAATCCAGAGAAATTGTGGCGAGTCCTGGCTCTGACATAAGAATAATTTACTCTGGATTGCAATATGAATTTCCCATAGGTTTTCACTAGGTGGTGCCATAACTTTTCCCCAAATCCAGAGTAACCATGGGAGCATGTAAGAAACTTTACGTGCACCTGTAGTTACTGCACCACCTAGTGAAAACCTGTGGGAAATTCATAGTGGAATCCTGACATACAGCACAATCCTAACCATGTCTACTCAAAAGTAAGCCCCATTGTTTTCAATGTGTCTTACTCCCAGGAAAGTGTCTTTAGGATTGCAGTCTAAGTTGTTCTTACACTGGAGCAAGGACTCCCTGTAGTTACTCTGGATTTTGCCCTATGTCAACGTATATGTTTCTTAAGTGCTCCTGTAGTTACTCTGGATTGTAGGGCTTGATAAGATTGCATCCTACATGGTTTAGACTCAGTCAAGACTCATGGGTTTCATGGTTACCTTTTCAAAACGGTCTGCCTTGGTGACCTTGAGTAAGTTCCTTTTCAGTCCGTCTTTCCTCCTGTAACATTTAACCAAACAGGTTTATTGTTAAGATCAATGACACAAGACTGAAAGCACTTTATATGCTAATTTTTAATAACATGATACTTTATGTATTTAAATTCATCTGTTTGCCAGTAGCATTACACTGGGAATCCAGATTGAGAGTGGATGACCCTCTAAATATCCCAGGATATTAGAAAATTACTCCACTAGTTTTCTTTTTAAAAGATTTCAGGAGCTGTGGATATCCTTTGAACAACAACAAAAAATAGTCTAATTTCCCCTCTCTTTTATCTCTAGGCTCCCTCTGAAATCTGAATCATTAGAAATTATAATGAGTTTGCAGGAGTGACCGGAATGATAATTAAAAGAATAGTTTGGGGTTTTTCAAATGAGATTTAAAGCAAGGTCCTATGGATGTTTATGTGATTAGATCTTCCAACATTTTTTTAAACTTCAAAAGCATTCACTGGACTACTGGTATACTGTGGAAGGGAATTACTGCATTTACTCGAATCTAACGCTCACCTTTTCCAGCCGAATTCAGTCTCCAAAATCAGGGTGCACGTTAGGTTCGATGGTTAATTACGGTAGATTTGAGTAGATGTGATATTTTGATTATAAGTATAGGGTATTCGTTAGACTCAATGGCTCATTATATTTGAGTAAATATGGTTTTCCTCCCCCTCCACAGGATTGGACTGTCAGATGCTCAGGGTTGCCATATCTCCCCGAAAAACAAGGACAATCCCAATTTTTTGGGATTGTGTTCATATACTGGCAAATAGGATAGAGGGTTTGTCCCGATTTTGTGGAAGAGAATTATGGCAACCCTCACTCAGATTGAATTTACATGATGGAGCAAAGCCAAGAACAGTTATGGAAACAATTTTTATAGCACATAGAATCATAGAATCCTAAAGTTGGAAGGGACCTAGTAGGTCATCTAGTCCAACCCCCTGCCTGCAGCAGGAAATCCTCCTAGAGCATCTCCAGCAGGTACTCCTTGAGCCTCTGCTTGAAGATCTCCAGGAAGGGAGAGTCCACCAGCTCCCTTGGCAATCTGTTCCACTGCCGAACCACCTTCACCAACATGAATGTGCCACAAACAGTCTGCAGGTGTGCCATGGGAGTTTGCCAGATATACTGTATTTATTAATTAAATATAAATAGCTAAATATAAATATAAAATATAAATAGATATTAAATAAATATCATTTACATTGCACCATTATATATTGCACCATATAGGGCCATTAAGGGATTTGAGCCCACCAGCAGCAGCATGGTGTACCTTGTCGATTAAAATTAAAATTATTTTTAATTAAAATTAATGTCAATTTAAATTCTGATCAAGTACCTTAACAGTTTTGGTGCCTTGTTGGTGTGCCAACAACTTATGGGCTGTGAGTGGCACAAGCGGTTAAGACGCTGTGCCTGTTAACCAGCAGGCCAGGGTTTGAGACCCGGGTCAGCCCCACAAGACAGGGTGAGCTCCTGTCCTTAGCCCAGCTCTGCGACGTCAGCTGGATCCAATCGTATTGGCTCTGCCTTTCCACTGAACTAATTCAGTGGCGTGGAGAGGGGGGATTTGCTGGTTGGGTAACAGCCTATCCTCCATAACAATCCAACCCAGGCTTTCGTGCTTTGCATGCAGTATATGCAGCGTCGAGCATGATACCATAGTCTTCCAAGACTGACAGAGGCCTGCTTTTTGGTGTGCCATGTGTTGAAAAATATTGAATATCCCCAAGTTTAGGAGTGGATCAAGGATTCTTGAAGAAACCTCTGCTTCCCCATAAGGCAGTAGTATAGTTCCAGCATAACACAACTGATTCAATCATAAATTTTTTCTTTCAGTGCAATCCTATACATGACTACTGCAAAGTAAATCCTATTATGTTGAATGGGGCCTGCCTCCAGGAAAGTATCTATCGGATTGCAGCCTATATGTAATACAGCTGGAACCTCATTGACATAAGCAGAAGGGAAATTAGGTGGGGAAATAAAAATTCAAAATGAGGGCTATTGCAGATTTTTTGAAAGTGGGGAGTCGAATAAAGAGTTTCTGGGATCCTAGCCAGCAATCAGCAGAAGAACCCTTTTCATTTGGGAAATTTGAACCACCCAACTAGTTTGTTTCTATTAATAAATACATGCCAGAGCAGAAGCTGTTAAGTCTTAGAAAGAAATAACACACAGTTTCTCAGGAACATACATCTTCTGAAGCATCAGAGGCTGCTGCTATTTGTGGAACAGAGAACCCTATAGCTGAGCGGGTGAGTAGGTGTGGATGCTCATTACAGTAACGGTGAGTGGCCATGATAAGAGCTCAAAAAACTGCATCCTTCAATGGAAAGTAAAGAGGGAGAGAATATGACTTAGGGTGCAATCCTAACTACTCTTAGGGTGCAATCCTGTCTACTCAGACGTTAGCCCCATTGTGTTCAATGGATCTTACTCACAGGAAAGTGTGTTTAGGATTGCAGCCTTAGAGCATAGTCCTTAGTGCATAGTCCTATCCATGTCTACTCAAAAGTTAGCCCCATTGTGTTCAGTGGGTCTTACCCCCAGGAAAACGTCTTTAGGATTGCAGCCTCAGGGAGCAGGCCCCATTGAACTTTCCTGGGAGCAGGCCCCATTGAACATAATAGGATTTACTTTGCAGTAGACATGTATAGGACTGCACTGAAAGAAAAAATTTATGATCGAATCAGTTGTGTTATGCTGGAACCATTGTGTTCAGTGAATCTTACTCACAGGAAAGTGTGTTTAGGATTGCAGCCTTAGAATATAGTCCTCAGTGCATAGTCCTAACCATGAGGCCTGAGGCTGCAATCGTAAAGACACTTTTCGGGGGGAAGACCCACTGAACACAATGGGACTCACTTTTGAGTAGACATGGTTAGGATTGTGCCCAAATGGCATGAAGTACATGTACAAAGGGCCACTCTTTCTATAGGTCTCATGTAAGAGGGTTTCAGGTGCCTGGACAGTACACTGCCCACCAAAACCCTGAAGATGGCATTCACCCAAATTCCCAAAAGGGAAATCTTGCCCAGTCCTTCATTGCAGACCATTTTATCCTTACCATTTTAAGTTCTTGATTGGTTCTACCAAAATGCATTCCCCACTTTCATTTTCTGACAGTTCTGCTCTTTCAACATCTTTCAATTATCCCCATTCATTCAACATATGCTCCACTCCTCTCTCTGTTTCTCTAAAGGCTTCTAATTGCCTTCCCTGAAGTTGATTTGCATGTGACATGGTGATCAAACTGTTTTTGGCATTTCCTTATGACTTTCTTCAGGAAATAACCATCATTCAGATACATAAGATATTCACTGCCCACACATGCCTTTGTTCATTTTACTCTAACCCTACAATTCAGAGTAACTACGGGAGCACGTAAGAGACATTTATGTCGACCTGTTTATGGCATCACCTAATGAAAACCTATGGGAAATTCATATTGCAATTCAGAGTAAATTGTTCTTACATCAGAACAAGGACTCCCCGTAGTTACTCTGGATTGTGCCCTTAATCTGTTATGTATTTTGGCTGTGTGTTAATAAATATGTGTTCTTTAGGCTTTTGCAAGTGATATTTATGTCTATTTTGGTGACCGTTATGCATTTGCAAGCTTAAAGAGAATGGATTCCACTTTCTGGATGGTTTTCACTTTTGGACGGTGCTTCGGTCCCCAACCCATCCAATAAGTAGGGTTGCCTGCAATTATCAATTACAGGATAAAAGTCAAATGAAATGATAGTAGAATGGAGTGATAGTGAATGAACAGAGAATTGTAGGAGGCCAATTGATTCAGCCATTGAAGTAAAGAAAACTGTGTGGCAATGCCAGGACCCAAATTGTTGATGGCACCTTTGGGATGACAGTATGTCCCATGTACCTGTCATGTATACTGAGTCCATCAGCACATAAGCAGATCTTTGGAAAATTCCCTCTTCCAAGTTGCATGTCTAGTGCTGTGTGCCAAAGAGAATACGGGCAAAATTGAGAGTAACTACGGGGAGTCCTTGCTCCGGTGTAAGAACAACTTAGTCTGGATTCCAATATGAATTTCCCATAGGTTTCCACTAGGTGGTGCAGTAACTACGGGTGCACGTAAAGACTCTTACATGCTCCCATAGTTACTCTGGATTTGGGGGTAAGGCTAGTATCCAGAGTAACTATGGGACCTCTTCTACCGACGTAGTTACGGTGCCTCTTATGTGTTCCCATAGTTACTCTGGATTGTGGGAGAGGGTGTTTTGCGACACTGTGTTACAGCCAGGTGGGGAAGTAAACCTGGTATCTATTATACCCATTTCTTTCTTAACGGGGTTAATAAAAGCTTCAGGAGACAATATTGACTGAAAAAAATTGCCTAAGAGCACAATCCTAACCATGTCTACTCAAAAGTAAGCCCCATTGTGTTCAATGGGTCTTACTCCCAGGAAAGTGTCTTTAGGATTGCAGCCTAAGTGGAAGCTGTTAAACCAGTGGCTCCCAATCTTTTTAGCACCGGAACCCACTTTTTAGCATGATGTTCTGTTGGGACTCACTTAGGTTTACCAAACTGCTTAAATTGGAGTTCTAGAAATATCTATCTATCTCTCTATCTATCTATCTGTCTGTCTTTCTGTCTGTCTGAAGTAGTAATAAGCAGCAAAAGACCCTAAATATTCTCTCTATTTTATACATGCCTGCAAACTGCAGGAGCTCAGCTGTTTTGCAAACTGCAGGAGCTGATCCCTTTGCGGCCTAAATAGCAGCTACTTTATATTATTTTTTTAAAAATTTTGCTTCCGGGCTCAAGGAAATAAGGTATCAGAATTTTCCATCACTGTTTGGTGACCCACCAAAAAGCACAACCCACCACTGGGTGCCAAACCACAGTATAGAAACCACTGGGTTAAACTGTCTACCTGCTCCCTTCCCCAAATGGGTTTTATGCTTTAAAAATGCTTTGAAAAGCATTAAAAGCATTAAAAGTGTTGAAAGATCAAATCATGGTTCATCCAAGCACTGTGTATTCAAGCCCTGTTCATCCAAGTAGTATGGGCTGTGGGTGGCGCAAGTGATTAAGACGCTGTGCCTGTTAACCAGCAGGCCAGGGTTCAAGACCCAGGTCGGCCCCACAAGACAGGATGAGCTCCTGTCCTTAGCCCAGCTCTGTGATGCCAGCTGGATCCAATCGTATTGGCTCTGCCTTTCCATTGGACTAATTCAGTGGTGTGGAGAGGGGGATTTGCTGCTTGGGTAACAGCCTATCCTCCATAACAATCCAACCCAGGCTTTCGTGCTTCGCATGCAGCGTATGCAGTGCCAAGCACGATACCATAGTTTTTCAAGACTGACGGAGGCCTGCATCCAAGCAGAGTATTCAGTGGGTCTTGCAGCCAGGCAAGTGTGCATCCCAGTCAGGATGCTAAGATTTATCTGGGAAAACATTGCTGAATTGCCTTTCAAGAGCATGAACCCAAGCCATTCTTTTTCTGGCTGTGCATTATGTAACACAGCCATTAAGAGTGACTTATCTCTAAAGAAGAAACAGATCAGCTTAATGCGACAAACCTGATCACTAGAGTAGAGGATCATAACCATACAGATGAGCCAAACTGTCTCACAAATAAGACAGTCATTGGAGTTAAAACAGAATAATGGCCTGGGCTACAAGGCAAGCTACACTTTCAAACACCCTCTACACAAGGGTTAAGTGATAAGCAAATCAAACGCCACAAATAGAAAACAAATGTACAGTAAGTGATCTAATAAAACAAATAAGCAACCTAATAAGTGGTGTCAGTAGGGTTTCCATCACCCAGTGCAGGCATCCTGCACATCAGCCCCAATGATAGCTCTCTTCCCATGCAGTGGTTGTAAGGCGTGGAGCACAATCCTAACCATGTCTACTCAAAAGTAATCCTATTGTGTTCAATGGTTCTTACACCCAGGAAAGCATCTTTAGGATTGCAGCAAAAGAGTATTTTTGCCCACAGTTTGTGCCACCGTCTGCAGAATTTTGAACCGTACCCTTGAGTTTATTTGCTCAGTATATGCCTGCTAATGGCATAAACTGTGTTTGGAAGCATGTAATAGGGACAGACGAATCTGCTAAATAGGAAGTAATCTCCATCGCTCTGCTATTCTTGGCCAGTGCTCAGTGCTCTTTCCCGTTCTGGTCGGAGTGCAGAGGATGTTGAAGCAACCAGCAAATGTTCCCAATTTGCTATTTGTACTTCACTGGCTTCACATAAAATCACCACCTTGTAGTAAGGTCTACTATGAAATTTCTGTTTCTAATTGGAAAAAAACCCCAAATCCTTATGAAGAGGTGCCATAATGTTGTCAAAGATAACCAACCAGTGGACGTTGGGGGCAATTTTGTCACAATTGGTCTCTTAATAAGTAGGCTGGAGACCAACTTTCTTTGATGTCGAAGTGGAAAATGAATGCTATCAGCTCTTGTGTGTAAGTACTTCAGACAGATAAAATTGCCACCGCTCGCTTCTCCGGCCAGCTGTCCATAGTAGTATAAAGAAGCCCAGGGCCAGAAAGCGGAAAGGACAGGGTGGGAAGGTGGAGGAACAGGGAACTGTGTGGAACCGGAGTGGGGGAGGCAAGAGGCGGAAAGGGGTAGGTTTGCCAGACATCTTGGAAAATGGAGACTGTCCTGGTTTGTGGGGACTGGCCAAGTATCCAGTCTGGCTAGGATTAAATCTCAGATTTGGACCCAGCTGGTTACTGGACACAGCACAGAAGGCAGACTTCTGCCCTGCCTTGGCAAGGGTTCTCTGAGGTGGTGTGAATGCTGCCCCGTGGCACCTCCGGGGCAAGATGGCACCCTCCTCTCTCTCCCTGTGTGTGTGCGTGTGTGTGAGAGAGAGAGAAAGAGACAGACAGACAGACAGACGGTGTGTGTGTGTTTGTGCGTGAGAGAGGGGGGACAGATAGGGGGAGAGAGTGTGTGTGTGCGTGCATGCATTTGTGTGTGAGACAGAGAGAGACAGACACGGGGAGAGAGAGCATGTGTGTTGGTGACAGACGGGAAAGAATAGAGTGTAAGAGAGAGACAAAGACAGGGGGAGAGAGAGAGTGTGTGTGTGTATGTGTGCGTGTGCGTTTGTGTGTGAAACAGAGAGACAGACAAATAGACAGGGGGAGAGAAAGTATGTGTGTTTGTGACAGACAGACAGACAGACAGACAGACAGACGGGAAAGAGCATAAGAGAGAGAGACAGAAAGACAAACAGACAGAGGGGGAGAGAGAGTGTGTGTGAAAGGGAAAGTGTGAAAGTGTGTGCAGGTCTACTCAGAAGTAAGTCCCTTTATAGTCAATGGCGTTTTCTCCCAGGAAAGTGAATAGGATTGGATTGACTATGAATATGTGAATATGAATGTGAATATGAAAGTGAATATGAATAGGACTGCAGCCTCACATTCCTGGGAGTAAGTCTTGTTGACTGCAATGGAACTTACTTCAGAGTAGAGTAGACTTACTTTCAGAGGGATTTACATACTTCAGAGCAGACACTGTCAAACTTACTGGGATGTGATAGTGATGTCACTTCCGGTGCAACATCACTTTGGGTGACATGTTTTGCCATGACTTTTGCCATGACTTTGCTGCCAGGTTGATGACATCACATTTACATCCTGGCAAACTTGACAAGGGTTCTGTCCCAGTTTTGTACAAAATAATTATGGCAACCCAAGAAAAGGGAAAGAAGGAGTAGATCCCGGTGGCACCAGCATGGACCAGGATTTGATTCCTTCTCCTTTACACTTCTTGGTTCTATGCCCTGTTGACAAAATGGGGCGGCAGGAAAAACAATCAGTCCCACAACTCTGACTTTTGTTCAGAACTTTACAACAACATATAAAGAACTAGTTACCTATTTAGAGACTAACCAGAAAGAAGTGCTTTACTCAGGTCCCAAGTCACTGACCTGCTGACTTTCAGGTTGACAAGGACAAGCCTTTAACCACTGAGCCATCACAGCCCTAAGAGACAAGTATACAGCCTCTGAATTTGTAGGGCCTGTTCATTTAGGACACCTTATATTAGGGATTGATTTGTCCTCCATGAGTTGATCTGAGTGCCTGTTAATATTTTTCAAGACTGAAAGGCAGAACTAACCTAAATGAACAGTGATAGTACAAGATTTTCTTTTTTGTGTGTCCCTGTGATGTACAACCTAAGGTTGTTGTTTTCCCAACTTACTGTGCATGATTGTGCATGCAGCCTGTAACACGTTACCTTAAAGTTGCGGTGGGGGGGATTCTATTTAAATATAATAGGTGTCTCTTATCATTCTGTTTTTCAAGGTGACACGTTCCTTGCGATAAGTGCAAGGCGATCTGGTGATGCCATCCAAGATTGATGATAAGTGGTATTACTTTGGCTCTCACTAGTAATTTGCGTAGGCTTGAACAGAAACGAAAGGAGACATGCTCAGGGTTTCTTTCTAAGATGCTGTGAATTAGTTACTAAGAGCAGCTTCAACATCTACTCAGTCACAAGGTGACATTTAGGAGACGCTGAATGCCATAGAAAGGCTGCAACAGAATCTTCTTCACCGTTTTTACCAGGTGTTTGTTTGGGTGTCATCATCACAGACACAAGATGAACCTTCAAGCAAAGAGTGTGCAGGTAAAAGAGGTGTCTCCTCTGTTTGATCCATTTTTAAATATCATTTTTACCGCATTATTTTATTTATTATTTTATTTTATTTATTATGTACTATTTCACAGTCACCAGATGTTTGACTGGAATTAGCTCCACTGTTATTCTGTTCCTATCCAAGGAACTAAGAATCACAAAAGTATCATCTTAATATGGGCAAAATCTGGAGTAACTGCAGGGAGTCTTTTCTCCGGTGTAAGAACAACTTACTCTGGATTCCAATATGAATTTCCCATAGGTTTTCCACTAGGTGATGCAGTAACTACAGGTGCACGTAAAGTCTCTTACGTATTCCCGTAGTTACTTTGGATTTAGGGGCTCGTGTGACATCCCCAAGAGTGCGGCTTTTTGTTACCTGGTACTTGTGATCTTCTGGAGGCCCATTAAGTTGAGATGCTCCTGGAGACTTACCCTCAAATCCAGAGTAACTACGGGAGCACGTAAGAGACCTTACGTGCACCTGTAGTTACTGCACTACCTAGTGAAAACCTATGGGAAATTCATATTGCAATCCAGAGTAAGTTGTTCTTACACCAGAGCAAGGACTCCCTGCAGTTACTCTGGATTTTGCCCTTAATCGAATCGCTCCAAGAGCACCTATTATTATTAGTGGAATCACAGTGGCTTTCTTTGCCCAGATTATCTGAATTTCTATCTGTAGGTCCTTATACCCCGTGATCTTCTCATGTTCTTTCTCTTGAAACCGAGGATCTCTGTGTATTGCAATGTCAATTATCCAGACCTGTTTTTCCTCCACCATGGTGATGTCTGGTGTATTATGTTCCAAGTAGAGGTTGGTTTGAATACGGAAGTCCCACAGGATTTTGGCCTGTTCATTCTGGACTATTATTATTATTAACTTTATTTATATCCTGCCTTATTCATAAAAGACTCAAGGCAGCAATTTCACTCCCCTTTGGGGACTTTGATGTATAAACTGCATGCATGATTTATCCCTACCATATAAGATGATAAGTCTGCCAATATTGAACAGTAAATTTGAATTTATTCATCCATGCATAAGCAAATAAAAAGATTTGTTGCCTCTAATCCGATAGAAACTTTTAAACTGAAATTCCCTGTTCACACACAAACTCAAGTGGTGTGCCTCAGGTGGTCATATGGGCTGAACTGTCCCTAAATTTGGGGTGCCTCCTGGATCAGTTCAAATCTACCATTATAATTCCTATTATAATTCTATTATATATTATATTATTATATATTATAATTCTCTTATATATTATCCTATTATATATTATAATTGAACCAGATACCTGGTTCAAATCTACCATTATAATTCCTATAATGGCCAACCAGATTCCTTAAGAACACTTATAAGCAAGGCATAAAAGCAGTTGTCTATCTTTTGTGACCTAACAATTTGTGTTCTGAGATATGCCAGGAACATGGAGGCTCCACTTATCCATTTATATATAAAGAATCAAGAGCCAGAATGCTGACGACTGGACTATGTTGAAACTTCTGCTGCATTTTGAATGGCAAAGAAAGAAAGAAAGAAAGAAAGAAAGAAAGAAAGAAAGAAAGAAAGAAAGAAAGAAAGAAAGAAAGAAAGAAAGAAATGTATAATGAATATAATTTTTGCTGGCCAAAAATTGGTTTTGATTCCAGAAACAGCCCCGTGATTCAGAATGAATTAATATCACAAAACTCATCTGGATTTTCAATCTTAGAACAGGAAACCCCAAACTTTTAACTTCAGGGATCTTGGACCTTTAAGAAGTATGCAGAAGAGAGAATTTCAGCTTGTGATCTGTGAGATGAGAAGTTGCACCTGCTGAAATTTACTCCTTTAAAAGTCCAGGAGCCCTGACGTTAAAGGTTTGGAGACTCCTGCTTTAAACAATTATTGTAGATGGTGATGATGATGATGATGATGATGATGATGATGATGATGACGTTGATGAATTAAGAAAGGCAAAAAAATTAAATATTAACTACCGGATATACTCGTGTATAAGCCGACCTGCTGTGGTGGTGCAAGTGGCTAAGACACTGTGCTTGTTAACCAGCAGGCCAGGGTTGGAGACCCGGGTTGGCCCCACAAGACAGGGTGAGCTCCTGTCCTTAGCCCAGCTCTGCGACGCCAGCTGGAACCAATCGTATTGACTCTGCCTTTCCATTGGACTAATTCAGTGGTGTGGAGAGGGGGATTTGCTGCTTGGGTAACAGCCTATCCTCCATAACAATCCAACCCAGGCTTTCGTGCTTTGCATGCAGTGTATGCAGCGCTGAGCACGATACCATAGTCTTCCAAGACTGATGGAGGCCTGCTTTTCAAGCCGACCTGCATATAAACCGAGGCACCTAATTTTACCTCAAATACTGGGAAAACTTATTGACCTGAGTATAAGCCGAGGGTGGGAAATGCAGCAACAGCAGGAAAGTGTGGCTGGCCTTGTAGCCTCAGGGCCCAATCCCGGGCATGTCTACTCAGAAGTAAGGCCCACAAAGAAGTAACTGAGTCTGAGGAGAGGCTTGGCTGCAGTGGGCTCCATGTCTTGCCACCGCGCGCCTCCTCCACAGTCCAGAGAGCCAGCGCCAGCAGCTGGAGAGGTTGTAGAACCTCTGAGGGCGCGCAATGGAGGTCGCGCCCGCCATTTTTCTTAATTTTTTTTACTGACCCGAGTATAAGGTGGGTTTTTGGGCTCATTTTTTGGGCCCAAAAAACTAGGCTTATACGCGAGTATATATGGTAATTGTTTGATATTTAAAACGTTTTTTTCTAAATGAGGTCAGTGAGCTGACCATAGTCAGGCCTCCTGTTAATTAATTTGGACTCCTTCCCAACATAGCAATGATCCCATTGAAGACTTCAACCGGGAACAAGATATTCTGTCCCAACTGTATGGAAATAGTCCCCTTCATTCAGGGTGACCATATATATCCTCTTTTTCCTGAACATTTCCTCTATTTAAACCTTGTGTCCTGGGGGTGGGAAATCTTCATTGTCTGCCTCTTCCTTGTAAGCAGGCAACCCGTAGCCTTCTTGTAATGTAAAAAATCATATGTCATATTTTCAAATGTAATAATAATATAGTGTGCAGTCCAAGTTCTGCATGTGTGGAAGGAGTTTAATCACAATAGAAAGCAGTTAGACTTGAAGATCAAGGGCAAACAGCTTTCTGGCTGCACTGAGGAGTTTGCTTGCTTCCTGCAATACTTGTCCTTGTCGATATGGACTTAATCTCTACCCTGGGGAGCATGACAAATACCATTAAAAATCTAATTCAAGATCCTTGAATTGGCTTGTTGACCTCAAAAATCTACAATCCTAGGCCATCTACCACTGTTCCATACAACTGAGCCAAGAGACGGAATGTCCATTGGTCCTGAACCCCATTAATAAGTAAAATTTATAATATTTAGAAAACTTTTATCTTCCTCATCAGACTCAAAAAGGGGTTCCCAGAGAGCCTAACAACAGTTATAAACCAGATCAGCTTCTGGCTTAGCATGAGAATGCATGACTAACTAGCCACACGCTGGGGGGGTCGATGTGCTCATGTTCTTCCCTATGAACACCATGTACTGAGAATCCCCTAATTCTGTTAATTTTGGAGCTGAAGATGAGTGAGATGAGGTAGGAAGAACCTGTGTGAATGTTTGTGAATGAATCAATTACTGTTATTTTAGTGCTTCTATCCTGAGTTCCTGACTATGGGAGGGAGAGAGGTGTTTACTTGATCAAATGCTAAGAGGTTGCAATCCTAAACACTGAGTACAATAGGACTTACTTGAGTATACATGCTTAGGATTGCACTGCTCTGTACCGCTACTTTGGACAGCAGACTGTCTTTCACATGTTCCTTCAATCTGAGATGAACATGCAAATCATGAGATGAATCTGAGATGAACACGCAAAACAAGCCCTGAGCAGAAAGATTATCCCCCAAATCCAGAGTAACTACGAGAGCACGTGAGAGACTTTACGTGCACCTGTAGTTACTGCACCACCTAGTGAAAACCTATGGAAAATTCATATTGGAATCCAGAGTAAGTTCTTACATCAGAGCAAGGACTCCCCGTAGCTACTCTGGATTCTGCCCTATGATACCAGAATGGCTTGACTTGTTAAAAAATAATTTTGGCCAGGGGAGTAAGGACACTACTCCCTTTCTGATATACAGGTAGCTTCTAAGATGTTGGATTATACATAATATGTATTACGTACCCGCATAATGTCCATGTAATTACAACTCCTTATGAACAATCACAATTGAGTAAAGGTGATACACTTTGGCAATTTAAACACGGAAAAAGTGGCCAAGCAATTATTCTGTGTAATAGAATAACTTTCCACCTCCATCCTGTTTAAACATGCAGTCAATTTTTAATTAGCAAATAACACATGAGTTAAATTGGAAAAGGGGGAAGAAAAACCAGGCTTTCTGGACTGAAACTTTGTATTATCAAATTTTAGCTGAGTGAACTTTGGTAGCTAATTCAATGAGGTGCTTAAATTGGGAGTGTTGAATGGTGCTTAATTATAGCAAGATGAACAAAGCCTTTGTAATTTCACACTAATTGTACTCGGGACAAGATTGTCCTTGAGCAAAATCCAGAGTAACTACGGGGAGTCCTTGCTCCAGTGTAAGATCCATTTACTCTGGATTCCAATATGAATTTCCCATAGGTTTTCACTAGGTGGTGCAGTAACTACCTGTGCATGTAAAGTCTCTTACGTGCTCCTGTAGTTACTCTGGATTTTGGGGTAAGTCTTTTGCATCTGCAGTAATTTCTGGGTTCCTTTTGAGAATTAGAAATCTCACCGCTATGTATTTTGTCTACATTTCCATACAGTATCAAGCATTGCATCTCAGAAGTCTAAAGAAACAGCAGACCCTACTGCTGTTACTTTCTAGAATATGGACTACTCTACTGCAGAAGGATGGAGATAATTAATGAGCCACTTTGATATTTTTTCCAGTGCACACTTTCAAACCAGCTATTCATTTTGAAAGCTTGAAATATGCATGCAATCTGGAGCAGTAATAGATTCTTCTCCCCCTTCAGCCATCATCCTTACCTTCTTTATTTGTGCCACATATCATACTGACGTCAATGAATCTTGAACTTGTCCACTGGCATATATTGTGCGCACCTTTCCCTTTTCAGCTATGGTTTATTAAATGCTGCAAGCAGAAAGAGTGTGTGGATGAGAGTATAGTCAAACCATGGGTTGAAAGAACTCCCTGCCACAGGATGTGGTGATGGCATCTAACCTCAATGCCTTTATGAAGGGATTGGACTAATTCCTAGAGGACACGACCATCACAGGTTACAAGCCATAAGGATAATGTGTGTGTATGGGTTGACTTGTTTATTGGTTTATGTAAGGGTTTATGTGTGTATGGATACATGTAGATGTGGACAACCTCACAATGTCAGGTGCAGGGGAGCGCATATGGGTACAGGTGATGTGAGGCATCTGACGTGCAGCTATGTGATACAGGAAGCTGGACTAGGTGGGCCTTTGGCCTGATCCTGCTGCAGGCAGGGGGTTGGACTACATGACCTACTAGGTCCCTTCCAACTCTATGATTCTCTGATCCAGTGGAGGCTCTATGATGTTCTTATGAATCACCTGAATTTCCATTAATTCTTATGGGAAAATTCATTTTGATATACAAGTGTTTTGGATTGCAAGCACACTTCCAGATCGAATTATGTTCATAAACCAAGTTATCACTGTATATCATGACTGTCCCGGTTCTATATATAAAGCCAATCACTACTAAAAGAGCTGGCAAAACCACTCATTTTTAATTCTGAATACTTTAATTTAGTACCAGAACAGTAGAAGTATAACTAGTATAGAGCCAGAGGGATACCTGTCCCTGGCACCAGCGCGGGGGGGGGGGGGGTGCAGTGATGGGTTTCAAAGAAATTAACAACCGGTTCTATGCCTACATGGCAGCCACTTTTAAATGGTTATTTTTAAACTTTATATGTTCTATCTCTCATTAACAGCCGGTTCTATAGAGTAGGTGCGAACCTGCTGTCGCCCACCACTGGGGGTGGGGGATGGATGTGTGCCCCATGCTCAGTCCTAATTGTGGAGGAATCACTAGCATCTATGACACATCTCCTTCATATACTAAGAGCACAAGCCTAACTATGGGCAAAATCCAGAGTAACTATGGGGAGTCCTTGCTCCGGTGTAAGAACAATTTACTCTGGATTCCATTATGAATTTCCCATAGGTTTTCATTAGGAGGTGCAGTAACTACGAGTGCACGTAATGTCTCTTATGTGCTTCTGTCGTTACTCTGGATTTGGGGGCATGTCTACTCAAAAGACATTGAACCATTATGTTCAATGGTTCTTACTCCCAGGAAAGAGTCCTTAGGATTGCCGCCAAAGAAAGTGGAGCGGCCGCTTGCAAGCTGTGGTTGGCACTCTGCAAAATTTAGTGCTGTGCACCCCTCCTAGCTATGCCACTGATTACATGCGAGAGAGTAGTAGGAATATAATAGTTTGGGGCAAGGACTGGAGCTTTCTTCTTGTCCATCAGCCACGGAAAGCATTTGGCTAATATGCAGTAAAAACATAGAAACTGGGCTTTGCAGAAAGAAATTGCATCCATCATGATCAAAGTATGACCTACACACATCACAGCTGTGTAAAGGGGAAAAAATTATTTTTCCGTTAAGTCGTAATAGCTGGCAAGTCAAAGCTGTCATACCAGTTTTTGCTAACCTCACCCTGCCATCCAGCCACCCTTCCATTATAGCTCAATTTGCAGGCTCCGGGCAGGATTTGGAAAGGAGAGGTCAGCTCTGGATTGACAGCTGTGACTTGATGTTTCCTGATTGCTCTCCTAAGCCTCCTCCGGTTGAAACACAATTCAATAAGGCTTACGGCATGCTTGACGTCATCTGGATTGTCTTCGAAACACCAGAAACTCCTTAGAAACTCCGGCCAGTGTGGTTTGTAGTAAGGCTAACTGAAGGGCTTGATTTTTTCTGGATTATAGAGTATTACCCTACAATCCAGAGTAACTATGGGAGCATGTATGAGACAATTACGTCGATGTAGTTATGGCACCAACCTAGTGAAAAACTATGGGAAATTCATATCGGTATCCAGAGTAAATTGTTCTTACATCGGAGCAAGGACTCCCCATAGTTACTCTGGATTGCACCCTGTGCCTTTAGATCACCTGCAGCCAGTCATCCTTGCAGTTAAATCCAGAATGCGCAAAATTATGAATCAACAATTATGAATCAACAATTATGAATCAACAACAATGTACCCAAAGCAGTGATTTTCAGTCTTTTTCAACTTACAGCACACTGACAAGGAATTAAAATGGTCAAGGCAAACCATCAGTTTTTAGACGACTGACAAAGGCACCCCATGCTGCTGATGGGGGGCTCACAAATGGTCCTTCCCCAAAATGTTTGCATGGTTGAAAATTGGTTACTGATTGAGAATTGGTTACCTATGGATTGAAAATTGGTTATCTAATTGATTGAAAGAAAATTGGTTACCTAAAGGTAACCAACTAATTGAAAATTGGTTAACTAACGGAACCTCCACGTTTGCAGCCATGTTTGAATGCTAGTTGCTGAAGACCGAGAGGGAAAGACTGACGTCTTCACGATCTTCTCTTACATTTCCCAGGGACATCTATCATCCAGGCTGGCTGGGATAAATACCTTATAAAGAATAGGATGCTTTCAGTAATTGTACCTCATTTGTAGGATTTGTAGAACTCCTTCCCCTTGGAATTAAGAACTGCTCCCTCTTTGGAGACCTTTTGATGGAGACTTAAGATTTTTCTGTTGATGGATTGACGACTGACATGATGGTCTGGTTTTTGTTTAAGAGAATCTAATTTTAATTTTTTAATGCTATGTGATTCAAGGGGCTCTTCGTTTTAATTGTTTTTAATCTAATTTTTGTTGTATTTTTAAGACTGTAATGCTAAGTTCCAGTTACGTTGACAAAATTCCCAGCACAAGTCTTATCCTGCCCTGGGGGTACTCGAGAAGTGCTGAGAACTTCTCCTGGGGAGACGTGCCAACCTCCCCACGCCAACATGAGAACATGGATAGGGTGAGTTGTGCCAGCCTAAATTGGCTAGGATAGCACCCTATGGCTGCAATCCTAAACACACTTAATTAAGAGTAAGCCAATTGAACAGAATAGGATATACTTTTGAGTAGAAGTACCGGTATCTAGGATTGCACAGTAAGTTTGTAAGCTTCCTTGAGTGCCCTTATTGGGAAAAGGTGGATTCATTCATTATGGCTACAATCCTAAAGACACTTTCCTAGGAGTAAGACCAATTGAACACAATGGGGCTTACTTTTTAGTAGACATGGTTAGGATTATGCTCTAAAGAAATTATATTTGAAACTTATATTTGATATCAGTTATGTCAAAATAATTTCTGACAATGCAGCAGTACCTGATCACCAGTGAAGCCTAGTAATTTTTTACTCCTAAACTGGCTACAAAATCAAAGATTTTTCCTTTTTCCTTTTTCTTTTTCTTAATATGCCTATTTTCATTAACATTGCATATTTTCCCCGATGCTGTTTGCACCCCCCCCCCCTTTTTTGGCAATTTGCTTTTATATTCTGTGCCTTTTTAATGGTGTTGAATTGTTTATACTGGTATATTGATAGCTTTAATGATCAATTGTTGTGTGTTGTCTGGATCTCTTTTGGGAACTGAGAGGAAAGATGAACTGCTTTCATCTCTTGGAAATTCTGCACCTGAAATTCTGCAAATGAATTAATAATAATAACACAGGCAGCCGGAGCAGTGATTTTGAACCACTCTGTCTTGACACATTGATGTGCTGCGGATGATCTGCGTGGAAGTTTGGGGAGAGTCAGGGGATTTGAGGACTCTATGGCGTGCCTTGTCAATGGTCGGAAAACTGATGCTCTGCCTTGACAATTTTAGACTGCGATCCTAACCCCACTTTCCTAGGAGTAAGTACTATTGAATGCAATGGGACTTAATTCTGAGTAGACATGCTTAGGATTGCACTGATTGTGTCTTGTCAGTGTGCCATGAGATGAAAAATCTTGAAAATTGCTGATCTTGAGATTTACAGTGCAATCCTCACTGCCCACTTTGGCCCACACAGGTCACTAACCCCCAGATCTAGAGTAACTACAGGAGCCTGTAAGAGACTTTATGTGCACCTGTAGTTACTGCATCACCTAATGAAAACCTATGGGAAATTCATATTGGAATCCAGAGTAAGTTGTTCTTACACTGGAGCAAGGACTTCCCATAGTTACTCTGGATTTTGCCCTTAAGCCAGCCTTGGATGTTGAAAATGTTCCATAAAGTAGGTACTGTTGAGTTGGAACCATTGAGTTGCTGTTCTGGGGTCCCTGCCATGATAAGAGTTATGCCAGATCCAAACCCTATTCCTCCCTATGGGGAGGCTGCGCTGCGGGTGGACGGGGTGAGGGGTAGGGCGAGTTGCGGGCCTCAACCCTGGTGTACTGCGCATGCGCCAAGGTTGGCGTCAAGGTTGACGCAGGCGCAGTCACGTCCTCTTCAGGACACGACTCTGCCTGCATCAATGATGACGCAGGCGCAGTGGGCTCGCCCGGTCGGTGAACCGGTCCACCCAGGTTTTTGGCCTGCTGCTAGTGACCAGATCACTAGTGGCGGGCCAAAACCAGGAACAGGTTCGGGCGATCTGGCCCAAACCGGCCTGGGCTCACTACTGGTTGTGCACCCCAAAGCAGTGGAGTGATCAAGGAAGAATTTCTCAAAACAGCCTCTCACATCATTCTTGCTTGAGCAGACCTCAAGTAGTGAGTTCCTCTTGGTTCCGGTCTCATTGACTCCAAGAAAGCAAAGCCATAGTAGTGGCTAACTGCACCATAATAAAAACAAGTTATAAAAACGCTGTGGAAAGAGAGTATTTTGAACCTGGAAGCACATTTAGAAGAAGTTGATTCATTTCATGCGGCATAAATGCTCCTTGGAGCGCTAAAGTTTCCACCACCCCCACGATATCCTCATGCGCTCTGAAGGCTCACAAAGCCTCTGCCCACACAGTTTGGCTGCAGTTGAGTTTCTCAAACATGACAGGTATTTTGATAGAGAGCATTACATAAAATCAATTTGCCCAGATGACAATAAATATAAATAACTGCATCAAAATATGAATGTATGCACCACTTGGAGTGTTGTTTAACTATAGGAATACCTGGTCCAGCCACTGTTCCTCAGTCATGCACATTATGGGCTCAATCCAGAGTAACTACGGGGAGTCCTAGCTTTGGTGTAAGAATTTGCTCTGGTTTGCAATATGAATTTCCCATAGGTTTTCACTAGCTGGTGCAGTAACTACAGGTGCACACAATATCTCGTACGTGCTCCCGTAGTTACTCTGGATTGTAAGGTATATTATATTATAGTCATGCACATCATGCACATTCAGTGTCAAATTCCACTGAATATTGTAAAATAAAAAAATGTGTTAGATTTGTACATTATCCCTTGATTTATGATATCCTGTTATTTCTCCATCATAATTTTAAGAGGGATCAGTTCAAAGTTCCATTCAGATCAGCTCAGGTTGCACACTTTGGTGCACAATTTTTGTTAGTCTGTGATTGGATTTATATATCATTTATTTGTTTGAGAAACAGCTGCCTGGACACTGAAATAAAATTCTCCGTCAATTCCAAAATGTATACAAAGCTATCATTAAAAAAATATTGATAGAAATAAACTGGGGTTGGTGGTATTTGTATTGACTTAAAAAAGGGACTTTGCAAAGATGTTGGATGAAAATAAGGGAGTTACTTGAAATCTTTTGGACAGCACAGCCCAGCTGCTCTCATTGTATTTGCATTTTCTTTGAAATGATGCCAATTTAAAACAAATTTGAATATCTAGAAAGAAGTTCTCTGAGGAATAATCAACACAACATGTTTCATTATAACACAATTATATCATCACCGCCTGATGATCAGACTACAGAGCAGCTGGTTTTGGGGATGCGGTTCTGCTGCTGCAGCAAGCGTTTCAGGAGGCTCAGCTGCAGCCACCCAAATATCTTGTTTGCCCAATTAATTATTGGGCATCTCCATCACCTAGTAGATCTACTTTTAGGGTGCAGTCCAGAGTAACTACGGGGAGTCCTTGCTCCGGTGTAAGAACAATTTGCTCTGGATTGCAATATGAATTTCCCATAGGTTTTCACTAGGTGGTGCAGTAACTACGGGTGCACGTAATGTCTCTTACGTGCTCCCGTAGTTGCTCTGGATTGTAGGGTCTGTGTAATGACCCCAGTTCAGTCATTAGGGCTCACGCAATCCTGATCTGCTTCAAACCACTTTAATCGGCACAGTTTTGGAAAAGTCTGAAGGATACCAAACCAAACGGTGTCTCTTGTGCATTGCCGTTGCTGAATGGGATGGCTTGCAAATGGGAGGTGCGCTTACACAGCACATTTTTGCACCTGTAGTACTTTCCCCCCTGTATCTACTCTACTGCTCTGTATGGAAGTGTCCAGTTAGGGTGCAATCCTCAGCATGTCTACTCAGAAGTAAGTCCTGGAGTAGAAATAAATCCTGGAGTAGACTTCTGTCTCCTCGGAAGTAAGTGGGCCATTTTGTTCTATTAGATATACTCTCAGGAAAGTGTGTTTAGGATTGTAGTCTGTGAGCACAAGCCTAACCAAGTCTACTCAAAAGTAAGCCCCATTTGTTCAATGGGTCTTCTTACTCCCAGGAAAGTGTCCTTAGGATTGCAGCCTTAGTGACCAATAGGAAGCCCTTACGAAGGGAAAAACCTCATACAATACTTGACATTAGAGTAGGGAGGTTCAGTTTTGAAAAGCCAGGAGGTGCAAGGCATGAACCTTGCGTGATCCCTGGGTGGGTGATGTGGACTAATCTCGAAGTAACTGGTGTTGATGACACTGCCAATTATTTCCACTGGGCATGCTGGGGAACTCTTACAAGGCCA
This sequence comes from Cryptoblepharus egeriae, assembly GCA_030015325.1. NCBI lineage: Eukaryota > Metazoa > Chordata > Lepidosauria > Squamata > Scincidae > Cryptoblepharus > Cryptoblepharus egeriae. The sequence goes on along the minus strand of JAREYC010000007.1, from coordinate 4,228,331 downwards.
GTCTGCCTTGTGATAGCTCCTTTCTGAGCATAGCCATGATAATGAACATATGATGATGGCCAACACCAGGTGTTGACCATGACAAGGTGATGACCACGGCCAGGTGATGACCAAAGGTGCTCTGCAGTGCCTTTGGAGCAGGGAAGTCATGCAATGCTAGCATGGGGGAATGGGGGCTGGACAACACATCTGAGCTAGCAGAACTGGCCTTGGGGGGCATGTGTGGCTTGTGGGCCACATGTTGATCCACTACGATGTAGAAGTTCCATTTCATTAGAATGGCGAACTGCAGCAAAGCCGTCTTCCTCTACGGATGTGCCTACTCCTCCTTTTAAGCCCATATAAGGGAGCAGACATCACTACACCTGGTGGTAGGGAATTACGTAACTGAGCAACTGTGGGGCCTGAACCACCACAGTTTTAATTAAGCCAGAAGCATTTGGCTTCATGCTAACAAGATAGTAAGTGAGACGGTGATTAGACGGATTGTTTAAAGTGATTTAATTGAATCATGGCGCTCGCTGGCTCCTTTCCTCCCACCGCCCTACAACGGCGCTAACCACAAACACAGGCATTCTTTCCAGACTGAGAGCCCTCTGACTTTCCTTTGGGATCTGCTTAATTAGTGCCCTCTTTGCTCTTTTTGAATTTCAAGGCAACCCTCCAAGGGATTAAAAGGAGGCGATGCCTGAGCAAAATCAGACACATTTTCTAGATTTATTTACAGCAATGGGTTTGCAATCCAGGATGGGTGACATTTTCCCTCCTTTTTGACGGAGTGATACCAATAGTGGTAGAAACAGCAGTTGGACATGATGTTTGTCTCTTCTGATTTGCCCCAGAAAGAAGTGAAAGTATGGGGTCAATATATAGAGACAGTATATAGATATGTCCTGTCCCTAAAACTGCTGTAATATTTGAATAATTAAACGGCATAATATTTATAATAACATAATATTTGGATAATTAAACTGCAATCCTATATACACCTTCCTGGTAGTAATGTCCCATATAACAGAATGGGAATTACTTCTGAGTAGACAAGCTTAGGATGGCCCCCTAAAACACACACAACACATTAAATATTACATGAAATGAAATGGCAGGGATTAAAAATATAATTCAGAGCTAAAGGTTGGAGATGCCATGCACAATGAATGAACGAATGAACGAACAAAAGAAAGAATGAGTGAACAAATGAATGAGAACTCTTGAGTCCCTGATCAATATCAATCACTGACTTTATCATGTGTTCCATCATGCAAGATGGTAGTGCTTAGTCTGATGATGATGATGATGATGATGATGATGATATAAGAACATCGCAATTTATTAAGACCTTTGAGCAGAAATTGGTTGTTTCTGGGAGAAGGTCAATATTGTGCGCAGTTAGATCACTAGGGTTGGTGTCACCTGGTGCATATAGCCAGCACATCACCCCCATGATATACCTCCTTCCATCTGCTGGATGAGTAAAGTCCCATAAGGTGAATATGGTGATGTACCACTGTCCTGCCTTAGGCTGCAATCCTAAAGACACTTTCCTGGGAGTAAGACCCAATGAACACAATGGGGCTTACTTTTGAGTAGACATGGTTAGGATTGTGCTCTTAGTTGATTTTCTGACTATAACCTTTGATAGAATAGAGATATTTCAACACAGTTTGTTTCATTGCATTCTGCATGAAATTATGCCTTGGATGATGTATAACTTGATGGTATTATTAAAAAATAATAAGTTTTTTAAAAAAAATTTGGCCTGCAGTGGTGTCACCCAGTACAGCCTTATGTGTGTCATCCAGTACAGCCTGCATACCCCTAGAAATGCTAGGGACGGTGCCAATTGTCATTGGAGCCATTGGAGAAGTGTCGAGAAGTACAAAATAGTATCTCAGCTGTCTTGGCCTTGGGCAAATTACACCAGTGAAGCTCCAGAACAATTTTGCTTGGAACAGCAAGAATCCTATAGTAATATCTCTGATATTTCCAGTGTCTTGGTTAGATTCAGAATTGCATACCATTACCAGCCTGGCATAGACTACATTTCCTCCTCCTCCTCAATGTATATCAACATCATATGTTCAACCCATCCATTTTACGTCTTAGCAATGTTTCCAAGAGCTCGGTGTGGTCAGATCTCCATCTTGCGAAGGGAAGCTCTTTTTAAGTATTATTATTCTGTAATTGTTTGTCTTCCACCAATTTAAATGCCAGGAGGGCATATGTTATTTTGATTACATATACACTGTTTTATCATCAGTTACCTACAGTTGGCAGGTGGAATGCGTGCAATGTCAGGCTGTGCACCACATGATTCTAGTCTACATATCCATGCATTAGTGGAACTCAAGTAGGGTTGCCATATGTCCTGAAAAACAGGGACAATCCCAATTTGGGGGGATTGTATTCACATACTGGAAAATGACACAGGATCCTGTCTCACTGACTCATCGCCCAGTCCAAACCACCTGGCCTGCAAGTGTGAAATTTGGGGGGGTGTTCCTTTCGTGACTGGTTAGTTGATGCGCATGTGGGGTTGATACGCGTGGTGGGTTGTTGCACATGGGAGTGATGCACAATGGGAGGTGATGCTCAGTGGGGGTGATGCACAATGGGGGATGGCACACATGGGTATTTTACTCCCTTAATGTGTAAAGTGGGTACATTTCACTATAAAGAAATAAACAAGCATACATCAAGTAGCAAAAATATACTTTTTAAAAATAAGCTTTTTGGTATTATGGATGTTCTGGAAAAAGATGCTGTTAAAGAGAAACACCAACCTTGTAACAGAATTATTTAATTGGGATACAAATTGCTTGTTTGCTTTTATTCCCATCCCACACATTCACTTAACTTCTTTTAAAAAATCCCAAAGCAACAGGAGGCAATATTTGATGCGGCTGAATTCGACTGGAATCATCACAATTTTCAGAAAGGTTTTGGTAGATAAATAAAAAGAATCAATTCCATTTCTGTATTTTATCCAAAATCCAAATATGTCACCAAATATGCCAATCTGTCCTGTCGTCTTCTGGCAGAATGGACAGACTTTATCAATCCTACTCACCTGAATTGTACTGAAGGCATAGAGGTTCCCCTGCCAGCCCAGAGATCCTGCAACCCCATGAATGCTCTCATTCATTCTCATTTATTTTTAAATTAGCTGAATGAACCTGCCATTGTGGAAATAAAATTTTAAGAATATTTGTGGGATCTGGGCATAGCTGGGCATCAGCAGGCACTGCAGGGCACTGGCAGTGGCACTGGACAGGGGGTACCTGGCCCCAGGCATTAGGGGGAACTGGGCACTGCTGGGCATTGACAGGCATCAGGCAGTGGAGGGTACCAAAGGGCAGTGGTGGACAGCAGCGAGCACCAGTTGGTGCCAGGCATCTCTAGTGGACACCAGGGGGCACCACTTGGCAGAGGGCAGTGGGCACCACCAGGTGGCAGGCACTAGCGGGCACTAGTTGCACTTACTGGATGCCTCCATCACAGACGGAACACCCTCCCCAATTTCATGCTTCTAGGTCCGGTGGTTTTGGCTGGGCGTTGATAAGTGAGTGAGTCGGGCAGTCATCTAGATATGATATCTAGATATGATATCGGGCAGTCATCTAGATATGATATATCTCTCTCTCTCTCTCTCACACACGCACACACACACACACACGCACGCACGCACACACACACAAGGCTTGGCTTGGCTCCAAACAGGTTGAGACACACTGACCCTCAAGTGTTCATCATAAGGCAGTGATTTTCAACCACTGTGCCATGGCACACTGGTGTGACATGGATGGTCTGTAGGTGTGCTGCAAGATTTGGGGGAGAGCCATTTCGGGCAACTGGGGGATTTGAACCCCATACCAGCAGGATGATGTACCTTGTCAATGGTCAAACAATGGTGTGCCCTGGTAATTTTAGTACATTGTCAGTGTGCTGTGAGATGAAAAAGGTTGAAAATAACTGATCTCAGTGTGTGATTCCAGTGATAAATAATCGCCTTGGGTCCCCTGTGAAGAAAGATGGGATATAAATCTTTTAAATAAATAAAATTAAATACCATACATATAGTGTTTGGCACCTGTGCTGTGAGCCTATTTTTCCACCCACTTTTGTTTAAGTAACGTGTAATTAGTTGATGGAGGCAATTAAACATGCCCAAGAAGCATCAAAGAATTGATTCGCGGTAATGGATTGTTGAGAGGTACTTTGCATCTTGCGTGAGAAGCCGGAGGAGGTTTCTCTGGTTGATGGAGCTCAAAGAAAACCATGAAATAGATCATCTTCACTGTGCAACTACTGGAAATGTAATAATCATGCTGGACAAAGTGAAACTGGAAAGAGGGGAGGCCTGAAGTGACAGCGAGATTGGAAATGATGACCCCGCTGTGCCTGAATGAGTGGAGATGGGCTCATGAATATCATGATTCATTTGAAACCAGAGCACTGTGTTTCTACAGGGAGCAAAGGATCAAACTGATGGAAGAAAAAGAAGGCCCTAAGAACAGCAAGCTTGGTTTCCAACTGTTTAGCAATCCAGGAGAAAATCTGGTGCAGTCCAGGAGCAAATTTTTAGCATCCAGGAGCAAATTTGGTATAGTCCAGGAGCAAATTTTCAGCCTCCAGGAGCAAATTTGGTGCAGTCGAGGAGCAAATTTGGTGCAGACCAGGAGCAAATTTTCAGCATCCAGGAGCAAATTTGGTGCAGTCCAGGAGCAAATTTGGAGCAGACCAGGAGCAAATTTTCAGCATCCAGGAGCAAATTTGGTGCAGCATTCCATGAGTCAGAAAAATTAGGTTTGACTATAACCATACCAAGCATGTAATGCTGAAGTGCAACATGCAACGTATGTGTTTACACTTATAGCTCCTCATTCGTTGAACTGAAAGTGGTGGATCTAGAGAGTCCAGGGATTGACCAGACATACGCTTGCCATAAAGTTGATGAGTGTGTGCATGAATGATCATATATGCATGATCATATTTATATGATATTTTTATATATGAGCACTATCCTAACCATGTATACTCAAATGTAAGCCCCACTGTATTCAATGGGTCTTACTCCCAGGAAAGTGTCTTTAGGATTGCAGGCTATATCTATCTATATATGATATTTTATAAGATATTATTTTATATTTTATAAGGTATATATTTTGAAAATGCCAAGATTTTAAAAATTGGGAGGTGGCCTCTATCACCCCTTTCCAGCAAGACGTCTGGATCCTGGCTTCTCTCCAGCCCTGCATTTGTACATCTAGTAATGCTTCTGTCTTTAGGGAAAGGAATAAACTGGATGTGATTGAGGTTATTTGTCCAAAGGTGGCAGGGAATTTCATTATAATCAGGAATGAGAGGTTAAAAGGATCACCCCTGGTTAACGCTGGGGAAGTTGCCAGTTCAGATTTAGGATGCCTGGTGACAAAAGGGAGGGGAAACGATCCATGTTGGAACAGTTGGTAGCAATGCAGGTTTTAAAAAGTAGAATGATAGAAATAATCTCTGCTTTTAGGACGCAGCAAAGTTCTTCCAGAAACCAGAAATAAACCAGCAGAGAGATGAAAGCATGGATGTAAAGGAAGCAACCTGAGGATCTTCAAGAGGAAAAATCAGCGGGAACTCTGGACACGTACAGACAGATCTTAAACAAACGCTCTTTTGTTTGTTTAGCTTGGATTGCCATTGTGAGAAATAAAGGGTTCTCTGTCAAATAATGGGGGTCTTCTTTTTTAATTGCAAGGCCAGAAAACTGTTTGCCATGAAGTGTTATCGCAATGGAAGCATAACAGCAGCTCTCTGAGAAAGATATGAACATGTGTGTGCAATAGTTATATAAAGTACCGTATTTACTAGAATCTAACATGCACCGTTTTAGGCTGAATTTAGGCTACAATCCAGAGTAACGATGGGAGCGCGTAAGAGACATTACGTGCACCGATAGTTACTGCACCACCTGGTGAAAACCTACGGGAAATTCATATTGCAATCCATAGTAACTTGTTCTTACTATGGAGCAAGGACTCCCCATAGTTACTCTGGATTGCACCCATAGTTTCCAAAATTGAGGTGCACATTAGATTCAATGGCATATTAAATTTGAGTAAGTATGGCATTTTGATTATAAGTATAGGTCAGTATTTAGTTTTAACAGTTTTCTATAGAACAGTTTTCTATAGAAATTATAGAACAGTTTTCTATAATTAAAAAAAAAATATTAAACCCACCATGGTATAAAGTAGTGCAATTAGGTAAAAATAATAGAATGCAAGAATATTGTGACTGATGCACAAAATCCAGTGACTCCTACAAAAGTGTTGAGAGGATGAACCCCCCCCCCATTACCAGTGAAGGGAGGATGAGGATGAGGAAGAAGAAGAAGAAAAAGATGATGATGATGGGCTGCATCCTTTATAGCCTGCAATCCTAAATATACTTTCCGAGTCATTGAGTCATGAGTCATTGAAGACCATGGAACTTACTTTTGAGTAGACATAGTTAGGATTGTGCTCTAAACCTTGGATCAAAGAAATTCAAAACAAGAACCATCTTTAGGCATCAAGTGGAGAATCATCAATCATCTCTTGGGGCCTCCACAGAAAAGGCCTTGCACCTTGGGCTGAACACAAGAGAGATTTCTGCAGCACCTGAAATGTTAACTGGTTTAATTCGGCCTCACTGGTTCCTTGTAAAGGTCAACCTCCTCCATCTGGAGGAGAGCTTCTGAAAATTTCTTAAGGACCTGAGGAACCTCCATGGGAGAAGATGCTTCCTCAGAGAATCATGATCTAAACTAGTAGAACTTTCCAAGGTCAAGACCGACAATTTGAACTGCGTCGGGGAAACAAATTGGCAGGCAATGCAGCTATCTAAAAATAGGTGAATTATGACAAAACCAATTTAGATCTGTCAACAAAATGCTGGGAGAGGTAAAAATATATACCTTGGTCAGGAATTCTTAATCCAACAAATGTTATGTCTTCAGACTGCCTTCCATAACTTGTAGGAACGTTTGCACGTGCGCAAAACAAATGAAACATTTCCCTCTTTTCTGTCTTGACCACAACCATGGTTCAAAAATTAATGCTCAGTCCAAAAATTTAAATCCCCTTTGGCCTCTGAAGTGTCCCAGTCCAAACCCCCTCACCCTTGCTGGATGCAATACCTGTTTATGGCATGGCTGCACTGACAGACGATAAAAAAATTAGGATCGGACGGGTAATAGGTGAAGGGTGCAATCCCAACCATGTCTACTCAGAGGTAAGCCCCATTGTGCTCAATGGGTCCTACTCCCAGGAAAGTGTATTTAGGATTGCAGCCTAAGAAGCATGAACCAGATTCATCTGCAAGGTTATCTTGCAAGGCTGCAGTCCTATCTGCACTTTCCTGGGGTAAGCCCTATTGACTGTAATGGGACTTACTTCTGAGCGGATCTCTATAGGATTGGGCTCTTAGATATTTGTAACCAAACTATAGGTATTTTTATGTCTGCAGTGATAACCAGATGGAAATGGTGGTTCCCCTTTATGTTTGCTGTCTGAAGCAAGGGTGGATTACTGGAAGCATGTGTGCGATTTGATAAAAAATGAAGAGAATGAAGAAATGGGGAGAAAAAGGAAGAGAAAGTGAAGAAATTATAGTATTTACTCGATTCTAATGCTCACCCTTTTCAGTCCAGTTCAATTTCCAAAATCAGAGTGTACATTAGATTTGATGGTTAATTAGATTTGAATAATTATGGTGTTTTGATTATAAGTATAGGGTACACATTAGATTCAATGGTTAATTAGATTTGAATAAATATGGTGTTTTGATTATAAGTAGAGTGTGCATTAGATTTGATGGTGCATTAGATTCGAGTAAATACAATAGTTTATTCATTCAAGTAGCAGAGTGTTTTGAACGGGCAATGCAACCGGAAGGTTATCCAAAAATGATCTGCAAGTCTATAGGTCTTTGGCAAAATCCATAGCAGTTACGGGTCCACACAGTCACATCACCCTCTAGTGCTATCTTATGGAAAGTCATCTTAACTGTTCCGGAGCAAGGGGCTTAAATTCACTTTAGGATATATGAGTGATAAGTGAGGATATGGTCTGTCTATACTGCATACCTTTGAAAGCAACATTTCTGGCATCACCTAAAAAACAGATCCGCAGAGTTTGAGCTTCTAAATAAATTCTACTTCTACTCAGCCTTTTGCTGTGTCTTTCTCGACTTCAGTGGGATCAGGAAGTTGATGCTTTGGGCCTGTTAAACCCACAACCTCTATTAATGGGGCCAGGCGTCAACTGTCCCCTTTTCCATCAAGAAGAACTACTTCTCAGAGGATGAGTTCACTTCAGGCTTTTGAATCATTAATTGCAATTTAATTGGCTGCCACAAATTCATTTACCCTTTTATCTGCAGAAGTGATTCCATTTAAATAGTGATAAATCCGTGAGTCTGCAGCTCAGGGAACAGGACTTCATATAGATGATGACAGTCTGCAAAGATACCATCCAGGGATACTCGGGAGCTGCAAAGATACCATCCAGGGATACTCGGGAGCTGCAAAGATACCATCCAGGGATACTCGGGATCTGCAAAGATACCGTCCAGGGATACTCGGGATCTGCAAATGTACCATCCAGGGATACTCGGGATCTGCAAAGATACCATCCAGGGATACTCGGGATCTGCAAATGTACCATCCAGGGATACTCGGGATCTGCAAATGTACCATCCAGGGATACTCGGGATCTGCAAAGATACCATCCAGGGATACTTGGGATCTGCAAATGTACCATCCAGGGATACTCGGGATCTGCAAATGTACCGTCCAGGGATACTCGGGATCTGCAAAGATACCATCCAGGGATACTTGGGATCTGCAAATGTACCATCCAGGGATACTCGGGATCTGCAAATGTACCATCCAGGGATACTCGGGATCTGCAAAGATACCATCCAGGGATACTTGGGATCTGCAAATGTACCATCCAGGGATACTCGGGATCTGCAAATGTACCATCCAGGGATACTCGGGATCTGCAAAGATACCATCCAGGGATACTCGGGATCTGCAAATGTACCATCCAGGGATACTCGGGATCTGCAAAGATACCATCCAGGGATACTTGGGATCTGCAAATGTACCATCCAGGGATACTTGGGATCTGCAAATGTACCATCCAGGGATACTCGGGATCTGCAAATGTACCGTCCAGGGATACTCGGGATCTGCAAAGATACCATCCAGGGATACTTGGGATCTGCAAATGTACCATCCAGGGATACTCGGGATCTGCAAATGTACCATCCAGGGATACTCGGGATCTGCAAAGATACCATCCAGGGATACTCGGGATCTGCAAATGTACCATCCAGGGATACTCGGGAGCTGCAAAGATACCATCCAAGGATACTAGGGAGCTGTGATTTTCAACCTTTTCATCTCACGGCACACTGAGAAGATGATAAAATTGTCATGGCCCACCATCACTTTTTTTTTTTACTATTGACAAGGTACCCCCCTGATGATGGGAAGGGTCTCAAATCCTCCAATTACTGTGCTATGAGCATTCCCAAAGTCTGGTGGCACACCAAACATGGCACACCTGTGTGCCATGGCACAGTGGTGGAAAATCACTACTCTGGGGTCTTCTTATAATTGGGGAAAATGTTTGGAAAGAATGGCTTGTATCCAGCCTTGTTTGAAGGGGCAGCCTAATTTCAGGATTCAGTGGTACCTCACATAACAAATTTAATTCATTCCGGAGGCATGTTTGTTACGTGAAACGTTCTTTACGTGAAGCAGATTTTCCCATAGGAAATAATGAAAACTATCGATTGGTTCCACAACCCAAAACATAAAAAATATAAAAATATTAACAGGATGTAAAAATGATGACAGAACACAGGGACTGAATTCAAAACATGCATTCAATGTGCATGATCTTATGAAGTCTACTTAGGCTGTAGTCCTAAAGACACTTTCCTGGGAGTAAGCCCCATTTAACACAATGGGGCTTACTTCTGAGTAGACATGGTTAGGAGGCTGCAATACAAGATACTTTCCAAGTGTCTGCCCACTTTCTCCTTATCTCCATCCTGAGCATCAATCTCCCCTGCTCCGTTCTGGCTAGCCCTGAGCTGCTTCCTCTTCTCCACTGCTCTTCTCTCCCTCTGCCCGGGGGATGCCCGGCCACAGGAGGAACAGCACGCAAGTGTTGCTATCACTATGGGCAAGCGTGCTAGGCAGCCCTGACGCTTTTTAAAAGGTCTGCTGGCCAGCGTGTCTGCCCCAACTGCCAACGAGTTTGTTATGTGAAGCACAGTTTGTTACGTGAAGCAGAATCCTAGATAAATTTTTGTTTGTTACATGAAACATACTTTACGTGAGGCGTTTGTTATGTGAGACGCCACTGTACTTTTAAACTTGTGCAAGGAACAATCTGCTATATTTGAGAGATCCACCATATATAGGGTTGTCATCAGTGATGGGATTCAAAGAAATTAACAGCCGGTTCTCTGCCCACCTGGCAGCCACTTTTAAATGGCAATTTTTAAACTTTATATGTCCTATCTCTCATTAACAACCGGTTCTATAGAGTAGATGTGAACCTGCTGGAACTGGTTGCCATATATCCCAAAAAACCAGGAATAAATCGGGTTTTGGGGAATTAGATCTGCAAAGATCTAATACTGGCAAATACTGGCAAATGGCAAATACTGGCAAATACTGGCAAATGGGACACAGTATCCTATCCTGGTTTTGTGGAAGAGAATTATGGCAACCCTAACCATATATATAAGATCCACCATATATATAAGATGTGTCGCTTCCCACTAGTCAGGGACTGCCCAGATTTAAGTGAAGGTATTGCATGGCCAACCTCAGCCCTGTCCGTTGTCCAGTTTGGGCTCCTTGTCCTTCAACCCCTTGAGATGCATATTTTCAAGCTTTCTCAGGGTGACCATATGATACAACCAGTGGTGGGCTCCAGGGGGTTCTCACAGGTTCATAATTTATTAATTACAAGAAGGCTTCTTGCTTACCAGGAAAAGGAGGATATTACTGTTTTTCCAGGACAAACTGCTCAATTTGCTCCAGGCCAGTAACGGGAGAAGGAGCATGCACATGAATTGCATAACCTGGCAGTGCTCCTGCTGCTTTTTCCGCATTCTTCACATGTACCATGTACTTTGTTTCTTCATTCTTTGCATGTACTGGGTACTTTGTTTCTAGCTTGAAAGGGGGAGCCTTAAAGCAATGCCTGCTTCTAATTCTGGTTCCTCTTTTGCTTGCACTGAAATCTACTCAGCCTGCTTTCTCCTGCACAGCAGCCTAAGGAAGATCAAGAGTTATGTCACCTTTGAGGATTTCAGCATCTCATGGAACAACTAAAATATCTGCCTGTAAGGTGGACTCTAAATGGTCCAGAAGCCCAGAAGGAAAATAAGACCAATCCAGTGGCATAGCTACAGGGGGTGCAAAGCACTGACTGTGCAATGCTGTGTCTACTCAGAATTAAGTCCCATTTTGTTCTATGGCACTTACTCCAAGGAAAGCTTGTATAGGATTGCAGCCTAATCCCCAAATCCAGAGTAACCACGGGAGCACGTAAGAGACTCTACGTGCACCCATAGTTTCTGCACCACCTAGTAAAAACCTATGGGAAATTCATATTGGAATCCAGAGTTAGTTGTTCTTACACCGGAACAAGAACTCCCCATAGTTACTCTGGATTTTGCCTTAAACCTAATTAGGCTACAACAGAAATGTGTAAGGTGTTCCACCTGGTCCCATGTGTATGCTGGTGTGTACAGGATGGTAATATAGCCAGTATATAGCCAATATAGCTGCCTTGAATTCCCTTTTCTAGGGAAGAAAGGTGGGATACAAACAAACAAACAAACAAACAAACAAACAAATAAATAAATAAATAGCCATAGCAAGATAGATAAATAAAGAAATAAAGAAATAAAGAAATAAATAAATAGCTATAGCAAGAAGCGTTACCAGTGGGGGTGTAACAGAAATCCTTTACTTACCTCCCCATAAGCCATCTCATTACCAGTTGGTCTCTTTGGACCCACACCAGCTATTTGGCCAGTGTACATATATTCAAGAAGACTCAGGGGGATAGAAGATCCAGTAGGATGTGCCACCAAGTGTGCAGTCCTAACCAGTTTAGGCCAGCATAACTCACCTGTTTCCCCTTTCCCCAGGGTGATCATATGACTGGAAATTTCTGGATTTGACCTCTTTTTCAGCCTTCTGTCCGGGTGTCCTCCAAACGGGCTTCGTTGTTCTCCATTTTGGCTTCATTTTGGAACTTTGCAATGGTGTGCAGGACCCCATCATGTCATATGTTGTTGGATTCGTACTGAAGAGCAGAATCCAATGCAAAAACTGGTTTGGAAATATCTTCTTCCTATCTAAAGTTATGGCCAAAAAACTAAAACTGAAAAATATGCATTGAGCTCGATGGGAAAGTGAAAATGCCCAATATCTTGGATTTACCTGTGAGTAGGCAACTGTGCCATTGTCCACCAGAAAGGCCAGGCTCAGAGGAATCCAAGACCTTTTCCTCCTTTTGAGTTTTGGGCATCAGGTCACCCTGCCTTTCCCCGTGTCGTGGTGTAGGGAGGTCGGCACATATCTGTGCACATATCATCCAGGAGTGGTGCAGATGTGCCTTACTTTTGTGACACCATCAGGCAAGCGCAGGACCAGAGGTTAGGACTGCAATCTGAGTATTTAGACATTGAGGTGCCACTCTTTGGTTTTCTGTTGCGACGGAGTACCTGGACTACTCCTCTGGCATGTCTCTTCAGATCAAGCGAGGACTGCCATGAGTTGGCAGATGTTCCCGTTGTTTACTTTGAAGCCCAAAGAGATTCACTGTGAATTTACAACGATGCTTTCTGGCTTGCTGCTAAATGTCCCTGTTTACTGAAGTTCAGCGCTTTAAATAGAAATATTTTCAATGCGCTCTTGGCTTTGCTGGTGGAATACATAAGGCTAGGCGCATGGCCAGGAAGCTGCTCCATTGGAGCTGCCACTAACTGCATCACAAGCAGAACTCAGATTGCATTTGGTGCTCCTAGAAAAGTACAATCCTAAGCATGTCTACTCACAAGTAAGTCCCACTGTGTTCAATAGTACTGACTCCAGTGGTGGGATTCAAATAAATTAACAAGTTGATATGAAATATGTCCTATAACAACATGTGTCCTATAGAAATATGTCCTTTAACAACAGGTGCTATAGAGTAGGACCTATAGAACCTGCTGAAGCCCACCTCTGACTTACTCCCAAGAAAGTGGCTGCAATCCTAACCGCACTTTCCTAACCACACACTTTCCTAACTACACACACTAAGAGTAAGTTATATTGAACACAATGGGACTTACTTCTGAGTAGATATGCTTAGGATTGCACTAAAAGTTTAAAATAAGGATCTGAACATTTTGGTGACCTCACAGTAACCTGTCATATTTTAATCAAATTTCTTGCATATTCATTTATATAGACAATTTCAACCACTGTTATTAATATGTTATAATTAATATTATATGTATAATTATTATGTTATATTAATATGTTATAATATTAATTATTAATAAATGAATATTTATTAATGCTGTGACAGCTTGGTGTGACTTATCAACTGTCAAAACCAGATTGTGTGCCTTGACAATGTTAGTATGTTTTCAGTGTGCCGTGAATGGGAAATGGTTGAAAATCACTGCATTGATGAGATGTTTTAATGCTTTCATAGCTGATGTGAACAGGACTGGGTATTTATTTAATATACAGGTCCTTATATACAAATTTTTTAATGCATGGATTTGACTCAACACACCCGACCACTGCAAATTACAGTTTTAAAAACTGCTTTTCTACTGTTGTAGTGAGGCAGTCCTGCAAACAATCCTTCCATTATTCAGTCCCACAATCAAAACCATGCAAATATTGAGGTATTACTTTATTCCATTTGATGCAAAGGAGGATACTGATCGTTGTGACTGACTGTGTCGTGCAGTGCTCATCCCCATTTTTAAGCCTTTAGAACCAGCGTTGTCCAAAGACATTTCCGTTATCATGGGTTCACACCATCCCTCCCACCACCCCTAAATGATAAGTATGTCTGGAAGCCTCTGGTGTCTGGTGGTGCCTGATGGTGCCCAGTGGTGCCAAGTAAGGACGCTACTCGTGCCTGGTGCCCACTGGTGCCTGGTGGTACCCACAACCTCGTGGTGTTCGCTGGTGCCCATTGCCTACTGCTTAGTGATGTCCAGTGCCCACTGTTGCCCGCTAGCATGCACTACTACCTGCCTCTGATACCCTCAGTACCTGTCAATGCTCAGTGTCTGGTGCTCACCACCCTATTCCAGTACCCAGTAGTGCCCCGGGGCCCACAAATATTCTTGAAATTTTTCTTCTGCAATGATGGGTAAATTCCACTAGTTATATATCTAATTCAGAGAATCTATGATGAAGTGAAGTATGAATTATGATCCAGCGAAGGAGGGAAGAGACCTCAAAGAAACATTATACTCCCTGATATAATTCCTCACCACCAGCCCAGGCCCTGGCTTGGAGCCCATGAGAGTGGCATGGCCTTTGCAATGCTGGAGCAGGACTTCAGGCGGTGGATTGTGAGATCTGCCACTATAATGGATGGAGCTGTTCCTCTGTGGTTTGCTTCAGATGCCTTGGCACGACAGAAACGAACCTTGGAATCAGTAATGGGATTCCCTTTCCTTACGTTGTTGGTGCCAAACTATAGTTGGGTGTTATTTCTGAACCTGATTGTACAATCCAGCAATGACTCCTCATCGACTCCTGTTCTGGTGCCGTTGGAGACAGAATAAAATACGCATATGGCATTTTTGATTCTATGTTTACCGAAGAAAGGAAGCAATATGTTTTTGGCACTGACAGTGCAGCTGACTAATATGGAAAATCTACATATTGTTCCCATCTTCTAGCCTCAGAATAAGGACAGCCTTCTAATATTTGACATGCTCTTGCTATTTAGCTTGATTCTTTCATAATTGCCAACTGTACATAGAATTAATTAGTCTGCAACATGGGAGATTTTTTGCTTTGCTGCTTCACTCGCTTGAACAGTATCTCTGATTAATTCCAGCAGCGAGCTTCATTCTCACATGCTTTCTTCAGGGTAACATATAGAATGGAGGACAGAGTGCCTGTACCTTTAACCATTGCATAGAAGAGGGAACTGAGGCAGGTGTAGCTCAAAAAGCAGCACCTGCCTCCATTCCCTCATCTATGCAATGCTTAAAGGCAGAGGCACTCCATCCTCCATTCTATATGGTCACCCTGGCTAGATGAGTTAATATGGCCTGCAATCCTAAAGACGCTTTCCTGGGAGTAAGACCAGTGGTGGGATTCAAATAAATTAACAACAGGTTCTAATAACCTAATATGTCCTAATAACCTAAATTTACAACAGGTTCTATGTCCCATTAGTAACCAGTTCTCAGAACTCATTAGCAAAGGGTTCTATAGAATCTGTGAGAACCCCCAGAAGCCCACCACTAAGACCCATTGAACACAGTGGGGCTTACTTTTGAGTAGGCATAGTTAGGATTGTGCTCTACCTACAAAATAAAAGGGGCTCCTTTTTGGGGAGCAGTTCCAATTCTATCTATGGTCTTCCACTGATCCAGATGAAATTCATAAACTGCTTCAAAGGACCTTGTAGCAGACTGGAAGCACTTTGGCTCATATTTTGGGAACACGGCCGTGAATTTGCAAAATCCTAAAGTAGATTCTTCCCTCCTAACCATTTAACATGAATCAGAACGAGGCATACATTCACAAAAATGCAGAAATTGCAATTCTCAGTGCTTTCCTAGGAGTAAGGTAAGACCCATTGAACACAATGGGGCGTACTTTTGAGTAGACATGGTTAGGATTGTGCTGCATGTCTCTATGACCAGAGTAAAATTCATTTTTAGGGTTTCAAGGCCGCATTCACCAAGTTTAGATAGTGACATGATGTTTGCCCTGAACTCCATACAGCATTATTAAGAGTGTTAAGAGTATATGGAGTTGCCCTGAACTCCTTACACCTGGAGTAACCTAATACCTGAAAATCCTGAAACCTGCTTGGAGTCAGAATATCACACAATACTGCGTGGAACAAAAATGATCAGGTCGAGATAAGAGGCGCCTTTAAGAGAAAAAGAACTGAAAAACAAGGTGATGGAAAAGCTGTAATGAGAAAGTTGCAGTTGGAATTACTGTAGATCAGCAGTTAGATTAATAATAATAAATAAATAATAATCTTTATTTATATCTCACCTTTCTCCCAGAGGGATTAGAAATGCCTACCTATCATTCATTCATTAACCTTTATTGGCATAAAAGCCTACCTATAAATACTCTTGTTCTTGTCCCAGACTTTAGGTGGGCTCAGTGGTGGGATTCAAATAAATTAAGAACAGGTTCTATGTCCTAATAACCTAAATTAACAACAGGTTCTATGTCCCATTAGTAACAGGTTCTCAGAACCAGGGACTCATTAGCAAAGGGTTCTCTAGAACCCGTGAGATCCCCTAAAGCCCACCACGGGCAGGCTCTATTATAGATTGCAGTTACTGATGTTTAGGGGTCTTTCAAGCTTTCAACAGGGATATTTAATAATTTTTTGTTCCATGAAGTGGAGCTTAACATTCATGTTCCTAGTGGGTTTCAGGATTTCTAGGTGTATTTTTAGAATCCTAGAATCCTAGAGCTGGATAGAACCCAGTAGGGGCGCAATCCAGAGTAACTATGGGGAGTCCTTGCTCCGGTGTAAGAACAATTTGCTCTGGATTGCAATATGAATTTTCCATAGGTTTTCACTAGGTGGTGCAGTAACTATGGGTACATGTAATGTTTCTTATGTGCTCCCATAGTTACTCTGGATTGTAGGGTAGGTCATCTAGTCCAACCCCCTACCTGTACTCCTTTGATAATACTCTAAAGAGTTTAGGCTGAAATGTTGGGTTACTATTTAGGTTTGGTGAACATGGCCTTGAAACCCAGAAAATGAATTTATTAGGTAATCACAATGTTGTCTCTGCAAGAGATGGATGGTCCTGATCCATTTTGGTAGTTTAGGACAGGCTTTTCATGTAGCACCAAAGGGTCAAAGGGCCAAACCAGAACACCAGAGAGGGAAGATAATGAACCACCTGATGCTGCCCCTACAGCCAGCAATATTCTAGTGAATCTCTAATAAATTTATCTAATAATTACAAATTTAATTGTATTTTTTGTGAGCATAGAGCATTTCATGTAGCCTACATCTAGGGTTGCCATATGTCCCGAGAAATGGACAGTCCCAAATTTGGGGGATTGTATTCACATACTAGCAAGTGTGTGTGAGAGGGTCCTATCCTGACTTTATGGAATTATGGCAACCCTTTACCTCAGTGGTCCAAAGGACCCTGAAGATTGGAAACCACCAATTTAGGGTCAGGGCTGAACTTTATCCTCTGCTCCTGCGTGGCTGGAATGGCTCCGAAGGGGAGGCTCCCTCCAAGACCGACTGCTTTGCCCCCCTCTAGCTACGCCACTGGCTATACATGGTAGCTGAAATAGTCCTGAAAAGGCCAGTGCCAGTTTCCAAGGGGAATGCCAATTAGGATCAAGTGCTGGTTGTGAAGTGGATTGCCCAAGTAGTCTGTGCTGTTTCAGGCAGAAAATCAGCTGGTATAAACACATACCCTTAGAGATCTGGGCACTCAGTTCCCGTTGGCACGTTTTCATGACCCATTAATAGCCAATTTGCTGGATGTGAGTTTTTTCCTAGGGCATCTGGGGGAAAAAAGAAGCTTCTTTTTATGCTTACTGAGTAGCTACCAATAAGCCTTGGAGGGCATCTGCTTCTCATTTTTCTTTTATGTCATCCTCATTATTTGCCCATTCAGTTTGTTTACTGGAAATCACAAAGATTTTGCCCATTTGCTGCTTATGCTCAAACGGTCGAGATGGCTCTGGTTTGGAATTATATGTCTAGCCCCCAAGAGACATTACGTGCACCGGTATTTACTGCACTACCTAGTGAAAACCTGTGGGAAATTCATATTGGAATCCAGAGTAAGTTGTTCTTACACTGGAGCAAGGATTCCCCGTAGTTACTCTGGTTTTTGCACTTAGCATTTCTGTCCATGAGAAGGGGTGTCCATGGTTGTGGGGGGAGGTTGTTGCACAGGGGGGATATTGTGGGTGGAAATTGCAGGGGGGTGTTGCAAATGGGGGTGATACGCATAGGGGATGTTGCGTCTAGGGGGATGTTGCGCCTGAGGGGGTTTATGCACATGGGGGGTTGTTGCACATGGGGGTTGATGTGCAATGCTTTTGCAATGGCTAGGGTGTTGCACAGTCGGGGTGTTGTTCATTGGGGTTGACGCACATGGGGGGGTTGATGTGCCTTGGGGGATGTTGTGCATGGGGTGATGGGGGATGTTGTGTCTAGGGGGATGTTGTGCCTGAGGGGGTTGATGCACATGGGGGATGTTGCACGTGGGGGTTGATGTGCAATGTTGTTGCGCAGTTGCAGGGGTGTTGCACAAAGGGGTTGTTGTTCATGGGGGTTGATGCACATGGGGGTTAATGTGCCTTGGGGGATGTTGTGCATGGGGTGTGTTAAACCTGGAAAATTCTTTTAAAATTGGAAGATGTTGCACCTGGGGGTTGTTGCTCATGGGAGGTTTGCACATGGGGTTTTGCAGATGTGGGGGGTTGCGCATGGGAGGTGTTGTGCATGGGAGGTATTGCACAACGGGGGGGGGGGAATGGAACACAGGGTGGATGGCACATGGGAAGTATTTATTCTTGCATGAGATTTACTGCTATTTAGTGCACAGACCTCATGGATTTGGTGCGCTATATAGTGCCTTGCCTTTGCTTTCCAATTATATACCTGCATTTTCAAAACCTCACAGGTAGACAGCACATGACTGGAAGCATCTGCGTTCTCCAAATCCACCAAGAAGAAGTCCTTTTGGGATTGGGGAAAGAAAAGGTCCAGCA
The DNA here is from genome assembly GCA_030015325.1 of Cryptoblepharus egeriae. Taxonomy (NCBI): domain Eukaryota; kingdom Metazoa; phylum Chordata; class Lepidosauria; order Squamata; family Scincidae; genus Cryptoblepharus; species Cryptoblepharus egeriae. The sequence continues at coordinate 4,209,283 of JAREYC010000007.1, read as the reverse complement.
TTAAAACCTGCACTGCCATAGCTATCGATTAGCTATTGATTAGCTATCCATTAGTTATGTGGGTCAAATTCTATCCATTATCATTGTATATATCTCTTGGTTGAGTTGTGGAGGTGGCAGCCTTCCAGGTTTTGCTCGTTTTAAGTCAATGTGACATGAATAAATGATTTGTTGGCTGTCGAAGAGGGTCAATTGGGCTTTATCTTCAAAATATTAAAATGGCTCCATGGTAGGATCGAAAAGCAAGTGCATGGTAGGATCGAAACAGTTTCGAAAGCAAGACGAGGTCTGTGAGCATGTAAAACCCATGCTCTTTTGATTATGCCTTGAACTTCCCAGTTTCCAACATTCCCGAAGACGATGTTGCATCCAAATTTTTTGGCTGGTTTAAATAACTTGGACGGTGCCGTGGTGTAAACTCAGCCTTAAAGATGTGCGTTGCTGCAACTGAATGGAAGGAAGCATGTTTCCAGTTATCTGGTAATATCCCAGTGCAGTCATATGTTTCCAACTGGGTGAGAGGTTTCTCTGGAACAACGGAGCAGCTAAAGAAAGAAAGAAAAAGGGGAAAACAAGCCATTGAGAAACATCTGTTAGTCTATGTGTTGTGGTCGGTTTGAGGGTGGATGGGATTTGTGTTTACATCTGGTGGTTGGTTATTGGGAAGGGATTGGTGTTGGGAAGAGTGTGGTGACCAGATGGAAAGCCTGGGTGATGGCGGATGAGAGAGGATCCAATGGGTCCAATGGATATGAGTTTCATCATGAGCTTGTCGAAGACAGAAGTCTTCTGCAAATAAAAACCCCAGAGGCTCAAGCACAGGATGGGAGAGAAACCTGCCATGGCAATGAAAAAGCTCTAGAGCATTGGTTTTCAACCTTTTTCATTGCATGGCACACCATTAGTTGTTTTTACTATTGATAAGGCACACCATGGTGTTCAAATCCCCGAGTTTTCCTATTAATAAATGTCCCTCCTCAGATTACTATGGCACACAGCGTCCGTGGCACGCTGTGGTTGAAAATCACTGCTCTAGAGTGGCCATAAGTTGAACATGTGCCAACAGTGATTCAGCTGCAACACACACACACACACACACACACACACACACACACAGCCCACTGTGATGCACCTGGATGTAAGCATTACACCTCTTCGTAACCGTTGAAAACCAGCAGTGAGGATCACTGTTAAGGAGCTTACCTATCCAGTGGGTTTGTGGGTCACAATTGGACCCATAAATCCAAAATTGGACCAATATATATCTCAAGACTACAAGTGTTCAAGGAGGCCAATGTATATAAACCAACCAACCAACTAACAAACAAATAAATGGCAAGCCATTTCAGAACATATTGGACCAAAGTTGACCCACCAGTGCAACCAAGAGAGTGGAGGCCCTTTTAATGTTTTTGAATTGAAACAAACTGGCCCGCCAATTCCTTTTGAGCACAATCCTGACCATGTCTACCATTGTGTTTAATGGGTCTTACACCCAAGAAAGTGTCTTTAGGTGTTTGTGGTATATTTGAGCTGTAGTGAAATCATGCAAATTCTGCTGACTGGAGAAACCCAGCATGGCCCTTCACAATATCATGGGGTTTATCCTCAGGCTTGCAATCCTTAAAAGCTTTGCAATTCCCAGGACTGTGTGTTGCCAGCCTCAAAGTGAACAACTTGCTTATTCCAGTCCAGGTGGTGACGTCCCATTGCACGTCCCTGCAAGCAATCTTTCTCGCTCTTGTTGTTCATTCACATCATGCCCCAGTTTTCTTGACCTTGGTTTATGTTTCTTTGTATGTGGTGCTGCGTGGAGACTTCTTGGTATTGTGACGAGATGCTTTCAGAAGCATGAGCGCCACTGAATATGATGCCCAAACAATTTAGCATTAATTCAAGGCTGTTACTTGCACTTTCAGGTATATCAAATGTATACATACCGTAAATTCAGACAGGAAAAAGTACCTCCTGTGCTATATAAATGATTGTTGGGGGGGGGGGGGACAGCCTTCAATGCCTCCAAAGAAACAAAACAATTTAGGTTGCAATCCAGAGTAACTACGGGGAGCCCTTGCTCCAGTGTAAGAACAATTTACTCTGGCTTGTAGTATGAATTTCCCATAGGTTTTCATTAAGTGGTGCAGTAACTATGGATGCATATAATGTCTCTTGCATGCTCCTGTAGTTACTCTGGATTGTAGGGTTAGGCTGCAATCCTAAAGACACTTTTCTGAGACTAAGATCCATTGAACACAATGGGGCTTACTTTTGAGTAGACATGGTTAGGGTTGTACTCACACTTAGGATTGGATGTTGAACAGTGGTGGGCCCGGCCTGGCCTAACATCCGGTTTGCCGAAAGTGGGCGGGGCCAGGCCAGGGTCAGGGGGTGGGGTGGGTCAGGGGCAGGGCCTGGGAGGGCCAGAGGCGGAGCTGGGGCAGGCACGCCACCCACCCCAGTGTGCTGTGGGTGCGGGTGGGCGGAGCGAGGGGCAGGCCCCAACCCCGGTGCATTGCGCATGCACTAACCATCATTGGCACATGCGCAGAGCGCCCTGAAGCTCACCAGCTTCAGGACGCACTGCGCATGCGGCAACGAAAGTTGGCGCATGCGCAGTGCAGTGGTGGGCCTGCTGGGAACTGATATGGCCAATTTCCTGGCTTCCTCCTTGCTACTGGATCGGTAGTGAGGGGGAAATTTAAACATCTAGTTCGGGCGATCTGGCCCGAACTGGTCAGTGCCCACCACTGATGCTGAATCTGGAAGTGCACAGCTTCAGATCAGTTGAATTATCATGAATATCAAAGCAAGCAGAGCACAAAAGCATTGGAGAATGAGGTTTTCCCAGGCCAAAAAAGTGATTGATTGATTGATTGATTGATTGATTGATTGATATCTTGTCTTTTATAAAGTGGCTGATTCAGTGATTTAAAGGCTTATGAAGCATCTGGAGAAAGTATTTCTAAAACCATCTTGTAGTAGCTGTTGAAAAATCTCAGATAAGTGGGTACCAATAATCAATATTATTCGACTGCAGAAATACATTTCTAAAAAGAAATGCTGAAATATTTGACTTCAAAAACATACATATTTGAGCAAAAAAGAACTCCTCATTAGTAGACATAGGACACTGAAAAGATTCCTCCCCTTTGAATCTGCCCAGCCTTTGAGATCATTAAAGCAGCTCATTTTCATTCATTCATTCATTCATTCATTCATTATTTACTATAATTTTATTAATAAAATAAGAATATTCTCCTTTTAAAAAAAATTAAAAAGAGCATTTTCCATAACCAAATGAATTAATGCATATTTAGTGACATATGGGAAAGGCCTTATCTGTTGTGGCACCTATTTTTATATCTACTGGAAAATAACTACTAGAAAATAGTTCTATGGCCCACCTGCTGGTAGAGATAGAGCACAATCCTAGCTATGGGCAAAATCCAGAGCAGTTACGGGTCCACGCAGTCACGTCATCTTCCAGTGTTATCTTATGGAACGTCACCTTAATTGCTCCGGAGCAAAGGACTTAATTTGACTTTAGGATATGGGCCTTAGTCTACTCAAAAGTAAGCCCCATTGTGTTCAGTGGGTCTTACTCCCACGAAAGTGCCTAAGATTGCATCCGAAGTGGGACAGATAATTCATTACTGCAGGCAGTTGTCCTACAAATAGAGCCACAAACCCCAAAGAATTTTTTCCCCAACTTTCAACCTTGGTGCTCCAAACTCCCATGACACACCCATAAACCTTTCACGGCACATGTTTCATGGTGCATTGGTTGAAAATCGCTGGCATACAATTTATGTGCCGATTATTGCGCTTCACATTTTACAGCGTAGACCATGTGGGGATCAGAAGTGGGACCCCACACATTTATGAGACATAGGAAAGCATGTTGAATCTCAGTTTTATTGAGTTCCCTTTTAATGTTATGGAGGTGCATGGATCTCCATGCTGCTTCACAGATGTCACACTGTGACTATCTCCCTATGATTTCCCCGCAGTTTCATCCTGCAATGGTAATCGAGGAAAAAGATTGATGTCGCTCACGATTCTCAGCTTCCCCCATCATCAACTTGGCAATGATCGCAGCAACAAAAGAAGTGCCAAATGAAGAATAAAACCCATAACCTACACATTGCTTATTGAATCCTAACAGGATTTAATCACAGTTTCCTTAACTTATGATGTGCTTGGTGGTGATGGGAACCTTTTCGTACGAAGTATTATCTTTACGCAAATATCTTTACATATCAAATCAACCAAACTGTGAGACCACCTGAATCGAAGTGGTGAGAAAGGGTTCAAGTAGGTTCTACTCATTCATCCACAGACATGGATAGAAATCGGCGCGCACAATCTTAACAGTGTCTACTCAAAAGTAAGCCCCATTGTGCTCAATGGGTCTTATTCCCAAGAAAGTGCCTTTAGGATTGCAGCCAAAGTTGCATAGGTACACTCTTTGAAAAAGTGTCTTTAGGCTTGCAGCCTAAGGATCGGTTGAAGATATATGTCGTAAATGCTGAAGAGGACAAGGTACCCCAAAATGTAGGACATCCAAGAAAAATGTAGGATTTATTGATCTGATGAAATAAAAGCTAAAAATACTTATAATGGATATCATGTCTAATTTAAACACAATATTACTTATTAATAAATTCAGAACTTTACAAATAATTTATTAATTACGAGAAGGCGTATGTGATGCCCTTAGGGGGTACTCATAGGAAAAAGGAAGACATTTAAATTTTGGGTTTTTTTCTGGAAAAGAGGCTTAAAAAGAGGATGTGTCCTGGAAAAAGAGGGCATCTGGCTCAGTTGCCAACTTTTTTAACCAGGAGGAAGTGGGGGAGTTAAATATGAAATTGATTAATTCCGGTTGCCAACGTGGCAGCTCTAGAGTCAGATAATTTTATTTTTTTACACTTGCAAAAGCAAATGTAGCAGATTAGAAACCACATTTGGTCTGGAACGATTTCCTCGCAGCAATCAATGTTGGCTTTATAATTGCATCCTGTTGTTAGATTTATTTCCCAGATCGTTTTCAATTGAATTAAATTCTTCCAGTTTTCAAGACACTTCCTATTTCCAAAGCAAAACAGCAACCACATATTCCCATTAAGATTAGCTTCTCCGTTGGTAGATAATTCAGCCTGATGGAGTTGGAAAGAATGATGAAAGTTAATTGTTTGCTAATTTCTATTCATCTTTGCACGGCATAACTTGAATAGCACAATCCTAATCATGTCTACTCAAAAGTAAGCCCCACTGTGTTCAATGGGTCTTACTCCCAGGAAAGTGTATATAGCATTGCAGCTTTGGTCTGAGTTGTATTGTAACCGGCACATGTCACCTTAAATATACCATATTTCCCGGCTTATAAGACGCACTTTTTTCTCCCCAAAGGGGGGAAAATGTCTGTGCGTCTGATAGAGTGATAGGGCCAATCCTGGAGCACCTTAACCCATCATGTCATATGTCGTTGGATTCGTATTGAAGAGCAGAATCCAATGCAACAATCAGTTTTGAGATATTTCCTTCCTATCAAAGGTTATGGCCAAAAAAGTAAAAATCAATAATATAAAAACAAAAAAATATATTTTCTGGCCATTTTTTGAGCGGGTAGGAATTTTGCCCTGGGAGGTAGGAATTTTGACCTTGGGGTGCAGGAATTTTGGGTTTGGCATCTGGTCACCCTGGCACAGTTGCAATCCTAAGCAGCCTTCCCTGGCTTGGAGACTTGCTCCAAAGTAGACATGCACAAGACCTGGTCCCTACTGCTCCATGCCTGTGCCTCCCTCACTCGTCCCTATCTTTCTAGATCCCCTCACCTTTCCCTACCTATCTGGATCCCCCCACCCCCAAAAGAAACCCCCGCAACTTACCTGCCTTCCTGGACCATTTGCAATGAGATTTGTGCAAAATGTTGGTGTCTGATCATTTGCAATGAGATTTGTGCAAAAGTCGCAAATCACTGACACTAGAGATGATGGGTTTTTTGGGGTTACCAGAAAATTAGAAGAGTTCTTGAAGCTTAAAGTCTTTCCTCATTTGCTAACGACAGTGATAATGGTTCTTAATACCACTGTTGACTTTACAGGGTTGAAATATTATTCTGCCATCTTTTATTAAATATATTAGTACACAATTTGGTTCAGAACATTTTTTTTTGTTTTGCTCCTCTAAACTTCGGTGCATCTCACGGTCCGGTGCGTGTAATAAGCCGGGAAATACAGTAATTCAGCCTCCAGACTTTTTATTCCTTCTTCTCATCTTTTCTTCTAGACTGGGAAATCTTCAGGTCTGCATTAAAGGAGAGCTGCATAAAATTTTGCAAACAAAATAGATCCATTATGACCAGGGTGACCATATGTTCTTTTTTCCCAGGACATGTCCTCTTTTTTAGCCTTGTCCTCCATGAAAAATAAATCTTCCATTTTCCTCCTTTCCCTTGTGAGCAGCCATCATGTAGCATTCTTGCAATTCATAGATTATATGTAATAAACTACAGTGGTGCCTCACATAAAGAGCTTAATTAGTTCCGGAGGCCTGCTCTTTAAGTGAAAGTCTCTTTAAGTGAAGCAGATTTTCCCATAGGAAATAATGGAAACTCAGACTATTGGTTCCATGACCCGCAAAATATTCATAGAAAAATATTAACTGGATGTAAAAATGATGACAAAACACTATAATTGAATTCAAAACATGCATTCTGTGTGCATGATCCTATGAAGTCTACTTAGGCTGCAATCCTAAAGAAACTTTCCTGGGAGTAAGCCCCATTGAACACAATGGGTCTTACTTCTGGATAGACATGGTTAAGAGGCTACAATCAAAGACACTTTCCTGGGAGTAAGCCCCATTTAACACAATGTGGCTTACTTCTGAGTAGAGACTGCAAATCAAAGACACTTTCCTGGGAGGCTTACCTGGGCTGCTGCTGGAGGTTCAAGGTGGTTGGTGGGTGCACTTGGGGGCAGTTAGGGGCAGCTGCCTCTGACACCTCCAGGCAACTTCCCCCAAGTTCGGGGTAGTTAGAGGTACCAGCGCTGGCCGGCAGCCCTTTTAAAGAGCCTCCATGCGAAACGTCAGGACTGCATACCATACGTGCCCATAGTGCACTTGCTTGTTAAGTGAAGCGGAATTTATGTGAAGCAAGATTTCTTGGAGATTTTTGCTCTTTATGTGAAATGCTTGTTAAGTGAGGCAATTGTTAAGAGAGGTACCACTGTACATGTAATAGTTTAAAATTTAACAATAAGTAATACAATGTTTAAATTAACCACATGGAAGCAATAATTAAGTGGAAAAAAGTTTTTTTAACACGTGGCTCTTCTGCCCTCCATCTAACAAACCAGAAATTTTCCATTTTTTTTAACTCATGGCACACTGATAAGTCACTAAAATTGTCAAGATACACAGTCAGTTGTTTGTCCATTAACAAGACACATCATGCTGCTGATAGGGGACTCAAATCCCCCAACTGTCCTATTTATTCATGATGCTTGCCAAAATGCCAGGGTACAGATGCAGACTATCCATGGTACACTAGTGTACTATGGCACAGTGGTTGAAAAACAAAGCGCCAAACAGACAGGGATTGGACCCAAGGTGACCAGATGCCTGAACCTCAAAAGGAGGACAATGTCTTGGATTCCTCCAAGCCTGGCCTTTCTGGCAGACAATGGCATGTTTGCCTACTCACAAGTAAAGCCTTGATATTGGGCACTTTCATTTCCCATAGAGCTCAATGCATATTTTTAATTTTTAGTTTTTTGGCCATAACTTTTGAAAGGAAGGTGATATTTCAAAACTGATTTTTGCACTGCATCCTGCTCTTCAGTACCAATCCATCCACATATGACATGATGGGGTACTGCACACCATTGCAAAGTTCCAAAATGGAGGACAATGAAGCCCTGCTGGAGGACACCTGGACAGAAAGCTAAAAAAGAGGACAAATCTGGAATATCCGGATCGACTGCTGTGCCTCTGAATCTGGCATATTTTGCAAAAAATCTGTGCCACCCTCCTGTGCCAACCCTGTGTGAAGCTTACAGCAGAACACCAACTCTTCCTTTGAATGAATGAATGAATGAATGAATGAGGACTTGGTTCTACGTCATCTTCCCTCCTCCACATGTGTTTGCTATCATGTTTTCCAAATTACTTTTGGAATGGATGCCCAGCTGGAGGTCTCCAAGCTTGAGAGGGAAAGAAAATGAGCTCCACAGATAATCAGGCTGCACAGTAAAGATGAGAATTATGAGCCGCAGGGGAAGCCAAAGCTTTGGTACAAAACATAGACCTGTCATCCGGAGAGCAGAGTGATGTCCGACACTGTAACTAGAGAACCAACATCCAGGCTGGGACTAAATATAACCATAGGATTGAGTTAACTTGGAAACAAAAAGTGCCCTGCTCCTTTAATTGCTCCATTAGGTAGTGGAGGGCTTAAGAGTTTGGCTGGGGGGGGGGGGGGTGGACCTCAGGGTGCCCAACCTGTTTGCCATCCAGGTGCCCGATCCCAAGCTGTTTGATCTTCTTCCCTCCTCATGCTGTTCTGAGCCTTATTATACTTGATGGCAGAACTAATATTTTTATATATTTGTATATTTTTAGAGTGCTCCTTGGGAGCTGTGAACCATTTATTGATTTCTTGAATTGCAAAGTGTCCCACTTTGTAAACTGCAGAATGTTTTGCAGAATAATTGCAGAATATTTTTAACAGCCACCACCTCCTTTCCCCTTCCTCATGATGGGATGGGAGCTGTAGATCTCGATGATCAGTACAGATGCATTGAGGTGTGTGGGTGCAGTTTACCTCCCTGCAGTCTTGGGGGCACAGAAGTGATGCACATCAAGAGACACCCATGTATGTAGGGTGGCCATAATTTTCTTCCACAAAATCAGGACATAGGCCTATATCCTAAAGCAAAATTAAGCCCCTTGCTCCGGAGCAGTTAAGATGACTTTCCATAAAATAACACTAGAGGGTGATGTAACTGCGTGGACCCATAACTGCTATGGATTTTGCCCATACTGTCCTGTTTGCCAGTATGGGAACTAAACACAATCCCCAAAAATATGTTTTTCAGGACATATGATAACCTTACATGTGCGGAATTATGGTGTCACTTCCAGCACAGCCAGGTCTGTTTCCAGCATGACATAGAGCACAACCCTAACCATGTCTCCTCAAAAATAAGTCCCATTGTGCTCATTGGATCTTACTCCCAGGAAAGTGTCTTTAGGATTGCAGCCATAGCCTATCATTGGGTTGCTGGAACACTTCTTGCAGTGCAATTATTGACCCAACCACTTCTCACAAATCCCATATTACTCAGACACTGCAAGAAATCAGGGCCACCAGTTTATTGCTACGGTTCCGAGCAGCAGTTGGTTGGTGGATGCTTCTGACACAGATAACCATTTCGGGAAGGATCTCGTTGCTTTGGGAGCTATTAATTGTTTACGGTGGTAGCAGCTGTATGAATAAAACCAATGAGGGTTTGCACGGAAATATAGATGCTCCTGCAGAATAATCACATGTGATCTGAAAAACCCCTTTGGGTTTCAGTTGGGGTCTCTCTTGAGAAGCCCTATTAGGAACTGAACCTTCTGCAAACAAACCGCCTTCTTTCCAGTGGGCTCCAGAACCTGAGAGTCAAGCTATTGTATTTTGGATGAAAGGAGATCGGCTTGGTGCTAAGTTCTTGGGCTGCAATCCCAACCACAGTTTCCTGGAACTAAGTACAGTGGTGCCTCACATGAAGAGCTTATTTCATTCTGGAGGCCTGCTCTTTAAGTGAAACGCTCTTTAAATGAAGCAGATTTTTCCATTAGAAATAATGGAAACTCAGACGATTGGTTACACAACCACCAAAATATTCATATATAAATATTAACTGGATGTAAAAATGATGACAAAACACTGGAATTGAATTCAAAACACGCACTCAATGTGTATGATCCTATGAAGTCTACTTAGGCTGCAATCCTAAAGACATTTTCCTGGAAGTAAACCCCATTTAACACAATGGGGCTTACTTCTGGGTAGACATGGTTAAGAGGCTGCAATCAAAGACACTTTCTTGGGAGTAAGCCCCATTTAACACAATGGGGCTTACTTCTGGGTAGACATGGTTAGGAGGCTGCAATCAAAGGCACTTTCCTGGGAGGCTTACCTGGGCTGCTGCTGGAGGTTCAAGGTGGTCGGTGGGGGCACTTGGAGGCAGTTAGGGGCAGCTTCCTCTGGCACCCCCAGGCAACTGCCCCCAAGTTGGGGGTAGTTAGAGGCAGCAGCGCTGGCTGGCAGCCCTTTTAAAGAGCCTCCGTGCGGAGTGTCAGAGCTGCATAGCACGCGTGCCCATAGCGCGCTTGCTTGTTAAGTGAAGCAGAACTTGTTCTGTGAAGCAAGATTTCTTGAAAATTTTTGCTTGTTATATGAAACGCTTGTTAAGCCAGGCGCTTGTTATGAGAGGTACCACTGTACTATTGAACACAATGGGACTTACTTCTGAGTAGACATGCTTAGGATTGCCTAATGACATTAAATCTGACCGGACTCATCACTCATTTTCTAAATCACAAGAATCCACAAGTGCTAAACTTCAGTAGCATCATAAAGGGTGTCGGGGATGCAGGGCACACTGGGAGATGCATTGGGGGGGGGGGGTGAAACAACACTACTAGCCCTACAAGTACTACAAGTTTTAGTACTACAAAACACTACAAGTTTTAACATCTTGATATTTTTGAACAATATCATCTTGTTACATATCAAGCAATGAGGAATTTCATGCCAAATTCAATGAAACCGACCACATTGAAATCTCTGTATTCTATTAAAATCATAGTGTATTAAAAATTAAAAATTAGAATTATAGTGCAATTATGGTGCATCACCATTTCTGCCACCCACATTGTTACCCCACGTACTGCACAGGAAGAGGGTGACACGCTGACCTTCTGCCCAGGTTTCTCAGTGTGCCCCATCTGTAGGAATCAGGAACATCCAAGGGATTTTGTGGGATTTTGTGCATCAGCTCATCCCTGCTCTGTGATCTTTCCCCATTGGGGTCAATTGTGGGGATCTTTGCAGACGGTTACGTTGTACTGTTGACTCCTGTTTTTCAATTCCCCAGCATTGCTGAAACAGTCAGGAAATTCTTTTTCATTCTCAGCTGGCTTCCAGCCTTCCCCTCCCCACCCCATTGCTGTAAAGACACAGCAATTACAGCGTAAAGAAAAGTGTCTCCGCCGTTTCTATGCAGTCCTTTAGAAAACTGCCAAATAGGCGAGCTACGGGAACATAAATGCTGCAAGTATTAATACACCGAGAGGGTTTTTTTTATGGCTTTAATGTTTAAAAAACACAAGGAAATTAAATGCAAATGCTCTCTCTCCATGTAGTTGCCTGAATTTGATCTCCAAATGTCGCAGGGTGTACAATTCAGCCGTCAGATGTCGAGAGGCTTTATTTTTCTTCTCATTGAGATTGATGTTTTAAAAGAAGGGAACGACTGGGAAATGGAGAAAAGGGCCTGGCGTTGCTGGGAAGAAGCCGTTCTCCTGGGAACAGTACAAAAAGGCTTGCTGTGTAATGTATAGCGAGGCCAACAACAGCTTTCCGGTGACCTTAATTCGGTGCATGACTGCGGAGAGCCATCACCTGCCGCTCCATCTCTCCCATTTCAGGTTTCAGAGCCAAAATACACACATCAAGAGAAACTCCTGGCTGGAAATCCAAGCATCTTTGTTGAAAATTTAACGTAAATGAATTTGCAGCGGGTGGCTGAATCTCAGGAAAGTGGATCTGGGGCGGAAGAATTACGCTTCCCCTGCGCATTGATCAAAGACTTCTGCTCCTGGAGGTGGGGAAGGTTTGGATAGCTCAGGGTGACCTTATATCATAACCAAAAAAAGAGGAGGACAATCACCCTAAATGTAGGACATCCCCCCCAAAAAATGTGGGACATAAAATAAAATTTAAAAACTTTCATATATATTGCTTTCACGTGCTTAATTTAAATATTATTTCCTTATTATTAAATTTAAAACGATTACATATAATTTATGAATTACAAGAAGGTTACACGCTACCTGCTTTTAAAGAAAAGGAGGGTGTTGAAGTTTTTTTCCGGGTCACAAGGCTAAACTCCAGGGCATGTCCTGGAAAAACTGGACATGTGTTGGTCCTGAGATAGCCACACTGTGGACCTAACGTAGGGTTGCCGTAATTCTCTTCCACAAAACTGGGAGACCTTCTGTCCCATTTGCCAGTTTGTGAACACAAATCCCCCCAAATCAGGATTGTCCCTGTTTTTCGGGACGTATGGCAACCATAAGCTAATGGCTTGTGTGTGTGTGTGTGTGTGAGTGAGTGAGTGAGTGAGGGTGCAATTTAGACTGAGTGAGTGAGTGAGAGAGTGAGAGGGGGTGCAATTTAGATTGTGTGAGTGAGTGGGGGTGCAATTTAGACTATGTGAGTGAGTGAGTGAGGATGTAATTTAGACATAGGGTGCAATTTAAACTGGTCACTTAAATAGCTGACTCACATTTCACCCCATTCCTGCAGTGCCCCCCTGGAAGTGGTGCAGAAATGTCACTTATGCGCACTTATGTGACACTCCTGGGCTGGTGCAAGGGACTTGTGTCACTAACCCTATAATCCAGAGTAACAATCCAGAGCATGTAAGAGACATTACGTGCACCGGTAGTTACTGCACTACCTACTGGAAACCTATGGGAAATTCATATTGCAATCCAGAGCAAATTTTTCTTACACTGGAGCAAGGATTCCCCGTACTTACTCTGGATTGCGCCCTAAGGGTTGGTATTGCCCTGTGAGTAAATGAGCGATATAGACTGAGAAAATGGCCACAGGGGATAAATGTTGGAGGAGGAAGGGGGCGTGGAAGCAGTGTTGGGACTGATCGACAGTCATTTTCACGTGTTGCTCTGCAAATTCCTTTTTGTGGACAACTCCTTCCTCCACTTGTCCACATCACAGCAGATACTTGTGTCGAGTCAACCCATGGCACCTGAGATATCATGCCAAATGCTGCCTCTCTGACCTGATGATGTGAGAGCCAGCATGTGTAGTGGTTAGGGAGCTGAACTGAGACATGGAACATCCAGGTTCAAATCCCTCCTTGGCCATGAAACATCCTGGGTGACCTTGGGACAGTCACTTCACTTCTTTCTCAGCTTCACCTGCCTTGCAGGGCTGTTGTGCGGACAAAAGGAAAACAAGCTTTATAAGCTGCCTTGAATATTTTTATAGGCATAGCTTCACATTGAGGATGAGATGAGGAACACAGCCTCATCTCATTGTCAGTTTCATGAACCCCCCAAAATTGGGTCGCAACCTATTGGTAGGTCCCAAAGCTAGTTTCTCAAACAGTAGTTTGAGAATCGGTATCCTAAACAGTAGTTCTCATAAGTGGGGACCGTGTGACTTTAAGGGGAGTCACAAAAAGCAGGGCAGCACTATGGGAATCTGGTACTGGACACCACCATCTTGGAATGGGTTGCTCAGGTGGCAATCTATACTTTTGAAGGAGTAAGGCTGCAATCCTAAACACACCTTCCTGGGAGTAAGACCAGTGGTGGGCTTCAGGGGGTTCTCCCAGGTTCTATATAACCCTTTGCTAATGAGCACCTGGTTCTGAGAACCGGTTACTAATGGGACATAGAACCTGTTGTTAATTTATTTGAATCCCACCACTGAAGACCCATTGAACATAATGGGACTTACTTCTCAGTAGATATGGTTAGGATTGTGCTTTAAGTCTCATTGAACACAATGGGACTAACTTCCGATTAGACAGGGAGAAGTTCTGGCATCACAGTGAAGTCACTTCAGACCATGACAGACCATTACATCACTTATGGGGCATCCTGGACAGATTGTTATTCCCAGAAGGGGGCCCTGGACTGAAATGCTTGAGAACCACTACCCTTAGATACTTGAAATAAACATTTGGTGCAATCCTAACCAATTTAGGCTGGCCTAACTCATCTGACATATCTTCCTAGGGTGATGTGGGAAGGTCAGCATATATCTATATACTGGCCTAACTCCCTCAGGAGTGGAGCAGAAGTGCCTTACAACACTTTGTGACACCCCCAGGTCAGCACAGGTCTTATGCCAGGGCTTAGGCTGGCCTAACTGACGTTTAGGATTGCAGCATCATGTTGGGATCCTCATTAAACACTTGATCATCGGGGCAGCTCCATTGGAAGTGGGGGCTCATTCTGTATCTACCAAGCATTATATTAGGTCAGATTCATGCCCAGGGTCCCCAAAACACTAAAAACCTGAGCATGATGCAAGAACCAAAATGATCTTTTAAATAAAAATCCCGCAGCGTGGCTATATATGTGTAACGTTCCTTTTAGATTCCGAATGAAGCGGTCCCCAATGTGTGCTCTGCAGCACATTCAGCCTCAAATGGGATTGTGTGCAAACCACTTCCCAACCGCGGCTAAAACCAGAAAGGGAAGAATCAAAGTGAAATGGAAATGAAAGATTTATTGCTTGTGAAGCATCTAATGTGATTAGCTTTATTGTAAGGGAGACGTGATGAAACTCCGGCTTCTGATCTCTGTCTAGCTTGGGAATTGTAACCATGTTCCGCAGTGGGCTCTCAGATCTTAATGCGCTGGGCAAGGGGGCTCGTTCTTTGAAGTCCCTCTTTCCCTTTCCCCACATCTGCCCGCTCGTCCCTAAACATGAGAAGTGAAAGATATTTAAACAACCTAGCTGGAGATCATCTCAGGTCACAAGTGCTTCCACAGACCCTCAATGACTTAGAGCACAAGCCTAACCATGTCTACTCAAATGAAAGCTCCATTGTATGCAATGGGTCTCACACCCAGGAAAGTATCTTTAGAATTGCAGCTATATTATTGAATGACTTTGGGCGCAATCCAGAGTAACTATGGGGGGTCCTTGCTCCGATGTAAGAACAATTTACTCTGGATTGCAATATGAATTTCCCATAGGTTTTCACTAGGTGGTGCCGTAACTACATTAACGTAAATATGTAGTGCTCCCATAGTTACTCTGGATTGTAGGGTTTGAATAACTTTGATGAGCTCTTATACAGGCAACCCCCACTTATTGGACAGGTTAGGGACCAGGGCACCATCCAAAAATAAAAACCATTACAAAGTGAAACCCCATCTTTTTTAGTTTGCTTTCAGTGGTTTTTTAACCCTACAATCCAGAGTAACTATGGGAGCACGTAAAAGACATTACGTATACCCGTAGTTGCTATACCACCTAGTGAAAACCTATGGGAAATTCATATTGCAATCCAGAGCAAATTGTTCTTACACTGGAGCAAGGACTCCCCATAGTTACTCTGGATTGTGCCCTTAATCTAGCAAATTGCAAATGCTTCTCTGATCTTGCAAATTCCTGCTGCCACACAAAACTTTCTGCAAATGGATTCTCCTTCGAGAATGGGATTACATGGAGCAGGGCAATATTGGCCTTTAGAGCAGCAGAGATAGGTTGAAAGAGCAGAACATGGAATGAATGAATGAGTTCTGGGTGTAATTGAAAGGTGTTGAAAGAGTGGATCATCAGAAAACAAATAGTCAGAAAGAGGGGTATACCTGTACTAGATCAAATATTTTCAAAAATCCCAAATGCTGCAGTCATAGCCACATTTACCTGGGAGTAAGCTCTACTGACTATATTGTTAAAAACATACACGTAGCAGTCTGTTAAAAATACAGACTCTAAATTAGATGCATCCCATTAAATGTAATATATTAAAAATAAAATACACCCTGAAATGAATGGGGACCTGCCTGAAATTGGCCCATGCCCCACCTAGTCGGTCCCAATCCACAGTTTGAGAAACACTGCAGTAGAGCAGCCTTCTCAAAAATATTTACTTGAATCTAATGTGCCACTGAATCTAATGCACACCCCATACTTATAATCAAAATACCATATTTACTCAAATCTAATTAACCATTGAATCTAATGTGAATCGAAAAGGGTGAGCGTTAGATTTGAGTAAATACAGTGTGTATCCTGCGTCCAAGGAGCTCAGAATACACAGCACCTATCTTGTGTGGGTTTCTGTTTTCATGTAGCATGTTTAGCTGAGAGTGTATGAGCACCTCAAGAATGTTCAGTGCGCTGAACATGGATTTAGATCTAGAACACAGCATGCGGAATGTAAAGCTTGGGATTGATGGTTAAGGGGTATAGATTGAGGTGGAAGGTGCGCGTGTAACACTTCCAAATGTATGGATTTCTAGAGCACTAATCAGTAATTGCGCACTAATCAACAGTGCGCTACAGCACATGTGCTACAACAACATGGCAAACACTTGTGTCCACAAGGTTATATGGGGAGAACTTGTGTTACAAAAAAGTAAACAAGGAAGAAAATCCCCCATCGTATTTTGATCGCTGGCGCCATAAGTTCTGGAAAGCAAATAGCAAACTTCCCCTGGCACCTATTCCTCATTTGCACATGCTAATTACCCCATTTGCATACATATATGCAAAGACAGCATCTCCCCCATTAGGAATGAGCACATTCCTCATTAACTTAAGTAAATACCCCCTACTTCAGTACGTAAACACAGTGGTAACCCATTTTAAAATGCTTTTGTGTATCTAGACATCTCAAGATCGCGTTGGGATTCTTCTCAGCTGGTGTGGGTAGCAGCCCAAAAAGGAAATAAATGATGATTAATAATGAACTAAAAGTAAATCTTTTAATCACGGAGCCGACTCAGGCCTTTGTTACTCAAGGATAAGAAAACTCTTAGCCGTGAGTGGCAAAACAGCATCCCCTCCGAGTGACTGAATAGGGAACGAGCTCCAGATAGGCCTCGCTGTTGTTCTCATAGAGTTACACAACTCAGGCTGCAATCCTATTCACACTTACCTGGGAGTAAGTCTCATCTAATGGAACTTAGTTTGGAGTGTATATGGATAGGACTGGACTCTCTGAGGTTAATAATGTCCCGTTCTCTCTCTCTCTCTCTCTCTCTCTCTGGAGTAACAAAACTCAGGCTGCAATCCTATTCAAACTTACCTGGGAGTAAGTCTCATGGACTAATGGAACTTAGGGCGCAATCCAGAGTAACTACGGGGAGTCCTTGCTCCGGTGTAAGAACAATTCGCTCTGGATTGCAATATGAATTTCCCATAGGTTTTCACTAGGTGGTGCAGTAACTACGGGTACATGTAATGTCTCTTATGTGCTCCCGTAGTTACTCTGGATTGTAGGGTTAGTTTGGAGTATATATGGATAGGACTGGACTCTCTGAGGTTAATAATGTCCCATTATCTATCTATCTATCTATCTATCTATCTATCTATCTATCTATCTATCTATCTATCTATCTATCTATCTATCTATCTATGGAGTAACAAAACTCAGGCTGCAATCCTATTCACACTTACCTGGGAGTAAGTCTGATGGACTAATGGAACATAGGATGCAATCCTGAGTAACTGTGGGGAGTCCTTGCTCCAGTGTAACAACAATTTGCTCTGGATTGCAATATGAATTTCCCATAGGTTTTTACTGGGTGGTGCAGTAACTACGCGTGCACGTAAAGTCTCTTACGTGCTCCCGTAGTTACTCTGGATTGTAGGGAAAGTTTGGAGTATATATGGATAGGACTGGACTCTCTGAGGTTAATAATGTCCCATTATCTATCTATCTATCTATCTATCTATCTATCTATCTATCTATCTATCTATCTATCTATCTATCTATCTATCTATCTATCTATCTGTCTGTCTATCTATGGAATAACAAAACTCAGGCTGCAATCCTATTCACACTTACCTGGGAGTAAGTCTCATGGACTAATGGAACTTAGTTTGGAGTATATATGGATAGGATTGGGCTCTCAGAGGTTAATAATGTTTATCTATCTATCTATGGAGTAACATGATTCAGGCTGCAATCCTATCCACACTTACTTGGGAGTAAGACTCATTGACTAATGGAACTTACTTCAGAGTAGATATGGATAGGATTGGGCTCTCAGAGGTTAATAATATCTGTCTGTCTGCCTGTCTGCCTGTCCATCTGTCTGTCTGTCTGTCTGTCTGTCCGTCCGTCTATTGTTTTTCAACTAAAAAGTTCACAAAGTGGTTTATAAAGAAAATGAAAAACTTAGTAGCTAATTAATAGCTAATGGGTCAATGTCCCCAAAAGGGCTCACAATCTAAAACACAAAAGGACATGCAAGGGCTTGAGACAACAAACCAATCGATTAATCAACTGATCAATCAATCAATAGTATTTATATATCATTTTTTTCAGTGAGACGCTCACAAAGCGGTTTACATAGAAAATGAAATGCAAATAGCTTTATTTGTAGAAATGGAAATAAATGAAATTGAAATAGCAATAAATGAAAAAAAATGTGTTTTATCTTGCAAGACAATTTTAATTTGCTTTTATTTTGAGCCATGTATGATCGAGACTGAATGCCTCTGCACGTTCCAAGCAGAAATCTTTCTCCGTCCTTCCCCCAAATCCAGAGTAACTACAGGAGCACATAAGAGACTTTATGTGCATCCGTAGTTAGCAGCACCTAACGAAACCTATGGAAATTCATATTGGAATCCAGAGTAAGTTGTTCTTACTCCGGAGCAAGGATTCCCTGTAGTTACTCTGGCCCTTTATTAGAGAAAGAGTGATGATTAAACCTGGGACCTTTTTCATGGAAAAAGGTGCGCTACCCATGAGTGACAGCCCCATCCCGAAAGCCACATTTGGCTCTGGTGATGCTGTCTCGGCTAGTGCTGATATCGCCCACAAAGTGAGAAGAGGAAAAAGTAAAAAGCAAAAAAGGTGTCTGTATAAAAATTGTACAGCCTTCTTTTGAGAAAAGCTTACATTTTGTATCACTGTAATAAGTAGACTTTGAAGGGTTCAGGGGAACATTAATCATCATCTTATCAGGTCAGTGCTTTTCGGAGAACGACACACATAAACCACAAGGCAAGACGAAGAAGAAGAAGATTGACTAGAAGAGGCAGAGAGATTTTTGTTCCTTATTCAGAAAAGATTAAGCAACTCGCCTTTGAAGTGAAAGGGACTGAAATGCCAGCCCTGCAAATCTGCATTTTTGGTTTCATTTTTTTCCCCACTGAAGGATTCTGTATGTGCCAAGCGTTGCGCATGGTTCTGATCAGTGACGGGCTTCAAAGAAATTAAGAACCGGTTCTCTGTCCATCTGGCAGCCACTCTTAAATGGCTATTTTTAAACTTTATATGTACTGTCTCTTGTTAAGAACCGGTTCTATAGAGTAGGTGCGAACCTGCTGGTGCCCACCACTGGTTCTGATGTCACTATCAGATCCACGGAGAAGATTGCCCAGGCCTTCAAAAAACATGCCTATTTACGCCTGCTTGCTTTTAAAGAAAAGCAGGCCTCTGTCAGTCTTGGAAGACTATGGTATCGTGCTCGGCGCTGCATATGCTGCATGCGAAGCACAAAAGCCTAGGTTAGATTGCTATGGAGGATAGGCTGTGACCCAAGCAGCAAACCCCCCTCTCCACGCCACTGAATTAGTCCAATGGAAAGCAGAGCCAATACGATTGGATCCAGCTGGTATCATAGAGCTGGGCTAAGGAGAGGAGCTCACCCTGTCTTGTGGGGCCGACCCGGGTCTCGAACCCTGGCCTGCTGGTTAACAGGCACTGCGCCTTAACCGCTTGCGCCACTACACAGCCTATAAATCATAGAATCATAGAGTTGAAAGGGACCTAGTAGGTCATCTAGTCCAACCCCTTGCCTGCAGCAGGAAATCCCCCTAGAGAATCCTCAACAGGTGAACTCTAAACTCCTGACCATGTCTACTCAAAAATAAATCCCATTGTGTTCAGTGGGTCTTAGGCTGCAATCCTAACCACCTTTCCTGGGAGTAAGTACTACTGAATACAATGAGATTTCTGAGTAGACATGGTTAGGATTGCACTGTTACTCCCACAAAAGTGTCTTTAGGATTGCAGCCTAAGTGATAAAGGAAACCACTTAGGATTGCAGCCTAAGTAATAGTGGGCTTCTGTCATAAGAGCTGATACAGCCTATGGATTTTCAAGGGTATCTTTGAACAAATGGACCTAGAAAGTTTTTTTAAAAGGTTAATAAATAAATAAATAAATAAATAAATAAATAAATAAATAAATGACAAAACCAGAAATTCTCAAGAAATAGGAACGTTGCACCGAACATCACATGATGTGTACATCTGTGTGCAGCTCCTTTGTGCACTGCGCAGTCCGATCCTCCTGCTGGGCAAAGCTAGCAATGGTGAAGATCAGTGGATGGACATATCCATGGTATTTATTTATTTTTCTGAGTCCAGAACAACATCAGACCAACTACAGTGGCACCTCACTTAAAGAGCTTAATTCGTTCTGGAGGCCTGCTCTTTAAGTGAAACGCTCTTTAAGTGAAGCAGATTTTCCCATAGGAAATAATGGAAACTCAGACGATTGGTTCCACAACCCAAAAAATATTCATATAAAATATTAACTGTTTATTAAAAAATGATTACAAAACACTGCAATATAACACTGTACAAAGCACTGTAATATACAGTAACACACAACACTGCAATAAAGAAAATACTGTAAAGTACTGAACTGTACTGTGCCTTTGAAATCCTTCATGGCTGGTGTGAGGGTTACAGAGAGGGGATGACTTTGGCTGCAATCCTAAAGACACTTTCCTGGGAGCAAGACCCATTGAACACAATGGAGCAAAGAGTAGACATGTTTAGGATTGTGTGCTTTCACAGTCACTAATGGAGTCACTGGTATCCATTGGCTCAATGGAATCTATTGTCTTTTTGTGCAACTTGAACATTCCCAAGCTGCTGATGGGGAGCAGCACTAGAACATTGATCATGCACACCTTCCACACTGCCACACATTGATCCCACATACAGACCTGACTCAGGCTGCTCCCCCTGGACGTCCCATGAGTTCCCTGGCAATGGAAGCCTATTCCAAACTTTGCCCAGGGCCCCACTGGAACTCAAGCTAGTCTCCTCAACCCGCCTGTGAGTTCCCTTGCCATGGAAGCCTCTTCCAAACTTCCTCAGAAGTGCTCTTTATTCAAGACAGTGCTCTTTAAGCAAGTCAAAATTTCTGAGAAAATTTTGCTCTTTATACAAAACGCTCTTTATTCAAGACACTCTTTGTTTAAGGTACCACTGTATATTGTATTTGAGGTCCAGAAATTCATGGTCTGGATGGCTTTATCACTGGCCAGAAACAAATCCTCCACCACTATCGACGTTACGGCACATCAATAATGTGCAGAACTCTGCAGTTCCCCATATTCACCATTTCCATCGAGGTCGCCCCACATTTTTAGCACATCTTTAGTATCCCATGTGCTTCAACCATTTGACACTTGTGCAGTAGCTGCAGATTTGCTGGAAGAGAAATCTGTTTTGCTCCAATCTCTTCTTCATTAGTTTTTGCACCAAATATATGAATTAGGATCTTGCAATGCTTGTTCTACAGCTGGGAGAAATAAAAGCAACGGTCTTTTTCATGACCACCCAAAGAGTTTGCAGCAGTTTTTGGCTTTGAACTTGGGTCTCTTAAGTCAAATGTTCGAGCAATGGGAGGAAGTTATTTTCATAACTTCATATTCCCCTTAAAAACTTTTTTAAAAAGTCTCAGCTCTGGATATTTTCCATAGTTTGTGTCACATGGGCTCAGCAAGGGGACTTCAAGTGTCTTGTGAAACTTTGGGCAAAATCCAGAGTAACTACGGGGAGTCCTCTCTCTGGTGGAAAAACAACTTACCGTATATACTCGAGTACAAGCTGACCCGAGTATAAGCCAAGGCACCTAATTTTACCACAAAAAACTGGGAAAACTTATTGACTTGAGTATAAGCCTAGAGTGGGAAATGTAGCGGGTACTGGTACTGGTCCTTTTCCTAGTAGCCTTCTTGGAACTCTTAGGCTGCAATCTTAAGCACACTTTACTGGGAGTAAGCCTCATTGAAATTAGTGAGGCTTACGTCAGAGTAGACATGCATAGGACAGGGTGACCAGATGCCAAACCCAAAACTCCTGAACCCCAAGGCCAAGATTCCTACCTGCTTAAAAAATGTATTTTTATGGGTTTTTTGGCCATAACTTTTGATAGGAAGGAGATATCTCAAAACTGATTTTTGCATTGGATTCTGCTCTTCAGTACAAATTCAAAGGTATATGACATGATGGGGTTTAATCCCACCGCTTTTCAGTTTACCCAAGTATAAGCTGAGGGGGCCTTATGGGGCCCATTTTTGGGGCCCAAAAAACTTGGCTTATACTCGAGTATATACAGTACTCTGGATTCCAATATGAATAGGTTGTGCAGTAACTACAGGTGCACATAAAGTCTCTTATAGGCTCCGGTAGTTACTCTGGATTTGGAGGTAAGTGCTTTTGGGGGACTGAGATCCCCCACTGAGACAAACTTTTTTAATTCTTTGGTCTCATTTAATTCTTTGATCTCACCTCACCAAAGGCTTATTTTGCTGTTTTTGACATTGTATTTTAAAATACAATTTTTGGCATTATTTTTAACATGGTATTTTAAAAATACAATTTTTCGGCGTTATTTTTGACATGTTGTCCCCCATTCTATCACCAGTGCAAAAGGAATTGGGGAAAAAATGGGGGGACAATGTTGTCTCCTCATTTTCTTACCAGTGTGAAGGGAAATGGGGGACAATTTGATAATTTGAGAGAAAGGGCATTTTTGGGGGTGTGTGGCAATTACCCCATGGCCGTGATGTGCCTCCCAGTGATCACTAGCTGGCAGCCATCTCCCTCCCCACCTAAAAAAATACCATCAAGGTGATGACAATTATTCTACAATAGAAGTAAGGCCCACAGTCACTAGGTAGGCAGTGCATAATTGTCTGGACAGTGTTACCCCTGTTGGCCTAATCTTTCCCCTTTCTTGCAGTACACTTCTAAGCATGTCTACTCAGAAGTAAGTCCCATTGTGTTCAATGGTGCTTACCCCTAAGAAAGTGTGATTCAGTTTGCAGCCTAAATTTTACAACATAGATTGCAATCCTATATGCAAGTTTCCTGGGAGCAAATCCAACTCAATTCAGTGAGTGGATCTTACTTCGTCTAAGTAGGTTTTACTTCCAAGGTTACAATCTTACTATAGGACCTGTTACTTCGATGTAAGAGACACTTACTCTGGATTGCTCTATGCATGTTCCATAGGTGGCTCCATAACTACGTCGATGTAAGCGGTCCTATAGTTACTCTGGATTCCAATATGAATAGGTTGTGCAGTAACTACAGGTGCACATAAAGTCTCTTATAGGCTCCGGTAGTTACTCTGGATTTGGAGGTAAGTGCTTTTGGGGGACTGAGATCCCCCAATGATCCCCCATTGTAGCCTTATATAGGTTTGCACTGTTAAGTTCCTTTTGGAGAATTTTCAGCCCACCTTTTAAAAAAAAATTATAGGAAAATAAATGTGACTTGAAATAATTAAAGGCAAAGTCATAAACTCAAGTGGAATATCTTAATATATAAGCTGGCTTCGTCAATTGACTCCTCCGGCGGTGTGAGGCTGCATCACTCTGGTTTGAAATGAAAATGCACTTGATAATTAGCAGCGTTGAAAGGTCAGGAGGAATCAGAACGTAAAGGGTGAACAAATAGCCAAAACTCTTAGCAGGATTATTCTGCAGGGCTTTGATAAATAGGCTTCGGAAAAACAGATGCTGAGAGCGAAGGTCGTTGCCGCTATTAGGAGTGATGATCTATTCCTTGGTCAGAGTAATGCCACTCGGACTCCAACAAGAAATAAAAGCAGAAATGGAGTGGAGAAATTATTTACAAGGAGTACTTTGTACTCAAAACCATTCAATAAAGTTGGTACAGGTGTCCTCCGCTTTCTGACGGTACCCTTTCTGACAATCCACTCTTTCAACACCTCTCATTTACTCCCAGAATTCAATCATTTAATGCATGTTTTGCTCTTTCAACCTTCCCCTACTGTTCTAACGGACAAAATTGCCTTCCCCCGTGTTGTATGTCTTGGTCTAATCCCATTCCTGAAGGAGTTAATGAGAATCCATTTGCAAAAAACTTTAGGTGGCAAAAAGAATTTGCAAGATAAAAGGGCATTTGCAATTTGCTAGTTGAAAAGCACTGTAAGCAATATTTATGAATTAAAAAATGATGGGGTTCCACTTTCCAATGGTTTTCACTTTTGGATGGTGCTGTGGTCCCTAACCTTTCCAATACATGGGGGATACCTCTATACAATGGAAGTGGACAGCTTATTAAAACTGGGCAATATAACTGATTATTTTAAGCATAATAATCATTATTATTGATTATAGATAGAGTTATTATTATTGATTATAGATAGAGGGGTGCAAAGCCCTATGTTTTGCAGGGAGTCTCACTGCAATGTACTAGGGCAGAGGTCCCCAAACTTTTTGGCAGGAGGGCCACATCATCTTTCTGACACTGTGTCTGGAGCCAAAAAAATTTGCCCTACAATCCAGAGTAACTATGGGAGCACGTAAGAGACATTACGTGTACCTTGAGTTACTGCACTACCTAGTGAAAACCTATGGGAAATTCATATTGCAATCCAGAGCAAATTGTTCTTACACCGGAGCAAGGACTCCCCATAGTTACTCTGGATTGCGCCCTAATTTACATTTCAAATTTGAATAAATTTACATGTAAGAATGCATTGGAGTGGATTACAGGGCTTGCCCAGGGGCCGGATGGAGGGGTCTTGAGGCTTGCCGAGGGCCAGGGTTTGGAGACCTCTGTACTAGGGGCCCATCCTTCTCCTCATCATATGCCTGTTTTGCTCCAACCTCCTGGAATGGCTCCAAAGGGGATGGAGAGAGGCTTCTTGCACGCTGCAGTGAGGTATTCTGCAAAACTTAGTGTTTTGCATCCTCTCGAGTCATGCCACTGCTTTTAAGTCATTACTCTGAGTCTGAAATGGAACTTTTCTGGAAGTTATAAGCTTGCATTATTTATGTGGAGACACAGATAGTACAAAAGGAATTGATTTGATAGCTGTGATAGAGATGATAAGACAGATTTAGCAAAGAACTTGAAACCATCAAAGGCTCACGCCTTGGGCTCACACCAAAGGCTCGTTCTATCACATAAATAGTTTTATCTCAGTTAAAAATATTATATAAAGTAGCTTAGCCTGAGAGGAAGCTAAAGGAGCTTTGAGATGGTGAAGCAATTTGAATTCAGGTCTCCTCCACTAAAGGCCACCACAACACCACCAGTTCAAAAGGAAAGCTATGGTGTAGCTACAACACCTTTGCTGTGTAGAAACTTTAGAACCACTAAAGATCAGGGCATATGCCCTGGAGGGTTCGCCAGGCTTAACTCACAGTGGGATGGCTGTTGGAAAGTCAGTAGTTTTCTTAATTAACAATGAGAAGTTGCATGCTCAATGCAGTGGCATAGCTAAAGGGGGTGCAAAACCCTACATTTTGCAGTGAGCATCTCCGGTCTGTGATCTGAACAAGCGATGGGAACAACTGGAGTTGCCACTGAATTCTTTATTGGATCAAGTCAAAAGTTCCCCAAATTCAGAATCCTGACTTCTACAGTGGCCAATGAGACGCCATGTCTATGCACTGGCACTCACCCTCCCACTCACTCACTCACCCTCCCACTCACCCTCCCAGGAGTGGCACAAGAGTGGCACTTGTGCAACATCTCCAGGCCACCATGGGACTTGTGCCAGACCCATAAGCCATTAATTTTTAAATTTTCTTGTAAACTCCTTTGTGGACATTTTAGCCAAAAAGCGGTATATAAATACTGTAGATAGATAGATAGATAGATAGATAGATAGATAGATAGATAGATAGATAGATAGATGATAGAGCAAGCAAGCAAGCAAGCAAGCAAGCAAGCAAGCAAGAAAGAAAGAAAGAAAGAAAGAAAGAAAGAATGAATGAATGAATGAATGAATGAATGAATGAATGAATGAATTTCTGCTGGCCTAACTTGGAGATTAGGATTATAGCTACAGTATCCTTAGAAAGTCACCTGGATCAGAGGGCACAACTGCATCAATTATACCATCTATAACTAAGCAGTAAAATACTTTTGCTGGAGCCCAAGGATTAGGGAATAAAGCAGCAAGAGGATCAGAATCCTGATTCATATTTCCCTATTGAGAAAGCCCACAACTCAGAACGTCTGTCTCTTTGACATCCCAGAAACTGGGGCAGCATCATGCGTCATGAATAGTGAATACCCTGTGCTAGAAGACGCTGTTGTTGGGAATAAAGTGCTTTCTTCCAAACAATGAACGTGACTATATCGTTCTTTGCTCTCTTGCCCCGTTTCCAACATCAGACTGCCTCTTATGCAAAGAGACCAGTGTTACGTTTGTAAATTAATGTTATTTTGTGTAATTAATGTTACATAATGTAAATTAATGTAAATTAATGCGCTGTTATTGCAGTGCGCTGTGTTATTGCAGGGCGCACCATGTTATTGCAGTGCATTTCTCACAAAACATATGCTCAGCACTTGGGATGTAGCTGGAAATTGATCCTCTTAGGTTCAGAAGAGATTGACGTTGAGAATTTAGTATTATCCTTGACATTGTATGGAATCAGGGTGGAGAGCAGGGAGTTAATCTACTTGACACGAGAAAGCTTTACACCACTGTTGTGCAATAATTGAGCAATTTATTTATTAAACCCTGGTCAAAATTCCTGACATGAGTCAGCTGGAATAATCTGGTTCTGGGATGAACTGTGGGAAGATATAGGATTACACAGGTAGGACGAAGGAAATCTGCATTACTGGAGATGCTGGTTCATGTGCCACCTGTGGCTAGTACTGCTGAATGCTGCCTATTCCCCCAATGGGAATGCTGCCACACTGTGGGGTCTTCTAAGGGCTGGAGGAGACCATACATACTTCTGTGACTTCCAGGAAGCCTAAAACCCCATTTTTCATGTGAAAAATTCAAGTGGAGTTCCCTCCCCAGAAACCGTAGAAGGCCTTTGGATGGCTGGAGTAGTTCTGTACAGCACCAAGGAAGGGGCTGAGGTTGTGGGTAGCAGGAATTAATGAATGAACAAATGAACAAATGAATGAATAAGTAGGTGTGGTGCCCTGCAGTGTGGGACCTGGGCACATTTGCCCACTTGATCTCCTCCCAAGGTATGCCAGTGGTCTCCATAGCTCCTCTGGAGAAGAAAAATTTCAATTAGGGCACAATCCAGAGTAACTACGAGGAGTCCTTGCTCCAGTGTAAGAACAATTTATGAATTTTCCATAGGTTTCCACTAGGTGGTGCCATAACTACATTGATGTAAATGTCTCTTGCATGCTCTTGTACTTACTCTGGATTGTAGGGTTAGACTTATAAAACATCTGGGAAGCTGGAAGAAGTCTTGGAAGTCTTGGACATCTTGAAAGAAGTCATCACAACAACACACTGTGAGAATTTGTGACCCAGAAGTGTGAGACACTTGAGATTCCTGCCAGTGGAAATTAGATTTCTTGCAGAATTTAGAACAGTGCAATCCTAAGCATGTCTACTCAAAAGGAAATCCCATTGTGTTCAGTAGTACTTACTTCCAGGAAAGTGAGGTTAGGATTGCAGCCAAAGTGTCTACGCAGTGCAAAGGGCATTGCTAGGACGTTTGGGAAACTTTGGATACGAATTCAGTTTCTGTATTCAGATATACGTGATGCACAACAGGGGAAAATATATGGTTATAACAATATGTTTTCAATGACACTGTTGGGAACATGACATCAATGGGTTATCACTGCAAATGGAATATTGAACTTGATGGGCACTTGATCTGAGTTAGCAATATAGGTCATCTCTCCGCCAAAACCTTCCGCTATTTGACAGACTGACAGCACAAGTTCCTTGCCTGGGGGTGACTCCAGTCTGGGGGTACTGCAAAGGTGCCTTAAGGCACTTCTGCGCCACTCGTAGGGTAAGGTCAGTGCCTGGATGTACATCAGCATTTGGAACAGGGAAATGGATGAATTGTACTGGCCAAATTTGGTTAGGATTGTGCCGCATTTTGTCCCCTTTTGCCCATTTGCAGTGAACACCTGGCTATGCCTGGATGGTGGAGTTGCGGAGACAACATTCACTGCAAGGGCCTTTATTTGCATTACATATGGTGATGAAAAAAGCAACAGCATCTGCCTGGCCTTGATCAGGAGGATAAACCCTACATCACAGATGCTGCCTGGGGACATTTTGGACTGAGCTCCAGACTGGAATTTGCCTTTCATCCTGCCATTCCTGGCTTCATCTAGGCCATGCGGTTGATCATATGCTGCCTGGTGTCACGCTGAGAGTTATTACCGCTTTTATCTCCCTGGTGGTTCAGATGGATTTAGGATCATATCAAGATGGACTTTCAGTGGCATCCTGCACCAAAACAGACTATATATATATATGAGTTTCAGGACTCATCTCATTTTTGCACTTAACTGGATTCAATAAGAGTGACTTAGATCGTGGAAAATGCTCAGAGGAATAACTAGGGTTTCTTCGACGAGAGCTGCCTTTCTTCCTAGGAAGGATACCCAAGATAGATAGATAGATAGATAGATAGATAGATAGATAGATAGATAGATAGATAGATAGATAGATAGATAGATAGATAGATAGATAGATAGATAGATAGATAGACTGAATGACTGACTGACTGACTGATTGATTGATTGATGATAGTATTCAAAATCACCAAGATCTCTGTCTGTCCCTGTCTGTCAGTCTCTCTCTCTCTATCCCCCTCTGTTTTGAATGTCTTCTGTAGATAGATACTATACTGTAGATAGATAGATAGATAGATAGATAGATAGATAGATAGATAGATAGATAGATAGATGGATGGATGGATGGATGGATGGATGGATGGATGGATGGATGGATGGATTGATTGATGGTAGTAGTCTAAATTTCCAAGATCTCTGTCTGTCTGTCTCTCTCTCCATCCCCCTCTGTTTTGAATGTCTTCTGTAGATAGATACTATACTGTAGATAGACAGACAGACTGACACAGACAGACAGATAGATAGACAGACAGACAGACTGATTGATTGATTGTAATATTCAAAATTACCAAGATGTCTGTCTGTCTCTGTCTGTCTGTCTCTCTCTCCATCCCCCTCGTTTTGAATGTCTTCTGAAGATAGATACTATACAGTAGACAGACAGACAGACAGACAGTCAGACAGTCAGATAGACAGATAGATAGACAGACTGATTGATTGATTGTAATATTCAAAATTACCAAGATGTCTGTCTGTCTGTCTGTCTCTCTCTCTCTCCATCCCCCTCTGTTTTGAATGTCTTCTGAAGATAGATACTATACTGTAGATAGACAGACAGACCGATAGATAGATAGATAGACAGACTGATTGATTGATTGTAATATTCAAAATTACCAAGATCTCTGTCTGTCTGTCTGTCTGTCTGTCTGTCTCTCTCTCTCTCTCTCTCTCTCTCTCTCGCTCTCTCCATACCCCTCTGTTTTGAATGTCTTGTTCTGAATCTATCTTGTAGATAGATACTATACTGTAGATAGATAGATAAATAGATAGATAGATTGACTTATTGATTGATCATAGTATTCTAAATTACCAAGATCTCTGTCTGTCTGTCTGTCTGTCTGTCTGTCTGTCTCTCTCTCTGTTTTGAATGTCTTCTGTAGATAGATGCTGTACTGTAGATAGATAGATAGAATTGATTGATTGATGGTAGTAGTCTAAATTTCCAAGATCTGTCTGTCTGTCTGTCTGTCTGTCTCTCTCTCTCTCTCTCCGTTCCCCTCTGTTTTGAACGTCTTCTGTCCACTGGTGCCAAGTTGTTACAGGTTCATCCCTGATCCGTGTTTGCTCTTTCCTTTGTGAGAAGGAAATAGCAAATTGCCTGAACCACCGATCCCTTCCACTTTCATTTTAAAGTCTTCTGATGCATGTTGGCGAGGGTAAGGAAGGTAAAGCAGCGAGAAGATCAAACTGCATCAACCAGAAGGGGCTGGTGACAAGAGTGACTAACGCAAGGGAGACGGAGAGGAGATTTCACGGCTAGGGCATGATGCACCGAACAAGACGTAGCAGGATTAGACAGTCAGAAAGAGGCAGAGAACATGCAGATCTGATCACAGATCTGCAATCCTAAGAGCACTTTCCTAGGAGTAAACCCCACTGAACTCAATGGAACTTTCTTCTGAGTAGGCACAAATAGGATTGCACTTGTATTTCGGAATCTACTTTGCAGGCTAGTAACGCTTCGTTCACTCCACCTGGGTTTATGTGCATTTGAATCTGTTTGCATCTGTTCTGTGTTGCTTCCAGCGGCGCAGCAACATGATCATGTGGCCTGGTGCAAAATAATGCCCCAGAAGTGATGTCATCACCAGACGTGATGTCATCAGGGTGACCAGATGCCCAAACTTCAAAAGGAGGATAAGGTCTTGGATTCCTCTTAGCCTAGCCTTTCTGGTGGACAAGGACACATTTGCCTACTCATGAGTAAAGCCGCAATATTGGGCACTTTCACCTTCCCATAAAGCTCAATGCATGTTTTGATTTTTAGTTTTTTGGCCATAACTTTTGATATTTCAAAACCAATTTTTGCATTGGATTCTACTCTTCAATATGAATCCAACGACATATGACATGATGGGGTCCTGCACACCATAGCAAAGTTCCAAAATGAAGCTAAAATGGAGGACAATGAAGCCGTTTTGGAGGACACCCGGACAGAAGGCTAAAATGAGGACAAATCTGGAAAATTCCGGTCATATGGTCACCCTGGATGACATGCCCACCCTTAAAAAAATTGGGGGGAAAGAAAAGTGTGTCCCCTATTGGTTAGAGATACTGTGCTGAGGCAAAGAGAGATGGTTATCATACCCCTTTATGTATTATACTTATTATATTATACTTATATTTAATATATAAATATAAATACCACTTAAAAGTGCCTTTTTCCTAGTCAACAGGAGTAAATGTATTATATGAAAACAGTAGCAGATTCAAATTAACACCTTATTATTCCATACAATGGAATACATTATTATTCAATGGAACACAATGGGGCTTACTTTTGAGTAGACATGGTTAGGATTATGCTATAAGTGAATATTCTACTAGAAGGCCTCAGCTAGATGGCTGATGCTTGTCTGGTTTGAAGAGATTCAGTTTAAACCTGGGATGCTAAAGATATTATTTTATCCAGATTAACCTTTCTGGTCTTGGGGACCCACTTAAGCATATTGTAAGGTCCACCTACTCTTTGGCCAGTGGCAGGGTGATCATATAGAAAGGAGGATGGAAGGTCTCCACCTTTAAGCATTGCATGGAAGAGGGAATTGAGGCAAGTGCTGCTTTTTAAACCCTTCTATGGACACAATCCAGAGTAACTATGGGGAGTCCTTGCTTCGGTGTAAGAACAACAGGCAGCACAATCCAGAGCAACTAATCTGTCCACATAAGAGCCCTTGGGTTGCCCTATCTATCACTAGGCTGGAGCAACTGCAAGATGCTCCAGCCCAGTTACTCTGGAAGAGGCTTAGGGCAGAGCAAGGCAAGATAGGGTGCCCTAAGAGAGGTGGACCTGCTCTGCCCTAACTGGGGCAGCCTCAGCAGCTCAGGAGAGGCAAGTTGAGGGCAAGTTTAGCATTGCCTAGGGCAGAGCATTTACTCTGAATCCAGAGCCTGTTTCCAAGGCAGAAATGCCCACTTCCAGCCCTCAGAGTTATACCACCTCAGGAGCAGGTATAGTAATGAGTAGACCCATAGGGGTCCATGATAAGGCCTGAGTAAGAATGGCAGTGCTGACCAAAAATCTGAGTTCTTGGCCAGCCTAGCTGCAACCCCTGCCTCTCAACCTCAGGATATGGCACAACTATGGCAGCCCACTAACCTGGGGATACAGCAGGCCACTCCAAACATCCACCCTCCACTAGAGGAACTGCAGCTGTAACTGGTTGTCAGGAACTTCTGGGCTTTCTTATAAGGCAGACACCACAGCTGTTCCTTGTTCAGTGTGATCTGAGGGGGGTCTCCTCAGGAGCAAGTCCTCCCCATGTGTCAATTACTTAGCATGCTCTGGAGCAGTTAGGGCAGCCCAGGCTTCCTGACTCTCTGGATGCAGCATAACTTTATGTTCTGGATCCAAATAGTTAGGAGAGAGCAGTTAGGGCAGAGCAGGCTGAACTTGCTCTGGATTGCACCCTTACTCTGGATTCCAGTATTAATTTCCCATAGTTTTTCAATAGGTGTTGCAGTAACTACGGGTGCATGAAAAGTCTCTTACATGCTCCCGTGGTTACTCTGGATTTGGGGGTAAGTTGAGCACCTGCCTCAATTCCCTTTTCCATGCAATGCATATAATAATAATAATATGCATTAATAATAATATAATATGCATATTAATGCATATAATAATAATAATAATAATAATAATAATAATAATAATAATAATAATAATAATAATGCCAAAACACCTTGACAGGCACCTGAAAACTATTGGCATTGATAAAATATCACTCTGCCAATTGCAGAAAGCCGCTCTTCTGGGTTCAGCATGAATTATACACTGCTACATCACACAGTCAATACAATACAATACAATAGACCTTTATTAGGCATAAACAGGAATAATAAAACAATGGTTTCAATATCGAAAACAGTTATATTACATAATACACTGAAGCAAAACGATTTTAGGAATTCATTTCTTCAGTATCAGTGAAATCTCAAAAGTAATAATACCTGTGACGGCTAAACAATGAGTATCTAAGACTGTAGTTAAGACTCTTTTCCTCAGTAAAACAGCGTTAAGAACTTTGTTGACACTCTCCTTGTCCAAAACGGATGTGAGGGCGATGTGAGGGTGATCTGGCTGCGACCCCAGATCTGTCACCCCATCTGTCACCCCATTGATTGCCACCCCTTCCTTCCTCACTGCTCCATGTGTGTCCCTCCCGAAGCTGTGCGCTCGGTGGAAGAGGATGATCATCCCAGATAGAAGGAGTGTACCATTCTTCGGTCAAGGGTATACGGTAGCGGCGCTCCCCTGCTAGAACCTCCAAACAAGCTCTAGGTCCATCACACAGTCCTAGATTCTTGGGAAGGGTCTGACTGGTGATGTCAATGAAACCAGCACGAAATTGTTTGTATTTATGTTTTATTTTCAATTAATAATAATAATAATAATAATAATAATAATAATAATAATAATAATAATAATACTTTATTTCTATCCCTCCTTTCTCCCCAAGGGACTCAAAGTGATTTACAAACCATGCATAAAACTCCAACAGTTTAAACATTTAGGCTGCAATCCTAAAGACACTTTCCGGGGAGTAAGACCCATTGAACACAATGGGGCTTACTTTTGAGTAGACATGTTTAGGATTGTGCTCTGTAACCGTTAAAACATGCATCTTAAAGTAATAAAAACATCTACATTAAAAAACCTGATTAAAGCTACTCTGTCATCCATTCTATAGGATCGCCCTGCCCAGGGGGCCTTCGACAACAACAATATATGTCACCCCAATAGATACTAGTGCTTCCTCTTTGTCCCATGTTGTCTTCTTCAAAAAAGGTACCTATGCAACTTTTTCAAGCTTCAAATGCACCTGTGGAAATGGCATCTCGCTGTGCATCCCCTGTTGAGAAAACTGTAAATACACCTTGCCCTACACATTTATAAGTTTTTACTGCATGGAGAACCTACAGAGCAAGTTGGTACAAGGCTCACAATGTGATATTTACTATTTTGCTGTGAGTCAACAGAGCGTTGAGAAGAAGCCAAATAACCAGGTATAAGAGAAGTAATGGCAAAAAAAATCACTGCAGAGCGGAGGGACGGTGACTATTTTTAAACCATCTTGGTTTCCTTCCAGTAGCTTTACAGTTTCCGTCCCAGCGACAGATACTTAAGAATGCCAGTAGGAAATAATTTCCACCAGCATAGCCTCCTGCAGGTTTCTTTTACAAGCGGTGGTCTTTCATCTCAGTAGGGTGGGGAAAAAAGGAATGTCATGTTTGACTCATGTCTTTGGTCTCCATAGATAGAGCTCCTTTATGTACTTGTCGGTAGCGCAACACTGCTCACCCATCACCAATGAGATATTTTCTCAGACTTGGTTCCACTTGGTTTCGAAATCTGCAGCTCTGGACTGAAAAAAAGGCAATGGCTTAAATTGTGTGTATTGTTTTTCCACCGCATGTTGGGGATTCTTCTGTTGCATGGAAATTTTGAGTAGACACGCAAGACAGGCATGTAAACAACAATCTGAAACAGTCTACCTTATCTACTCAAATCTAATAAGCCATTGAATCTAATGCGCACCTTGATTTTAAACAGCAGGTGAAAACCAGAGTAACTACGGGGAGTCCTTAGTCTGGTGTAAGTACAACATACCCCCAAATCCAGAGTAGCTACGTGAGCACGTAAGAGACATTGGGTGCAATCCAGAGTAACTACGGGAGTCCTTGCTCCGGAGTAAGAACAAGTTACTCTGGATTGCAGTATGAATTTCCCATAGGTTTCCACTAGGTGGTGCAGTAACTACGGGTGCACGTAAAGTCTCTTACGTGCTCCCGTAGTTACTCTGGATTGTGCCCATTATGTGCACCCAAAGTTACTGCACCGCCTAGTGAAAACCTATGGGAAATTCATATTGGAATCCAGAGTAAGTTGTTCTTACATCGGAGCAAGGACTCCCCATAGTTACTCTGGATTTTGCCCTTACTCTGGATTCCAATATGATTTTCCCATAGGTTTTCACAAGGTGGTGCAGTAACTACGGGTGCATGTAAAGTCTCTTACGTGCTCCCGTAGTTACACTGGATTTGGGGGAGCTTAAGATAAAAAATGTTTACTGGCCATTATAATGCACAGCTTCAAAGCAGGTGCACAATTTAATTTTACTGCAAACAACGAGTTGTATGACAGTAATAATATGGCAATGGATTTATGGCTGCAATTCTATACACACTTTCCTGAGAATACATCCCATAAAAGACAATGGGATTTACTACTGAGTAGACATGCTTAGGATTGCACCCTTTGTTATGATTTTTACCTAATTGCTCTACTTTATACAATGGGCTTATCAGCACAATCCTAACTGTGTCTACTCAAAAGTAAGCCCCATTGTGTACATTGGGTCTTACTCCCAGGAAAGTGTCTTTAAGATTGCAGCATATGTCACATTTTTTATTACAGTATAGTAAACTGTTAAACTTAGGGCGCAATATTATCTATGTCTACTCAGAAATATGCCCCATTATGATCGGTGGATCTTACTCCTAGGAAAGTGTACTTAGGATTGCAGCCTCAGGCAACCCTGAGAAGACAACAGAGGTCTTCCTAGACTCCACCAAATTACACCAGCTATTTTGGCACTGCAGATTTGAGAACATCCATGTCAGGCTTTGCAGCCCAAAAGAGAGGAGAGAATCTGGTAGTGCAGGACTATGTATGTCCCACCCTCCCAGGCTGGTTCCTACCCCTGTTCCACTATGAATACCCAATAACCCTACAATCCAGAGTAACTACGGGCACACGTAAGAGACGTTATGTGCACCCATAGTAACTGCATCACCTAGTGAAAACCTATGGGAAATTCATATTGCAATCCAGAGTAAATTGTTCTTACACCGGAGCAAGGACTCCCCGTAGTTACTCTGGATTGTGTCCTAAATGTCTTTGAGCACTGACGATATGTAATCTATGTATAACAGTTGAGATACACCATGTTTCCTCCGATAAATTATGGGCGCAATCCTGAGTAACTGCGGGGAGTCCTTGCTCCGGTGTAAGAACCATTTGCTCTGGATTGCAATATGAATTTCCCATAGGTTTTCTCTAGGTGGTGCAATAACTACGGGTGCACGTAAAGTCTCTTATGTGCTCCCGTAGTTACTCTGCATTGTAGGGGATGTCTCGTTTCAAACAATATTAGGATTTCCATTGGAAAAATAGGGTCTGCAGCAATAAATCAAAAAGGTGTCTGCATTTCACTCGAGTACACATGGTGCTCAGGAAAACTAAGGGCAAAATCCAGAGTAACTATGGGGAGTCCTTGCTCCGGTGTAAGAACAACTTACTCTGGACTCCAATATGAATTCCCATAGGTTTTCACTAAGCGGTGCAGTAACTACTACGGGTGCATGAATGTCTCTTACGTGCTCCCATAGTTACTCTGGATTGTAGGGTATGCCAAACTATCAGCAGCTTGAGCGAATCTTCTCTTTTAGGTTTTAGGTACACAACATCATACATTCACAAGGAACGCCCTGGGAATTGCCAGCATCTTTATTCTTGCAAAAAGTCGACATTTGTCCTTCTGAATGACGGCACGACAGCACCGAACATCTGTCAGGATCAAACTTGTTTACATGCGGCTGTTGAAGATTTTCGGGGCAAGGTAGCAGCCTGTAGTCTGATGCAGGAGGGTCCCTGGGGCATGGTGTGGTGCCTTCCCACCCCCTCATAATTGTCATAAATTGTTCATATTTGGGGAGCTCTGTCCTTAATAAAGAGAATGTCACAGGAAGCAAATTCCCAAGGATGGTGTTAAATTTTGCATGACTGTTGAATCGCAGATTATTTATGCCGCTCAACTGAAAGAACTGATTTCTCCTTTATCTGTAAATGCAACGGATATCATCACCGATCTCATTGGTATGCCAGGACGGTACCGCCAGATACGAGAATGTCTCTCAATATTTAAATGCCTGAAATAATTCAAGCTGCGTGACTAGATGCCCATGATTATTTTAAGACGATAAGAAAAGTCTTGCTGGATTGGCAGCCCACCAACTGGCTCTAGGAGGCTGGTGTTCTCTCCGCCAGCAACGCTCCTTCGTAAGTCATGCTACTGTGGAGGCCAGAAGTGGTACCCAACATCAAGACTCGTACGCCCTGATGGACCTATCCAGCCCTTAGATGACCATCTAAAAATAGCCTAATTTGTATAAATTATAATTGCCGGTCATTGGAATCCGGTTGGTCATCTAAGGGTTACAGTCATTAAGGTTAATAGACAACAAATCCAACAGACTAATTATGTGCGACATCAGTGGTGCATCAGGAATGTGGTCCCCATGGACTGCAATGGACCTTTCCAACCAGGCATCACTCGTGGTCCTCCTTTTTCAGGGGAAAAGGATAATCTGAGCTGTTGCGTTTGCTGCTCTGCATCCCATAAGGGCATGTAACAGGTCACAAGACAGATGCAACGAGCCAGAGAATTTCTGTCCCCTTGAACGAGGAGGACTTTGAGTGACACCTGGGCAGTATGGAAAGGTCCATTCAACTGATGTCCCCCAAAACAGAAACAAACAGGATTAGGGGAGATTGTGTTCACATACTGACAAATGGGATAAAGGGTCCTGTCCCAGTTTTATGAAAGAGAACCATGCCATTCCTAACTCAACTGGATCCAAATCTCGGATCCAGTCCCCAGGCTAGGTTTCAAATGGCTATATTAAAAAAGTCTCCTTTTGCCCATCTTAAATCCACTGCTAGTGTTTCATTGAATGATCTCTGATCCTAGTATTCCAACAGCCCAATCTTATCCAGGGCTTATAATGGTAGATCTCATAAGTCACCATTATAAACTCCAGACCAATAGTTCAAAAACTGTGCCACCATTATGCACTTTGAAGTTACTGGTGCAAATGGATGGAAGCCACGCATGTATGACAATAGACCCCAGATGTCTCATTGGGAGACGTGGGTCAGCAGTGGGGATGGCTAAGAGGAGAATGGTTGGTGGTTCAGGGTGGAGAGTGAACTGGGTATGGGTAGAAGGAAGTGGAGGGTCTCAGCTGTACATGCCACAATTGATACCTTCACTACTTCACCCCAAACCATCCTGCATCTCCCCAAAGACAGGACAATATGTGGTGTAGGCTCAAAGCAAGCCATTGGAGGCCAGGCAGCTTATGGGGTAGTAAGTAAGATAAAGCTTTACTTACCTCTCCTGGCTCCACTGCTTACCTCACCACTATCAGTGGTAAAGCACTATATCAATACTTTTGGAAAGCGATATATAAATATTGTAGATAGATTATGGGGTACACCATGCACTCCATCAACTCTGCTATGAGCTAGTGGGGACAGAGTTGAATAAGAGAGGCATAAAAATTCATTCTTTTTATTATTATCCAACATATTATATTGTGGTTGCTCTTCGCTACTTGATATCCTATTAATTTTGCCCTTATATGACAAATGGAAGATGTTCCACTAGCTTTGGGCTGCAGAACCAGACAAAAACTCGTGGATCATCTAAGTAGAGTGATTAAAAATGCCACCCAAGCAAGAAAAAAGAAAAAAATAATGGGAAAAACATTGCAGCATGAATTATTATTTTTAATTTGTTAAGATATTGCCCACTTTCTGCCCCATGAATCGGTGTCCCCAAGACAACTTCCATGAATTCTGCTAGGAAGAATGAGTATGCAACCCTGGTTTATTAAGGTGCTGTCAGTAGAGATGCACAACTTTATGATCTTTATGATGTACAGATAAGGGCCACTCACGCAATTTTTAGATTGTGAGCCCTTTTGGGACAGGGACCCATTAGCTATTAATTAGCTATTATTATTTTTTTCATCTTGTAAATAGCTTTGGATCTTTTTACTTGAAAAGTGGTATATAAATACCGTATATAGATAGCTTTCTGAATTTGACACTGTCAAGGGGAAATAATCCTACTACCACCTTTACCATACATCAGTGAGCTTGGTTTCCTTTTTCCCAAGAATGTTCTTATTTGATTGTTTGATGCGGTGACTATAAATCATGTAATCTGAATTCTCCCCCTAAAGAAAATAAACTCTTTCAAATGAATGTAGCTATGATTGCATTTGCCTAATCCCTTTGCTGACTGAAATCCAGAGCTGTGTTTGCAGGCCGTATTCTGCCAACAGCCTCCAAAGGTGTTTCAGAGAAACAGATTTAATTGCAATAACAAATCCTCATTCTTTTCCTAATAAGCACCAGGTTGTTGCGGTGCGTGTGCTATAGATGCTCAACCCAGTGGCGCATGCAAAACAGTTGTGCTAATCTGCAGGGTGAATGCAATGCAAAAGATGAACATGATGTTTCTGAAGCACTTCAAGCTTTTGACTCACAGTAAGAATTACATTTTTCTATTATCTGACAACAATTAATAATTATTATTATTAATAATAATTAATAATAATAATAAGGGTTGGACTGGTGATGTGACAGAAACCAGCATGAAGTTATTCGCTGTGCATTACTGTTTGATTTAGAATATAATAATAATAATAATAATAATAATAATAATAATAATAATAATAATAATAATAATTCTTTATTGTCATTGTGCGTATGTACACAGTGTACACACACAACAAAATTCACAAAAACTCCCAGAGACCAGACCTAACACACACATGACCATGAGGCCATTGTTGCTGCTATTGCACCATCAGGGTATATGATGCACCGATGTACATGATGCACTGTTGAAGGATGTGGCAAAACAGTCAGAGCTCTGTTTTCATTATAATTCATGTGTACTGGATCATAAATCTTGATTTTCCTTGAAATGTGCAGGATTAGACAGTGTGTGCCCAGAGCAGTGTCTTAGAGGAACATTCCTATTTACCGCATTTATTTGAATCTAATGCACCATCAAATCTAATGCGCACCATATGGTATCAAAATACCATATTTACTCAAATCTAATTGATAATTGAATCTACTGCACACCCTGATTTTGGAGACTGAATTTGAAAAGGCTGAGCGTTAGATTTGGATTTAAATCCATGTTAGTGGGGTTCCCACTAACAGAACCTGGTTCCCATATAACAGAGGTGGCCAACCTGTCAGCTCTATGGCTATTATTATTTATATGATATATATATATATATATATATATATATATATATATATATATATATATATATATATATATATATATATATAAATAATATATAATTTCATAAGTATTTGTAATTTAATAACTATATATAATTTAATATGTATATAGAAGTGGAAATTTTAGGACATGCAGATTTTTTGCACAAGCTGCACCTTTCCTTTAACAGTTTTTTAAAATAGTTTCCTTTAATAATTTAACGGTTATTATAGGTCCAGAAGCCCTAAAGTTGAAAGGTTGGAATAAAACTGTAATATTTGGAGCAGATTTGCAGCCGGTTGCGATAGCGACTATTTTAATGTCATGATTAAATTGTGTATGGGCGCAATCCAGAGTAACTACAGGGAGTCCTTGCTCCGGTGTAAGAACAATTTGCTCTGGATTGCAATATGAATTTCCCATGGGTTTTCACTAGGTGGTGCAGTAACTACGGGTGCACGTAATGTCTTTTACATGCTCCTGTATTTACTCTGGATTGTAGGGTATGTGTGCATGTGTGATTGTGTGGTTGATAACCTGATAACCGGTTGAACTTAACGGGAACGATCAATCAAAAAATAATGATCACCTCTGATTTAGAGCACAATCCTAACCATGTCTACTCAGAAGTAAGACCCATTGTCAAGGGGTCTTACTCACAGAAAAGTGCCTTTAAGATTGCAGCAATTTATTTATTTCTTTTCAAAATTATGGATGTTGCTCTTCATTTAATAGCTTCCAGAGCTTTGAAAAATATTGCAATAAAATATGATATAAATAGTAAACATAAAACAATAAGGGACCAAACAATCAAATAGTGGGAACAATAAAACTCAGTAAAATATAGCAGGAAAAAGAAGAGGATCAGCAAACCAACTGGTTTTCTCTGCTGCAGCCATTCCTCCCTTGATACTCTTCTCCTGCAAGGAACATTAAGCACAAAATAACCGGCGGAGAATGAGAGATCAATATAAAATATAAAAAGCAAGGTTACCTGATACAACAAAACAACAATTGTCACTATAATTTAAAAATTAAAGTTATTTAGCAACCATCAACTCTTTAGTCACTGTTTGCCAAACAGATGAATACAACACCCACCATTATTTAAGCAGTTGATTCGTATATTTACACTATCCACTACACACCACTTTTCTACAAAAGACTTTTATGTAGTTGTTATTTACAAAATAAATGGGGAACAATTTTTCCCTACGCGCAAGGAACTCAAAGACTCACCATCAACAACCATTGAAAATATATTATGCTATATATATTTATGCTATAATATATTAGTGAACAGAGATCATTCCTCACCTCCCCCACTAAATAGGAGAGGACCACTGATTGGCATAGCTAAGGGTAGCGCTCGCTCAGTGGTTAAAGCAGGGTGATCACATGACCTGATTTTTTCCGTATTTGTCCTCTTTTTTAGAGTTCTGTCTGGTTGTCCTCCGAAAGTGCTTCATTGTCCTCCGTTTTGGCTTCATTTTGGAACTTTTAAATGTTGTGCAGTAACGCAGCATGTCATATGTTGTTGGATTTGTATTGAAGAGCAGAATCCAATGCAAGAATTGGTTTTAAAATATCTCCTTCCTATCAAACGTTATGGCCAAAAAACTAAAAACAAAAAATATGCATTGAGCTCTATGGGAATGTGAAAGTGCACTGTTTCACAGCTTTACTCATGAGTAGGCAAATATGCCATTATCTGCCGGAAAGGCCAGGCTGAGAGGAATCCAAGACCTCGTCTTCCTTTTTAGGTTCAGGCATCTGATCACCGTGGGTTAAAGATGCCGTGCTTGTCAACCTGAAGGTCAGCAGTTTGAAACCTGATTGCTGCATGATGGAGTGCGCTCTCATTTCATGCGCAGCTCCTGTCAATCTAGCAGTTTGAAAACATGCAAAACCAGGTAGATTAATTGGTTCCACTTTGGTGGGAAGATACGTGCACCTTCGGTGTTGATTAATGCTGACCACAGAGACGTCTTTGGACAACACTGGCTCTTTGGTCCTGTAATGGGGATGAGCACAGCACCTACAGTCAGTAAGGATAACAGGGTAAACTGTTAGGGGTACCTTTGCCTTGATCTTTAAGTGGCATAGTCAGAGGGGTGCTAATGTGACGGCTTTATACAAGTTTATAGTTTATACAAGTTTATACATAGTTTATGTATCGTTTATACATAAACTATATGTATACATAGTTTATACATAGTTTATAGTTTATACATAGTTTATACAACTATGTATACATAGTTTATACATAGTTTATACAAGTTCCCATGTTTATATACTGATATGTCAAGATTACTGTTGGGAAATACACTTGACAGTCCCATTTACCCATTTACAATCCCATTTCCCG
The DNA here is from genome assembly GCA_030015325.1 of Cryptoblepharus egeriae. Lineage (NCBI taxonomy): Eukaryota > Metazoa > Chordata > Lepidosauria > Squamata > Scincidae > Cryptoblepharus > Cryptoblepharus egeriae. The sequence goes on along the minus strand of JAREYC010000007.1, from coordinate 4,166,949 downwards.
CATTTTTTACAATTAACATTTACAGTTTACAATCCCATTTACCGCATTTACTCGAATCGAATGCGCCATTGAATCAAATACGCACCCTATACTTATAATAAAAATACCACATCTAATTAATCACCAAACCATATCCTTAACCTTAACCTATACCCTCTAATTAACCATTGAATCTAACGCACACCCTGATTTTGGAGTCTAAATTCAGCTGAGAAGGTGAGCGTTAGATTTGAGTAAATACAGTATTTATTTATTATAAAATTGTGATAGTGATCTGAGCGTGTTTGAGAGTGGGAGTGATTCTGGATTCTGGATTATAACTTTGGATTGTCTGGATTGTCTCCCAAATGTCTCTTACGTGCTCCCAAAGTTATTCTGGATTGTAGGGTATTTCATCCTTGGGTGCCCTGGATCCTGGAATTGGCCCTTGCTTGCCCAGATCTTCTTTCTGTTTATGCCTCCTGGCATAGACGCTCTCCTGCCCACATAAATCATGCCCAATTCCTGCCATCAATTTTGTGATAATTTCCACCAGAGATAAATAGAATCACTTTGGATCATTTGGGATTTTGACGACACGCGTCAGGTTCATAATTGCACAGGAGTAACTCTTGTGCATGTATATGTTGCTTATTGATGCAGCAATGCAACATTTGTTGTGTGTTGTGTTCGCAGTGTGTATGGGTCTCTGAAAATATTGTGCTCCATGAGCTTTTAAGCACCATCCAATCCTACACCCTACAATCCATCGTAACTACAGGAGTGCGTAAGATATATTTACATTGACGTAGTTACAGCACAACCCAGTGAAAACCTATGGGAAATTCATATTGCAGTCCAGACAGGGTTACCAGACGCCAAACTGGAAATTCCTGCACAGCAACCCCAAAATTCCTGATTTAAGGCCAAATTTCCTCCCAATCCAAGCCAAAATCCCTGAGAAAATTCCTGTAATTAAAAAATTGTCCAAAAATGTAGGACAAAATGTAGGACATGTTAAAATAAGCTTAAAATACTGGTATTGCTTTCCTGTACTTAACTTCCAACACTATATTACCTTTTTAAGGTAAAAGACACACACACCCTGAGGGGGAGGAGCAGTGGGTGCATTCAGGGGTGGCTGGTGGAGGGTTTCTCGGGGGTGGGGAACGTAGGTAAGTGGGAGGTTTGTGGGGGGAGGGGGTGAATGCAGGGCTGGTGGGGGTTTTCTTTGGGGTACTGGGCACAGGCAGGGCCAGGGGAGTTGGTGGGGGTGGCTACAGGATAGTGGGTGCAACAGGCAGCAGGGGAGGCTGGTGGGGGCTTACTTTTGAGTAGGAATGGTCAGGATTGTTTTCTAAGGCTGCCAGTATGAAGATCCCTCTCTGGGAGTAAGACCCATTAATTGCAGAGGGGCTTACTTTTGAGTAGACATGGTCAGGAGTGTTTTCTAGGGCTGCAATCCTGAAGATCCCTCCCTGTGAGTAAGACCCATTAACTGCATAGTGGCTAAGAGATTCATCACTTTTGAGTAGGCATGGTCAGGAGGGTTTTGTAAGGCTCCAATCCTGAAGTTCCTTCCCTGTGAGTAAGACCCATTAACTGCAGAGGGGCTTACTTTTGAGTAGACATGGTCAGGAGTGTTTTCTAGGGCTGCAATCCTGAAGATCCCTCTCTGGGAGTAAGACCCATTAACTGCAGAGGGGCTTACTTTTGAGTAGACATGGTCAGGAGGGTTTTCTAGGGCTGCAATCCTGAAGATCCCTCTCTGGGAGTAAGACCCATTAACTGCAGAGGGGCTTACTTTTGAGTAGACATGGTCAGGAGGGTTTTCTAGGGCTGCAATCCTGAAGATCCCTCTCTGGGAGTAAGACCCATTAACTGCAGAGGGGCTTACTTTTGAGTAGACATGGTCAGGAGGGTTTTCTAGGGCTGCAATCCTGAAGATCCCTCTCTGGGAGTAAGACCCATTAACTGCAGAGGGGCTTACTTTTGAGTAGACATGGTCAGGAGGGTTTTCTAGTGCTGCAATCCTGAAGATCCCTCTCTGGGAGTAAGACCCATTAACTGCAGAGGGGCTTACTTTTGAGTAGACATGGTCAGGAGGGTTTTCTAGGGCTGCAATCCTGAAGTTCCCTCTCTGGGAGTAAGACCCATTAACTGCAGAGGGGCTTACTTTTGAGTAGACATGGTCAGGAGGGTTTTCTAGGGCTGCAATCCTGAAGATCCCTCTCTGGGAGTAAGACCCATTAACTGCAGAGGGGCTTACTTTTGAGTAGACATGGTCAGGAGTGTAGGGAGGAGGCAGAGTGGCAGCATCCAGGAGGCAGTGAGGACTGGAGATGCTGATCCAGAGGGAGGCAGTGAGGGGGAGGAGGTCCTTCTCCGGCTCACTCTTTCTCTGATCAGCACCGGACACAGCAGGGGCTGCAGCCATGATGAAGAGAAGCAGCCACAGCTGCAGCGTGCTGGCAGCAGGAGCCTCTTTCTCCGGAGCCCGGAGGTGGCGCTTGCTGGTCCGGAGGCGGAGCTTGTTTTCAGGAGAGCTCCTGGGAATTCCGGGGATATGGCAACCCTGAATCCAGATGAAATTGTTCTTATGTCGGAGCAAGGACTCCCCATAGTTACTCTGGATTGCACCCCCTAAGCAACTAGGCTTAGAAAAAAATCTCATCTCATCATCACTAGCCATGATCATTCCTCTCATCTTCAGTGTGAACATGGAATCGTACATGAATACTGTATTTACTCAAATCTAACGCTCACTTTTTTCCAGCTGAATTTAGTCTCCAAAATAGATTCAATTCGCAATAGAATTGACGGAACTGTGGCCTTCAGCTCCAATTCTACTATTGTTATTGTTTGTTGGTAGCACAGCTGAGACTGCTCTGAGACGTTCCACCTCCCCCTAGTAAACATTGCAAGCCTTCTCCAGAATCCCTGGCATTGATGGCAGTCCTTCTAATTATTGCTTGACATCAAAGTCCCATATTTATTTCAAATGCCATGCCAAGATAAACCCAGAAGTAACCAAGAATTCTTCCCAATTTTCTTCCAAATCCAAATTTTGATGTTTGCGACAAAATTGTAAATGATAAGTGTAGCTCCTACGATCATTGGTTGCTTCAGGACACCCTGCAGTTGTTTAGATGCTATTAACTTCTTTCTATTGCCCCCACAAAGAAAGGTTTGGAATGAGTATCAACAGTGGAACACTTTGGGAGAGTAACTGGTCAAGAGCTTCTGTGATGAAGCTGTTTTCCTGGAGGAAAGGTCCATCAGAGGTTGCAAGCCAGGATGGGTATGTGAACCTCATTTTTAGATGCTCAGTGTAGAGGAGAGCACTAGGATGCAGGTCGCTTGGGGTCTTCTGTACTCCCCAAGGCATCTGGTGGGCCACTGTGAGATCCAGGAAGCTGGACTAGATGGGCATCTGGCCTGATTGAGTGGAGGCTCTTCTAATCTTATGGGAGGGCACCAGGATGCAGGTCTTTTGTAGTCTTCTGTGCTCCCCAAGGCATCTGGTGGGCAACTGTGAGATCCAGGAAGCTGGACCACATGGGCATCTGGCCTGATTGAATGGAGGCTCTTCACTCAATAGAGTGGAGGCTCTTCACTCATAGAATCATAGAATCATAATCTTATGGGAGGGCACCAGGATGCAGGTCTTTTGTAGTCTTCTGTGCTCCCCAAGGCATCTGGTGGGCCACTGTGAGATCCAGGAAGCTGGACCAGATGGACCTTTGGTCTGATCCAGTGGGGCAATAATTATTTTCTTAAGAAAGGGTACCAGGATGCAGATCTTTTGTGGTCTTCTGTGTTCCCCAGGGCATCTGGTGGGCCACTGTGAGATCCAGGAAGCTGGACCAGATGGGCATCTGGCCTGATTGAGTGGAGGCTCTTCTAATCTTATGGGAGGGTACCAGGATGCAGGTCTTTTGTAGTCTTCTGTGCTCCCCAAGGCATCTGATGGGCCACTGTGAGATCCAGGAAGCTGGACCAGATGGGCCTTTGGTCTGATCCAATGGGGCAATTCTTATTTTCTTAAGAAAGGGTACCAGGATCATTCTTATGTGATCGTTTCCATCAACTTACCTTGAACCTTCATCAGCAAAGTTCTGAACAAACTTCCCACCACTTCTGGAAATGGGCAACAGTCTTGCCTTGGACACAGCTATGCAGTCAATCACGCATCATGACCGAAGATGCTTTCTGACACATCTATAAACTCATCACTGGTCCTCAAGGAGAAGTAATTCCACCTCTGGAATCCATTATGCTGTCAAGAATTACATGCTGAGCTGCAGAGAAAGTGTGGTAAAAGCATTCACGTATGGGGAGTAGAATTCACTTATGCTAAATTCATTACTGAGATAATCAAATGAGACTCTGTGGCCAAGTTTGCTGCCGAGGAAAGCAGGGACAGTGGCCCCCGTGGATAATCTATTTCTCCGAGCAACCTGCATTTCTTTTACTCTCAACATAATAGAAACAGCGGATCCGGGAAAGTGTAGGGGCATATTATGATTTTAATTCAGTTTTTTGATAACTGAGGTGCACGAAAGAGCATTCAGACCCTCTGTATTGCAGAGACTGGTCAAAAAGCAGTTATGTGTCTGGGGGGAAAAACACTCCTGGTGTGAAGTTTTAAAATCTGCTTCTGAGCAGCAATTGCATCAAGCAAAATACAGTGGCGCCTCACGTAACAAGCGCCTCACGTAAAGTATGTTCCACGTAACAAGCAAAAATTTTCCTAGGGTTCTGCGTCACATAACAAGCACACTTGTTGACGCCTTTAAAAAGCATCCGGGCTGCCTAGCGTGCCCGCCCATAGCGAAAGCAACACTTCCGTGCTGTTCCTCCTTCTGTTCCTTCCGCGCTGTTCCTCTGTGTCCGCTGGGCAGAGGAAGAGAAGAGGAGTGGAGAAGAGGGAAGCAGCTCAGGGCTAGCCAGAAGGGAGCAGGGGGGAGAGAGGCTCAGGATGGAGAGAAGGAGAAAGTGGGGAGACACTTTGAAGGTGTCTTGGATTGCAGCCTCCTAACCATGTCTACCCAGAAGTAAGCCCTATTGTGTTCAGTGGGGCTTACTCCCAGGAAAGTGTCTTTAGGATTGCAGCCTAAGTAGACGTCATAGAATCATGCACATTGAATGCATATTTTGAATTCAATTACAGTGTTTTGTGGTCATTTTTACATCCGGTTAATATTTTTATATGAATATTTTTGGGGTTGTGGAACCAGTCGTCTGAGTTTCCATGATTTCCAATGAGAAAATCAGCTTCACGTAAAGAACGTTTCACGTAACAAATATGCCTCTGGAATGAATTAAATTTGTTATGTGAGGCGCCACTGTATAAAAAATCTTTGCAACTCTTCCCAAAGTAGACTGTACCTTGCACAATAAGGAACTGATAATCACAGCATCATTGTGATAATCACAACATATTCAACATGGGGCTGTGAGTGGCACAAGTGGCTAAGACACTGTGGTTGTTACCCAGCAGGCCAGGGTTCGAGACCCGGGTCGGCCCCACAAGACAGGGTGAGCTCCTGTCCTTACCCAGCTCTGCAACGCCAGCTGGATCCAATTGTATTGGCTCTGCCTTTCCATTGGAGTAATTCAGTGGCGTGGAGAGGGGGGATTTGCTGCTTGGGTAACAGCCTCTCCTCCATAACAATCCAACCCAGGCTTTCATGCTTCGCATGCAGCGTATGCAGCGCCAAGCACGATACCATAGTCTTCCAAAACTGATGGAGGCCTGCTTGTCTCCCTGCAGCAGTGGCCGTCGCTGCTGGTTGCTACAGGTCTGATTTCCTGACTGTTTTTTAAAGAAGAAAGTTATTTCTGACATGAATGTGGTTGTTTCTGCTAAATAACTGTCCCGTCCTAACTCCCTGCGTGGCAGTACAGCAGTGCTAATGAGACTACTCCTGTGTCTGATGATGGAGTTTTTGCCTCTAGAGATCTCCTCGGGGTAAGGAAACATTTATTTCCTTCTCCTGGGTAAGCCTGGAAGCTGCAAAGGAACAACTTGGACACGTGCCGGCTTCTAAGCTAGTGCAAGTTTGACTGGATTCATGTGGGTGGTTTGGGTCCAAGATGGGGTTCAGAATTGGGTGGGTGCTGCTGCTAGATTGATATTGGCCCATCTCCTACTACTTGTGTCCCTGTAGCATCTTCCCAACACCTCCCATCTCTCCTGCTGGTTGACCTCTTCCAGCAGGGTTGCCAGCAGTCTGGTGATGTGCGCAGGAAATACGCTGGCAGTTATGCTGCATGCTTTTCAGTGCGCTGCCGGACCACACCTTCTGGCTGCAGCAACCAGTGTTGGTGGCACACTTCCTCTGCCAGCCTGAAAAGCCTTGGTGAGATTTTATCCATTAAGCAGGAAATTTCCCCCTTGCTTTTTCCAACCCTATGATCATTAATGCCCTATTTTATTATCCCCACCAGCCACATACTTCACTAACGGTGTGTTGGGATCACTACCTCTCACGGCTTCCATTTGAATCAATCAATCAATCAATCAATCAATCAATCAAGCCTGCCTGCCTGCCTGCCTGCCTGCCTGCCTGCCTATCTATCTATCTATCTATCTATCTATCTATCTATCTATCTCTCTCTCTCTCTCTCTCTCTCTCTCTCTCTCTCTCTCTCTCTCTCTCTCTCTCTCTCTCTATCTATCTATCTATCTATCCTTTTGTGAACCTTTCGCAGGTGCTCCATCCTGGAGCCTGCAGTATATCTATTTTGTCCAGACCTCATAGGATCCTCTTCTCTGTCACTGCCCCATCTTTCTTGTGGAATGGATTTAAGGCACAACCACTAGGATTCATCTATAAGGTGCAGTCCATCCTGGAGGTTTGTCGAGCTGCCTCCGGAAAACCCATTTGTGCAAATGCCGTTGTAGTGACAATAATTACGGAAGGGCCTTTTTAATGCCTGGAGTGCTAATAAGTAGGATTGCAGCAGAAGGTTCTTCAGCAATCGGTTTGGAGGTCAAACAGTATAATTTTGACAAGAAAGAGCAGCTGCACCACATCATCAGACACCGACGGCCTCATCCGAACTTGGGCCAAATACATCATTACACACAGCTAAGGGTTACTCCTCTGCGGTGCTAAAGGGGACGAAGACACTATTATTAATGAATATAATAGACTATACTCTATAGTATATTAGACTGTACTATATTAGACTATAGATTATATGATATTAGACTATACTCAAATAATAGTGAACAGCCTGATCCTGTGTACTGGTGTGATCTATAGCTGTGTGCGCAAGAGCCAATATGCGCTGCTGTCCATGTGTGAAAAGGAATGCAAAGTTCTATTCCCTATAAGACAGAAGTGGACAGCTCTGCAATGGGGAATCCTTACCCACTCTATATTTGTGTTACTGGTGCCTTCTTTTCTTGGGATCAGAAAGGTTAATAAAATATTGTACAAAGAAATTGGAGGGACTGTGTCTTGCCTCTGACATGTTGGTACAATGGCACTTGTGGGTGCTAACAGTGGCATAGCTAGAGCGGGTGCAAAAAAAGTGCAAAAAATGGCATTACTAGAGTAGATGCAAAAAGTGCAAAAAAGTGGCATACCCTATAATTCAGAGTAACTACAGGAGCATGTAAGAGACATTACGCGCACCTGTAGTTACTGCACCACCTCGTTAAAACCTATGGGAAACCTATGGGACCCTCTGTCCCATTTGCCAATATGTGAACACAAACCTCCAAAATTGGGATTCTCCTTGTTTGTCAGAACATATGGCAACCCTATCCTTATTTCAACTTGAAGAAAACCATTTTAGGCCCACATCCAGATGCTCTGGTATATGCAGGTATTGGCAGTATTTTATACATTTATATTTTCAGGGTGTCTTCCTACCAACCAAACTCAGCAGAGACCTTGGGGTTTTGTTACTCATATTTAAACCAAAACTGGTTCCAAGAAAATTATTTGTTTGCTATCAGGCCTCCATCAGTCTTGAAAGACTATGGTATCGTGCTCGGCGCTGCATTCGCTGCATGCGAAGCACGAAAGCCTGGGTTGGATTGTTATGGAGGATAGGCTGTTACCCAAGCAGCAAATCCCCCTCTCCACGCCACTGGATTAGTCCAATGGAAAGGCAGAGCCAATACAATTGGATCCAGCTGGCATTGCAGAGCTGGGCTAAGGACAGGCGCTCACGCTGTCTTGTGGGGCCGACCCGGGTCTCGATCCCTGGTCTGCTGGTTAACAGGCACAGCGCCTTAACCGCTTGCGCTACCCACAGGCCCTGTTTGCAATCACACCAATAAGGGCCAAGGTGGTATTAAAATACATCTACCATAGCCTTTTACTACAGGTACTCACTGGTACTCAGTACCGGCACCTTTTCCACTTGTCCCACCAAGCAACTGATTCAGTGATGGGCTTCAGGGGTTTCTCAAAGGTTCTATAGAACCCTTTGTTAATGAGCGCCTGGGTCTGAGAACTGGTTACTAATGGGACATAGAACCTATTGTTGATTTAGGTTATTAAGATGTAGAACCTGTTGTTAATTTATTTGAATCCCACCACTGAACTAATTAATAATTATTACATGATTATATATTATTAGGGGATGATTAGCTATGCCACTGTGGTGAGTACCAGCACTGCATCTATGTCTATTGTCCAGGTATACTTTTTTCACCGACTGCTAAACTGTGCCATGAAAGGCACACTTTGAAGTTTGAATGCCAAATAACAGTGTTTTGCTTCTGTTTGAAAATCCAGTTTAAAGAGAAGATCTGCCTTCATTTTCTCCTCGTCCGCAACGCCTGCCAACGCCGCCTGCTGTCCTTCCTCGGTGTGCGCGTTTCTGTCGGAGAAGCCAGCCTCCGCTCTCCTTCTTTGATTCTATTTATGAAGACGAAGAACTTGCACTTCTGCAAAGGCAGACCCTTGATGTGTGGTTAATGTCACTGGAGTGGAAAGAAAATTATTTGTCGTGCTCCGCGCCTGAGCCACCTTTTCAAGCATATGCTGGCTGGAAAGCCGGAGAAGATATTTACTTTTTCTCGTCACAGATTCTATGACCTGAAAAGAATTGCCTCCCAAGCACAGAGCAAAACAGAAGGCTGAGCTTTCAGAAGAAGCTAATGCAGGGTTTGTTTATGATCGTCAAACCTCACTTCAGCTCTTTCTCCATCCCAGATGTTCTTCAACCTGATGGACCTGAAGATCATAGAATCCTAGAGTTGGAAGGGACCCAGTAGGTCATCTAGTCCAACCCCCTGCCTGTAGCAGGAAATCCACCTGGAGCATCTCCAATAGGTACTCGTCAAGCCTCTGCTTGAAGATCGCCAGTGAGGGGGAGTCCACCATCAGATGTATCATAGGATGTCCTCGTGACATGCAAATGGACTCATTGAAGAAGTTTTGCTGAAGTATTGGACTTACCCCCAAATCCAGAGTAACTACAGGTGCACGTAAGAGACTTTACGTGCACCTGTAGTTACTGCACCACCTAATGAAAACCTATGGGAAAGAGTAAGTTGTTCTTACTCAAGGACTTCCCGTAGTTACTCTGGATTTGGCCCTTCGGCAGAAGATAATTTTCAGTTTTCCAAGTTTCTAGTCCACAGGGTTTCAGCAAAGTAGAGATAAAGCATATAGCAACAAGTGGTATAGCTAGAGGGGGTGCAAAGCACTATGCTTTGCAGGGAGCCTCATTGCAGCATGCAAGCAGGTCCTCATAGAGGTATTTGCTTTTGTTTTGCTCCCCTTGAATGGCTTCGAAGAGGAAGGGAAGAAGCTGCTTGCATGCCAGGGTAATGCTCCCTGCAAACATGGTCTACAATCCTAATTTCCAGTTAGTCCAGCCTAAGCCCTGGCATAAGTCTTGTGCTGACCTGGGAGTGTCACAAAAGTGATTAACCCTACAATCCAGAGTAACTAGGGGAGCACGTAAGAGACTTTACGTGCACCCGTAATTACTGCACCACCTAGTGAAAATCTATGGGAAATTCATATTGCAATCCAGAGAAAATTGTTCTTACACCGGAGCAAGGACTCCCCGTAGTTACTCAGGATTGTGCCCTAAGACACTTCTGCGCCACATCTCTGGAAGGATTACATCAATGCATAGACAAGTGCTTGCCTCACTACTTCACCATGGGAATGGGAAGACTGATGAGTTAGGCCAGCCTCGGTTAGGATTGGAACCCTAAGTGCTATGCACCCCCACTAGCTATGCCACTGACAGCAGTGCTATACTAACACTACAGTTGTTTGTTACACCACACTCATTAGTCCATCCAGCTCTGACTGAACCTGCAAACTAGATGACAGTGATAGGGAGGGAGAGAAGAAGTCTAGATCAGTGGTCTTCACTGATCACTGATCCCAATGAGACCTCCTTGGGGGCTGTGACCTCAGGTTAGGAAGGTTATGAGAGGATGGGATCCATCATCTTAGAATCTGGCACTGGGTTTTCCTGGGAGTAAGTCTCCCTCCACACAATGAGACTTACTTCCGAATAGACATGGAGGACCATCCCAGTAAGTTTGACGGGGTCCCGGACAGATTTTTAAATTTGAAATGCATTAATACCACTGTCAAAGTACCCTGTTAAGCCCACATAGTTGACAATGGCTGCTAGTCTATAGGGCAAAATCCAGAGTAACTACAGGGAGTCCTTGCTCTGGTGTAAGAACAACTTACTCTGGATTCCATTATGAATTTCCCTTAGGTTTTCACTAGGTGGTGCAGTAACTACGGGTGCATGTAAAGTCTCTTATGTGCTCCCGTAGTTACTCTGGATTTGGGGTTATGGCTCCCTGATAGCATTCATGCTCAGTCTGCTTATGCTTAGGACTGGTGATGATTAAGGGATGTTTAGAGACTGGGGTGAACTGGTGCTAGTCAGTAGGCTGTGGAGAGTAAGCAAGAAAAAAAATGTTTTCCACCTCTTTCATTAATTAATGTCTAGCACTTCCGACATAGCGGAACAGAAAAGCCCCTTTAGAATTCTGTAGCCATAACAGCTGGCTCTAAATGCGGCTTATGCGCAGGGCAGTTTTCAATTGACCATGATAATGAGCATTGAGGTAGTCGAGTCCTATTTTCTGATGTGCTCATTGAGAATTAGACTTTGGCTACAATCCAGAGTAAGTACGGAATCTTTTACACCGACGTAGTTACAGTGAAACCTGTGGGAAATGCATAGAGCAATTAAGAGTAAGTGCCTCTTAACGTCTTCCCATCGTTACTCTGGATTGTAGGGTATGTGAAGCCGTTGTGCAGACATCACAGCCAAGAATAGTGTTCTGTGCCTCTTGGACCATGAAATGAGATGTTAATGTGTCATTTTAGTTCCTGGACCATTGACAAGGCACAGCATGCTTCTGGTTGCTCTACCAAAATGCCCTCCATAAAGTCCCATGGCACACCTGTGGAGTATCTATGGCACAGGGACAGTGGTTGAAAATCACTGGTAGAGGCAAAATGGCACCCATAGCAAGGACTGAAATTTTGCCCCTATCAAAACAACTGAAACCCACCTTTTAGCTAATGTTACAAGTCAATAATATCAAACTGGGCATATGAGCCCACGGCATGAGACACCTTGTGCCATATACCTGTTACGCTTCTGGTCACTGGGCTCCAGCATGCCAACTCTTCAGTTTGATCAATGCATCTCTGCCTAAAAACCATCCCTGATAGGTAGTCTATTGCATTTTGACAAAGGGCCAGGAAATTTTTCTGTGGGTTGCTGCTGCTACAGGGTTGCCCGCCCCCCCCCCCCCCCACAACAAACAAATCCACAAGAATAAATCCATAGGGCTCCACCTTTCAGGGGAAATGCATTCTAGAAATGTTAGCAATTCTCCTTGGAAAGGAATTTATTGGTTTCAATTTGTCTTTGAGAGGCAAACTTCCAAAGTCCCCCAAATTATTTTTATTTTAGATTTTCCATTCTTTATTTAATGTATTTGTGACCCAAATTTGAATTTGGGGCTACACTGCTCTGATCTTGGGGGAGGTACAGACCATCCCATGGAGCTCTCGGAGGAGGGGGTAACCATGCCGTGAAGGATTCCATCTAGGAGTGAAGGATTCAATGAGCTCCTCATATAACAACAATTATGAAAACTCATTTGTGAAAATAAGCTCTGTATAGCCTGCCTATGGGTACAATCCAGAGTAACTACGGGGAGTCCTTGCTGTGTAAGAACAATTTACTCTGGATTGCAATATGAATTTCCCATAGGTTTTCACTAGGTGGTTCCATAACTACACTGTCTCTTACGTGCTCCCGTAGTTACTCTGGATTGTAGGGTATGTGTACCACCTTGAGTATCTAAGCATTTCAACTCAGAAGTCCCATTGTGTTCAATAGTACTTACTCCCAAGAAAGTTTGGTTAGGATTGCAGCCTAACTGTTTCACAATTTGTTGTGAGAGTCGGAAAGAAAGGTGATATACAAATGCTGTCATCATCATCATCATCATCATCATCATCATCATCACGAACAACAACATCCCACCTTCTGATCCAGAGGATTCTTTTGGATATGGAGATCTATAGGAGCTTTAAATACAGCTACAGAAGATCTAACTTGGTTCCTATGTGAGTGGTTCAGATCCTGAGCTACAGAGGTTTGCTGGCTGCTTCCTTCCTGCCTTGTATTCAACCAGTAACCAACTGGGCCACTCAAATTTGCTTCCCGTGCCGGGGCCACATCACCCTCAGGGCTCCTTGGCACTAAACTTGAAACAGCGCAAAGGGAAGCGCATAAAATTTTCAAAAGGCATGAATACGCATGTCACAGAATCCATCTGACTCATCCATACATATCTCCATAATGATACGGATCCCAAGTGGACGGGTTGCTGTCTGATGGGCACCCAAGAGCGATAACATCGGAATCCGGTTCCTAGATGTGTGCAAGTTGCTGCCAATGTTAGTTCTGAAGCAACGTTTTAGCTTATTTTATGGGAACGGCTTTGAATTTTTTAAATCAGCTCTAATTACAATTTTGGCTTCTGAAAGCCTCACTCCATACACGATTCCTCATCCATATCTCATGTTTACAGAGTCCTCTTGGCAGTTTTCAACTGATGTCACACTTTCTCTGGCAAAATAGGAAGGTATTTTTAAATCAGTGGACAGGAGGCATGAAATGAAGGCTTACTTTTTAACGCGTGCCGTCAAGCTGGACTCAATTTCCTAATAATCATTAAATTAACACTGCATAATTTGGTATCTAAGCTTTCGCAGATCTGGAATTTTCCCCCTATAGTCAGCAGCTGCTAATATGATGAACAGTTTTCCACCTTCTTGGAATTTATGATCAATAAACTGTAGATTCTATATACATTCAGATTTTTGTCCTGGAAAAATATGTCCCGATTTCAGGGCCAACCCATCAGTGTGGCCAACTGAAGCAGTTGCCTCAGGCAGCAGATTGGAGATGGACAGGGTGATCATATGACCAGAAATTTCCAGATTTGTCCTCTTTTTTCGTCTCCTGTCTGGGTGTCCTCCAAAAGGTCTTCATTGTCCTCCATTTTGGCTTCATTTGGGAACTTTGCAGTGGTATGCAGCACCCCATCATGTCATATGTCGTTGGATTCGCATTGAAGAGCAGAATCCAGTACAAAAATCAGTTTTGAAATATCTCCTTCCTATCAAACATTACGGCCAAAAAACTTAAAATCAAAAATATGCATTGAGCTCTATGGGAAAGTGAAAGTGCCCAATATCTTGGCTTTACTTGTGAGTAGGCAAACAGGCCATTGTCTTTCGGAAAGGCCACGCTGAGAGGAATCCAAGACCTTGTCCTCCTTTTGAGGTTTGGGCATCTGGTTACCCTGCAAATGGGGCAGCCACTTCTGTCCTCTGCACCCTCTCCATGATGAACTTTTTTCTGTAGTAGTGATTGCTGAACATAATGAGAGAGACTCCCCATTATGTCTACTCTGGGGTAGATGGAGGTGACATTTTGGGTGCGCATCAGCATGGGGTTGGGCTTTTGGATCATGGTCAAGTACAATCCACTATGGGTCCTGAAAGAAGCCCCATTGCAGCTGGATATAGGTTGTTAGGCACAGCCTTTGGGTAGCTTTTGCAGAAGTTTGGTGCCAAACCTAAGCAGACAAAAGGTGGTTCAAAGAACTGCCAGATCCGGCTCCAGGCAAGAGATGCCTGTGCACCTGTAGTGAGAGTGCTCCGTTCTTCCCCTGGGAGATAAAGAACTCCCATCTTTCAATCTCGGGAGCGTTGACCTTTTCCTCTTTCCAGGCGCGACTTTGCTGAATAGACAACCTAGCCGGCAATGTGCTGATGGCACTAAACTTGAAACTGCGCAAACAAAGGGAAGCGCATAAAATTTTCAAAAGGCATGAATTCTTTCTGTGCTGAAGCAGACCTGCAAATACAACTTTGCATCCAGCACATTCGGTGGTTGTCAGATCCCTCAGCAGCGACCCCGCAAACGGGTCAGGATTTCACATCCAAAAAGTGACATGTGCTTCTGAATGCACAGCGGAACATTCTGACTCCCTCCCCACTTCAACTCCCCCGGTCTGAGATAACTAAAGAGCTCCACGGGCATCCATCTTTCTATACATTGCTATCAAACTGTTACGTCGGCTGCTGAAGTTGAGGTTGTGCGGCCTGATGTTTATGCGCTCCGACAGCCAATTGGTGTCAGCAAATTTCTGGGTGTGTGGAACGGGTTGTGATGTTCCTGAGAAAGGTTTTGACTCAGGCATTCTCATCATCGGACAAGACAGAGGGAACTGCTAACCTGATCAATGCTCTTTTGTAGCACCACACAAATAATAACCAGAGATAATGCCTGATCAATGCTCAGCTGTAGCAATATCAAAATAATATCCAGAGATTAGTGGCATACCATTCACGTAGCACAAGGCGTCTCGTGCCATGGGTGCATGGCGTTGGAGGGTGTGAACACACCAACCCACCAAGCACCTCTCTCCCCCACCCCAGTGCCCTTCTATGCTAGCCAGAGAATGCTCTTTGGCTGGCTCAGACAGGCATTTGCATGGTGCCAGCTGAACCATGCATGTACCTTTCTGTGCCAGCTAAAGAAACTCCCCGGCTTGGTCAGAAGGGCATGTGCATGGTGCCAGCTGAGCTGTGCAAGCACCTTCTGAACCAACTGGGGAATGCAGATAGTTCAGAAGGGTGCATGTGCAACTCAGCTGCTGAGCAACATATGGACTCTTCACAGCTGACCAGAGCATTTTCTGGCCAGCTGTGAACACCCTGTGTGTGTGATGATAGCATGATACCACATGATGTCATATGTGCCATGGGTGCGTGGCAGTGTTGGTATGTCCTTGCCAAAGATATAATGCCTGATCAGTCTTCTACTGTCACCCAAATAATGACCAGAGATATAATGTCTGATGATACCTACCTAGGAGAAGGAAAACTCCCACTAAACCTCCACTGCCTTGTGGCTATACCCATTTATGGGAAAGGCTTCAGGAGTAAACCTTGAGGAAAAATCTGGAGCCGGAGTCCTGAAAGCAGTTCGTGACTGTGTTACAGTCATGTTCTGGTAACTCCTGCGACGCAGCTGGAATCAATCATATTGGCTCTGCCTTTCCATTGGACTACTTCAGCGGCGTGGAGAGGGGGGATTCTCTGCTTGGGTAACAGCCTATCTCCCATAATAACCTACCCAGGCCTTTGAGGAACTCCAGCCTTGCATACAGCGTGGAAACAACACGGGAAGTAGCAGTTACTGGTTATAAGTCGTTGCTCAATTGGCGCAGAGCATGACGCCAGGGGCTACCTCCAACGGTGGGAGAGATCATCCTGCCTCATTGGGCAGCTATCGCCCGCCTTAAGCTGGGCAGCCCCCAGCCAGTAAGATGGTGCCTCGCCACGGTCCGTTAACCTCACTGGGTGTGTGGGGTTTAGGGTGAAAACCAACAAGCAGATCGGCAACTCTGCACCATGCAACAAACATAAGAAACAAGGACATCTGCAAGAGGGATCTAAAGGCCTTGGGAATGGACATCAAGAGCCAGGAAACCTTGACCTCTGATTGTTCAGCGTGAGGCAAAAGACCCAGCATGGCCTTCTCCAGCTGGAAGAGACACGTGTTCGGCAGGCTGAAGCAAAGAGACAGACCCGGAAGCAGCGAAACCTGGGCCTGGGCAGGGGACGGAACTTATTTGTCCTCAGTGTGGAAGGGATGGACACTCTCACATTGGCCTTTTAGCCACACTAGATGTTGTTTCAGGACCTCCAATCAGAGCATGAGACCAGAGTCTTTCGAGACTGAAGGATGCCAATGATATAATGTCTAATCAATGCTCGCACAGCCATAGCACACCCAAATAGTGACCAAGCCTGGCTAGATGATCTGGAAGCAGCAATGGGGTGGGGGGTCGTCTCTCTGGCTTTGTTCAACTGTTGTTTCAGGCCAAGCACATCAGTCTACTCTTCTACAGATGGTTTTGCCTTCGGCTTCCAGATAATAAATGTTTCATGTGACCTCAGACCCAGAGTGGCCTTAGGAACTGCACAGCCCCATGCAAAACATTTTTATGGGAGTTCCCATCTGCACTGGACCTCCTTTACCATGATGAGTGGTAGCATCAAGGCATACAACATTTTGTCTGAGCATCCAAAATGTTCATGAAGACATTCCTGATATTATTGTTATTCTTCCCCTTCCCCTACCTCCTTCCCCCTCCCCAGCTCCTGTACCCAGAGCTTCCAGGTACAAATTTCTAATAAAACAAACTAGAAAGGAGCTATATACAGTGGCATCACTAGGGTTTGCATCACCTGTCTAGGGAAGCCAAGGCATCACCCCTATGACGAGAAGATCCCTGAATGGGACTTTTTCCCATGCAGCTGGTGGGGCAATGCCACAGGAGGTGGGCATGGTGATGCACCATTGCCCCATCCCCACTGGGTGTTTTGGCTATAGATTTTAATAGAATAAAGATATTTCAATATTGTTGGTTTCATTGCATTCTCCATCAAATTACGGTACACATCAATTGCACATTCCACACTGATTACATGAAATTGCATATTGATATGACATGATATTATTCAAAATACTAAAATATTATTATAAATTATATTTTATTATTGTGTTTTTTAAAAAAAATACCAAGGTTTAAAAATTTTTGGCGAGTAGTGCTGACATCCCCCCATGTGTGACACCCTTTGTGACCCTGTGCAAGTTTCGTTATCTTAAAAGTCAAGTTCTGCAAAACTCCAGGTTGTGCAAAATTTCCAAAAATCGGAATGGAAGGTCAATCCTGTCACACATTTTGAATATCACTTTGCTTATTTTTTTTTTTTAGGGGAAAAAACTCTGGTTTCCAATGGTGAACAACTGAAAATCAAAATCTAACAGGAAGGTAGTGAGACATGTATCCATTTATCACTTTACAAAAAGGAGGAGAGGCATGAGGAGACGTGATTACCCTGCGGGTCAGAACGTAAGTGGCATTTTTGAACTTGACTGGGCCTGCCATGTTCTATATGTACAAAATCCATTTTCCATCTGAAGGAACATTAGGTTTTGTCCAGTTCCTCCAATTATAAGCAAGAGAGGGTTTTGCAGACAGAAAAATCTGCAAAATGTCTGTTCGTGGTGGGACATTTACCATTTATTTTTGGCAGAACCGAATAACACTCCTGCAAGCTCAAAAGGAAAGAATATAAATTGCTGATAAGTGTAGCTTGGATTTAAAACAGAAATATTGGGATAGCTGCATGATTGCAGAAAATATTGTTTTTTACTTTCTGTCTCTATAGTGTTGTCTTAGGCCTATATCCTAAAGTGAAATAAGCCCCTTGCTCCAGAGCAGCTAAGTTGACTTTCCATAAGATAACACTAAAGGGTGACGTAACTGCTGTACCCATAACTACTATGGATTTAAGCCCATAATTCTCTTCCACAAAACCCCTGTCAAACTTGTCAGTATGTGAACACAATCCCCCAAAACTGGGACTTTTTTCCCCAGGATATATGGCAACCCTATGTCTCTAAGGCTACAATCCAGAGTAACTATGGGACCTTTTACACCAACATTGTTACAGTGCCACCAATGGGAAACCTATGGGAAATGCATAGAGCAATCCAGAGTAAGTGCCTCTTACGTCTTCCTGTAGTTACTCTGGATTGTAGGGCTACACAATTCTAAACTAGCTTTGGATTAGATTTGATTGTACATTTCAGATGTCTCTTGTTATCCACTTGGGTTCCATTCCAGAGTAAGTGCCTCTTACGTCTTCCCGTAGTTACTCTGGATTGTAGGGCTACACAATTCTAAATTCACTTTGTATTAGATTTGATTGTACATTTCAGATGGCTTTTGTTATCCACTTGGGTTCCCTTCCAGAAACTCCCATGGATTTAAAAAAATGGATAAAAAATTGGATTTAAAAATTCCATAAATTTATGGAGAAAATAAGTGGATAAAAAACGGACTTCCAGCTTTTTTTATCTCAAGCATTTTAAAATTGGGGTGTGCATTAGATTTGATGGTGCCTTAAATACAGGGTAATTTTGTCTCCTCTTCCGATCTGCGGCTCTTTTCAGAGAGGGTTTTCCCCAGTTGTATCAGGGGTTGAACTGGGAGATGCTCTGCATGCAAACAACATACTCTACCACCAAACCAGGGTCACGTTCAAAAATCCAACTATAGATGTTCAAATGGCTGTATTAAACAGAGTTCTGGGATACATTTAATACAGTTAAGTAAAACTAATGGAGATTTAATACTCTGACAGGTATATTACTCATACAGAAGGCAACAACATTTTGCCAGCATTTATCTTCTTTCTGAACTCTGCTTGCCTTGGATAGTACCTAATTTTGATGGATAGTATCTAATTTTATCTGTCCCTCTGTACAGATCCCTGTGTATGAATGCAATAAAACTTATCTTCATACTTCCAGGAATTTCCTTATCGTATCACACCTCTGGGTAGAATATTGTGTGACTTCTGCAACACACAACTGCCTGTTGTTATAAAAGCCTCACATTTCTTGCAAATCTAAGGCTGAAGCTTATTTTTCTCTCTCAAATATACGAGTTCCATTTTGAGACGGCGCGAACAAAGCCCGAAGGCCGAGTACAGATAAACACAAAATCAATAACTGCTGGCGGTAAATGGCAAATTAGCAAGGCTGTAAATTGCATAGCTAGATAGCTTTGCAGTGAAAATGGAATTAATACAGCTCTATCCCTGGGAAAGTCCCCTGTTGTCACAAGTCGATCAAGATTATTATGGTTTGCATCTTTACCCTGACTCAAGCCGGTGAAATTCCCTTAGGTTACAATCGTAGAATGGTAGTGTTGGAAGGAACCTTAAAGGTCATCTAGTCCACCCCCTCCTCAGTGCAGGTGACAAAGGTGCTACTGAAACTGGGAGGTTGTGACCTGCAGACCATGTAAAAGGTCCCCTGTTCCCTTTAAAGAAATGGGGAAAACAGCAACACGACCCCCAGGATTGCACCCCTGCAGGAGTGAAATATTACAGGGGTGCAATCCTGCAAGGGTGAAATAATAATATTGAAATATTAATATTATGAAATATTACATTGGTCTCATCATGGTATGAGGGATCTGGGGAGCCCTGGGGAGTCCTGGAGAGAACTTGCAGAGCTCTCCTTAACTTGGAAATACTAAAAATTCCTGCTGTGACGAAAGTGGAAATAATGTGGAAGTAGCGTGGAAAATGGAAGATGGTTTAGTAGCATGTGGAACATAGTAGTAGAGCTTTAGAAGCATCTGTGCACATTTATAGTGGCATCTGCTGGTTTCTTTTGCATCTTTTTAGATTATAAGCCCTTTTTGGGCAGGGTGAACTTTGTTGAAAAGTGGTATATAAATTATCTATCTATCTATCTATCTATCTATCTATCTATCTATCTATCTATCTATCTATCTGTCTGTCTGTCTGTCTGTCTGTCTGTCCGTCTGCATGCTCTCCAGGGCTTCCCAGACCCCCCCAAGACCCTGGCAGGACCTCTTTAACATTTGAAAATAGTTTCCCCATAGGGACATGGGTTAAGAAGTTTATAAAACCATATGAGATAAGCATGTCAGTGGCTCCAGGACCATGCTGATGTGTAAGTCAAAGGTATATTTTGGGGGCATGTGTTCTGGGGGCCAAGTGTCCTAGGCACCATGCCAGGTGGGAGCACATGACTCTCCCAGGTTCTGCCCATTAACCCTGGGCTTCAGGGAGGCTGATGGCTTTGCCACACTCTCTCCCAGCTCACATGAAGACTCCCAGCCTTCTCAGGAGCTGGGAGAAGGCAGGTGAAGGACCACCCTTGGGGAGAACTTCAGTTCATGTTCTCCTTCAGGTCAGGATTGGTCTGGTTAAGCTGCACCCTAGCCTGGGAGCCGTCATAGGAGCTTGCACCCAGTGTAGCAAAGCCAGATGTCATTTCATCCCCATGGAGAACTAGGATTGTGACATCACAATATTACATGATGTCATGACATTGCGTGATGATGTCACTACTCTGGGTGCTGGGATGAGATGTTTTGCTTCTGGCCATTTATATCAGACAAAATAGGGACAAATATAGATAATTTAAGATAATGAATATAGACAAATTTAGACCATAAGAGTATGGCTACAAGCCATACAATCCTTTTACACTGACGTAGTTACAGTGCCACCTATGGGAAACCTATGAGAAATGCAAAGAGCAATCCAGAGCAAGCACCTCTTACGTCTTCCCATAGTTACTCTGGATTGTAGGGTCTGTTGAAAATAAACATGGCTCTCAGTGATTTGTTAGAAAATTTTAGTGATTGAATTTGTGGCTTTGCCGTTGTAACATACGAATATAATTTTTATTTTATATAATTATTAGAATAAAAATATTATTTATAAAGAGCAAAATAGGGAGAAAGAAACTGGGAGAAAGAAAGAAATTTGTATGAGAACAAATAGGGAGAAGGGGCAGGAATTGGCCTGTGTGAGATAACTGGGCATTAGGGATGGAGTTCAAACTGGACTGGACGCTTCTAACTCCTGCCAAAGTCAATTGGAGTTTAGCAGGGCTCTGAAATATCAACTGCTACATGAAGAAGTGTTGGCTGGTGTGGATGTTGCTCCTCGGAGACCAGCACTGAAGCATCAGTATTTGCTGAAGAGCACTTGGGTCATGTTCTGACATTTCCACCCTAGGAAAAAAAACCCTTCAGAGCTCCGAGTACAATCAGTCTGCTTGTTGTGCCAGCTTATTCCTTAAGGAATCTCGGATTTTTTTTCCCGTTCACGGTGGAAGATCAGAGCCAAGGTTCCCCCCGTGATCAGCATAAGACAAAAAATAAAAAAATAAAAAGAAAAGAGACTTGGATCATCCACAAGCCGATTCAACGAGCCGTTGAGTTGCATTGAGAATCGGGACGGTTGCCTAATCCGTAACAAACACAGCTGGGTGGTCTTTCAAGTGAGTCTGGCCGTCTCCTTTCTCAATCCCCTGATCGTGTCTTCCTTTCTCTGTAAATATAGTGAAGAAGTCGGTAAATAAAAGGACATCTGTTTCTTAAGAGCTCGCACGTTGAGATGTATTTGGGATCCCTCCCTTGTTGTCCTTCTACAAGGCAGGCGGCAACGTCACTGATCCGGAGTCTGTGTTATCAGGATGCAAGCAGATCCTGGCTGGAAATGAATCCGTGGTTTCTCCAGTGGCTTCCTCAAAGGAGACTTCCAGGCTGACATATAATTCTGACAGTTGCCGATGTGCGGTCATGCAGAAGGCTGCGCTGAACATTCACAAATTTGAGGATATGCTGTGGATGTAGAAAATTGGATTCTGCTGAGAGAAGTAAAGAGATCTCACCTCTGCAGGGAATTTTTGGGACCCTTCAGTCCCCCCAATAGCTACTTTCCCGGCATGCCACTCTAAACCCCACAGTGTGTGCATTTCATGCAACGGGGGAGACCAGAACGTCAATGAAATAATGTTTTTGCTTATGCGTCACTTCTGGCCACTTATGGATCTTCTTAGACACATGGCTGGTATTCAGACAGGGAGAAGAAGGGGGTTGAACTGAACTGGGAACTGAGGAAGAGGATCCAGTATGCATCTTTATAGCCTAGATCCATGTCTTCTAGCCTGCTTCTCATCTCCTACCCTTCCCTCTCCCAACTCAAACTTCCCCTAAACTGCCCACAGTCTGCTTCCAGTTGACCTTCCACCCTACCCAGTTTATTTGGGCTGGTGGAGCTTCAGCTGCTCTGTGATGAGCAATCGTTGTGTGTCTTTTGCATCACCACCTATGGCGTCCTGTAGGGTGGACCAGGGGGACCAAGATGCCTTTCCTCATCCGCAGGTGGACATGTACAAGGAAGCCCAGGCTGCCTGCAATAAAAGGTGGGGGGGGGGGGGAGCCTAGCAATGCCATGATCACCACAACAGGACCTATGGCTGCATATCAGAAGGTTTCCCGCTGTAGGACTGCAATGGAATTTGGCCTTTATTATTTTCTTATGTGATTTCATTTACAAGTGGCCATGATGCCACTAAAGCATCATTATATCATTGACAATTCACATTTTGGTGGGTGGATTATAGAGCACAATTTTGGCATACAGTAAGTAGGCCTGTGGTCACAAACCTGTGGTCACAAGGCTTGTGGTCACACATGCCAGGGAGAGCAATCAGAGCCCTCCCTGCTGGTATGCGGCCATGACCCCAGCCTAGTGTAGATGCCCAGCATGCATGCCCAGAACCCTGGGCATGTGTGCTAACCAGCAGTAAACTCAGTTCAGTTCTGCTCCGAAGAGGAGCAGCTACTCTTCTTTGGAGCAAAGCCAAACTGAGGGGGCAAGTCTCCATTTTGAATGCCCAGAGCTCTGTCCATGTGCAGTGGGCTCAGGGTTCTCCTGGCCCACTGTGCATGCCAATCATGCCATCAGTCTGGCCCACTGTGCATGCCAATCATGCCATCAATCTGGCCCACTGTGCATGCCAATCATGCCATCAATCTGGCCCATTGTGCATGCCAATCAGACTGGTGCCATCAGTTGGCACTTAGTGCCCAAAAGGTTTGCCTCCATTGCAGTAGGCACTCAAATATGCACTGTGCAGTAGGCTTTCAAGTGGGTATTCCTCTTTTATTTAGCAGGGGGAGAGTAACTGGCCCTGCATACCCCAGCAATGTCTGTTCTAGTGGCTTCTGCTGGTTTTTTGCATTTTAGGTTGTGAACCTCTTTGGGAGAGGGACCCATTAGCTATTAATTAGCTATTAATTTTTCTATTTTCTTTGTAAACTGCTTTGTGAACTTTTTTTTTGTTAAAAAGCTGTATATAAATGCTGTGGACAGACAGACAGACAGACAGACAGACAGACAGACAGACAGACAGACAGACAGACAGACAGACAGACAGATAGATAGATAGATAGATAGATAGATAGATAGATAGATAGATAGATAGATAGATAGAAGCTCATGGAAGAGCCACTATTGGTCCGTGTCGATGCTACTGAGCTGCATGGACCAGTGGTCTGTCTCGGTATAAGGTAAATTCCCATGTTCATGCATCATTCAGCACCAGTGATTGGATTAAGCAGCATGACAGGGAAATGGAAGTGCAGAGGAATATGGAGGAGGAAACTGTTTCAAAGCAAAACATCACAGACACAGCATGGATGCAGGTGCGGTGACAGCAAAAAATTGCTGCGCATAGGATCTGCTATTTTGGCTTATGCGAATGGAGGTAAACAGCTTTCACTTGAATCTCATGTAAATGGACTGACGCTCCTCCAGACATTACACCAGAACTGTTTTGCAATCCATCCATCCATCCATTTATTGCACTTAATGTGAAACTTTCTGTTCTGTTTATTCCACTCATCATAGTCCACGCAGTTTTACTTCCCTGCAAAATCTGCTTGGCCACTACTGGAGATGGAGAGTTGGGTTTGATCAACTGAGAAATGTTTGGGCCATTAAACCAAATGCAAGTCACCAACCATGCCTGGCAGGCTGCAAATATTCTGTTTTCATCGCTTGCCTGGAAATCCAAAAACAGAGACTATGGGCACAATCCAGAGTAACTACGGGGAGTCCTTGCTCCGGTGTAAGAACAATTTACTCTGGATTCCAATATGAATTTCCCATAGGTTTTCACTAGGATGTACCCTAACTACGTGTGCACGTATTGTCTCTTACGTGCTCCCATAGTTGCTCTGGATTGTAGGGATTGTCAGACACTTTGCAGGTGACAGTGCATGGCTAGGGAGCTTTACTTTGATTAATGATTTGGGAGCCTGGGTAAGATGATGCAGCACCAACCTTTATTATATTTATATTCCTTCCTTCCTTCCTTCCTTCCTTCCTTCCTTCCTTCCTTCCTTCCTTCCTTCTACTTACTTATCACTATTTTATACAGGCATCCCCCACTTTCAGCTTCATTTTCTGACAGCTTTGCTCTTTCAACACTTTTCAACTACTCATTCATTCATTCATTCATTCAACACATGCTTCACTTTTTCAACTGCTCTCTTCCTTGATGTTGATTTGCCTTTGACGTGGTGATCAAACTGTTTTTTGCATTTCCTGTTGACTTTCTTCAGTAAATCACCATCATTCAAATACATAAGATACACATGCTTTTTTTGGCTGTGCCCTAATACTGCATTTACTCAAAAATAATGTGCCATCGAATCTAATATGCACCCTATATTTACAATAAAAATGTTGTATTTACTTTAATATAATTAACCATTGAATCGCACCCTGATTTTGGAGACAAAGGGCACAATCCAGAGTAACTAAGGGGAGTGCTTGCTCCAGTGTAAGAACAATTTGCTCTGGATTGCAATATGAATTTCCCATAGTTTTTCACTAGATGGTGCAGTAACTGCGGGTACACGTAATGTCTCTTATGTGCTCCTGTAGTTACTCTGGATTGTGGGGTAAATTTAGCTTACATGGTGAGCATTATATTCAAGTAAATACAGTAAATATGAGTTGTTTAGGCTTTTGCAAATGATATCTATGTCTTTTTGGTGGCGATTTTTAATTTGCAAGCTGAAAAAGACTGGGTTCCACTTTTCAACGGTTTTCACTTTTGAACAGTGCTCTTGTGCCTGACCATCCAATATGTGGGGGATGTTTGTACTGTCCACTGCTGCCCACGTTACAGGCATGATCTGTATGCTATACATACATGTGGGGTGTTGCATAATGAGCATGACTCAATATCTGACTGCATGTGCACTCAACTGCATGCACCAAAAGAAAGACTTGTTTTCTGGCCCCTCGCAGAGAAGGCTGATTGGAGAGTTTTGTGCATGAAAAATGGATCCCGGAGGTTTGTACACTATGCTTCCACTTCCAGCAGTCTGTGCACACACCATGCGCTTTGTTTGTACCCTGACCTTATAAACTCAATCAGTTTCATCCAGTGCCCTTGGGTCTAGCAAATCCTATAGAATTAGCCATGCAGGGGCACAGTGAGAGGGGGTGCAAAGCACTACAACTTCAATCCTAACCGCACTTTCCTGGAAGTAAGTACTATTGAACAAAGGGACTTATTTCTGAGTAGACATGCTTAGGATGCACTGCAAGATTTACAGGGAGCCTCACCATACTTTGCAAATGGCTCTTGTCTTCTCCTTTAGAGCCGTTCCCAGAAGTGGCAACAAAATAAGAGGCATTTGTTTTGACTCTATGCCACTGTAGCTAAGCAGTGAGCATAGATATATTTTCTTTTGCATGTCCTTCTCTGTGGCTTTGCATCTTTAATGGACGGTGCTGTCATAAAGGGATTTTGATCTCATGCCATTTTTGCACGCAGTTCACTCAGGTGCAAATGACTAACACAAGTGTAAAATTGTTCAGCTCTTGACCCCCAGTCTCAGGTGACTTTGCTGTCTAGCAGATTAGTGCTGCATCACGGCGTATACCAGGCTGTCCAGAGCTGAAATTAATGCTTGCAAACGGCTCCCGACATCTATGATGGGTAATACTTTACAGATACTAAGTGTGGCCAAACAAGCATGAATCTTCTGTATGCTGCCACAGCATTGGACCACCTGGTCCAATATTGTCTACTCTGACTGCAGTCCGAATCCCAGGGCTTGATGGCTCATGCAATACAATGTCAATCCCCTGCATTACGATGTTGTCCTCATGCCTGTGCTCTATACTCTCCTGGAGCCAAGGGACGTATGGTGAGCCCAAATTTGCAGCATTCACTTCTTTAAGCTTTAAGCAACTAGTGGGAAATATCTGGTGCTTTGTATGGGGGGATGTGCCCCCCCAGCCACCTCCTTCAGTGCTTGATGCCACTGTAAGTCCATACCTGATTCAGGTTTTAACAGAT
Source organism: Cryptoblepharus egeriae (assembly GCA_030015325.1). Lineage (NCBI taxonomy): Eukaryota > Metazoa > Chordata > Lepidosauria > Squamata > Scincidae > Cryptoblepharus > Cryptoblepharus egeriae. Next base: position 4,140,630 of record JAREYC010000007.1, on the reverse strand, counting down.
GTTTGGTACCTCCCTCCTTCTGCTACCTCTCACTCCAGGGAGACTCATCGCACAATCATAACCATGTCTACTCAAAAGTAAGCTCCATTGTCTAGCCTCATTGTCTTCAGTGGGTCTTACTTCCAGGAAAGTGTCTTTAGGATCACAGCCTTCTTCTTAGGCTCCCCACTTGTTCAACTTCTGCTCCTCCAAATGCACTGTTGATTGATTGATTGATTGATTGATTGATTGATTGATTGATTCATTCATTCATTCATTCATTCATTCATTCATTCATTCATTCATGCACCCTGGGCAAATACCCCAGCATAAAAGATAAGAAAAGCCCCCTGGTTCGGATGAAAAGTCCATCTAGTCCAGCTTCTTTAGCGTTTCCATATACCCCGAAAAACACGGATTTTGGGGGATTGTGTTCACATAATGGCAAATGGGACAGAGGGTCCCCTGTCCCAGTTTTGTGGAAGAGAATTATGGCAACCCTAAGCTTCTTATATCTCACAGCTGCCCCCCAGATGCCATAGGGAGCATACAAAATAAGATCCCTGCATTTTGGTGCCCTCCCTTGAATTTGGTCCTATGAGATAGGCTGCTCCTAAAAACCAGGAGGTTACATCATAGCTTGTAACCTGTGATACTCTTCTAGAAATTTTGCCCTATATACCTTTTTAGAGAGATCTAGGCCAGATGCCACCAACATATCATGTGGCAAGGAGTCCCATAAACTAATTACTCACTGGGTCAGTACAGCTGGTTCGTACTGATTACCTGTTCTGGAAGTTCACATTTTGCCAGTGAGCATGGCAGGCATAATGTGATGCATACTCCTTCCCTCTCTCCACACTCACTCACTCCCTCCCCACTCACTCCCTCCCCAAATCATATCCTAAACAGCACCAGTGGTTTTATTACTGATCATTCCTCCTGAATGATGCCTCTCTTTGGTTCCCGGAACGAAGACTCCATTTTTTCTTCATGATGGTTTTGATTGATGGTTTTTAAATGCAACCTTAATTGAATAGTTCTGTTGCTTCTTAATTTGATTGCTTTGTTAGTGTAAGCTGCTTTGAGAACCAGCTGGCTGAAAAGTAGGACAAAAATGGAATTAATAAATAAGTGAGGGCACAATCCTAACCAATTTAGGCCAGCCTAACTCACCCTGGCATATCTTCCTTTGGTGATGTGTGCAGGTACACATATTCCTGTGCACAGGCTTAACCTCTCAGGACTGGGAAAGAAGTGCTTTACATCACATTGGTGACACCCCCAGGTCAGCACAGGGCTTATGATGGGGCTTATGCCGACCTAACTGGAGCTTAGGATTGTAGCCTAAAAGCAATACAATGTTTTGAAGTGCACCAGATGCCACTGGACCCATTTTTTTCCTAATCAGATATATTCCTGTGCTTCAAAGCAAACTCTCATTAGCAGTTTTCGAACATCTGGATATATCTTAACATCTGGATACAGTGAATTTGTCGGAAATCAGAATTGCATCCACTATCCCTGGCCGCTTAGTGCCATTCGTATCACATGCATTGTATATCCATGTACAAGCTGCATGTTTGTGTATGTGTGTGATGTAGGAAACGGAGAGTGTCGCCAGAGTCCTTGCACATACAGGTTGTTTTGCATGCAAAGTACTGCATGATGGTGAGGAATGTCCTCAAGGTTGGGTTGCCATAATTCTCTTTCACAAAATCAGGACCCTCTTGTTCCATATCTCAGTGTGTGAACACAATCCCCCCAAATTGGGATTGTCCCTGTTTTTCGGGACATATGGCAACCCTACCCCAAGTGGTTGATTTAGATAACAAAGATAGCCTTGAGCTCTTATATGTTTGAGAAGGGTACCACCCTATGCACACTTTCCTGAATCTGGTGGATCTTATTTCTGAGTAGATATAGGATTGGGCTTAAATCAATAGATACCTTGCTGTTCGACTTCTGTGCAAGCCTGTTCTTTACAATAGATGTTCATATCACAAATTTAAAATATTCTTTCCCCAAAACACCTATAAGTGGTATATGCAAATGGCACCATCCTGGTTTGGGATCATGACAACATAAAAAGAAATTCTAGCACTTCATTCAACTGGAAGCCCTGGAGCACAATCCTAACCATGTCTACTCAGAAGTAAGCCCCACTGTGTTCAATGGGTCTTAGGCAAAATCCAGAGTAACTACGGGAAGTCCTTGCCCCGGTGTAAGAACAACTTACTCTGGATTCCAATATGAATTTCCCATAGGTTTTCACGAGGTGGTGCAGTAACGTCTCTTACGTGCTCCCGTAGTTACTCTGCATTTGGGGGTTACTCCCAGGAAAGTGTCTTTAGGATTGCAGCCCTATTCTCATAAGCAGAAGACGATACCTGGAGATTCTGTCATCTGTGAACTTCCCTATATTTGAAGGCTTTGATGATGGGCTGTCACGTCGAAATACAATGCAGAATAAAAAATGTTTTTTTTTTTAAATGTTTATTTTAACTTCTTTCCAATTACTCCCTTTTCCGGAGCACTGAAAGGACAGTTCAATTTTGAGTCGTGCAATTTTCGATTAGAGTAATCTGGCTGCGAGGACTCGGGCGGTTGTACCCCAATGACTTTAATAACCGCAGAACATTACGGCGGTCGTGCTGAAGGTACCGGGAAGGCCCAGCACGTGTCTCTTTCTGCAGCGAGAGGTTAAGTGAGGATGTCAAAGTCAGTGATTTTCCATGTGGATGGAAGGACATTTGAAATGCAGATTGGGGAGCAGACTCTTAAAACTCTCTTTAGCGGTCTGATATTTGTCTTGTCTTTTGAAGATGACTGTGTTTGCTTAAAAAAATAAAAATAAAAGTGCCTAACTATGTTTAATTTAATTAGCACTTTGAAACTTGCAAGCATATGGTTCATTATATGGAGCGGAGGAAGCGACAGAGACCATCACAAACCTAATTGAAGCATGGTTTACTTGCAAAATCCACTTGCTTGTAGCATTTAAGAGACAAAAGACACGCATGTGCAACCAGCACCATATGTAGCCGCTTCTTTGAGTACACAGAGTATGATCAGAGCTTGCAACTACTCCCTTGCGGCTCGTTGAATATAGTTTGCCTACACAGCTGCCCAAACAGTGGTGCATCTCTTAGTTGGCTTTGTGGACCTGGCTGCCTCTCCAGAAATGTTTTATTTTTTATTTTTCTTAATTTTCACACTGGAGGAAGGAAACACTAACAAGCAAACAGTCCATCTGTTTGCAAGAGCTTCTGAAAACCTGGCGTGTCTGGTCTGTTTGATAGGGAGACAGTCGTCCATGTCCATGTTTGCTCACCATTGTGTTTCCTATTGTGAGTAGACCTACTGATATCTGTTGGATTGTTTACACACCTGAAGCCTATCGATCGGATCCTGAAAAGCTTTGGACTAGGCTTAACAAATATTTAGTGTTGATGATCCCTCATTTCTGTTGACCTTGATTAAGACCAAAAGGTACCCTACAATCCAGAGTAACTACAGGAAGACATAAAAGGCACTTACTCTGGATTGCTTTATGCATTTCCCATAGGTTTCCCATAGGTGGCACCATAACTACGTTGGTGTAAAACATCCCATCGTTACTCTGGATTGTAGCCTTCATCTTGTTCCTCACAGCAGTAAACCAGATGATGTGGAGATGTCCATAATCAGGACATGGAGGCAAATATAGTGGTGCTTCTCATACAGAACTTAATTCATTCCGGAGGTATGCTCTTTTAGTGAAATGCTCTTTAAGTGAAGCAGATTTTCCCACAGGAAATAATGGAAACTCAGACAGTTGGTTCCACAACCCTAAAAATATTCATATAAAAATATTAACTGTACGTAAAAATGATGACAAAACACTGGAATTGAATTCAAAACATGCATTCAATGTGCATGATCCTATGAAGTCTACTTAGGCTGCAGTCCTAAAGATACTTTCCTAGGAGTGAGCCCCATTGAACACAATGGGGCTCACTTCTGGGTAGACATGGTTAGGGGGCTGCAATCAAAAACACTTTCCTGGGAGGCTTATCTGGGCTGCTGCTGGAGGTTCAAGGTGGCTGGTGGGGGCACTTGGGGCAGTTAGGGGCAGCTGCTTCTGGCACCCCCAGGCAATTGCCCCCAAGTTGGGGGCAGTTAGAGGCAGCAGTGCTGGCCAGCAGCCCTTTTAAAAAGCCTCCATGCAGAGCATCAGGACTGCATAGCACGCATGCCCATAGTGTGCTTGCTTGTTAAGTGAAGCAGAACTTGTTACGTGAAGAAAGATTTCTTGGAAATTTTTGCTTGTTGTGTGACGTCCCACTGTATAGAATTTGTATTAACCCAACATTTCCAAGTCTGGATGTTCCACGTGGCCACAATGCATGATAACCCTCTTTAATTTTCCTAATCCCATTTCAGGTAGGGTTGCCATAATTCTCTTCCACAAAATGGGACAGGATCCTCTGTCCCATTTGCCAGTTTGTGAACACAGTCCCCCCAAATTGGGATTGTCCCTGTTTTGGGGGACATATGGAAACCCTAATTTTAAGGCAAGAGCTTAACTACATCATAGCCCAGTCGGGCTCCATTGTATTTTGCCTGTGAAATATTTTGAAGACGTAATTGCATAAAGAGCTTGGCATTATAAATGAACCCTTAGAGGTCACAACGGCTGCGCAGTAATAAGCATAACGATAACTTACAGCACTTTCATGGCTGTTTAAACAAGAGTTACTTTCCCCAAGGGAGCCCTTTATTCCACAATATGAACCACTAAAAATGAAATTTCATTTCACTTTCCCTTCTTAGATTCCTGAGCACGCAGAAATATATTTATATTTCCAAACAGAAAAGTCGACAGGTAATGGTAATGATCCTTCATGGCTTTTGGCCATCACGGATGCTACCTAGAACTTCTGCCCTTACCTGGAGGCACCATGACAGCAGGCAGTAATTCATCAAAGCCATAAAAACTCAAAACACCTAAAATAAAATATGAGTGGCTCACTTTTGATGCTTCCTTTGCACAGACACTGTGAGACTCACATCCCTAGAGATATAATAAGCATGAATGAACACGGAAGGAGAGAGTTTCAAAGTTTCCATTTACCAGCAAGATGGAGGAAGCTGCGACCAGTCAGAGTGCATCAGATCCTCCAAGGTAAATCCCTGGATCTCCGAGTGGTGGTATGTCAAGAGATCCACTACATAACCAGTTGGTACAAAAACACTGCTATTTATTATTTTAAAAGTACATTTCATAACAAATTCAGATGGTAAGTCCATGCTGGGACTTACCCTACAATCCAGAGTAACTACGGGAGCACGTAAGAGACATTATGTGGACCCATAATTACTGCACCACCTCGTGAAAACCTATGGGAAATTCATATTGCAATCCAGAGCAAATTGTCCTTACACCAGAGCAAGGACTCCCCGTAGTTACTCTGGATTGCACCCTTAGTCTCATCCTCAGAGGATGTGCCCAGAATTGGGTTCTGGTGGATGGCTCAACAACCATCTGTTTCAGCCAGTGGGCATCCAACTGGGAATATTGGGAGTTGTACTCAGAGATGATGTTGTAACGGGATCGACATTTTGTATTGAGCAAAGGATCCATACAGACCATAATCTGCACCCAGGCAGTCATGATGTGCATGTGCATTGAAGGTGCATGCACACTGCGGCAACTCCCCATCATTGGAAATCTACCATTGGGGGTTGAGTCTCTCTCAGTTTCCAAGGGGCATTGGGCTGGATCTGTACCATCCCTGTCAGTAGATCAGTAGGGGAGGTGGAGATCCAGCCCTCCATCCCTCGGCTCCACTAAGTCACCCATGGCTCCTCTAGCCGTGGGGGCCTGCAGGGGCCATACGCTACTGGGCTGATGGTTCTGTAAAGTTGGCTACGCCTCTTGATTCACTCCTGTCTGAGCTCAAAAACAGTCAAACAGCTTTTTACCATAACTTCCTCCTCTCTGTTATGAAAATCAGAGGCTACTTCAGCAGGGACTTACATTACTATAAGTATCTCCAGCTTTCTGGTGGTTTGTTTTCTGACGATCCACTCTTTCAACACCTTTCAATTACACCCAGAACTCATTCATTCAATGCATGTTCCACTCTTTCAACCTGCTCAAAAGTTGCCCTCCCCCATGTTGTAGCCCCTGTTCTAATCCCATTCCAGAAGGAATGAATGAAAATCCATTCGCAGAAATCTTTATATGGCCGTATGGGTTTGCAAGATAAAAGGGGCATTTTAAATCTGCTAGGTAAAAAGTTTCAGAAGCAACATTTATATACTAAAAAAGGATGGGTTCCACTTTTGGATGGTTATCACCTTTGGATGGTGCTCTGATCCGTAACCAGTCCAAGAAGTGGGGATAGCTATACATAAGTTGAGGTCCACTAGTGGGGAATTATTTTTTTGGGTGGGGGGGGAGTGTCCAGGTGGTGTTAATGGACATTTCCTGCCTTCAAATGAACACCGAGCCATTTTCAGTTGGAGAAGAGAGGGGTCTTGCACTATGAATCGGCACCGTTGAGCGCTCAGCATATTCCATGATTGGCTGGCAAGGAATTAATGGTGCCTCACTTTCAAGCCCAAACAGATGGTATCCTGAGCTTCTAAGTTACAATGGCAGCAAGGACAAGACTCATTTAAGCCTGCAGCATATTTAATTACTGTTCAGCGTCTGGTGGAATTAATTCTTCTATCACTGTAAATCATAAAGTAATGAGGTGTTGCCATTATTGTGATGATCGCTAAATGGTTCTGGAAAGGAAACTTCGAACAGTGCCCTTGATACCCCAATGCTTAGTAGCAACTGTAATGGGGACGCACAATTTTCTTTAATGGTATTATCCATTCATCTCCATTCCAAGCAAAAGCAGTCTTAAGGACCATTCATAATTCAAAACTGTCCTTACCCGTCTCCAATATTCCTTCCCAGGCTCTGTATGTGTATGTAGAATTAAAATAAAAATAATTTATAAAATAAAAAGATCTGTCATGAAAATAAAAAGATCTGTTATTACCAAACTGAGAAAATGATGGATCCAGGTAATAAAGACATCATAATATTTGGGAAACAATTCCTGGTGGAAAATCTCCAGGAAGTTTTGATGCACAAATTCAACTGTTATCTAAAATCCACTGTCCTGAATAAAAGGAGGGAACCACTCTAGTTAACTACCATATTTAGGACACAATCCAGAGTAACTACAGGGAATCATAGAATCATAGAGTTGGAAGGGACCTAGTAGGTCATCTAGTAGTCCTTGCTCCGTTGAAAGAAGCATTTACTCTGGATTGCAATATGAATTTCCCATAGGTTTTCACTAGGTGGTGCCATAACTACATCAGTGTAAATGTCTCTTATGTGCTTACTCTGGTTTGTAGGGTTACTCAAATCTAACACACCATTGAATCTAATGCACACCTTATACCTATAATCAAAACACCTCATTTACTCAAATCAAATTAACATCAGATGTAATGCACACCCTATTTTGGAGACTGAATTTGGCTGAAAAAGGTGAGTGTTAGATTTGAGTAAATACATCACAACATTTGAGGCAGTTCCCAGTTTTACTCAGTTCAGGTCATCTTATTTGGCCTCTTTTCTTTTTGCAGTAATGGGATTTTCAGCAGGTGATTGGCTTCTTCTAGTTCCAAATGCTCCTTACACTGAGTAAGCACCATTTGATTAAAAAACCGAATTGTAAGAACACAGGTTTGGTGTAATAAGTTTTTTAGAAAGCTGGCAGGAATGACTTGGGGAGTGTCAGGTTTTAAAATTCTACCTGGTGGGCTGCTTAGCATTCAGTTTTAATATTTGGATCCGGGTGGGGGGCCGTGACCCAAGGATAGATAGATCCCATAGGTTTGCATGCAGCTTCCATTTGCTAATTCTCCAGTGGCTCATTCTAGCCACTCCCTAATCCACTATGAGCACAATCCTAACCATGTATACACAAAAGCAAGCCCCATTGTGTTCAGTGGGTCTTACTCCCAGGAAAGTGGCTTTAGGATTGCAGCCTATGATGCATAGAAACCACCTTATATCAGTGGCATAGCTAGAGGGAGTGCAAAGCACTAGGTTTTGCAGGGAGCATCTTTGCAATATGCAAGGATCTATCTCCTTTGGAGTCTTTCTGGGTAGGGGGAGCAAAATTAAGGCATATTCCTGTATCCAAAGGTGAGGTTTAAGAGCCACTTGCATGTTGAGATAAGGTTCTGTGCAAAATTTAGTGCTTTGTGCACCCTCAAGGTTGCTCAAGGAGGTCATCATCAAGGAGCCTGTGAGAATGCGTCCCTAACAGCCCTCTGAGAATGGTGCATCAGTACTGGGGGAAGTCAGGTTTGGGTCCTTGTGGACCAGCAAGGCCAGGAAGCAAGAAGAAATGAGGGATGCTGGAAAATATTCTGATCCGTAAGCGTATGTGCGTGTGTGTGATTCAGCACTTAGCACACTTTATCCTCAACATATTTCACCGTTCTTCCATTTGTATGCTGATAAATAATGACCCGACACAAGGAATTGCAAGATATTAGTACAATTAATTTAAAGACAACAAATGAGTTAGTGGGCTGGAAGGAAACACAACTTGCTGTATTTGTGGCTCGTGGTGTGATTATTGAACACATATATCTGTACCACAATGCAGCTCTTTAGGTGTGGAACAGTAAATAATATTTTGCTTGCTTGGCCTATTTCATTGCATCTTTCCACAAAAGCCATAGTAATGCTTGTTTTCTACCAGGCTAATGGTCAAGATCAAGAGTGTTCTTCCCAATGTTTGATTCATGGCTTAAGAGGTTTCTTTATAAGGGGATGTTTCATTTCCTATAGTTTTCTAACTGATTTTGATATTTGCATTTTGTGCTTCTGTTTCTGTTTCTGTTTCTGTTTCTGTTTCTGTTAATAATAATAATAATAATAATAATAATAATAATAATAATAATAATAATAATAATAATAATAATAATAATAATAATACACCACTACATCACACAGGCCTAGACTCTTGGGAAGGGTCCAACTGCTGAAGTGAATGAAACCAGCATGAAATTGTTTGCTATGCATAACTAGCAAAAAGTGTACCCGCGTTGCAGGAGTAAAATTCCCCCTTATGCCATTCCCCCATATGCATCAACCCCCCATGCGCATCAATACCCCCATGCGCAACTTCCCCCATGTGCATCAACCCCCATGCGCAACTTCTTCTCATGTGCAACCTCCCCCCATGCGCATTAACCCCTCATGTGCAACTTTCCCCCATGCGCAACCCCCATGCACAACTTCCCCTATGTGCATCAACCCCCCCATATGCAACTTCCCTCCATGCGCAACTTTCCTCTAGGCGCAACTTCCCCCATGCGCAACTTCCCTCCATGCGCAACTTCCCCTCATGAGCAACTTCCCGTCATGCACAACTTCCCCTCATGCACAACTTCCCCCCATGTGCAACCTCCCCCATGTGCATCAACCCCTCATGTGCAACTTCCCCCAATGCGCAACCCCCATGCACAACTTCCCCTATGTGCATCAACCCCCATGCACAACTTCCCTCCATGCGCAACGTTCCTCCATGCGCAACATTCCTCCATGCGCAACTTCCCCTCATGCGCAACTTTCCCCATGCGCAACTTCCCCTCATATGCATCTTCCCCCCATGCTCAACTTCCCCCCAAGCGCAACTTCTCCCCATGTGCAGCATCCTTTCCAGTGCAACCTCTTCCTCCGAACACCATCCCCCAGTGCACCAGGGTCTGAGCACCAAATTGGCTGGATGTTGTTCAGTCTCCCATGTTAAGTGTAGGACAGAAACATGTTGCCCCCTTTTCAGCCCCTGAAGGGTTAATTTCTCCAGGTGGTTCTTGGTGGGAGTTCAGGTGACAGAAGGAACTCCCAGAATTCCATGCTTCAGGCCCAGCAGTTGGGGCGGAATGTTGCTGAGTCAGCAATTCTCAATGCAAAGTATAGGGAGGAAAACGCGTTGCGCCCCTTTTCACCCCCTTCCGGTTGGAATTTCCGAAAACCAGTTCTTAGTGCACCCCTCCATCACGGAAGGAACACCCACCCCAAATTTCACCCTTCTAGGCCCAGCGGTTTTGGCAGGGCAGTGATGAGTGAGTGAGTGAGTGAGTCAGTCAGTCAGTCAGTCAGTCAGTGACTTTTCTCTTTTATATATATAGATAATAATAATAATAATAATAATAATAATAATAATAATAATAATAATAATTTTATTGTCATCGTACACAGTGTACACATACAATAAAATTCACAAAACACCCAGAGACCAGCCCAAATGCACACCCTACAACCCCCCAAACAACACACCCCAACCACCAAAAATATACCCCCTAAAATACTCAAGCAACCACACAACAGACCAAGTAATACTGACCAACAGCTCACTTATGATGATCCTTAAATATTAATTTATCATATTATCATATTATCATACTTACTTACTTATTTAATTATTATAGTAATAATTTATAAAGTTAGCATCATTATTCACTATGGTTGGGTTCTTGGGCCCCAGTGTATCGTGAACCTAATGATTCCATAATCATTGATCTTATGGAATCAATGGGGTTGGGGTAGGTTAGAATATTTGCCAGCAGGGCAGAAGAGACCTCCAGAATGGCACCCATGAATAGCGGAGTTTCATAATGCCAGCGGATAGAAGACCATTTCAGGATGGCCACAGATGGTATAGCGACTACAGATGGCCAAGAGGGACCATAAGGCACTTCTGTGCTACTCCTAAGTGGGTTAGGCCAGCGCACAGGCATGTGCTGGCTTCCCCATACCACCAAAGGAATGGTGAGCTGGTGAGTTGTGCCAAATTGGTTAGGACTGAATCCCATATTTGATTTCTTTATAACCTGCTTTGGGATGTTTTGTTCCCTGAGAAGGATATAAATATTGGAAATAATGGAAGAGATAAACAGTGCAATCCTAAGCATCTCTACTCAGAAGGTCCGTTGTGTTCAATAGTGTGATTAGAATTAGGAGTGATTAAGACAGTGTGCCTGTTAACCAGAAGGCCAGGGTTCGAGACCCGAACAGGGTAAGACAGGGTGAGCTCCTGTCCTTAGCCCAGCTCTGCGACGCAACTGGAACCAATCGTATTGGCTCTGCCTTTCCATTGGACTATTTCAGTGGTGTGGAGAGGGGGGATTTGCTGCTTGGGTAACAGCCTATTGTCCATATCAATCTACACAGGCCTTCGGCTATGCATACAGCATTGAGCACGATAGCATAGACTTTTGAAACTGATGGATGCCAATGCAGTGCTGAATGCTCTGGGTAGACATGCATTGGAATGGGTCATAAGAAAATCCAGAATTAAACTACATCCATATAACTTCACGACTGGTGTTGGCTGTAGGTCACATTCAGTGTCATCACTAGGATTTGCATCCCCCAGTATCTCCTCCCAGGGCAGTGCTCCAGGTGATATGGGGGTGACATATCATTGTCCCTTCTGGTTTTTTGGGGTATAACCAAAAATATAGAAAGAAATTTTTAAACCTATTTAAGAAAGGTATTTCTCTTTTGATGAAAAGAAATATTTAAACATGGGTTGTTTCAGTGAATTCTTTATGAAATTAGGTATCAAATGATATATAATTGATGGAATTATTTGAAAATATCCATACAGAGTCCACACAATCCAGTCTGCTCTCTGAGGCCCTGTTGGTTGTGGCGCCACTGAAAGAAGAGGAAGGACGGCAACCAGAAACAGGGCCTTCTCGGTGGTGGCATCTCCCTCCTCATTGAACCTAGGAAATCCCCTTTGGTATTGTGCTTCCAGCGAGGCCTGAAGTCCCTTTTATTCAGACAGGCTAATTCTAGCAGTTCCTGGATATCTTACCGGTTTTTAAACGTTTAACTGTTTTTGGGCAAAATCCAGAGTAACTACATGGAGTCCTTGCTCCGGTGTAAGAACAATTTACTCTGGATTGCAATATGAATTTCCCATCGGTTATCACTAGGTGGTGCAGTAACTACGGGTGCATGTAAAGTCTCTTACCTGCTCCCATAAATACTCTGGATTTGGGGGTTTATCTAGTTTAAATCAATTGCATTTTTATTGTATCTTCTCCTGCCGGGTATCCTTTTTACGTAGAGAGGGAGGGTAGACGGAAGGAAGGAAGGAAGGAAGGAAGGAAGGAAGGAAGGAAAGAAGGAAGGAAGGAAGGAAGGAACGAACAAACAAACAAACAAACAAACAAACAAACAAACAATTTTTGGCCTGTTATGGTGTCACCCTTTCTGTCTGCAGCCTGCCTCCCCATCCTCTGGTGTCACTACTAGTGACTTTCCATTTTCTTTCGATCTCCTATCCGGGAGTGCCAGGCTTTTTCAGCAGCCTGTGAGCTACTAATAACCAAGGTCATTAAGGAAAGCTGTATTTGTAGCTGTTTCCCAGCTTTGAGGAAAAGCTATTCATTTTCTCCACCAGCAATATCGAAATCTTCCTCTCCTTCCAAACAAACTCATCCATCTTTATGTTGCTTTTGCTTTCGGGCTCCATGTAAACTGAGCCAAATATTTTTGCAGGGTGTTGCTTTTAATGATCCTTTTCACCGAGATGCCTAATGCAACTTGAAAGGTTGGGACCAAGTCAGGTTTTGATTGGAGTTGGGCTTATTTTAAATTAATTGGCACGTTTCCTTTTCGGAGGAGCGAACAGGTAAGTTGTAACCGTTCCCGGATGAAAAATAAAACACAGCCACACTACCTGGCATGTCCTGCTGCGCAGAGAAGGAAGCAGTGTATTGCTTCTGTTATGTTGGAACTTGCAACAGGCTGCAGGGTTGTCGTAAATCTGAATGACCTGGACAATCTTGTCAAGCAGCAGAACACAAGCTTTTCATAGAGAAGGTCTGATATTTAATCCTAGGTGAATCCAGGTTTGCCAGAAAAAAATTATGTCTAAAACACTAGAGAGTTTCTGCCAATCTGAGTAAGGGCACATTCCAGAGTAACTACGGGGAATCCTTTCTCCAGTGTAAGAACAATTTACTCTGGATTGCAATATGAATTTCCCATAGGTTTTCACTAGGTGGTGCCATGACTATGGGTACACATAATGTCTCTTACGTGCTCCCGTAGTTACTCTGGATTGTAGGGTAAATGATATTCAGCTCAATGGACTGGGATGATATAACTTCCACCTTCCATTGGATATAACCTCCCATTGCTATGCTTCTCAGTAGCATAGCAATGGGGTTTTCGAGGGGGTGCCACCCCTGGTAAACAATAAGGGAGTGCTAATGCAGGCGAACCTCTTCCCTTCTTGGATCTATTCCAAGGTCTATTCCATTCATACCTCCCAAATCCAGTGTAACTACGGGAGCATGTAAGAGACTTTATGTGGACCTGTAGTTACTGCACCACCTAGTGGAAACCAATGGGAAATTCATATTGGAATCCAGAGTAAGTTGTTCTTACACCGGAGCAAGGACTCCCCATAGTTACTGTGGATTTTTCCCAAAGTAAAATATATGAGGCTGTCCACATCACTGCAACCTAAGCAAGTGAAAGACATGCTGATTCCCATTGCAGGGCTGGTATGGGTCAACAGTACTCTGCGCATACCTGGGGCTGGCTATTTTGTGGATGTGGGAATTGTACATTGGGTATACGGTTGCATCAGATTGAAAGAGAATTAGATAGGTCACCAATACACCAGCTAGTCCACTGTAGCCTGTGATCTTCTCTTGATATCAGCAATCAATGTCACCAGCAGATAGATAGATAGATAGATAGATAGATAGATAGATAGATAGATAGATAGATAGATAGGTAGGTAGGTAGGTAGGTAGGTAGGTAGGTAGGTAGGTAGGTAGATAGATAGATAGATAGATAGATAGATAGACAGGTAAGTAAGTAAGTAAGTAAGTAAGTAAGTAAATAAATAAATAAATAAACAAACAAACAAACAAACAAACAAACAAACTGGATGGTTAGGATGGAGTGGATCTTGGTGGACAGAAGCATTTTGGCAAAGAGGGAGAGTACAGGGTCCCCTCTAGCTAATATTGTATGGCAGGGCCCATGCTAGGTATTTGTTGGCTTCATGCGTGAAACCTATAGAAAGTGTTTTTGATCTACTTCCATCCTCTAACCATTGGTTCTCTCTACCTTGTTGGAACACAGGGGCATACCAACAGCATTGTGCACCCATGGCATGGATTATGTCATGATGGTATGTGTCGTCATGATTTCATCAAGTGCACGCACTTCACAACCAGTCGGAGAAACCCTCTGGCTGGCTGTGAAGGGTGCATGCATGGCTCAGCAGCTGAGTCATGCACATGCTCTTTGCAGCAAGCGGGAAAATGCTCTCCAGCTGGTTGTGAAGAGCACATGTGTGGTGCAGCTTCAGCCATGCATGCGCCCTTCTGAGCCTGGTAAGGAAGTGCTCTCTAGCTGGCTTGGAAAGGTGCATATGTGGCTCAGGCATGCACCCTTCTGAGCTGCCCAGGCAAGTGCTCATTGGTGGCTTGAAAGGGTGCATGCATGGCTCAGCTGCAACCATGTACATACCCTTCTGAGCAAGCTAGAGAAGCTAGGGGTGCTTGGGTAGATGGGTGCACTCACACCCACCATCACGTATGCACCCATGGTACAAGATACCCCCTGCCATATAACCAGTATGCCACTGGTGGAACATAATGGTGGCTACAAAGTAACTTTAAAGTTGTCAGCTGGACTCCCTGCCTGCAGACTCAGCCAAGAGGAGAGAGATTTTTGCTTAAGGCAGAGGTTGATGAGATGGTTAATGGCGGCTTTCCTGTCGAAGCGCAAGTTCTGCCTTGGACTTGTGTTCTGATAACCAGGTATGTTATCTGGAAAGGTTCTCAGTTCTGCATCTTGAAAGTGGCACAAGGAATGATTTGCTCACAAGGCAGTTATGGGAATAAACAGACATGAAAACCAATAAAAACACAAGCATCACCACCAATTTTCAAAGCATTCTGTCCTCCTCGAGCTTTCTGGAGAAGGTTCAGCACCACTTTTATGACGCTGGGTATTTCTCAAAGAAGGAAATATGATGAAAGGTTGCAGCTTCAAGATTTTGACTTGAGAAATTCAGCTCTTTCATAAGAAAAGAAAGTGACTGCTGGTTCTAAAACCTAATTATTCTTGGATACCTATAGGATACCTATAGGAGTCAGATTTCACAAAAAATTTTAAGATAGTCTCAAATAACAGCCTTATCTGTTTAATGTGTGTGTCTGTACTCCCATGCACATGCATGCATGCATGTGTGTGTGTGTGTGTGAGAGAGAGAGAGAGAGTACCTGCAGCATCCTATCAAATTCATTTTCCTACATGGAAAATGCATCTATGTTCTATACCTATGATAGGCATATGATGGCTATTAAATGGTTAATGTTATTGTATTGTTGCATGCCTGGTTTTTTTTAACATGGCTTTTATTGTCTTTTACTGTCTTTTGTATAGTTTACCGTAATTTTATTTTAATTGTATTTATTATCTAGTTTTAATGGTATTTAAATGTTTTAAATGTTGTCTGTTGCCTTGGGTTTTCATTTGTTAGGGAAAAAGGCAGAATACCAAATAAATAAATGAACAAACGAACATATTTATACCTAAAAGTGGAAGAAAGAATGAACAAACAAAATATTTATACCTAAAACGTATAGCTGATTTTTCAGCATTTTTTGTTAGAATCATAGAATCCTAGAGTTGGAAGGGACCTAGTAGGTCATCAAGTCCAACCCCCTGCCTGCAGCAGGAAATCCCCCTAGAGCATCCCCGACAGGTGCTCGTCTAGCCTCTGCTTAAAGATCCCTAGTGAGGGAGAGTCCACCACCTCCCTTGGCAATCTCTTCCACTGCCGAACCGCCCTCACCGTCAGGAATTTGTTCCGGATTTCCAGCCGGAACCTCCTTTCTTGCAGTTTGTCCCCATTGGTTCTAGTTCTGCTTTCAGAAGCAGCTATGAACAAATGAGCCCCTTCCTCCCTATGACAGCCCTTCAGGTATCTGAAGAGGGCAATCAGGTCTCCTCTCAGCCTCCTCTTCTCCAGCAACATCCCAAGTTCCCCCAACCTTTCCTGGTAGGGCTTTCCTTCCATCCCACTGATCATTCTTGTCGCTCTCCTCTGGACTTGCTCCAGTTTGGCTGCATCCTTCTTCAAGTGAGGTGCCCAGAACTGAACACAGTACTCAAGGTGAGGTCTCACCAATGCAGAGTAAAGAGGAACTAGAACTTCTCGTGACTTGGAAGCTCCAGTCTTCTTAATGCAACCTAAAATGGCATTTGCCTTCTTTGCAGACACATCACATGCTGACTCATGTTCAGCTTGTGATCCACGGCGACTCCAAGGTCCCGCTCACATGTTGTGCTGCCAAGCCAAGTATCCCCCATTTTATACCTGTGTTTTTGGTTTTTATTGCCCAAGTGCAGAACCTTCCACTTCTCCCAGTTGAAGTTCATTCCATTTGTTACAGCCCAGGATTCCAGTTTATCCAGATCCTCCTGGAGGTTTCTCCTTCTTCTGTTGTGTTTGCTACTCCTTCCAGCTTGGTGTCATCCACAAATTTGATCAGGCTCCCCCGTATCCCTTCCTCCCAGTCATTGATGAAAATGTTAAAGAGAACCGGCCCCAAGACAGAGCCTTGGGGGACCCCACTTGAAACCGACCTCCAGGTTGACACAGAACCGTTTACTAAAACCCTTTGAGTGTGGTCGTCGAGCCAGTTGCAGATCCACCTTACGATAGCCTCGTCTAGCCCATATTCCTCCAACTTCCCAATCAAGATGTCATGTGGGACCTTGTCAAATGCTTTGCTGAAGTCCAGATAAATGACATCCACAGCATTGCCATGTCCAGTAAGCTCGTAACCCGATCAAAAAGGGAGATCAGATTTGTCTGGCAAGATTTATTCTTGGTCAATCCATGCTGGGTTGTTTTGATCACCGAGTACTTGTCTAGATGTGCACAAATTGTGTGTTTTATGATTTGTTCTAATATCTTCCCTGGGATTGAAGTCAAACTGACTGGTCTATAATTTGCTGGGTCTTCTTTTTTCTCCTTCTTAAAAATTGGGACTACATTTGCCCTCTTCCAGTCCAGGCTCTTCTCCACTCCTCAAGGATTTCTCAAAGATGATCGACAGAGGCTCTGCAAGGACATCTGCCAGTTCCTTAAGAACTCCAGATGCAGCTCATCTGATCCAAATGACTTGAATTCATTTAGGCCAGTTAAGTGGTTTCAAACCAGTTCTCTGTCAATCTTAATCTGCTCTTCTGCACCATCCATTATTAATTAAATCCACCATCATGAAGGCAGCAATCCTAAGCTTCTATTAGGACAGCCTAAGCCCTGGTATACTTCCTATGCTGATGTGAGGATATCAAAAAGTGCCATAAGTTACATGTGCGGCACTCATTGGTTTGGATTAGGCCAGTGCACAAATATGCGCTTGCCTCCCTACATCACAATGGGAATGGGAAGACAGATGAGTTGTGTCAGCTTATGATAGGATTGCACCCTAATTGTTTGTATTAGCAGAAGTTGCATAAGTTATTATTAGCATAATTAGAATAAAGCTGCAATTGTAGAGACTTTCCTGGGAGTAAGACCCAGTGAACACAATGGAGCTTACTTTAAAATAGACATGGTTACGGGGTGACCATATGACCAGAAATTTCTGGATTTGTCCTCTATTTTACCCCCAAATCTGGAGTAACTACAGGAGCACGTAAGAGACATTATGTGCACCTGTAGTTACTGCACCACCCAGTGAAAACCTATGGGAAATTCATATTGGTATCCAGAGTAAATTGTTCTTACACCAGAGCAAGGATTCCCCATAGTTACTCTGGATTTTGCCCTTAGTCTCCTGTCCAGGTGTCCTTCAAAAGGGCTTCATTGTCCTCCATTTTGGCTTCATTTTGGAACTTTGCAGTGGTAAGCAGTATCCCATCAAGTCATATGTCGTTGGGTTCGAAGAGCAGAATTCAATGCAAAAATCAGTTTTGAAATATCTCCTTATCAAATGTTATGGCCAAAAAACTAAATATTGGGCTCCATGGGAAAGTGAAAGTGCCCAATCTCGCGGCTTTACTCACAAGTAGGGAAATGTGCCATTGTCCTCCGCAGATGCCAAACTGAGAGGAATTTAAGAACTTGTCCTCCTTTTGAGATTTGGGCATCTGGTGGTCACCCTGCATGGTTAGGATTAAATTGCATTTAAGACTTCTTTCCTGATCCACCTACTGTATGGCATACAGTGGATAGCGAGAAAGCCAGAGAATTCCCCAGGCATTCAGAGCACATGCCCCCCTATAGCATCCCTTGATGTCCTCTAGAGTATGTAACATTTTAATACATCCTGAATACATAAAGCGTCGTGCAGTTACTCCCTGCAGTTTAATCTGCCCTGGGTTGGGTATCATCCAGTCTGGCCTGAGTCCTTTAGGGTGTTGGATTCCTTCTCAACCAGCTCAGCGATGCCCACTGATGAGTCTTTGCCAGTTTATTACTCCATGCCAGTTTCATTTGCTGCTTTTCATCTCCCGTATAATTGCTTCTGAAAGGTAAACAAAAAGAAACCAGCCTGACAAGCAGAGCAATATTTGGTTATAGGATGTAATTTTAAAGGTCAGTGAAGCTTCCAGCAAATGTTTCAGGCAGTACAACTTTCCCTAATAAAAGAAAGTCTCTTGGTTCTTTTATTATTCTTATTGCTAAATTAGTTTAACAGCTTGCCTCCAAATTTATCTTTTCATCTTCCTTATCTTTCTTCAGGCAAATGGTGTTTTTAGGTGTATCTTTTTCAGATTTATAACCTCAGCTCTTTCTTTCCCCTTTTCAAAAATATGTCACTTAATGCAACCCAGAAAGTGCTTATTATAGTGCTTAATAAATGTAGCATTTGTGTCTAAGGTGGCCAAGATCAGTCTTTGAGGACAGATCAGGGTGACCATTTGGACCATCTGCAATCCTAAGCACACTTTCCTGGGAGTGGACAAATTCCTAGAGGAAAAGATCAACACAGGTTATAAGCCATGATCGGTATGTATTGTGTGTGTGTGTGTGTGTGTGTGTGCATAGATTAGCTATTAGCTATTAATTAGCTTTTATTTTTTTTCATTTTCTTGTAAACCGCTTTGTAAACTTTTCAGTTGAAAAGTGGTATATAAATACTGTAGATAGATAGATAGATAGATAGATAGATAGATAGATAGATAGATAGATAGATAGATAGATAGATAGATAGATAGATAGATA
This sequence comes from Cryptoblepharus egeriae, assembly GCA_030015325.1. Taxonomy (NCBI): domain Eukaryota; kingdom Metazoa; phylum Chordata; class Lepidosauria; order Squamata; family Scincidae; genus Cryptoblepharus; species Cryptoblepharus egeriae. The sequence continues at coordinate 4,121,350 of JAREYC010000007.1, read as the reverse complement.
TGGGCAATCACAACATGCCAGGTGCTGGGTATAGGTCAACATGCCACCTGGACACAGGTCTTGTGTGCTCCCTGAGGCATTTGGTTGACCACTATGAGATATAGGAAGCTGGACTAGATGGGCCTTTGGCCTGATCCTGTGGAGGATCTTATGTTCTTAGATAGGGTTGCCATATGTCCCAAATAACCAGGACAGTCTCAGTTTTCGGGGATTGCATTCACATACTGGCAGGTTTGACGGTAGGTCCTGTTCTGGTTTTTTGGAAGAGAATTATGGCAACCTCTATTCTTAGAGGTCAGTCTTTGGCCGGGGTCCCACACACACTGGAGGTTCATCCAACCATGCCAACCACTGTATCCTCAGTACTGCTGGCAGTATAAATTCCCAAAATGCCATCAGTCAGTGGGTGACAGGCACTACGGGGTCCAGTGTTAGACACCCCAGGAGCCCCAACAACCTGATTTTTCATTGTTGATGACCTTACTCCTTTATAGGATGGTGATGATTATCACTGTGAAGCATTCTTAAATCCCATGAACATTCTTAAATCCTATGTACTTGTCAGACTTGAGAGACTACGGTATCGTGCTCAGCGCTGCAAACGCTGCATGTGAAGCACGAAAGCCTGGGTTGGATTGTTATGGAGGATAGGCCTTTTCCCAAGCAGCAAATCCCCCCTCTCCACGCCCCTGAATTAGTCCAATGGAAAGGCAGAGCCAATACGATTGGATCCAGCTGGCATCGCAGAGCTGGGCTAAGGACAGGAGCTCACCCTGTCTTGTGGGACCGACCCGGGTCTCGAACCCTGGCCTGTTGGTTAACAGGCACAGCATCTTAACCGCTTGCACCACCCACAGACTTCATCACTAGTGTGCAAAGATTCCTGCAGCTATTACATTTGGTCATCTGACGTATCCTAAGAAACATATCCTACAATCCAGAGTAACTACGGGAGCACATAAGAGACATGACATGTACCCACAGTAACTGCACCACCTAATGAAAACCTATGGAAAATTCATATTGCAATCCAGAGCAAATTGTTCTTACCCCGGAGCAAGGATTCCCCGTGGTTACTCTGGATTGAGCCCATTATCTACAAACAGCAAGCAAATCTCCATCAGAAACCGCACAGAAATTAGTTACTCTGGTTTGGCTATATAAAGATTTGTGTGCAAGGGCTGAGAAGGAAAAAAGTTACATTAATTTTCTCTCCCAAGATTTCTCTAATCACATCAGGTTTCCAGTTAAATTTAATTTAAGTGCCAGTCTGGAGAAATTCATTTTGTGGATATTATCGTAAGGCAACCTGGCTCCAAGTTTAATACCACCTGTAGAGGAAACCCGCAGAGCAAAACATACCATGAGAGGATCGTGATTGCTTTCCTGTTTCGAGGAAAGGATTACTCATCAAGTAATTATTGCGCTCTGAGCGCCTTTCGTCCCTGCGCTGTATCTTATCTGCTCCGGAGAATTAGAAACTCAGGTAAAGAGAATCCATCAGAGCAAATGGCCACTATTGGCATCTAACAAACCAACTTGACTCGGACAAAGGATATTAAGGGGCTGCGCTGATTATGGACGTCAACCGACCGGCTTGTTCTTGCAAAGCAATCAACTGTTCAGCTTCTCTCTGATTAGGGTTGCCAAATGGCCTGAAAAACAGGGACAGTCTTGATTGGGGGGGATTGTGCTGGCAAATGGGACAAAGGATCCTATCCCAATTTTGTGGAAGAGAATTATGGCAACCCTATCCTTATGGCATAAGAATTATGGCAACCCTATCCGATATCCTATCATGTGTCAACTCAGAAGTAAATCAACGCGGACTCAGTGTAGCTTACTCCAGTGGTGGGCTTCAGGAGGTTCTCACAGTTTCTATAGAACCCTTTGCTAAAGAGCGCCTGGTTCTGAGAACCGGTTACTGATGGGACATAGAACCTGTTGTTAATTTAGGTTATTAGGACACTGTTATTAATTTATTTTAATAAATGTATTAATTTATTATCAATTTATTTGAATCCCACCACTGGCTTACTCCCAGGAAAGTGTGGAAAGGACTGCAATCTTGCAACACAAGGATTACAAGAATTCTTACAAGTTAGAATTCTTACCTAGGGATCTTCCTTAGGGAACCTTACAACAGGATTCTTACTTACAAGACGTCCCATTGAGCTTAATGTGGTTTACTACCAGGAAAGTGCATATGATTGCACTCTGCTACACAGGCAATATCAGACTTTTTGCATAAGCTGGAATTAATGCATAATTTTTGAAGCGGACACTGGGTGCAATCCTAACTTACCCTACAATCCAGAGTAACTACGGGAGCACGTAAGATACTTTACGTGCACCCGTAGTTACTGCACCACCTAGTGAAAACCTATGGGAAATTCATATTGCAATCCAGAGCAAATTGTTCTTACACCGGAGCAAGGACTCCCCATAGTTACTCAGGATTGCGCCCTTAGGCCAGCACAACTCATCGATGTTCCCGTTCTTCTGGTGCTGATTTAGGAAGGCAAGCACATGTCTGTGCACTGGCCTAAGTGTGGCACAGGAGTGTCTTATAAAACTTTTCTGATACCCCCAGGTCAGCATACAACGTATGCTGGGGCTTACGCTAGCCTAAGTGGAGGTTAGGATTGCACCCTTAGTACTCTTTAATGCTTTTTAGGTAGGAAACAAATGCATCTACCCTTCTGGAATTATCTACAGCATGCCCCGTGATCATAATTTTGCGACAGCATGCCCCATGGGTACATTTTGTTCCAAGGAATACATAACATTTGTGATATATTTAAAAAGAACCAGAGGAAACATCCACAGGATATTTCTTTACAAGTAATTCCCTCAAGCAATTCCACCAATTATTGCCGAACGGTAAGAATTTGTGTTCCCGTCCATAGGAAAGAGCCTTAAATCTACATTTAAGGAAATCGGTAAGCACACTTTTTAGAGAGAAGGTTTTCAAACCGTAAACTCAAGAAGAGAGGAACTCACCTTTGCTCCTTCCAAAAAATGTGTTTTAAGGAGATTGCAAATGTTGAGACCAAGCGTTGAATGGAAGGCAGAACAGAAATGGAACATCGTCTTCTACTGGCATATCTAAAGCAGCTCATACGTTTCCGTGCTCTACGGATAGCGGAGGTGGGTTGGACGAGGAAGCAGGAAATTCAACAATTTATACTTAGGCTGCAATCCTAAAGACACTTTCCTGGGAGTAAGACCCATTGAACACAATGGGGTTTACTTACTTTTGAGTAGACATGGTTAGGATTGTGCTGTTAATCAAAGTAAGTGCAATAGTGGCATAGCTAGAGGGGGAGGCAATGTTGCGGGATGGTTCTGATCTATAACATATATAGGTTGGTCCTTGTTATCCACAGGGGTTCCATTCCCAAATCTATGCAAATTGGAATTGTGGATTTGAACCCGCATGGAGGCTCTAGAACACAACTGGAATAAGGTTCTGGTTGTGTCTGGAGTCCTTCTGAGGTTGTCAGAGACCTCAAGCAGACTCTGTAGGTCTCAGAATACTTTCTGGGTGGTTTTAAAATACATTTCTGGTTTTCACCAGACCTCAGAAAGCCATCCAGTTGTGAGTGGAATGACCTTCCAGTCACATCTGGGAGGACTTCAGTGCAGTCTCGTCATGGATGCTGATGAATCCATGGATAATAATATCTGAGAGTTTCCATGTCTAAAAACATATTGTCTCAAATTCTAGTCTGCATCAAACCATCATTCTTTGTAGGTCCACCAAAGACCTTGAATTATATCTCGGAGAAACCAGAAGGGATATTGTCTCACTGATACGTTTATCAAAAGTCCCATGTGTTCCACCCAG